>OY987335.1:53702281-54422838 GCA_963920685.1 Polydrusus tereticollis
ATTTCTACAGGTAGATCTGATTCATGCACAACACCTGCTGTTAGTTTACGTTGAGAAAAACCTAATAATCTTGCTATACTATCTTCTGGCTGAAAATTTAGGTCGTATTGGCTTCTCAACTCGCACCTTAGCGTATTATTATTAGGTTTCAACGAAAAGACGTGATTGCGCTCGTCTAAAGTAGCGTGTGAATCAAGAATGCGATTCTGAACAAACGTTTCGATATCCTGCAGTTCGTACGACCCCGTAGGTATCTTCAATATCTTTTCCACGTTATTTTCAGTATAGTAAATCTTGTTTTTTCCTGATTCAATGTTTGGAATAGTATTCCAAGTATTCAGCGATATAAGTGCAAGAGAGTATTCGTAGTTTGGGTCAAGTTCTATTGGAGAAACAAAGTGTGCTTCAAGCTGGTGAGAACGACCTTTTAGCGTAAACGTCTGAGACATGACTGTTGTAAGGGACTTTGAATGATATGTTTTATAGAGATTTATTGTAGAGAAAAGCCAATGCTAGATGTCCACAATTGGATGATCCAAAGTCCTGATACTGATCGTAATTAAAGCAAATTTTACAATTTTTCATATATTTTATAAATTCCTTGGGTGGTTTCAAATTGCCAAAACTATCGAAATAAACAACTTTATCACCGCGTTTCTTATAAGCTACCCAATGTGTTCCGAATCCGACGTTTCGATCTAAATTGACAACACCACACTCAGTATGGTTAGGTGATTTTGGAAGAGTATCTCGCATAAAGACCCCCCTAAAGTCGGGTATCTTTAATTGAGATGTATAGTTTTTGATGTCTTCATCGGTTAACGGGCGTTTGGGCAGCTTCAGTGGTAGTTTTTTGGCATTTTTCTTAGATATAATCCATACCCCGATTTATACTTCTTTAAATATAGACCGCTACCCTTTTTCCCTAAAGCAATGGCTTCCATCGTTTCATTGTGGCGTTTAGCTTCTTGAAGCTTGTCTCTCCCACTTTGAACATCACTGACGGTTTTTGCAATACCGGCCACCCCGCCGCTGAGAGCACCCAAAGCACTAAGCCCGGCAAATATTGGTATCAAAGGAAGGATCCCGCCAGTCTTAGGGAGTGGTATAACCCTCGGTATATTAATTTTTCTACGTCCACCGGCTTTCTTTATCGACATGCGTGCTGCTTTTAGTAAGTTACTCAAGGTCTTTTTCTTGGTTATATCACCAGCGCCGTGTTTACTAAGCTTATTCACAATCGAAGTCAAGCTTTTGCACCCCGCCCCCAACTTACGTTTAACCTTCATAGCGTTAGTGACTAGCCAAGCTGATGTTTTTTCGCCAAAACTAGAGTCGTTGGCTTTCACGCGCTCCCACGCTCTATTTTCAAGTATTTTATCTGCCTGATGTCTTTGTTTCACGTCTTGAGACTGAGAGTATGCAATATCGTGATCTCGACAAAAACTGTCCAATTTATTTTTTGGGGGATCACCTCGAGCTAAACGTTCTTTTAATCGAGTGCCGGGACCACAATATGAATAACCAGGTAAATGAAGTTCAAACGGGAGTCGATTTATGGTACTATTTAAGACACCTGCACCCTGCAACGTTGTCATTACAAATAAAGTTCTTGAAGAGAAAAGAGTGTATTTATAGTAATGCGGAAGCAGAAACAAAAACACCACCTAAATATTCAAAATTTCGATATGCCCAAACAGAAACAAACAAACAAACACGGGCAGCTTTTTCCAAACACCATTAGGGCGTTAATATGTGGACCGAGTAATTGTGGAAAAACCAATGTAATGATGAGTCTATTAACTGACGCCAATGGTTTAAAATTTCAAAATGTGTACGTTTATTCGAAATCTTTACAACAGGAAAAATATGATTTCCTCCGAGAAACATTGAAACATTGTCGTTTGGGGTATTTCACATATGGTGAGAATGATGATGTAATAGACCCGTCAACTGCCCAACCCGACTCTGTATTCATCTTTGACGATGTGGCTTGCGAGAAACAGGATAAAATTAGAAATTATTTCTTTATGGGCCGTCATAATGATATCGACTCATTCTATCTCTCGCAAACATATTCAAAAGTACCCAAACAGTTGATTCGCGATAATGCCAACGTGTTAGTTTTGTTTAAACAAGACGAGCTAAACTTGAAACATATTTATAGCGATCATGTAAACACGGACATGTCTTTCGATTCGTTTAAACGCATTTGCTCTGAATGTTGGAATGATAAATATGGGTTTTTAGTCATGGTTAAAGACAACGACATTAATAAAGGCAGATATCGTAATAAATTCGATACCTATATAATACTATAACGTCATCATATGTAGTTAGTATCACCGTCATCATTGTAAAGTATAGACCATTTAGTCGCAATGTCTCGACAATTTAACAGCTATGATAAGAATGTTAAACGTCGCATAATTGATGCCTCTAATACAATAAGAAGGAAATACTTGGCTTTAAAGCTGGAAAGAAACGAAGAAGATGCTGCGCTTAACAAGTTTTTAACACCAGTTACTACCCCGCTAAATATGCTTGTACCGCTTATGGAAAAGAGAGCCAAGAAGCCAAAGATTAAAACTGAACCGACAGAGACGATTGTAAAAACAAAACCAGAAGAAGTTCAATTTTTGCCCAGAGAAGCGGAAGTTAGGTATGGAGATTTGGTTGATAATGAGGAAATCGAGGATGATGTGTTTGAAGAGAATACCCCACAAGATTTAAAGGAGGTATTTGAAACTACTATGAGAACGAATCCGGCAATTTTCGAGGAATTTACCAGTCAATATCCTCCAATTTCTCACGAATATTTAAAAATGTATTGGACAAGTTCCCCTGATTTGGATGACTCACAAGGTCTAACATACAATTTTGAAAATGGCAAATGGACAATGGGTTCTCTGTCGGTGGACTTTTTGCAAAATGGAGACATTAAAGTAGGCGATGTCGCTTATCCAGGAAGTCAGGGTCTATATGAGTTATTGTTTTTAAAGAATCCCATCAATCGTAAGAAAGATGATGATGTGCATTATAAAGACATATTAGTGCGCACTAATGCATATAGGCGGTTAAGTAATGGTCAACTAAAAGGTAGCAAATCGGAAAAATATAAAAATATTATTAGACCGCTACTAACATCTTCAACACGAGGATCAACGTCCTTGTTGCAATCATCAGCATCTTCTCATGCTAGAAATCTTAGAAGTTCTTCGAACAAAACACCGCCTATTAGTAGAATGCCTGTAACAAGATCTAAACTGAAATCTGGGAATGCATTAATGGAGTACAACGAAAGACCAAAGGAATTTGTATATTACGACGATGTAAATGAACTAGTTGAGCGAATGAAGAAGCTTGAAGCCTCCGAACATGTTGGTAATAATAATAATTGGAACGAGATTCAGAATATTTTACAGGAATTGCAGAGACTTGGAATTATTGAATTCTATAAATAAACATGTAATTCCTTAAAAGCATCATTAAAGTATTAATCATGAATAAGTTTGGACGTTCTTTACCTTCCCCCTACAGGGTTCCGAGAGTTTTACCAGCACCCACCATACTTTCCTTCACTAGGGATGGTGATTACAATTTTAGGGGACATAAGCTTTGTAACGTCAGTCCCCCAACAGATGATACAGATGGTGTTAATAAAAAATTTTTAGATGATGCAATTTCTGTTATTTACATGAAAATTATTGCTTCTTCAAACGAGTGTGTTAAGCTGGTTAACGATACTACCAATAGCATCGAAGGTCGCATGAAGGCTGTATCTGCAGAATTACGCGATTTAAATGATCGTTTGCTAAAGTCTTCTACCAGTATTTCAAGAATAACAAGAGATATTTCAACAATTAATGATCGTTTTAATGCAATTGATGTTAAATTGAAATTAGTTGACAATTACCAGCAAGAAGCTATGAAAATAGTGCAACCAGAGTTCGATAAACTCAAGGACCTCTTACATAGTTACATGCATGTAAAAATCGAAAATTCTTTTGCACCTTTAGCTGCAGACTTGAAGAAACTTGATGAAAAAGTAACTAAATTAGCAGATACAGTTGATAGGGGTATATAAATTGCCTAACATGTTTCAAATATTTTACTTTATTAACAAAATGCCCAAGGGTGTCATCGCTAAGGCGCGAGAACAGGTTGTTAAAGAGTTACACGCCCCAGCTCGTTCGAAATTTAAACGTCGTAGATTTATCCAATATGGTTTAGATGATACATTTGCATCCGATCTTGCGCAACTCGATCAATATGCGCGCGAAAATAGGGGGTATAAATACATACTTGTTGTTATCGATTCGTTTTCGAAATTTCTCTGGGCAAGACCCATAAAGGCGAAAACTGCTCAAGAAGTAACCAAAGCGATGGAAAATATTTTTATACACTCCAAGCGAATCCCGAAAAAGTTAGTTACAGATAATGGAAAGGAATACTACAATACAAGTTTTCAAAATCTTATGAAGACGCATAAAATACATCATTATAGCACTTTCAGTATCTTGAAGGCTTCAATTGCGGAGCGAGTAATTCGAACAATTAAAGAAAAGCTTTTTAGATTGTTTACTTTAAATGGAAATCATCGATGGATTGATTTGTTGGAGGAAATCGTGAATACATACAATGCTACTAAACATCACACGATTGGCATGAAGCCGTCGGATGTTAATAAGAGTAACGCGGATAAGTTATTAAACTCTGTATATACACATCTAAAGGTTGTGGGGAAACAAAAATTTGGGGTTGGGGACATTGTTCGTATAAGTAAATCCAAGCATGTCTTTGAAAAGGGTTATGTACCTAATTGGACAACCGAGCTTTTCAAAATTTCCAAGGTTAATATAACAAATCCTACAACCTATATATTGGAGGATATGCAGGGACGACCAATCAGTGGAGGGTTTTATGAAGCGGAATTACAGAAAACTAAACAGTCCGATGTATTTCTTATTGAAAGAATTATACGGAAAAAGGGGAAGAAAATGTTTGTCAAGTGGCTTGGCTTTGATAATTCACACAACAGCTGGGTGGATGCAGACTCATTTGGATAAATACGTCATATTTCGTAATAATCAGCTAGTATTATAGTATAAGATGTACTGCAAACAGTGCCACTGTAAGGTGACTAAAGGTCATAATCGTACAACGAAACATAAGGAAAACTGTGGGGAGATTGTAGGCTCTGGTATTAAACTTATTCAAACAGCTTTTAAGAATAGAGTGAATACCTATCACATATCGACAAATAATAATTTGACTGATGTTAAGCTGTTCCTGAAAGACTTGACACATAAGGTTCTAACGGTGTTAGCGGAGCAGTTGAGTCTTCATCGAGCTATATCAATGAATATGGAACTTTATGGTGTATATCTACAACCATCAACGCAGGAACAAGAAATTAAATCATTTAATTCGAGATATAGCGTGATTCATCCAGGTACTAATTTAGAACATGTGTTTGAACTATATAAAAATAACCTACTTAAAAAAGCTTTAGAATTTACCGAGATGGGTAGCGGGTGGGCCTTGTCGCAACTTTTATTCCTAGAACTTAGTATTAATAAATATTCAGGAGTGGGGTAGTCAGAGTGTAGTCGATAATTTGCTTGGACGGTTTCAGTACTTATTTAGTCATGGACGAATACGTTGTTGAAGAAGATTCAAGAAGTTTGTCTCCTTGGAGATATCTTGATAGCATGATATTAAGAAGTAGAGAAGACATTAAGAATGAGAAAAAGCTGTTGAACGAGGTGCATTATTCCGTTGGAAATTATAAGATAATCGTTGGCCTTAGTGTAGCTAGAGGAATGGTGCCGAGTGTGAAGTTAATAAATACTGTTTTAAATTTACCTGAGGAAAAAGTTGCAGCATCACTAGCCAATTTCGAGTGGCATGAGTTTCTCGAAATCGCGTCCAAAATGGTTGAAGATGATACATTATTAAGAATTGATTCTGAAACTGAAAATTTTACAGTGTCGTCCGTTACATTGTTGAGTGAAAAAATAATAAATCTTGTGTGTAATAATACAACGTTATGTTTCTGTTCTCATGACATAACCTCATTTGTTAGTATAAGTCACATTATTAATTATAGATTGAACCTGATAAAAAATTTAGATTTTATGGCATTTTATGATAACTTTTTAAATTATATGAACATTAATGAAGACATCCAAGGAAACTTTTTTGAGATTATTAAAAATATTTGTAGTTTAAACATGTCTGAACAAGCTATTTACATGTTGGAACTAATACACTTTAATCCCAAGAAGGTACTAGATGACTTTGATAGAATACAAATGTGTAATATTTGATGATAATAAATGTATATTAACCCGTTTTATTGGTTTTATTTCATAGTATTCTTACAACACTTTAGATAGCAACATCTCATAAAATGTGTGGAGATGATGGTTATAGTTTGCTTCGTAATTTTGAAGATAGGCTAATTACGTTCGCTAATTGGCCTAGCAAGCTCAATCCTGAAGAGTTGGCAAGTGCGGGGTTTTATTACACTGAGAGATTGGATATTGTCAGGTGTTCATTTTGTCATTGTGAGTTTGATGGTTGGTATGTGGGAGATGATCCTTTGAAAGATCATTATAAGAATGTCAAGCATTGTGAGCTAGCTAAAGTCTTATGGAGATGCCGCCAATTGAGAAAAAATAAACCGATAAAGTGTACAAAAGAGAAGAAAAACAAGAGTTTCTCATATACCGACGCCATTTGTGTGCTAGTAATATTTATAATTTTTATGAGCGTCTGGTACCAATCTCGTGAAGTAATAAAGGTTTTAGGGAATGGAATTTAGATCATTCTGCCTACAGTCATGGCGGCGTTAAGTTCATCCTATATTCTCTTGACTGCCTTAGTACAAAATGTGTTTTACGTTTACGCTCCGTATAATGTATTGAATGCATCGGTAATGTTGGGAACTCCACCCTTTTCTGCAAACAACACATGGCTTCAAATGACATATGAACAAATTGATAATAGACATACGGCTGTTTTTAAATCAAACGCTCCAACAGTTGGTGATTTACGATATAAGGTTAGGTTTCAGTTTAGAGACCTGACTTTTGGCGAAACCGAGTGGAGGACGCTAATAAACCAAAATGCTTCTCACAATTCTCCAATAGTGGATGGATATGCTGGAACACATGGTGTGCTTAGTTTAATTGTATTCATATGCGTATCTTGTACCATTTTACTAATTAATCTATTGCATACCTTTATTAAGTCAAGGTATAGACAAATAAATAATTTTCTATAATTTTGATGTCTTTTCTTTTATTTAATATATAACCCAATCCGCGAAACAATTTTTTTTCTCGCACATGCGGACTGTTAAATTTGGTTCTATTTACTCAATTAACCCCGTTCCTTTTTTAAACAACTTATGACGTCACCCTAAACACGCGACATGTATTAGCTATACTAAGGTTACAATTTCGTCGGGAATATATATTTTAGGGAATTTGTGGGGGATCTGGGAGGTCTTTGTATACTTACTTTATATCTTCCCTGTATAGATTTTTGTATAAAATTATGCAAGTAATTATCTGTTTAAGAAATGCATTTTTGCATATAAATGACCCAATATTTGATGTTGTAAATTACCTGTAGCCAATTAGTATAAATAAATCATTATCTAGACAAGCCTCGTGTATAATTAATGGTTTGCATGTTGATTATACATTCGCATCGCACTCGTCAAGGTTATTTTCCGTCCTTTGAACTGACAATCGATTATTAAAATTCAATTAAAAGCTTGTAGGATATAATAAAATTTGAAATACAGGGGGGATCTTCAAAATACTTTTGTGATTTGGCCCGATCAACCCCGTTCTTTTTTTAAACGACTCATGACGTCACCCTAAGCACGCGACATGTATTTGCAATCTTTCACCCCCCTGCCGTTAGGGCATTAGCTATACTAACTTTGGCCCTATTGGCCCGATCAACCCCGTTCTTTTTTTAAACGACTCATGACGTCACCCTAAACACGTGACATATATTTGCAATCTTTCACCCCCCTGCCGTTAGGGCATTAGCTATACTAACTTTGGCCCTATTGGCTCGATCAACCCGTTCTTTTTTTAAACGACTCATGACGTCACCCTAAACACGTGACATATATTTGCAATCTTTCGCCCTCCTGCCGTTAGGGCATTAGCTATATCAACTTTGGCCCTATTGGCCCGATCAACCCGGTTCTTTTTTTAAACGACTCATGACGTCACCCTAAACACGTGACATACATCAGCTGTCGATTTTGACATTTGACAGGTGACATCTGACAGGTGACAGTTCTTAATTGACAGGTGACAGGTGTCATATTCGAGTCATGCGCAAGAACCCATTTCATAGACCCCAACTACGTATGCGCAATATCCTAGGCCCATTGGTTCCGGAGATATGAGTCATAAAAAATCCCTCCGAAAATAACATTGGAGGATGCAGAACCGGCCATATATTACTACTTCTATTGTCAATAAGGATATCATGGAGGAGTTAAAAGGACAAGTCGCGTAGAATAAAGGACAAATCGCATATAGTCATCGACGGATTCAGAGATGGATGCTCACATAAAAACCAATCTCTACTACTAGCTACATTTTGGGTGGTGGTTCATCAGAATACCACAGCAATGATGAAAACATATCAGGGACGATGAGGAAGAGGATACTTCACCAAGATAATCAAGTTGAACATTTACTGCTTCCTTAATGTATTATAGAGAATGAATAAAATGCATATTTATAAAAATTGTTTTATTATTAGTTGTAGGAATTACAAATTATAGGTTAAATTAACGGAATTCATACAATATTGGACTTATCTATCCAATAGTTAAATTGATTTGGAAATCCTAACCATTTTACAAACAATTGATTAATATGATTTTTTTACGTTTTCTAAGTATTTTTTCCACTTAATAAACACCTGGACTGTTTGTTTTTTGTAGTTCCGGTTCATAAAAACATCCTTTAATCTGTTGACCTTCTAACGATTCCAATAGGTATGTGGGTGGGTTGGTTACATTCACTTTTGATATTTTAAATAATTCTGTTGACCATAAAGGTGTATATTAAATCCTTTGTCAAATATGCTCGTGTACTTGCTGATGCAAACAATATCACCCAAACAGTATCTCCTTTTCTTCGGAAAATTTTTTAATAGTCATAGGCAATAATTTGTGTATCTTGTCTTACATCTTTCGGTTTCATTCCAATGGTGCAGTGTTTAGTATTATTATAGGCTTTCGTTATAGATGGTAATATTTGCAACCATCTATACGATCCCCAGCCGAGAATTGCTTATATAAACGATTCTTCAAAGTTCTTATAACACGTTCAACAATGGATGCTTTCTTCGTGCTGTATGTGGAATAATGGTTAATGTTATATTTTCTCATAAGGGATTAAAAGTTACTATTATAAAATTATTTTCCTTGATCACTTTGCAAATTAGTTGGAGAACATGATGCCTCTTCAAGGATGCTTTTCATCGCATTAGTGACTTCAATGCCTGTCTTATTTTTAACAGCTATAGTATACACAAATTTCGAGTGACAATTGATACATACGACGATGTATCGATAGCCATCGTTTCCGTCTGCATATTGTTGCATTTCAGCCAAGTCAATTTGCCACAAATCGTTATGTCCTTTTATTATAGTGTGTCTTCTTGAATGCGTAGCGTGGGGGCTCAACTTTGATAGCTCTGAGCACAATTTATTGTAGAAAGCCGTAGGCGGCGGGTAAAAGTTGGAGATACTTATTCCAATGGCGAAATAAAACTCTTTACAAAATGTAGCCACAGTGGCTTATAGACCGACACTAAAAACGACTAACCGTGGTCTTGGCGAATCTTCCAGGTTGGCGGGGCTTCACAAGGTACCTTTGGGACCGCAAACCAATGGGGTCGACGTCCAATTGAATATCAATGAGGAAGGGCTGGTACACACGGTGCCACTGTGGCGAACGTTAGTGACGTTCCAGGTGGAAGACAAAAAAAAAACTAAAATGGCGCGAGTAGTTACTCTTGCTAGATCAAGGTTCGTACTACTTTCCGAGACGGAGATAGATACCCTTTTTTGGTCGCTTTTGTGTCTTTTTTATTTTACATTGACCTTCCGCAATTGGAATAAGTCGTACCATAACTGAACATTCCGCCGGGCCAAAACGGATTATTCCAACAATCAGTTTTCAAAGAGAAATAATATACTCATAATTAAAAAAAAAAATTAATGCGAAAACAGGTAAAAAAAAACAATATATAAAGTTATACTAAAATCTAAAGAACTTTACACCAGTAGATTGCAGTCAAAATAGTGCGTATGAACTCAAAAAAGAACAAAATAAATATAAAAAAAAATAAATAAATAAGAAACTCTTGCAACGACTGATGGATAAAACACAAACCAAAAAAAATGCCTAGAACTAGTTTGACATAGGAAGGGGACATAATTTGACCAAAGGTCTCTTAAGTATGCCACTAGCTGTCTTTACACTAGCCACACGTGCAACACCATCATCCCCTGGATTAAGGGATATAATACGGCCCAAAGACCATTGACAAGGAGGGACGTTTTCGGTCTTTATTAAAACCAGCGTACCGATTTCTGGGCAAGTATCTGAATTAAGCCACTTGTTGCGCTGTTGCAAAGTGTGCAAATACTCTTTTTGCCAGCGACGCCAGAAATCTTGATGCATTCTATGCAGCAATTGATATCGTAATAAGCGACCAAGAGGGAGATGAGTCAGATCAGGCGAGGGTAGTAACGAGACTGGCTCTAAAGTTAAAAAATGACAGGGAGTAAGAGCGTTTATGTCATCTATATCAGAGCTGGTGGGAGTGAGTGGGCGAGAGTTTAAGATACTTTCAATCAAGGTCAGGACAGTGTAGAATTCCTCGTACGTAAGAATTTGCTCGCCTACTACTCGAGACAAATGGGATTTGACTGATTTAATTCCTGCCTCCCAAAGCCCACCAAAGTGAGGTGCAGATGGCGGGTTAAAATTCCAATTAATATTTTCTTGACTGGCAGCAGTTTCTATAAGGGATTTAATTTCTATCGCTGCCCCAACAAAATTCGTACCGCAGTCAGTATAAAGACAACTGATTTTTCCGCGACGAGCGAGAAAACGCTGAAGAGCTAGAAAAGCCTCTGAAGATAAACTAGTTACCAATTCAAGATTAATGG
Source organism: Polydrusus tereticollis (assembly GCA_963920685.1). Taxonomy (NCBI): domain Eukaryota; kingdom Metazoa; phylum Arthropoda; class Insecta; order Coleoptera; family Curculionidae; genus Polydrusus; species Polydrusus tereticollis. The sequence goes on from OY987335.1 coordinate 53,713,509, forward strand.
CTTTAGTCGCAAAACATACAAATAAGCAGATATAGGCCTTATAAGTTTTAGCGCCGCGAAATCGACCCATTGAAACTTTAAAAGGACCTCCAAAATCGACACCGGCGTGGGAAAACGCTTTTGCCGGCGAAACTCTTGTGACAGGTAAATTACCCATAGGGGGCTGATAAGGCATTGGTTTTGTCTTTCAACAAGTAATACATTTACTTAGAACTGAATTTCTGCTTCTCTTAGGACAAATAATCCAAAAGTTCTGCGCCAGCAAAAAATGCAACGTATTAAGCTGGATTTATAAACTCGAGAAGTTGGTGAGGTTGAAGTTATGATTAAGTTTGTGAGGTTAGATATTCCGAACTCCGAGCATAAAAATTGGTTATCTCGAACTACCCGGGAAGTTTTCGAACCTTGCATGAGCTTTACATGAACAACATGAACGAGTGTATAAATGGAACTGAGTGTTCCCTTTAGTTTAAATTGAACTCCTATTTCCAACACCAACTGAACCTCAACCTCGCCAACTTCTCGAGTTTATAAATCCAGCTATAAGTCCTACATGTAAATGCCGTTCGTGATAATAATTTATTATTAACATGGTTAGCGGAGACTTCCGAGGTAAAAGCATGGGTTGCTTAGCGTCATACGACAACGAACAATGTTTTAAACGTCCACCAACACGAAGAATATTTTGACTATCAAGAAACACTCCAAGTTTGCGCAAAGGCTTTGAGAAGGTTTTACTATTAAATTCGTTTTCAAAATAAATTTCTTGTGTGCGTTTGACTAAACAGTAGAGGTCAATTTGCAGTTCACTAACTTGTAGTGGTCCCATAGATTTTGAAGATTTTGGTTGTGCGTTGTGGATAAAACGCAAAATGTAGGCAAGAGTGAATTAATGAAAACGACGAATGGTTGACAACAAGACTGTCAAGAAAATTCTCATTTACAGAGAACGCAGCAAAAATAATTTTCTTTTCTTCGGTTTTTGTCTAAAATACTTGAATCACACGGCGGTGACTCTGACATAGTCGTCAAATTTGCGTTATTCAGTAAAAACTCTGGTCCATGAAACCACATCGAGTTGTGTAATAATTCGGATGAAAATGCGCCTCTAGAGGCGACATCTGCGGGATTATTTTTTGTGTTAACATAATACCAGGAGGTGGGGTCTAATTTCTCCTGGATGTAGGCCACGCGATTTGAAACAAAAGTTTTCCATCGGTGAGCGGGTGACCGAATCCAGGACAGCGTAATTTGGGAATCTGACCAGGCGTAAGTTTTCTTAAATTTTAGAGTACCTTTATAAACATCTGCAACGTAGGTAAGCAGTTTAGCTAGAAGAACAGCTCCACATAGCTCCAAGCTTGGTATCGTGATACTTTTCAGAGGAGCTATTTTGGTCTATGAATAAAGAAAATGCGTGTTTATGATGCCATCAGGTGATAAAAATAATGAAGGTAAATTACGGCGGCATAACCCTTTGATGAAGCATCACAGAAGCCGTGCAACTCATAGATACAATTTTCATTTGATAAAATCCATCTAGGAATCAGAAGTTGTGACAAAAGAGAAAGTTCTAATTTGTATTTATTCCAACTCCGAACGATGTCCTCGGGTGGACGTTGGTCCCATGAGAGTCCAAGTGACCAGAGAGTTGACAACAGAGTTCTGGTATAGAATGTCAAGGGGGCTAAATAACCAGTAGGGTCAAAGCAGCGAGCAAGCTTAGAGAGCATGTTGCGTTTTGTACAGGGTCGTTGGTCGTTCCAATGGAGATATTGAGAAGGAGAAACAATCTTTGGTTGAATTCCATTGTAATCCTAGAATTTTTACCGAAACTTCGGGGCTTTCTTGATCGAATGAAATAAGATTTTGATTTAAATGATCTAAAGGTAGGTCTTTTAATAAAGAGGGAGAATTGCTAGACCACTTGCGAAGTTCAAACCCACCTCTTTGAAGAAGTTGAATAAGGTCATCTTTAAGAAGTGTGGCTTCTTCAAGCGATGGAGCTGCGGTTGTGATGTCATCAACGAATGTATGGGAGCGGATAGCGTTAGAAGCTTTGGGAAACTTTAAACCTTCATAATCGACCAACTGTCGTAAAGTGCGAAGCGCTAAGTATGGCGAAGGAGTTAATCCATAAACTAGAGTTACCAATTTATATTCGTTTAAGGACTCTTCGGGAGAAAATCTCCAAATAATACGTTGATAATCATGTTGACTAGGGTCAACGAGAATAATCCTGTACATTTGCTTAATGTCGGCACAAAGAACATATTTGTGACATCGAAAGTTAAGCAAAATGTTTAGTATATCAGGCTGAAGTGTAAGTGGTCATTTAGGGACTCTTGGTTGGGTAATTTTGCAGAACCATTAAAAACTACACGCAGTTTAGTGGTTGGACTATCGGGGCGTAAAACACAATGGTGGGGAATGTAGTAGCTAGTAGACGATTTTATAGGATTTGAGATGAGTTGCATGTGTTCCAATTCTAAATATTCTCTCATGAAATCGCAATATTGAGCGTAGAGTTTAGGTTGCTTTTGAAGACAGCGTTCGAGCGATAAGAAACGATTAATAGCAAGATCTTGCATGCCAGGGAAAGAGGGCGCGTAGGTTTTAAAGGGCAACGTCACAATATATTTCCCATGTGGACCTCGCGCATGCGTGGTAGCAAATTGAGTTTCACATGTCTCGTCTTCTGGAGATATTAATATGGTAGAAGATGGTATGGATTCAATCTCCCAGAATTTTTTTATAGTGGTATCAATTGATGTCTCAAAATTAGTATTACAAAAAAATGAGAAGGGTTTTGAAAGATTTTGGTTATGTTTTCCCATGAAAACGTAGCCATAACATGTATTTATTGCGGATGGCTCATTATCGGAACTAGGGAGATGAGAATCCAAGAGAATTTTCGAAAATACATCAGCCCCTAACAAAATATCAATTTTTCCTGGGCGATAAAAATAAGGGTCAGCGAGAGGTAAGTCGCGTATATGGGACCATGTTGTAATATCAATTTTTTGACATGGCTAATTCTCACATATTTTTTGTAAGACTATAGCATCAGTATAAACTAATGTTTACGTTACCATAAGGCCGAATTAAAAGTGTTACAGTGCCGCTACTAGCTTGGACATGCATAGGACCAAGTCTCTTAATTTCAAAATGGCCTTCGTCTTGTCGCAACCCTAATCGCGATACTGTATGCTGCGTTATAAAAGAAGTCATGCTCCCTGAATCTAACAAACATCGAGCTGTTTGAAAACAGCCCTGATTATCGAGAAGTTCAACCACAGCGGTAGCCAAGAGCACAGTTTGGCGTTCATGGAGCATTCCAGCACCAACAAAAGAGGATGAGTTTGTACTGTGAACTTGCGAGTTACTTTGTGAGTAGTATAGCAATGTGACTCTCAGGACACAATCCCATAAGAAATAACATTGCGCTGAAATCTGCATTTTTCGGGCCATTTTAAGGCGTGGTCACTTGGTCCGGCGCGAGCCCCAGAACCGCGGCGGAGGAAGCCTCCACAACAGGCGTTGAACGCGCATGATGATAGAAGGCGATACCGCGAGACCCTATGCATAATTCGCGAGGCTAGCTCAGGCAGCTCAGCGACCCCGAGCGGTGGTCACCCGATGGTCACCCGATGATCGCCCGAGGGTATCCGATGTCGGTAATATAGGACCCGTCTTAGCCTAAGTGGCGCCCCCTGGTATTATCAGCCCTCATTATTTCAAGATTCTAACCCAACTTTATGACCCATGGTCACGTATTATTACATTTATGGCGGGGAGAGATGGCATACCACGTTCTCAATAGTACCCAAACCCAAGTACCTAACCTGAACATCTATCTAAATAATCAATATTGAACAACATAATGAATAAATAATAACAGAAAAAAAGTTTGGGCAGTCAGCGGGAATTGAACCATAAACCTCTGGGGTCGAACCTCAAAGCCTTGCGAGATACGCTACGGGAGCATATACCTTAAAACTGTTAAACAATGTTTGACAACGTGAAACCACGGGGGCACATCTGATTAGATTGCTGGAACAAAAGGTCCTTAAGTGGGATCATGGCGGTATTTTATAATGTACAAAATTAGGGTAAACCAGGCTGTTTCATATACTTAGTAAAACAAACTAATTGATATCTGAGTACTACCTGAAGTTAGGTAACCAGTGTTTCACATAAAAAATAAATATTATAAGCGTAGGAAAATATTAACAATCTTGTGAATTCACCTATCTGTTATGCAACGCGAGCATCAGCTTTCAATATTATTTTACAATCATTTACCCGAAAGGGCTGCAACGTTTCTTATAGATAGATAGTATAAACTAAAAATCAGTAATTAGCCGAAGCGTCAAGTCTTTTAGCCGATAATTAAAAACAAAGACATCAGATTTAACAAAAAAAAAAGTATCGTAATATAAACTGCTCTGTGGGGAATCAAATTAAACGTATTATGAGCCATGTCCAACAGACCCTGTTGGCCTAGAACGCCCCCTGTTGGCTTCTCTGTCACAGAAAACAACTCCGATAAAGAAACAAAGACGTTTATGCCCCTTAAACATAAATTGAAAATATAGACAAAATAGTTAAGTAGTACATCAAACAAATATATTACCAAAAATATAAAGGTATACACCAAACAATACATACAGGGGCGTATTAAAAGTAGTTTTGTATAAAAAAGGAACATTTTACCATGCACAGTATTAAAAATAAATTACCTTATTATTATAACCAAAAACTTATCAGTCTAACTAAAGAATGATTACATACGAATTAATGATTATAGAAAATTACCAATATTATTTAATAATTATTAAAAGCAAAAAAAATGTAGCATCATTATGCTATCATGCATCATTATATAATTATACACGAGGCTTGTCTAGATAATGATTTATTTATGCTAATTGACTACAGGTAATTTACAACAACAAATATTGGGTCATTTATATGCAAAAATGTATTTCTTGAACAGATAATTACTTGCATAATTTTATACAAAAATCTATACAGGGAAGATATAAAGTAAGTATACAAAGACCTTCCAGATCCCCCACAAATTCCCTAAAATATATATTCATGATGAAATTGTGGCCTTTCAAGAACACATTTAACAAAATGTTATAAACAACTAATCATATAATCAAGTCATTAAATGCGTAAATTATAAGCCACACTGTATGTTTCATGAAGAAGAAAATTATACATTATTACTGTTAAATATCAATAAGATCTCGTGCTAAAAATTATTTAAACAAACGACCAACTATCACTACTAAACACACTGTATTTTCTGCAAACATTTGGTGATGTTAGAGAACCCAACATTTTGACTAGTGAGTATGTGTTAAGTTGCAAATATTACCGAAACATTCAATCACAAGCCATTACGTAGGGGCTCAGTATCTGTTTTGTGCGTTGTACAGGTCCCACTGCATGAGGAATTAAGACATAAATGTAATTTATATTTAAATTCCAAGTACTAAAGTCTCTAAATATTCTTTTTAAATTTTTGAAAAACCTCTCAGTAACATCTTAAATAGTGTAAAAAATATAATTTATATGCTCCAGAACTAAATATATTATACCAACAAGAACAAACTTATTACCAACCTCGTATAAAATAATATAAATACTTATGATTATTATTAGGAACTTATTCGATGAAATTGTGGCCTTTCAAGAACACATTTAACAAAATGTTATAAACAACTGCGTAAATTATAAGCCACACTGTATGTTTCATGAAGAAGAAAATTATACATTATTACTGTTAAATATCAATAAGATCTCGTGCTAAAATTATTTAAACAAACGACCAACTATCACTACTAAACACACTGTATTTTCTGCAAACATTTGGTGATGTTAGAGAACCCAACATTTTGACTGGTGACTATGTTTTAAGTTGCAAATATTACCGAAAGACACAATCACAAGTCATTACGTAGGGGCTCAGTATCTGTTTTGTGCGTTGTACAGGTCCCACTGCATGAGGAATTAAGACATAAATGTAATTTATATTTAAATTCCAAGTACTAAAGTCTCTAAATATTCTTTTTAAATTTTTGAAAAGCCTCTCAGTAACATCTTAAATAGTGTAAAAATATAATTTATATGCTCCAGAACTAAATATATTATACCAACAAGAACAAACTTATTACCAACCTCGTATAAAATAATACTTATGATTAATATTAGGAACTTATCGACAGGGTGATTAGAATTTAGCCTAATAATACCAGTTCAACAGACCCTGGTCAACATCCCCCCTGCCCCCATACCCATATAAACACCCTAGCGGAATACCATTCATGATTGTATAATTAATTAAAAATCAATCAATTTTAAAACTTTTTTATTCACAACATAATAATATCACTTACTATCATCCTGGTATATATCACATTATAGGAATAAAAAAATTAGCGTAAAATAAAAAGATATATCTGTAATTTTATACCATCGTTTTATTTCAGAAATATATGCAGTTTTCAAGTCAAATCCACTATTATAGCAATATATAAAAGTCATATCGGAGAAAATAAGACATTTTTTGAATTTTATTAAGTTTATCGCCGTGAAAAACAACTTTTAGGATATATTTTCCTAACCGTGCAATAAAAAACAGAATACATAATTAATTATCTTTCATTAAATAATTAGATAAAATTGGACCACAACACGAGGTATAATTGATATTATTTTACCTTATTAGCGTATTTAATATAACTGATTAATTGGTATTTAAAATTTTAATAACATTGTAATCGCTTTAAATGCAATTTTGTATTTAAAGTAATTATCCTTTTAATAAAATAATTATAGCGTAATGTGCACGAATAAAATCAATTAATGGGATCTGTATACAGGGGGTATGAACCACTTATTTAAAATCAGTGCAAAAATAAACAAACCTATTATCTACATTTTCAAAAGGTCCTGTATATGACGATATTATATTAGTATTTGAATTAATTAGTACGTACTCCAATCGACCTATATTTATGCATTATAAAAATTAATTCTTTAATAGTAGGAATAATTTATATAAATATAGATTGAAGTCCCGTTTAATGGTAATGTGAAATAGTGTAAACTAGTGAGTGCTTTTATCATTAAAATTTTTAAATTTTTTAATTCAAGGTTTTTTATAGTAGCAGAACAAAATCCGAAAATATAAAGACCATGTCCGCATGAGAGTTCTTTTTTCTAGTGCATTGTTCAAATTTTATTTTGAAAAATATTTTAGTTATGCATCAGATGAATTATATTCAGCAGCTTGCTGATATGATGTTTCCGGGTATAGCAGCAAGTTTTAGCAATATTTTTATTTTATTTTCTAATTACGTCCTTTTAGTTGGTGTGCTTATTTTCGGAGGGGTACCCACCCTATATGATGCCGGAAAATTTTGTAGAAATTTGGAACGGTCCATGCATGGGGGACATGATAATTGCATGGGCCGATCCAGGAGATAATGTTGTGTTAATTTATAAATATTAATAATTAATTGTTATAAAATATATTTATATTTAAAATAAGAGCCTTTTTAATTTTAAAAATTAAAACTAAGGACTGAAGCAAGAAAAAGCAATAATATTAATGCATCAATTTATTTTATAATATTTATAAAGCACTTATTTAATATTTTGGCCACTTTATTCTGAAAGAAAAGAAACGAACCTTTGTAATTTCAAGCGTAAAAGTTAAATAATATTTTACTTACCAATACTTGCGTATCTCTAAAATAGGGGTAGTGCACCCATATTTTTCGACATAATGTTGTCCTGTTCTAACAAGATATGTTTGCCCACAACATATATTTGCCACTTCTGCTTCGGTTTTGGTCATCCTTTTAGGGAGATACACCATTTTATCATCTTCTAGATAGACGATTGTGGAAATGTCAAAGGGCCCGTCCTTATTTTCGATGTCAAGAATTCTGTAATGTTCTCCCTCTACCAAGTCCAACCCGTTTACAACAATAAGTTTTGAGGCCATTTTAGTATGGTATAGTATCAACTAGAAACTAACTTTCTGAACGTTTGTTGCATATATTTATATCAACTCCCCTACCTTTTTGTTGCATCATTCACTCTATGGAGACCTCTAGTATATATGTCCTTTTAATTTCACTTAAAAAGGTATTTGTCTTATACTTTGAGCGGGGTAAGTCGGTTTTATTTTCATTTTATAAAATTTATATCACTGTTTTTTTATTTTTTATAGTTTTATGGAAATTGAATTTATATGAACAATTTTAAAATGTTTAATTCTCATTAATGCGAAAAAATTTTACATATAACCTTAAAAATGAGACACTATTATCGGTACCCGAGATTGATTTTGAAAATTATTTAGAGCTTTTTGAAATTTCATTTATTTATAATGATTCTATACCAGAGGGCCTAAACAAATTATCGCAAGGGTTTTCTACAGATAACTTTTTCTTAAATATTTCGTTTATAAGAAATTTATACATCTGCTTTGAAAAGTGCTTACGTTTAAAGCGTGATGCTCAAAATTGTGTACCTATATGTAATATCTGTATTAAAACGCTCAAAAGTTAAGGTAATCTTTTTTATTTTGAATAAAAATTTTAAATTACCTAATGCATTATAAAACAGTCGACGTTTTTAAAAAATTCAGGCTCTTCAAGATAAAAATAAAAATGTTTAATAATTATAGCAAAATTACCATGATTTATAGAGATTCGTACTTTACACTAAGACTTACGAACGCCCAAGAATACGTAAAAAGTAATTCAAATTAAATTATTTATTGTCAAGAAAAATATTGCAATGTGATAGAATGTGGGGTAAAGCTTAAAAATATAGTACTTTGCAAAAATTATACAGTAAACAATTAAAGTATCAGTCATAATTTTCAGTAAACATTCAAGGATATCCAAGTCTGTATATTATTTATTAACACAGCTGTATATAATAATATTCAAAAACTAAGGTTTACTAGAACACACTGTATACAGCATGGTAGAAATACTTTACATATTTCATATTCTAATGGGATAAAAGAATAAAACATAATTATAGTTTAAAGTCAAGCCTATAAATATTATTCTCAAAAGAAATGTACCTTGCTCTGTACGAAAAGTAAAGTGCTAATTTTAACCAAGAAAATACTATGGTGTGCTATATAGGTTCATAAAAATATATAATAAAAAAGACAACAGGCTGTTATTTTAAGTTATATAAAGATGTAGAATATTTCCTTAAAGAGAAAGCTCTTATCAATTTTTCACAAGAAGCAATAAACAATTTAATAAAATGCAAGCACCTGCATAAATTAGGAAAAAACGGATGCCCAAGAATACGTAAAAAAGTAATTCAGATTAAATTATTTACTATCAAGAAAAATATTGCAATGTGACCAGAATGTGGGGTAAAAGTTTAAAAATATAGTACTTTGCAAAATTATACAGTAGGCAATGAAAGTATTCAAAATTTACAATAAACATTCAAGGATATCCAAGTCTGTATATTATTTATTAACACAGTTGTATGTAACAATATCCAAAAAACTAAGGTTTACTAGAACACACTGTATACAGCATGTTAGAAATACTTTACATATTTCATATTCTAATGTGATAAAAGAATAAAACATAATTATAGTTTAAAGTCAAGCCTATAAATATTATTCTCAAAAGAAAAGGTAGGTACCTTGCTCTGTACGAAAAGTAATTAGAAGTGCTAATATTCATTCAAGAAAATACTATAGTGCGTTATATAGGTTCATAAAAATAAATAACAAAAAAAAAGACAACAGGTTGTTATTTTAAGTTATATAAAGATGTAGAATATTTCCTTAAAGAGAAAACTCTTGTCAATTTTTCACAAGAAGCAATAAACAATTTAATAAAATGTAAGCACCTGTATAAATTGGGGAAAAATTGAACTAAAAATATGTATCGATAATAAAAGCATTAAAAAAATGTGCGTGTAATAAGATAAGATACCTATCTATAGCGAACAAATATTGAACGTTTCGAACCCCAGAACTAACCCTGTATATACATTTACAAACATCGAAAATTAAGCAGGTTAAATAAACTAAAAATGTACCTTGTGGGAAGCTACAGTACTGTAGAGAAACAGAATAAAAGTAAAAATACAATTCAACGCATGGAAAGTAACCATTTTTAAAATATATTCTGCACTTGGTATATAATTAATTCGATTATAACATTTGTGAAAAAAATATCAGATCATACTACTAAACTTTTGCATAAAATAGATGTAATTTTAGATAGCCTTGATATTAAAATACATATAGTTTGAATACCGAAGCAGTGGAAATTTTAGAGCAACGAGAAATATTATAAACATATTTAAATTATGCGTAGATCAGAGAGAAATGTATGTATCTACCAAAAACGAAATTGTATTAATTTATTCTATAAAAGACAACGTGCATACGGGGAAGCTAATAAAAAAGTCATTTTTATTTTATTACATTTTTCCAAAAACTATTTAGCTAAATTATTAAAATTTAATACACAATGATGCCTAATTATGTTGATACATTGTTAACAAAACTGGTGTTTTTCTAGTCGCCCGTTTCTGATATAGGTACATTTTGATATTTGATTATTAGTAATTATATAAAACGATAGGTAAAGGCGATACAAGCACGGCTTTTTAAAACGAAGAGGGTTAAACATTTAATATTTATCAAATGTAAGATACAAAAAAAAATTAAAGGTCTACTTGCAACCTAGAATATAAAGCTAAAAAGCCAAATTTTTATCAGATAAACGCTACGTTAAGGTGCCGTTCAAATGAAGGAAATGAAAAGTTTGCCAATTTTTGCAAAAATTTTATATCTACGAAAACATGATTCGGGGAAGCTTCTGAAAAAAACTTTGGAACAGGTCAGTTCCCGGGGGAATTTGGCTTTTTAGCTTTATATTCTAGGTTGCAAGTAGACCTTTAATTTTTTTTTGTATCTTACATTTGATAAATATTAAATGTTTAACCCTCTTCGTTTTAAAAAGCCGTGCTTGTATCGCCTTTACCTATCGTTTTATATAATTACTAATAATCAAATATCAAAATGTACCTATATCAGAAACGGGCGACTAGAAAAACACCAGTTTTGTTAACAATGTATCAACATAATTAGGCATCATTGTGTATTAAATTTTAATAATTTAGCTAAATAGTTTTTGGAAAAATGTAATAAAAACGACTTTTTTATTAGCTTCCCCCGTATGCACGTTGTCTTTTATAGAATAAATTAATACAATTTCGTTTTTGGTAGATACATACATTTTTCTCTGATCTACGCATAATTTAAATATGTTTATAATATTTCTCGTTGCTCTAAAATTTCCACTGCTTCGGTATTCAAACTATATGTATTTTAATATCAAGGCTATCTAAAATTACATCTATTTTATGCAAAAGTTTAGTAGTATGATCTGATATTTTTTTCACAAATGTTATAATCGAATTAATTATATACCAAGTGCAGAATATATTTTAAAAATGGTTACTTTCCATGCGTTGAATTGTATTTTTACTTTTATTCTGTTTCTCTACAGTACTGTGGCTTCCCACAAGGTACATTTTTAGTTTATTTAACCTGCTTAATTTTCGATGTTTGTAAATGTATATACAGGGTTAGTTGTGGGGTTCGAAACGTTCAATATTTGTTCGCTATAGATAGGTATCTTATCTTATTACACGCACCTTTTTTTAATGCTTTTATTATCGATACATATTTTTAGTTCAATTTTTCCCCAATTTATACAGGTGCTTACATTTTATTAAATTGTTTATTGCTTCTTGTGAAAAATTGACAAGAGTTTTCTCTTTAAGGAAATATTCTACATCTTTATATAACTTAAAATAACAACCTGTTGTCTTTTTTTTTGTTATTTATTTTTATGAACCTATATAACGCACTATAGTATTTTCTTGAATGAATATTAGCACTTCTAATTACTTTTCGTACAGAGCAAGGTACCTACCTTTTCTTTTGAGAATAATATTTATAGGCTTGACTTTAAACTATAATTATGTTTTATTCTTTTATCACATTAGAATATGAAATATGTAAAGTATTTCTACCATGCTGTATACAGTGTGTTCTAGTAAACCTTAGTTTTTTGGATATTGTTACATACAACTGTGTTAATAAATAATATACAGACTTGGATATCCTTGAATGTTTATTGTAAATTTTGAATACTTTCATTGCCTACTGTATAATTTTGCAAAGTACTATATTTTTAAACTTTTACCCCACATTCTGGTCACATTGCAATATTTTTCTTGATAGTAAATAATTTAATCTGAATTACTTTTTTACGTATTCTTGGGCATCCGTTTTTTCCTAATTTATGCAGGTGCTTGCATTTTATTAAATTGTTTATTGCTTCTTGTGAAAAATTGATAAGAGCTTTCTCTTTAAGGAAATATTCTACATCTTTATATAACTTAAAATAACAGCCTGTTGTCTTTTTTATTATATATTTTTATGAACCTATATAGCACACCATAGTATTTTCTTGGTTAAAATTAGCACTTTACTTTTCGTACAGAGCAAGGTACATTTCTTTTGAGAATAATATTTATAGGCTTGACTTTAAACTATAATTATGTTTTATTCTTTTATCCCATTAGAATATGAAATATGTAAAGTATTTCTACCATGTGTAGGTGACTAAAATTGACAATATAGTTACCGGGTGGAAATTATTCCTGTCTGGTAGTTTACAGGAGGACTGGGACACTGCCTTTTAGGGCCAAGACGACTAGCTCATCAGTCGGGAGTGGTGTGGGTAAATACAAACAAAAGCGCCACCTGTTTTGTGCCCTTAAAGTTAAGACAGTGCCTTCGTTACTAAAATAAAACAGGAAACACCCTATCGAAAAGAAAACACCAGATTTAAATAATTCCACATTAACTTATATATTGTTAAAATATTTATAAACAAACCCTGGTATCGATCGATACTTAATATCGTCCGCAGGTCGATGCCTTTTGATGCACCTCCCTATCAGACAGCTGACTCTAAAGTTAGGTTAGATGATGGTAATATTTATGTTTGATATTGATATTATGATATTTAAATATAATGTGTTGTTTTTGTTTCGGTTATTTAATCAAGTTTACTAGCATTACTCAAAGTTTGTGTTCTTTATAGTCTAGATACCGAGCGTAAACAGGCCTGTGTATTTTCAGTTTACAATGTTGACTGTACAAGTTATAATTTTGTATTTTAGAACGTAAAAAGCCGGTAAAATCAATTTAAATAAGGCTCAATAAGTATAATAACTTATACTTAGAAAGTACATTAATGTTAATATGAGACAGATCAAACCTGGTTCTGCTTTTACAGTTGTGTAGGCTGATTTTATGTATTGGGGCCTGCATCAAAGCTCGAACTTATGACTCGTTGTACTCGTTGAAGCTCCTGAAGGTCTAACTGGACGTTTTTCTTCGGAGAGAGAATGACTTCTTTGAGAATACACCAATAAAAGGGGCGGAATCGATATCCACACAGGGTACAGAATGCAATATTGAACCAGACGGAGATAAATGAAAGTCAAATTAACAGTAGAAGAATAAAAGAAGAAAAAAAGGCCTGTAACAAAACTTAGTGTTAGTTTGAATGAAGCTATAGGATAAAGTAAGGTAGGAACACTTTAGATTTAGTACAAATATGGCTAATAAACTTACCGAAGGTGGTATGTGGCCTTTTAGATGTGATGAAAAATACTGGAACGTAGGATCCACACTAACTAGCAGAGAATCAGCACCATATGGGCTTCTTAGGCTCACAAAGCTATGTGACGACCTTAGCGCTAATTAAGGGCCTAGGTTTCATTAAAAATTAGCAAAAAAATGCTTAGGAAACTCCAATGCAACACTGCAGTAAGGACGGTTTCCACAACAAAAAAACAAAATGAAAAGGCGTCAACCTGCCAACAGTCAACGGTGTCGGGATTTAAGTGTATACCTGAGTTATTGTCAATATTCCAAAGCGAACTTGATTACATTTTCAGGGATGTTATGAGGAGTGTGGCTTCTCAGACCTAGAGAGTTATAATTGTTGTCATTTAGAGAAGTATAGCTTTGAAGTTTAAATAAATTAGGATGGAATGAACAAACATTTACTTTTGTTTTCAAACAAAAATAAGCTAAAGAGATGAAAATTGATGGGTAAGTGTATTCAATTTAAAACTGTAACACATGCTGTATACAGTGTGTTCTAGTAAACCTTAGTTTTTGAATATTATTATATACAGCTGTGTTAATAAATAATATACAGACTTGGATATCCTTGAATGTTTACTGAAAATTATGACTGATACTTTAATTGTTTACTGTATAATTTTTGCAAAGTACTATATTTTTAAGCTTTACCCCACATTCTATCACATTGCAATATTTTTCTTGACAATAAATAATTTAATTTGAATTACTTTTTACGTATTCTTGGGCGTTCGTAAGTCTTAGTGTAAAGTACGAATCTCTATAAATCATGGTAATTTTGCTATAATTATTAAACATTTTTATTTTTATCTTGAAGAGCCTGAATTTTTTAAAAACGTCGACTTTTTTATAATGCATTAGGTAATTTAAAATTTTTATTCAAAATAAAAAAGATTACCTTAACTTTTGAGCGTTTTAATACAGATATTACATATAGGTACACAATTTTGAGCATCACGCTTTAAACGTAAGCACTTTTCAAAGCAGATGTATAAATTTCTTATAAACGAAATATTTAAGAAAAAGTTGTCTGTAGAAAACCCTTGCGATAATTTGTTTAGGCCCTCTGGTATAGACTCATTATAAATAAATGAAATTTCAAAAAGCTCTAAATAATTTTCAAAATCAATCTCGGGTACCGATAATAGTGTCTCATTTTTAAGGTTATATGTAAAATTTTTTCGCATAAATGAGAATTAAACATTTTAAAATTGTTCATATAAATTCAATTTCCATAAAACTATAAAAAATAAAAAAACAGTGATATAAATTTTATAAAATGAAAATAAAACCGACTTACCCCGCTCAAAGTATAAGACAAATACCTTTTTAAGTGAAATTAAAAGGACATATATACTAGAGGTCTCCATAGAGTGAATGATGCAACAAAAAGGTAGGGGAGTTGATATAAATATATGCAACAAACGTTCAGAAAGTTAGTTTCTAGTTGATACTATACCATACTAAAATGGCCTCAAAACTTATTGTTGTAAACGGGTTGGACTTGGTAGAGGGAGAACATTACAGAATTCTTGACATCGAAAATAAGGACGGGCCCTTTGGCATTTCCACAATCGTCTATCTAGAAGATGATAAAATGGTGTATCTCCCTAAAAGGATGACCAAAACCGAAGCAGAAGTGGCAAATATATGTTGTGGGCAAACATATCTTGTTAGAACAGGACAACATTATGTCGAAAAATATGGGTGCACTACCCCTATTTTAGAGATACGCAAGTATTGGTAAGTAAAATATTATTTAACTTTTACGCTTGAAATTACAAAGGTTCGTTTCTTTTCTTTCAGAATAAAGTGGCCAAAATATTAAATAAGTGCTTTATAAATATTATAAAATAAATTGATGCATTAATATTATTGCTTTTTCTTGCTTCAGTCCTTAGTTTTAATTTTTAAAATTAAAAAGGCTCTTATTTTAAATATAAATATATTTTATAACAATTAATTATTAATATTTATAAATTAACACAACATTATCTCCTGGATCGGCCCATGCAATTATCATGTCCCCCATGCATGGACCGTTCCAAATTTCTACAAAATTTTCCGGCATCATATAGGGTGGGTACCCCTCCGAAAATAAGCACACCAACTAAAAGGACGTAATTAGAAAATAAAATAAAAATATTGCTAAAACTTGCTGCTATACCCGGAAACATCATATCAGCAAGCTGCTGAATATAATTCATCTGATGCATAACTAAAAAATTTTTCAAAATAAAATTTGAACAATGCACTAGAAAAAAGAACTCTCATGCGGACATGGTCTTTATATTTTCGGATTTTGTTCTGCTACTATAAAAAACCCTGAATTAAAAAATTAAAAAATTTTAATGATAAAAGCACTCACCAGTTTACACTATTTCACATTACCATTAAACGGAACTTCAATCTATATTTATATAAATTATTCCTACTATTAAAGAATTAATTTTTATAATGCATAAATATAGGTCGATTGGAGTACGTACTAATTAATTCAAATACTAATATAATATCGTCATATACAGGACCTTTTGAAAATGTAGATAATAGGTTTGTTTATTTTTGCACTGATTTTAAATAAGTGGTTCATACCCCCTGTATACAGATCCCATTAATTGATTTTATTCGTGCACATTACGCTATAATTATTTTATTAAAAGGATAATACTTTAAATACAAAATTGCATTTAAAGCGATTACAATGTTATTAAAATTTTAAATACCAATTAATCAGTTATATTAAATACGCTAATAAGGTAAAATAATATCAATTATACCTCGTGTTGTGGTCCAATTTTATCTAATTATTTAATGAAAGATAATTAATTATGTATTCTGTTTTTTATTGCACGGTTAGGAAAATATATCCTAAAAGTTGTTTTTCACGGCGATAAACTTAATAAAATTCAAAAAATGTCTTATTTTCTCCGATATGACTTTTATATATTGCTATAATAGTGGATTTGACTTGAAAACTGCATATATTTCTGAAATAAAACGATGGTATAAAATTACAGATATATCTTTTTATTTTACGCTGATTTTTTTATTCCTATAATGTGATATATACCAGGATGATAGTAAGTGATATTATTATGTTGTGAATAAAAAAGTTTTAAAATTGATTGATTTTTAATTAATTATACAATCATGAATGGTATTCCGCTAGGGTGTTTATATGGGTATGGGGGCAGGGGGGATGTTGACCAGGGTCTGTTGAACTGGTATTATTAGGCTAAATTCTAATCACCCTGTCGATAAGTTCCTAATATTAATCATAAGTATTATTTTATACGAGGTTGGTAATAAGTTTGTTCTTGTTGGTATAATATATTTAGTTCTGGAGCATATAAATTATATTTTTACACTATTTAAGATGTTACTGAGAGGCTTTTCAAAAATTTAAAAAGAATATTTAGAGACTTTAGTACTTGGAATTTAAATATAAATTACATTTATGTCTTAATTCCTCATGCAGTGGGACCTGTACAACGCACAAAACAGATACTGAGCCCCTACGTAATGGCTTGTGATTGTGTCTTTCGGTAATATTTGCAACTTAAAACATAGTCACCAGTCAAAATGTTGGGTTCTCTAACATCACCAAATGTTTGCAGAAAATACAGTGTGTTTAGTAGTGATAGTTGGTCGTTTGTTTAAATAATTTTAGCACGAGATCTTATTGATATTTAACAGTAATAATGTATAATTTTCTTCTTCATGAAACATACAGTGTGGCTTATAATTTACGCAGTTGTTTATAACATTTTGTTAAATGTGTTCTTGAAAGGCCACAATTTCATCGAATAAGTTCCTAATAATAATCATAAGTATTTATATTATTTTATACGAGGTTGGTAATAAGTTTGTTCTTGTTGGTATAATATATTTAGTTCTGGAGCATATAAATTATATTTTTTACACTATTTAAGATGTTACTGAGAGGTTTTTCAAAAATTTAAAAAGAATATTTAGAGACTTTAGTACTTGGAATTTAAATATAAATTACATTTATGTCTTAATTCCTCATGCAGTGGGACCTGTACAACGCACAAAACAGATACTGAGCCCCTACGTAATGGCTTGTTATTGTATGTTTCGGTAATATTTGCAACTTAACACATACTCACTAGTCAAAATGTTGGGTTCTCTAACATCACCAAATGTTTGCAGAAAATACAGTGTGTTTAGTAGTGATAGTTGGTCGTTTGTTTAAATAATTTTTAGCACGAGATCTTATTGATATTTAACAGTAATAATGTATAATTTTCTTCTTCATGAAACATACAGTGTGGCTTATAATTTACGCATTTAATGACTTGATTATATGATTAGTTGTTTATAACATTTTGTTAAATGTGTTCTTGAAAGGCCACAATTTCATCATGAATATATATTTTAGGGAATTTGTGGGGGATCTGGAAGGTCTTTGTATACTTACTTTATATCTTCCCTGTATAGATTTTTGTATAAAATTATGCAAGTAATTATCTGTTCAAGAAATACATTTTTGCATATAAATGACCCAATATTTGTTGTTGTAAATTACCTGTAGTCAATTAGCATAAATAAATCATTATCTAGACAAGCCTCGTGTATAATTATATAATGATGCATGATAGCATAATGATGCTACATTTTTTTTGCTTTTAATAATTATTAAATAATATTGGTAATTTTCTATAATCATTAATTCGTATGTAATCATTCTTTAGTTAGACTGATAAGTTTTTGGTTATAATAATAAGGTAATCTATTTTTAATACTGTGCATGGTAAAATGTTCCTTTTTTATACAAAACTACTTTTAATACGCCCCTGTATGTATTGTTTGGTGTATACCTTTATATTTTTGGTAATATATTTGTTTGATGTACTACTTAACTATTTTGTCTTTATTTTCAATTTATGTTTAAGGGGCATAAACGTCTTTGTTTCTTTATCGGAGTTGTTTTCTGTGACAGAGAGGCCAACAGGGGGCGTTCTAGGCCAACAGGGTCTGTTGGACATGGCTCATAATACGTTTAATTTGATTCCCCACAGAGCAGTTTATATTACGATACTTTTTTTTTTGTTAAATCTGATGTCTTTGTGTTTAATTATCGGCTAAAAGACTTGACGCTTCGGCTAATTACTGATTTTTAGTTTATACTATCTATCTATAAGAAACGTTGCAGCCCTTTCGGGTAAATGATTGTAAAATAATATTGAAAGCTGATGCTCGCGTTGCATAACAGATAGGTGAATTCACAAGATTGTTAATATTTTCCTACGCTTATAATATTTATTTTTTATGTGAAACACTGGTTACCTAACTTCAGGTAGTACTCAGATATCAATTAGTTTGTTTTACTAAGTATATGAAACAGCCTGGTTTACCCTAATTTTGTACATTATAAAATACCACCATGATCCCACTTAAGGACCTTTTGTTCCAGCAATCTAATCAGATGTGCCCCCGTGGTTTCACGTTGTCAAACATTGTTTAACAGTTTTAAGGTATATGCTCCCGTAGCGTATCTCGCAAGGCTTTGAGGTTCGACCCCAGAGGTTTATGGTTCAATTCCCGCTGACTGCCCAAACTTTTTTTCTGTTATTATTTATTCGTTATGTTGTTCAATATTGATTATTTAGATAGATGTTCAGGTTAGGTACTTGGGTTTGGGTACTATTGAGAACGTGGTATGCCATCTCTCCCCGCCATAAATGTAATAATACGTGACCATGGGTCATAAAGTTGGGTTAGAATCTTGAAATAATGAGGGCTGATAATACCAGGGGGCGCCACTTAGGCTAAGACGGGTCCTATATTACCGACATCGGATACCCTCGGGCGATCATCGGGTGACCATCGGGTGACCACCGCTCGGGGTCGCTGAGCTGCCTGAGCTAGCCTCGCGAATTATGCATAGGGTCTCGCGGTATCGCCTTCTATCATCATGCGCGTTCAACGCCTGTTGTGGAGGCTTCCTCCGCCGCGGTTCTGGGGCTCGCGCCGGACCAAGTGACCACGCCTTAAAATGGCCCGAAAAATGCAGATTTCAGCGCAATGTTATTTCTTATGGGATTGTGTCCTGAGAGTCACATTGCTATACTACTTTTGTGAACTAAGTGTGGAGAATTGCTCTGGAGCGTTTTGTAAGGAATGGTGCAAATACGTAGAGGTTGCTACTGGAGCAGGTACGTTAGACGCTGACTGCGTAAATGTTAAATTTTTGCTTTAAGTTGAAGGCTGATGCGGTTTCGGGAGATGCAATAGCGAATGGTGGCGTTGGTTACAAATTCGGCAAGTCATAAGAGATTTACATTTCAAATCGTGGAGACTGCTTAAGCAATTAAAACAGACATGATTACTGCGGCAAAGATTAAAACGTTCTTGCGGTGTTTTTTTTTTAATTGTTGGCATTGATACAGATTATGTCCTTACATAAAAGACATTTAAATCTGTTTTGTGAAATGGACTCTTGAGCCAAGAAGGCGCGTGGATTACCATGTGAAGGCGTTCTCATATACCTCGATTAATGTGGCGATAAATTTAAAGTATTATACGCAATACATCATTTTTCTAGAAATTTAACTAAAATTTTAAACTTAGGAATCTCATTGGAGCCATGGCTTAATTCAAATTTGGTAGCTGTCTCGCTATCCAAATGATTCAAAAGCATCATCACTAAAATGAAATCCCATTCATCAGTAGGAAATCCCAAATTTTTTACCGAGCTTAAATTTTCAGAAAATATATCAAGCAATTTTCTTAATCCACTGGGGTTTAAGGAAACCAAGGAGCTCGCATTTTCAAGAGCTTGCCAATGCTCTTGCGCTCGAAGGCGTTTATTTGAATAGCGTTCCACAAGAATGTCGTAAGCAGTCAAATAATTGTCTGCTGTCATAGGCAAAGTGCGTACTAGTGATAGTAGAGGACCTTCTAATAATGAAATTAGATAATTAAATTTTTTAACATGAGCTAAAGTACTATTAGAGTGAACTAAAGCATTAAAAAGATCTAAAAAGGTAATGAAATTTTTATATTCTCCTTTAAAAGTAGGAATTACTATTTTGGGTAAGCGTGCCTGTGATCCAGTTGTAGAGTTTTGGCGCGATATAGTTTGCATATTAATCGCATTTGCAGTTTGACCAAACTCAAAGAGTTCCATATAAATAGTTTTTACAGAGAAAAACTCACTTAAAAATGCATCGTGAATAGTATTCTCAATATTGATATCAGCTTGCTCGTCATTCAATACAATCGCAATAATATCGTGACGATGCTCAAGAAAGGTGTCCTTAAGGGAGTCAAGATCATTACCTCTTACTTTAAATAAATTAACAACTGATTTGTCGGTTTGAGCGCGCTGAGCGAGATTTAATAAAACCTGATTTCAGTAAGACACATATTCCTTTTGTACTTCAAATTTCTTGACCCTTTTTTGAGTAGCCTCAGCCATTGTTAAAGAATAAAAAGGTCAATGATATAATAATAATAACATGAAAAGAATACGATAACGATTTCATAATTCAAAAACTCCACCCCCATACTCGACACATTTTTTTAATTGCTTTCCTAAATAAATGAAAGAATTTCTGATTTCTTCCTGAGATATCGATTGGACAGCCTGGATAATTCTGCCCTTCAGCACTTCAATATCATTTGGTACCGCGGTAGCAAAAACAATCTGTTTTAAAACGGCCCCATAAAAACATATCCGCCAAGGTTAAGTCGGGGCTTCTTGGGGGCCACAAAACTGGGCCATTTCTGCCAATCCACCTTGGACCAAATCTGCGGTCAAGCCATTCTCTAACCTAACGAGCGAAATGGGCTGGACAACCATCTTGCTGAAAATACATATTTTGTCGAAAATTTAAAGGTAGATTTTCGAGTTCATCATTGAAAATTGTATCCAGCATTTCTAAATATGACAATCTATTGCACGTGTTATCAAAAAAATATGGCCCTATGATGCCATGGATATCGCGCACCACACGTTCACTTTTGTGAAATATTGTCTTCTCGTCATAATTCTGAATTCGGGATTTTCTAAAGACCAGTAACTAACGTGCTGGGTTGCAACGGTTACATTGGTAGAAAATGTACTTTCATCAGAGAACATGATACATTTATAAAAATCAACATTTCCACTTAAAATTTTGTCTCCTATCCACAAGCAAAAATCAAGTAGTTTCGCGTCATCTCCCTCTTCCAATCTTTGACTAAAGTGCGGTTTATACGGATACAATTTACTTGCTTTAAGGATCTTCTGAATCTGACTTTTTTTCACAACTTCCAACTGAGTAACACGATTTCTAAGGGACGTCATAGGATTTTCTTCAACAGATTGAAGAACTAAGACTGTAGCAGCATCATCATGGTCGTATTTCTTCTTTTTTTTTTTAGATCCAAAACCGAACCAGTTCTCTGGAACTTTTTTATTAACTTGCAGATTGTCATCCTAGTTCCTACAAATTTCTCGGTAATTTGTTCCATGACGTAGCGGTATGAAACTTGACCATCCCCATAACATTGTATTATAAAACTCTTTGTTCAGTAGATAGCATTTCTACTTAAATAATAACTTCATTAAATAAAGACATTGACACAACAAGTACCTATCACCTTAAGTGTCATTATTATTTTAACTAGGTTCACCAGTCAGAGGTGTACCAGCGAATACTTTTTGGGTAATAATTTTTACATAGGTAAACCTTTTAATGAATTGTTCTACTTCGGTTTGTTGTGTAGAAAACACATTCATTAAGATGACTTTTTTTCGTATCTTTCAAAATAAAGTATGTTTACTCTTAAGCAAAATAACATTTTTGCAGTTTTTACCCACCCTGTATAAAAAAATTGAAGTTTCTTATGGTGAATCGTATTTTCTAGACAAGCAAAAACGTTTATTAAGAGTGACTTTTTTTCGTATCTTTCAATTTTTAGTCCATGTGTCCTCTTGTAAACCCCATCCGTGGACATACTGTATATAGTTCATTTACAACTTTAAGTTTTTCGGGGCTAGGATCCATAGTATATTATAGATACGTGTCTTACTCAACACTGATGACTACACGTTGTTGTTACAGTTAATATATTATACCCTCCTCTCGAAGTTCCTCAATAATTGACATAATTTCATTGTATCATGTCCAGTATGTCCAGCTAATTTTGAACTCAACAATAATCGTAATCGATCCACTAACTCACTGGGTTTATTCCAATAGACATATTGGGATAGTTTCGATGATACAGTCTTTTTTCTTGGCAATCGAGTTGTCCTTTTTCCCCTCACACCAGCACCAAGTTTAGTTCCTATCATTAACGGTATTATGATTTGTATATATTTTAACCATCTAGTTTATCTTAGGCCTTTATTAGTGTCATAATTAATGTATGTAGCATTTGTTAATTCCAAAATATCTTTGTATTCTTGAAGCGTATCTTGGTCCAATTCACTTTCTATGCCAATCATAGGTGGAGCTTTTAGAAATCAGATCATAAAGTTCATTTGTACCATCGAATACAGCAATATTTCTCTGGTTTTTATATAACAAACCTTTCCATCGTTGAAGCGCACTTCTGCGTTATATATGTTTTGTGTTTATTATTATTTTTTGATCCATAATGGACTCCGTAAACGGTATCATAATGGGACGGATGCTTTTTCAATCCAATTAAATAGGTCTAAATGTGTTTATGGGACGACCCAGATGATGTTGTTATAAATTGATTTGATGGCGATGGTGCTGATAGAAACGACTCATAAACGTTATGCTTTGGTGTAGATGTTTGAACTGACTCCATCGCTGTTGAAACTTCTGGTGGTTCCATTGTTGATGCATCTTCTAATTTTCGACTTTCGCTTGAACTATGACGTTGCGTTTTAGTTTTATGAAGTGTTTTTGGAGTTGATTGTGTTTTCGGGGGCGCTGCTTCTGCTGCTGTTTCACTACATCTGAAATAGATGTTAACGGTTTAGTAATCGGTTCATAAAACCTTTCCAAATCAGCAATATTTTGTACTTTAGCTGCTTTAATTTGTTTAAATTTCTTTCTCACTGCATCGGTCGTTTCCAACAGTTTGCGCTTTAAAACGATATCTTCATCCATGGTGTTATCTGTTATCAAATTACCGGACAGCGATGAAATGAGGTGTTGACGTCACTTCTATGGAAATATATAGGTATCGAATCCCTTGCGATATCTCCCTGAATTAACATCACTATCCTTATCGATATCTAAAAAACCATATTTGCTGTCCCAACATTTCGAACACATTTGTTGTAATTGTGGAAAAGTTAGATCGGGTGAAACATGGTCGGAGAATATGTGACGCATATTCATTTCATCCTGTTTAAGCATTATAATGAAATTTGCATTATCTCGTACAAGCTGTTTAGGAACACGCGAGTACGAAGTAAAATGCATCCACATTTTTATGACGTCCCATACTTAAATACGATCTTATAACATCTTGTTTCTCACACATAACATCATCAAAAATGAATACAGAGTTTGGTTTTGCTTCGGATGATTCCACAATATTATTCCCCTCACTAAAAGTGTAGTAGCCAAGACCATTAATTGGTGATAAGATTTTCTTTAAATATTCATATTTTGGTTGATACAGTGACTTTGAGTAAATATACACGTTTTCAAAACGCATCCCTAACGGATGGGAAAGTAGTAATACCATAACGTTTGTTTTTCCACAATTCGACGGTTCAATTAGCAACCCGCGAATAGATTGTGAAAGCAACGGACCATGTCTCTTTAGTATTTTCTTCTCATGTCCGGATCCAACCTTCTTATCAAGATTATCGACTGGTAGCTTATGTTGAAGTTCCACAATTTTCATTTTATATATATATTTTGAAGTTGTTTTACGCGTGCACTCATTCAAATGTCATCCGCCAAGCGAAGTGGACGCTCTCATTTATCAAGTAAGACTGGAGCTGGTTTGTTAATACACTAATTAATAGGTTACCGCTTGAGTTGTATATTCTCGGTTATCATATTATGGACCAGGAACCAAAGTAGTAAAACGTGTTTTAAGGGGTGATAAAGCAATAAATCCATTAGATTCCGCTTGCAGAAAACACGACTTAGCTTATTTAAATAACAGTGAAGATTTAACTGCACGGCATCAAGCAGATTACGAACTCGAGCAAAGTGCTTGAAAAAGAGTAAAATCTAGGGAGGCCAGTGCAAAAGAACGGGCTGCAGCTTTATTAGTAACGAATATCATAAAAACCAAACAACGTTTCGGTATGGGTATACCAGCTGCAACAGCAGTTAAGAAAAGAATCAAGCGAAGCAAACGTCGCCGTCATGCAAAAGTTTCAAAAGAAAAAGGGCTCAATAAGTGTCGGCGGCAACAGAAAAAAGCCTTTGGATCATCTAATAGGCAACCAATTCGATCGGCGCTATTAAAAGCTAAAGGAGTCGAAGAAAAAAATCTAATGAAAGCATCAAAAATAGCTATTGTAGCTTCACGAAAATCTTTAAAAACTGCTGGTGGTAAACTGAAAATTCGAACCCCTAGAATTATTCCAATCCCTAAAACTGGTGGAATGTTACCATTAATCTCAATCTTTGCAGGACTATCAGCTTTAGGATCCTTAGCTGGTGGGGCAGCTGGTATTGTGCGTGCTATAAAGACAGTAAAAAATGCGAGTGCCGAGAAGACAGGTGCAACCTTGCATCTGCGTTCCAAAGGAGATAGACTGTTTCTCAAACCATACAGAACACTCATGGGTTTATTCGCAAGCAAGGGCAAATAAAAAAACTAATTAAATCCCTCCCCCGAAGAGCGCTATCCAATATTGATTTAGAAAAGTATGCAAAGATGATGAAAATAGCACATTTTAAAGGGGTCAATATGAGAGACTCACTACCAGCGCTTTGGCCTCGACGTTATGAAGCTGCAATTATTAATTTGGATAGTATACTGGGTGGTGGGACTCATTGGGTAGCATATAGAAAAAACAATTCCAATGTGACGTATTATAATAGTTTTGGTGATTTACCCCCACCAACTGAATTGGTGCGCTATCTACAAATGGGCCGTGAAGCATCGAAAACAATTTACTATACATATGATCGGCAACAAGAATTTGAGACAGTCTGGTGTGGACATTTGTGTATGAAGTTGTCTCTGAAAATCGTAATGATGACAACACAAAAAATGGATCGTGATAACCATACGAAAATGCTGTTATCACTTAAAGCATATCGTCACCTCGGTGAATTAAGAAAAATGACTGCAGAACAACTAGAAAACACGCCTAAGGAAGTAATGATCGCTTTAGCTCCAAATAAAATCGCACATGTTTGGGATAAGTTACCTGGTCATATGAAGAGTGACATCCACATGTTAAAGTATCAGTACTGCGATGAACATTATAACAAAAATAATTTCGATGAAGATGAAGGTGATGGTCCAATACTGGTGAAACTGCAGAAGGAAATAAAGGAATTCGAAGCTTACCGAATCCCCTAAGTTGGTGCAAACAACAATAAAATACTTTTATACATTGTTTTGCCGTCAGTCATGTCTTATACATTCACGCTAACAGGTCACTCAAGTGTCTTAAGCGCAAATTTTTATCCACCCATCGAATTGAAATCAACGTGTAGGTATGGGCTTGCACTGTTGGGATTTTATACGTACAATTCAATTTTTAATGTAGATGAAAGTAACAATTTGTTTGGATACAAGAAAAAAGATGGTGAAAAACCGACACGTTTGAAGATTCCACCGGGAGCTTATGAAGTTAATGAAATCGCTAAAGCAATGCAAGAGAGCTTAAAAAAATCGTGTGACGGGGAAGAATGTAATTCATTATTTTCACTGGTGGCAAATAATAATACATTAAAATGTGAACTGAAGTCAACATACAGCATTGACTTCAGAGGAAAAAACAATATTGGTGAAATATTGGGGATTCGGTTCTGTATTGTTGAAAAGTGGAAAACGACATGAATCAAGCAATAATGTGGACTTAATGAAAGTGCGCATTATAAGAGTGGATTGTAATATAATTTCTGGAGCATATCTAAATTCCATACAAAGTCACACATTATTTGAATTCGATATTGATGTTGAACCAGGATATAAAACTTTAAAAGAACCACAAAATAATATTTATATGCCGATAATGCCCGAGGGACGCCAGTCAATAGACAACATTACTCTGCGCATCTTAGATGACAACAATGATCTAATAAATTTCCGAGATGAAAAAATTATTGTGAAAGTAGAGTTGAAAGAAATATAATAATTATGGGTTTTTGTTACAATCGTCAACTGAATATGTTATCAAGCGCTGTTACTCACAATTCAACTAGACAACTTAAAAAAAAACATATCACACGTTCCAGGATCATTCGTAATTCAGACACGCGGTTGGAAAGACATTCGTATCGTAAACAGCTCTCCGCTAACGATCTAAATTTTTACAGTATATCGGTATAAAAATTTTAAAAGTGCGTAAATGATTATGGCTGCTACTACTAGTGATAAAATCGAGATCTTTACCGACCCCATTTTCGATAATTCCATAATTACCTTGCAGGAGCATACATATAAACCGTACGGTTCTCCAACATTTAGCAACTCTGATGAAATTCGTATTCCAGTACACTTTCAAGATATAATATTGGACATATCAGACAGTTACATATACATTGTTACCCCTCCTTTCCCTTTATTGCAAAACAAAGGAAGAGGAAGTCAACATTTTTTAAAATTTTTTAATTGTGCCCCAACAACGAGTCACAATTCCTCAGGGCGTATTCGGGTCGCATGAGATAGTTACTCTTATTTTCGAAACTCTTTGCCTTGTAAGTCAGTCACAATAAAAGATTAAATCACAACAAACAATTTTATGTAGACTCCAAGTCCAACATGAACATCAACGTGTATTAGAAGAATAAACACAATAAATATTTTTTTTCTTTTTGACTTGAAACTGATTCGATGCCTGTTAACCGTTTATACCTCTCCATGAAGCTCGCATCAAGTTGGGCATCATAGTACAGCGGGTGGCCAGCAGTGATGTCACTCCTGATCAGCTATCGGTTGATGTGTTGATGATTTTTGTTGACCGAGAGTTAGGAGGTCCAAACCTTCGAAAGGAATAAACAGCCGGCAGTAATAGTTCAATTGTAAACAAAAAAACAGAACCAACTCGGTTCGACTCTCAGCACAAGATGTCCAGGTTAGACTTGTGCCTCGAACAGACTTAGTTCTACAATTATACAAGTTAATATGTTGCATATTAAAATAGAGTAAAGGGGTGTTAAGAAGCATGCATGGAGCGTAAATCTCCAGGCTTACAAAATCAAATGTACGCTAGGTACAACTCAAATTTTACAAATTAGGTACTATTAACAATATATTAGATCATGAAAACCCAAGTTTACATAGCTCGAAACAAGTACATGGGTTCAAAGCGACATTTGCAAAAGTAAAAAAAACTTTAACACGGTATAAATAAAAACCTTAGGTTTCTACAAATAAAACTGGGATTATGCGTGGGTACAAGCCCCAGTTCTACGAACTGCACACTATTTAGATATAATTAAGGAAAATTATTGACCTCCCTTCACGACCTTGCATTTTATTTATAATTTTCCAGATTTCAGTTTTTAGTTTAAGCACTCGACCTCTTACAGAAGGCTCAGAAAATAGGAAAGATACAAATTTTAAAGATAAAAAGAAATTTTTGGAGTATGTGAGACAGCGTCAGGAGTCCACAACGGAATGAGTCAATATCAATGTGGATGGTGCCCTATGGCACAACAATAATAAATATTATATTAATATTTGACTCACCCGTTATTAAAGCTCCAGTGAAATTTCCATCTCACACTCTCCAGAATTTGGGTCCCTCTTGTCTGCCTATTGCACAGGGTGGCTCACTACTGTTCCTCCCAAGATATGCCGGGTGTTGGGTCTAGAAATCTGCACGTGAGAAACACTCATATAGTGCTCAACTCCATCATCCGCGATCTAAAAATTGGGAAGAAAACACAGCAGTAACAAGCCCCTTTTAATAGCAAAACCAGGTTTACCCTTTAAAACTTAAAATCGCGGCACCCACGTGCATACCTAAAATGGCGATTCTAAATCGGTAAATTCGATAAACTGTTTTTCCTGGGGGAAAAAGTAAGATAAAATGGCCAACAAGTTCACCCCTTGTCATGGTCCACATAACGATATAATTATTTAAATATAAAAGGTAACAAATACAAAATATCAAAATGCTCAAACTGTTTACTTTGCAAAATTCTGCTTATCTCGCCGTTGTCGTGAAAGGAAGTATCTTTGCCGTTCCGATACAGCAGGACGGCGTACCCGTTTCCCCACTATTTTAAAACGTCACAGCCTTTGATTGGTCGAGGGCACATTCAGCACTCGGCACACAACACAGAACTAGGAAGCTCCGCGACAAAAAGGAGTACGTACTTTCCCGTAAGAAACAAGCGCGACAGTCGACACCTCCAAAATAAACAATGCAATAAAATAAACACCCTTTTAAAATCATGCATTTTAAACATATTGCCCGAATGCTAATTTAAATAAAAATTATATTCGCAGATTCTAATGCAGGAAAGAAGGTATTTAAAGTCTTTAAAAAGTAATACGATACTGTTGTTACATGGGTCGGGTGTAAAATTTTAAAACATTGTGGAAATAACGACTTATTGTTCATTCTTTTTTTTTTATTTTAAATACGTTTTTAAAGGATGTTGCGGAAATTTTCGTAACAACATCGAGGGAACATTTAAACCTAAAGATGCTACAAAAAAATGTTATTGACCGAATAATGCAATCGCATTTCTATTCGATGAAATCCGTTACAAAATGGGTGGTGGGCAAGTTGCCGTTGTTCGAAAACCAGGAATTACATCAACAATGAAAACCATGGCTTCATTGCGGGCTTCCCAACAACGAACGCTTATGGCTTGTGGATGGGGGTTGAACGAGACAAATCAATGTATTTTAGACTATACGAGTAATGTGTTCTCCGGAAAGCTACCTCTAAAATATCTGATGGGTTTTGCTGAAGATTATTCCAAAGGTGTTTTTAATGTTAAGCAAGAGCTAATTTTAATTATCAGTCGTACTTTTACCAATTGCTATATGGGTGAAATTGATGCTGACATTGCAATTGAAAAAATATAATGGACAATTTGTCACATTAATCCTGATGATCGTCAAAAGTTAAAAATTTTATCCCTCATCAATAAAGGTGACAACAATGCAAACGTTCCAATGGTATACCGCAAATGGGATCTTCACGAATTACCCGCTTTGCGGAAAACATCATCAGATGTTTGGGCCTTAAGAACTAGTACGAGCCTTGAAAAACCGAGATATTTGATTATCGGATTTCAATCAAACACGTTTTCAGACAATAGGGAAAAGGATGCAACACAATTTACTGCTGCCGATATTAGCGACAGTAGACTTTATCTTAATTCTACGGTGTTTCCTTATAAAAGATGGAATTTGGATTTTACGAAGAAATTGTACGCACAAGCATATTACAATTATGAGAATTTTCAAGCCAGCTACTACCAACGAGAAATGAATGATCCTATGATGAATTATCCCGATTAACACAAAAGTGTACGCATTAATTATTCACGACGCATTTTTTAGCTACAATATGCTGAATGGTTCTGTTACCAATAAATCAAAGTATTAGTTATAAGTTTATTTTTTGTTTTGTCATTTCTAACTATATTGATATAGTAAATTTTTCATTTCCTACTATCAAATCAATGTATTAATTTTAAGTATTCACGTAATCTACAAATAAAGTTATAAATGAGATATTTTGTGTTTAATCTTGTGGTTCTGAATGTTTACATGAATGGTTACGGTCAAAGAATAGTCTAAAAATAGAGGGTGGTTGCTGCACTGCTACACCACACGATTTAATGGCGTGGTGGAAGCCATCAATTTTGTTTCATCCCGTTGTACCATGGGTCCGCAAGGTGGCGATGGGATGCAAAACCACTCGAGATGCGTTTTTACGAGAGAAAAAGAGAGAGGGAGGTAGAGGTGGGGGCAAAATAAAGTATATACAGCGAGGACCTAAAGTCCGTCCCCCCCTATAACTTCTAAACCGTTCGGTATATTTTAATGAAATTTTGAACGATAATATTTGAATAAGTCTTGCATTTTTTGACATACCAATGACAGCTTTAAATGTCAAAATGACAGCTGGGTCCGCTTTTGGAATATTTTTTTAAATGGAAAGGGGTGTTCCAATGACACCTTATTTTGAAGGTCTTTTAATGCTTAAAACATTCTCCAATTTAAAAAACATTTGTTTCAGTATTTTATAAATAGAAATCAATAATATCGGTTTCTACATTATGACTACCACTGTTTATACCACACATTTTTTACCTATTAGTTGTCTATTGATTGTTGCTGTCATACTGTTTTTAAATGTCTGATTGACAGAAAATATTCTTAGCTCGAAATTGTCTTAAATGGCTCGTTCTTTACAAGATAAATTTGAAGCGATTATTATTTTTGGCGAAGCTAACCGAAATTACCATGCTGCTGTTCGTATGTTCAATGAACGATATCCGGAACGCCAAATATGCAGAAAATTTTTGCGAAAACTAATCTTAAAATTTCAAGAAATTGGTACGGTGAAAGACGCTCCAAGGTCTGGAAGGCCAAAAATTGTAGAAGATGTGAAAGTCCAAGTCTTAGCTGAAATGGTTGTTACTCCCCAACAGCCAACGAAACACGTGGCTGAGGCATGCAATGTTGCTCGTAGTTCTGTCAAAAGAATTTAGAAAACCCATAAATATCACCCATATAAAATGAAAATTATACACGAATTAACAGAAAATGATCCAGATAGACGACTAGAATTTTGCGAAATTATGTCAGAAAGAATCGTACGGAATAATAACTATTTGCGGAATATTTGTTTTAGCGACGAAAGTACTTTTTTCTTACATGGAAGAGTTAATACCCAAAACTGTAGGTACTGGAGTGATGAAAACCCCCATGTTTTTCGGGAGGGACACACTCAGTTTCCCCAGAAAATAAATGTTTGGGCAGGCATTTTGGGTAATCACATTATAGGTCCCATTTTTCTGGAATATAATCTTAATGGCCCCAGGTACCTGGATATGTTGCAACATACAATTACTCCACTTATTTATGATGTTGTTGCCCAAAACCCACATGAGTTTCAAGAGGTTATATTTCAACAAGACGGTGCCCCGCCACACTATTTTAGGCAAGTCAGAAATTACCTGGACGAATCTTATGAAAATAGGTGGATTGGTCGTCGAGGTCCGACAGAATGGCCAGCTAGATCGCCAGACCTAACGCCTCTAGATTTTTTCTTTAGGGATACGTCAAAACTGAGGTTTGTAAAACGGCTCCAGGCTCATTAGATGAACTTAGGCAACGATTTACAGATGTTTGTTCAAGAATAACGCCACAGGTGCTTCACAATGTCCTAGAGGAATTTACCAATAGAATATTTATTTGTCAGGAGGTCCATGGTGGTCATTTTCAACAATTGTTGAAGTAACCACTTTTTTGTAGATGTGTGCCTTTATCTTTTATTTAAAATACTTATAATTAATAAATTTCATTTAACACTGAACCAAATGTTTTTTAAATTGGAGAATGTTTAAAGCATTAAAAGACCTTTAAAATGAGGTGTCATTGGAACCCCCTTTCCATTTAAAAAAATATTCCAAAAGCGGACCCAGCTGTCATTTTGACATTTAAAGCTGTCATTGATATGTCAAAAAATGCAAGACTTACTCAAATATTATCGTTCAAAATTTCATTAAAATATACCGAACGGTTTAGAAGTTAGAGGGGGGGGGGGACGGACGGACTATAGGTCCTCACTGTATAATGACCGATATTGACATGGCAACTCATACTGTCTCAAAATGTCATCAAGTTCAGATGCTGGATATTCAAGCGATGAAGACCGAACAGTTGTAGCGAATGCTCAACATAGAGCGGTACGTAGGGTAGGTAGGTTCAGAGCTAGATTTTGCATACTTTAATCCTATGTAAAATGGGGCCTTCACGTCAATTTACGTATGCATTGCCACATAACTAGATTTGAGGGTTTGAATGATGTTAATTTCATTCAATCTCATTTTACAGTAGGATACAATAGGGCGATGCAAGATCACTCGAGATGTAGTGATTGTCGTGAAAGATTGTTCACAGTCTTTCACCAACAATCTTGCATTATTTGCAATAGAATGTAAGTTCTATTACAAATACAGCTACTACTACCTACCGCCCGAACCCTGACCCACCCTAACCCCCTTCCCTAGGTCCTCTTCGGAGGGCCACATAAAGACTTGAGCGTAGTTAGTTGTTTGATGTCACATACCCAGGGTGGCACAATACTTTTCAAAAAATAATTTTTCGATTGTGCTACCATGGGTAGAGACATGCGGGACCGGTAGAAGTCAGCGATGACTTTAGCGGTCCCGGCGGTAAGGTGACTGTTAATAAAACACTTTAGACATTTTCTATTATTTATTTAGGTGAAAAGTTATATCATACAATATTCTAGCATTTGTTACGCTACAAGAACAAATATGTAAACTGTGATAGGAGCAATACATAGTATCCATTGTTAATTTTGGTACATTAATAGAATCAGTAGTAAATTCTAAATTAACAATAGAAGGAGTTTTAAGGTTCATATCGGAAAAAGTGTTTATTAAAAAATCCTTCTTGACTTGTCCCTTGACATAAATAGTGTCGACATCGTGCAGAGCGTCGTAGAGAATCGGGAAAAGTTGCTCGAGATCCATGTCACCATAACTGTAGCAAAGGCCATGTCGGTTTCCATATAAATGCAACGCCTGCTTCTGACATTCATACGACAGTTCTTGAAACGGTATTGTTGGTTTAAAGAAGTAACTTCTCATCTGCTTTCCATCATAAATAACCAACTCTCTAGGCTAAAATTGTGGAACGCAGAATCCTTGAACGTCGACTACAACAAACTTCATCTCAGCAAAGCCGGGAGCAAACTATCTTATTTTTTTTTACAATACACACAATAAATACACCCATAATGCAAAAAGAGCGGGACAATGAAATATTAAGATAGACCATTAGAATAGTTTCTTCAGACCTTTGAAAATTTATTTCGAAATACTTTATCAGAGGATATACTATATATGCAAACAATATCGAAACTGAACTCTAGGGATATTTGGAGGATATAGTAAAATTTACACCCCCACCCCCTATAATACGGTTATAAATATGTGTGCGCATATCAGAATGTATCATTTATCATCCAGTGGTAGTGGTGCTAGACGACGACGAGGAAGAAAGAGTTGGGGCGCCCGAACCACGACGTCGGCTTCGTCGTCGTCGTCGAGCGGCACCGCGATCTGTGCAGGTCGCCAGAGGGGAACAGCCGAATTAGCTGGTTTCCCTCAACCAACAAAAAAAACGGTCTTTTTCAGGACCACACTTATACTTTGAGCGTAGTTAGTTAGTTAGGTAGAAGTCCCATTTTTGGGATGATACAATACCAACATGTGGTATTTGTTATCCTCGCATATAAAAAAACTTCAAGGGATTTTCTGCAGTACATAATTCATCGTAAATTCATCGAATTTTTTCGACCACTTGTTCTTTCGCATACTTTTCTACACGGAATTTCAGAAAATTTTAAAAAATACCATAATATAGTTCGAAACCATCCGCATCTTGTTTGTCACATAACTCCTGATATAAAATTGGTGTAGGTATATGCTTTAGTAATCATTACACAGATAGTGAACTTATTAAAAATTTGGTGTTCTCAAGTACTGTGTATGATATAACTTTAGTTTTAATACTAAATAGTAGTTTATACACGTTCACAGAAAATGTAACGATACTGTTATATTAGAAGTATTCACTGTCCTTTTCTTCCTTCTGACTATATATTGACGACGACGACGACGACGACGACGACGACGATGTCCCACTCGCCACCACCACACCACTTGCCTCATTGAAAGACCGCTTAAGATTTTTCTTCTTCATAACGATGCGCTTTCGATGGGCTCCTTTGCTGCTCCTCTCCTTCCCACTAAGGACAGGTGACAATGGTGAATCTGCGGTGGTGGGTGGTGGTGGTGGCGGCTGTGATTCTGGAGGTGGTGATGGTGTCCTATTCTCTACCTCTGGAACTATTGGCTCCGGAATCACCGCCGCTGCTGTTGGTGGTTGTGATAGCTCAAATTTGCCGCCGGGGAATGGTACTGGGGGCCGCTTAAATAAAAACTTCTTCTTTACTACCGAGACCGGTTTGGTTATGTCAGAGGTGGTGGAGATGGTTGGTTGCGGATTATGGTTCCGCAACCTATCATACGCAGATGATATCTCCCCCACGGGTGTGCTAAGCAATGTTTCCAGCTTGCTTCGAGGTGGTCTCACCTGAACATTGCTAATAATTTACACAAGTTTATCACGGCCGCCTTTAATGTCCCGGTAGTAATCGGCCATTGCAGTATCCAATTTTTCATCCATCCCATCGTCGTGGTTGAAAAGGTCGTCGAACAGCGCCACGCCAAAGTCAGCCATGTTTGACTCGCCAGCATTCACCTCCAACGCCTGGTCGATCAATCCATTGTCGACACTGGCAAGTGACAAAATCTCGCTTCTTCCCGAGATTTTTCCTTTTTCCAACAAACTCACAAACACAAAAACTAATAATCAACTTGAACAACTGCTGCTGCTGCTGTAATACTGAACAAGTATATGCGGGGCGCTCGCTTAAATAATCCTTATCCCCACCAACACCAATTCCACCTCTCTCTCGACCTAACAGTCATCTGACTCGTCTCCCTTTTTTAAGCGGCCTACTGTGTATCGTGATGCTTGTGACTTTCAAATCCTAGGGGTCACCGTAACATTGACAATTATTCAATGTCATATAGATTTACCCTTGATTAGTTGAAGGTCATAAGAGAGAATATACATCTTTCTATACATATATCCTATCCATATCAAAAAACAATCCGTTGGATGTGCATCTTAAAATATTTTGTGTGTTTAAAAATTATTATTATTATCCACTAGTATATAATGTTGCCAGAAGATGAACAGTCAAATTTTTCGGTTGCAACTTACGAGGTGTCACCGAATGGGGTACTACATAGAATGTCTCAAGTGTAAAATAACAGACCTATCTTGAATGGACGGTGACAAACTAAGTTATGTTGATTTTTTGCGGTGCGGCTGGACGACGATGAAGATGGGTATTTTAAGTATACATCAATTTAAATTATAAAATATGATTATTTCAGATATGATTTTCCAACTTTTAAGTTACATAAATGATTTTAACACACAAAGTAAATTCTCCAAATTTTGTTCTGGTTTAGATTCGAAAAAATCAAATGTCGGCATGACCCCAAGGTAAAGTTATAGTGGACGATGGAATTACATAACGTTTATCATCGTGGTGTGTTAAAGCGATTTTATTTATAATCGGTGCATAAACGTCATGTAATTCGATTCGAAATATTTTCCTTTTTCTAAAAACTAAACCACCTCGCTCAACAACTTTGCGATAATCATCCAAATGAAGTTCCTTTTCGATAACTGATTTTTTTTCACCTTTTACCTTTTTTAAGAATTTAATGATTTGATATAATAAGCCTTAGCTCCGGTACCATAAAAAGCAATTATCGGGTCACAAGGAAATTCTTCTTTCATCTTACCCGGCACCGAATTACTTTTCACGATATTATATTAATACATATCATCAATCAAGATAATATGTATTGAGCTGAGTGCGCGTGCAACGGTGAACCGGCAAAGCCCATTAAACCGTCAGTCCCCACTGGTAAGGTGAGGAACAGGTGCACAAAAATACTCAATGTCGATCAGAGGGCTCTACAGAGTAATCCCTCCGTCCTTTGATTGACCTTTGATACCTCGGAGGCTTTAGAATGAAATAGCCTCTCTTCTCGAATCCATGTTCATTGCCTTTTGTGTTCGCCGTCGGAGAGGAGGCGCAAATAAATCGCGTCTCCCTCCCATCTCGAGATCTTGGTTTCGGTTATTCCTCTGGACTCGTCACACTCCTGCACTGGCTCTGATGTTGGGTGATATTACTATATCTAAATATTCTACCAGTCTCCTTAGCCTGGCGCCGTTGATGATTATATCAACGCCCAGGGGGTTGATGGATTTAGCCTTTCATTCCCGAGTCTGGTTCAGCGGTTTTCGCTTTAGTATAACAATACAAACCAAACTTTTGTTTAATAAAAATGTAATAAAATTCGTAAATTACCGTTTTGGAAATATCTAAAATAGAGAAACCGATATAAATGGGTTTATTATAGAGAATTCTTAATTTATCCATATGAATGGCAACAAAATTTTTTGTAAATATAGATCGACTATTGAAATTTGGTCAAGTACCTAATTAAAGCACCAGCATCCAGGTTTACCTCTAGAATTCCCCCAATGAGTTATCAATTTAATGTCTTTCCGTTTATCAACATTCTCCATAGCTTTTCAAAAATGGCATTTATAATTAATTTAAATAGATCTTTTCCAAATTTTGTT
This sequence comes from Polydrusus tereticollis, assembly GCA_963920685.1. Classification (NCBI taxonomy): domain Eukaryota; kingdom Metazoa; phylum Arthropoda; class Insecta; order Coleoptera; family Curculionidae; genus Polydrusus; species Polydrusus tereticollis. Next base: position 53,750,881 of record OY987335.1, read on the forward strand.
CTTGATGCATTTCTTAATTGAGTATTAAAATCAATATATTTTTGAGCCACTTTGACTGATCAAATTTTAAATTTCTAGGGGTTTGCATTACCATAAGGCCATTATTAATGACTTGCTTTAATGTTCTATAATGAATAATATGTTTTTTCTTATCGTTTAAGTGTGGAATTAATTTTGGCAACTTTGCTGTTTCCGTTGGCGCTACGATGTTTTCCACCAGAAAAGGTAGATCTGAATGTGCATCATCCAGTTCTTTTGAATAATGCACATCCACTTCTATAACATAACCTTCAGAGCTATCGTCATCAACATTCATAATATTTAAATCTAAAATTTCGCGCTCAGATAACCATCGAAAACCGCCAAATGGTAATGCTTGGGGCATACTATGGCCATACAAATTGGTCACATACAGATAAGTAATATAAAATGAAAGTTCAGTTTGGTCATAATTAGGTAAATAAGAGTTATTAGCAATATGTTTCCTTTCCGTACACTGACTTATACCTCCTCGAATACCCTTTTGAAAAAATGGATTATATCAATATCGGTCAAAAGTCCCAACTCTACCTTGGTCATGCGCAACATACAATCAAAAGATAAAATTGGCAGGGTGTAATACTGCGCAGGATCTAATTTATACAATTAAGCATGTATCGCAAAACTGTTCGGAAACATCGCACAACAATAAAACATCAGATTTTAAATATAAATCGGAATATTCACCCAAATTCTTACATTTGAACAAACTCCAAACCTCTTAAGCTCTCTTGTAATGTTCATCACTTGCATGTTCTTCGCGCAATTGATCGTAAAACTGATTTTTTGTTGGAAGATTTAAGTCATTCATTTTTTCCATAGAGCCAATGTAATGTATGGGAAGACACCTTTTTGGCGCATTAAAGTAAATTGATCATTATCAACAAAATGTTTTCTTGTTAAATTAATTATTACTTAAACCACTACCTAAATGTTCCAACGATGTTGATAAAAATTTAAAACTATCAATAAATCGAAGCTTTAAATTTTTTCTTATTTTTTCACCAGTTCTACTATCAACATAATCATGCATGTAAATGCTCTTTGTAAATGACATATTCTTCCCTTAACCTAGATCAATTTTATCCCCATATCTACATAATGCCTTAATAAACATATGGCTATCATAACCGCTTAGATTATGATATATTATGGGTATAAAATTAGGTATCTTATAATTTAAATTGCATATCGAATGTGCAGCACCAAATCTTTTTTTGCCAGTTATGTGGCAATAATCTTTTACTTTGTCCTTGATATCATCAAAAGGACGCTCACAAATGTTACAACTATCGGCATTTTCAAAATTTGTTTTCTCATCGCAAGTCAATTTAGCCATTGGTACAATATCTCTCAAATATGTATTATACAAATGTCTTAAATCTGTCTTAACACGATCAACAAAAATTTTTGCTGCATCTTTACCTCGGTATAGCTGAAATTTAGAAATAGAATCATCAAAAGAATATTTTTTGAGATAGGCGAAAGAATATGGTTCATGTTTTAAACTTTTAGTTGTGTAAGTATTTTGGGGGTTTGGTTCTATTGTTGCAACTGGTTTTAGACCTGATTCAAAGTCTGCATAAACCACGAAAGGAACTCTCATTTGTTTTTCCAAACTTTGGAATTTCAAGATATTTTCTGGGACAGTTACCAAATTTATCTACTTGTAACTTGGTTGTTGGTGTAGTAGCTGAAATATGCTTACAATAGTTTTTTTGATGTAACAATAAAGATGATCGTGTGCTAAAGCGAAGTAGACAACCATCACAAAAGTACAATCTACCATGATGTTTTGAAATTTGGGCCGAAACTAAACGTGATAAGTTACTAATCCAACAGTAATGACTCTTTAAACAGTTATCGCTACAAACATGGTCACTGTCACCATCATCTTTTATACTACAATCTTTCGTTATAAGCAACAAATTTACGTGTCTAAGTAGTATTTTGGAAGCATATCTCAATGGACCAACAACCTCATATTTTATTACATTATTTTTATATTCGGATTCTAAACCGTAAACATTAATCGAAATGTTATTTAACTCCTCAAATTTTGAAATGTCACGCAATTTAACTGGAAAACTCATACCTGTTATTTGACTTGACATTCTGGTTATTGAAAACAATGCGGATGTTACAGCCCAAGCAAAGCAGCACTCATCTTGGTTTATAACATTGACTACTGGCCCCTGTAGATTCGATCATCTTAGGCAACTTTTTCCAATGCCCATCCAACATAAAGAACAAAGTTAATATTAATTTAAAAAAGATTTAAACGTTTTTAACATACCTGAATCCTTTTCCTGAAACTCAGTTGATTGAGCTTTCATTGCCTCTACAAATGATTTATAAACATCATCCACATTACTCCCAATAGTGAATCGGCCCACAACTACCATGTATATTTTTACTGATTTTTGCACCTGCACGATTCATTCATTAAACACAACACCTTAGCTTTAATGTCTTCAAATAATATTGAATAATCCACATGTTCCACATCACTGCTTATTTGATATGTCGCGAGCCTGTTTTTAAATGCGCTCTGTACAAATTGAACTCCATGAGACACGCCAACACATGAATTTTTTTTGTGAGCTAATGGTCTTTGATGTATCAACATCTGATTACGGGGCACAGTTACATCACATAAGACACATGTATCTACTGTAGCAGCAGACATTGATGCAGATCCATCATCAACCCTACGTCGCTTTCCCCCATAAACACTTTCGAATCTACTCACACAAGATTCCCTTTTATGACACACTAAGGAAATATTGCGAGTAAAAGACACACCACAGTTTTCACACATATAAGATGATTCCATTTCAATATTAGGTTACTATACTTAAAAGGTCTTGTGAGGATGATTTCAAAACTGAATGTTCAAACACCACCCCAGCACACACATTTATACCCATTTTCAAGGACATAAGAACCCATGCTCTGTCAAGGTGATTTAAGGGTATATCCCAATAGAAATTGTCAAGGTCGTTTAAGGTTATAAGAACATGTGTTCGCGGTGTAACAATCTTTTTGTGCTTGTTACAACGTTAGTAGATAGCCCGAGTTTTTATCAAATTTTGACCGATTTAGATAATTAAATTTTTTAAAAATTTTTGAATACGCCCCTGTCTAAAAGGTTCTAGACCCAGGCCGGTTTTCTTAATACAATAACCTACGTATAGGCAACCCATAAAATGACGACGTGTATGACCAGCTGTCGGAATATCACTTGCACACCCAGATGGTATTATGCGATCTTTTACATTTCAGGGATGACTGCCGTTTTTTTGACGTTACCTAACCTAGTTTTTTGATGCAATTAGTTTCGGGTCAAACTTGCATCCATTTTCCTGGCTTCTTTTGGTTAAAATGAGTAGATTCCCGTTTTCAAAGTTCAAAGTGCCCTGCAGTTTTGCTTGTCAATTGCCGGAAGTCACATGGGTTTTCGAAGCAGTACGAGTCACGAGTAGGAAGTTGTTTTTTTGTAGAGAGTCTATTTAAGGACTTTACGGCGTTGTGCTTCGTTCTGTTCTTTCTATATACCGGTCCAGAAGACTTGAACAGCAGGTGATGAAGATATAAATGGCGGTTTTGTGTTAATAGTTTGCTTTTTAAATGTGTCGGCCAAGGCCGGATCGGAATTTAACATAGAAGCTGTCCTTTGGAACCTTAAATGGGATTGTTTGTCACCTAAGACCGATGGAAGCCCGACCATCTAGCTTCTTTTGACTTCTTTTGATTCCCTTTGACTTCTCTTAACTTCTTTTAAGTTCTTTTGACTTCTTTTGACTTCTTTTAAGTTCTTTTAACTTTGTTTACCTTCTACTTCGTTTACCCTCTACTTCGTTTACCTTCTACTTCGATTACCATCTATTTTTCTTTTATCTTCTGGTCCTTTTATCTCCTACATCTTTTATTTTCTAACTTTATTACCTTCTACTTCTATTTTCTACTTTTTTATTTTTCCACGTTCTTGACTACCTTCCCTCATTTTTTCTACATGGATTTAGCCATGTGTTGGAAGTGCTTTAGTCAGTACTCGTAACCTGGAGTCTTCCTCTTAATTCTTTACCCTGCTATGGATCCCATGTCTGGAATGGAGGATGTATGTCTTAGAGAGGCCAAAGGCGAGTGGGGGTGTCAGTTTGGAAGAAGTTCCTGTTTCGGTGCATGTGCCGGTCACCCCGACGTGCTGTATGGTCAACCGTCCACATTGATCTGATGCTGGAGATCGACGCATAATCCGCCGTGCCTGTCTGCTAGAGTCCTGCCTTACATGAGCTAAGTAGCATTTTTCTTCTCCTCGATTACTGTACTAATACCACCTCCGACTAATTTTTTATTAAATTTCATAAAATATAGTACCAAAAAACCCTTCTTTTGAATTTGAATAAGTAAATTTCATGTGTCTAATAATTCAGGATAATTTCACCTCCCTACTTCAGTTGAATCACTCGTAATGTACTACTAATGGGCCTAGAGCCACCTTTTTAGGTAATACTGCTAAAATACCTCATTTTTAATCACTTGTAACGTTTTCACTGGCACAATGCCACACTCACCGGACTTAACTTTTTTAATTTGATCACTACAAGTCAATTTGTTAACCCTTAACTTAATTTCCTACGTTATAAACTTTTATGTGGTGATTTGGTAGACTGTATTATATCTGTATATTCTTCCCTCTGTATATTTTTATGTATAGTTGTATAATTACTCTAGTTTCGCTTAGGACTGTTGTAAATTCCTGTATATTTCGCTTAAAGTGGATGGGTCACTCCAGTAATGTATATATTACCTAAACTGCTTATCTTGTATCATACGAAAACTTAGTTTTCAATTTAAAACCGAAACCTCCCTCGTCAAGGAATGCTTGAGTGGTTGGTCTATTTATTGTAAATTCATTTGTATATTAATCCCTAGTAGGTTTTATGATTATCTAGCTGGAACATGCTAGTTTTGATTTATGTAACTAAATTTTACTCGTCAAGCAGTATAAGATGGTTATTTTAATTATCTTAAATTGAGATTTACATTAAACAATAAACGTAAGTCTTATTTCCTAACAGAAGTAGCAGTTAAAGGTTTAATTTTTAAGTATAAATCTAGAACTTCCTCAGGAAGTATGCATTTTCCCTCTAATTAATTTTGGGTAATGAATTTTAAATCTTTCCTAAGCTATATTGGAGTTATTATCTCCTGTAAAGTTATTGAGATATTATATCTGTAATTTCTTTATTTTTGCTTAATGTTATTAAGATATCCCTATAGAGTATTGAGATATTTCTATAGCTGTAATTTTCTCTATTTTGACTTAATTTTATTAAGATATCTCTATGAATTTGTTGAGATATTCCTATATCGGTAACTTCTTCATTGGACTTAACCTTGTAATGGATATATCTATATCTGTTTTGAGCGGGTTAATAAGAGACTGATAATCCCGGTCTTGAATACATTACTTACTGACCCAGAAATTTTAGTTACCATCAGTATGTATTTTTTGTCATTCTAGGTTTTGGCTATATCTATTAGTTAGACTTAGCTAGATAATCTTTATCTTCACCCCTAAGCTATTTAGTTGGGAACATAACCAAAGTTTTAAGTTTCTCAATTCTATTTTGGAATATGGCATGGGAAATGTCTGTATTAATATAACCTGGAAGTGATATTACTAATTATGAATTGATTCTAAATTCTATCTCACTTTAAATTCTGGCGTAGTGAATGCTATAATGGACTTTATATTAACTTTACCCTAAATGCTGCTTTACTTTGAATTTTGGCAGAAGGGTAAATGTCTTTAATTATATAACCTTGAAGTTATCATAAAATTCTCAAGGGATTTTAACCAAATTTTGGGCATCGTAAGTGCTTCAATTGACCTTTCATTGACTTTACTACAATTAATATTTTATTTTCAATTTTGGCATAATGAATGTTATAATTTGATTTAGTTTAACTTAAATTTAAATTCTGTTTTATTTTGGTCACTACCTTTAAAGTAATGACACTTTAATTATGTTCAAAGCTTTTAGTTAGTATTTGACTCCTTTTATATTGGGTGTTTAGAAAGAATCCTCACTTCTTAATCTGTTTAATTTCCTACGATCTAATATATTTTTAGTGGAGCTGGCTAGCTCATGTCATAACTTTTTCTATGTTATTTTTTTATATCTTCTTTCGCTGATTTAGTTGCTTAGCCTTTTATTCAAATCCTTTTTCTATGTTATGTTTATTTCTTCCTATATGAATAAAATGGGTGTTTGTTGGAAAATATTATTTCTCCATTATTAAAATAGGAATTAATTAAAATAATTGTTTTATTCATACTGCTTTCTCTTTCAGGTCTAGGGAACTAAATATTATATTTACTCTTTTCTTTATAATCTTTTTCAACCCCTTTGGTTGATGGCGCCCAAAAATCTTATCTGAATTAAATCTATGACCTTAGCTCTCAAGCGAATTAAAAACTGAGTGGCCGTGGTGACCCAAGTAATTAATTAATACAAATATTAACAAGAACAACATCTTAAGATAAATTGAATAAAATAAAGTAAGAATCTTTTTTTTTATTTTAGTTTTTTTAAATAATTTTTTATTTATTATTACAACGGGTGTTATGGTTCAAGGTAAAATGGACACCTGCATACGTTTGCAACCAACGTCATTCAAGGTCAAGGAGTGGGGGGTGAAAAGCTTCTCCCAAACTTTCCCTACTGTCGTGGTTTATACATGGGCACAGGTAGAAGGAATCTGTGACATGGGTTTAAAAACATTTGTTTTTTGTTTAGCACCGAAATCTTCTGAATTTGAAGGAAATCGTTGAGGCTGATAATTTATTTGGCTTTGGCTGAATATTTATTGGCTGGGGAATGGTTATACCCCTAAATGAATTATTCTGCGTATGCGCATTAAATGGTTGCCTTTAGTTTTGTGTTAGTTGTGGCTTAATGTTTTGAAAATGGGCCGTGAAGCATCGAAAACAATTTACTATACATATGATCGGCAACAAGAATTTGAGACAGTCTGGTGTGGACATTTGTGTATGAAGTTGTCTCTGAAAATCGTAATGATGACAACACAAAAAATGGATCGTGATAACCATACGAAAATGCTGTTATCACTTAAAGCATATCGTCACCTCGGTGAATTAAGAAAAATGACTGCAGAACAACTAGAAAACACGCCTAAGGAAGTAATGATCGCTTTAGCTCCAAATAAAATCGCACATGTTTGGGATAAGTTACCTGGTCATATGAAGAGTGACATCCACATGTTAAAGTATCAGTACTGCGATGAACATTATAACAAAAATAATTTCGATGAAGATGAAGGTGATGGTCCAATACTGGTGAAACTGCAGAAGGAAATAAAGGAATTCGAAGCTTACCGAATCCCCTAAGTTGGTGCAAACAACAATAAAATACTTTTATACATTGTTTTGCCGTCAGTCATGTCTTATACATTCACGCTAACAGGTCACTCAAGTGTCTTAAGCGCAAATTTTTATCCACCCATCGAATTGAAATCAACGTGTAGGTATGGGCTTGCACTGTTGGGATTTTATACGTACAATTCAATTTTTAATGTAGATGAAAGTAACAATTTGTTTGGATACAAGAAAAAAGATGGTGAAAAACCGACACGTTTGAAGATTCCACCGGGAGCTTATGAAGTTAATGAAATCGCTAAAGCAATGCAAGAGAGCTTAAAAAAATCGTGTGACGGGGAAGAATGTAATTCATTATTTTCACTGGTGGCAAATAATAATACATTAAAATGTGAACTGAAGTCAACATACAGCATTGACTTCAGAGGAAAAAACAATATTGGTGAAATATTGGGGATTCGGTTCTGTATTGTTGAAAAGTGGAAAACGACATGAATCAAGCAATAATGTGGACTTAATGAAAGTGCGCATTATAAGAGTGGATTGTAATATAATTTCTGGAGCATATCTAAATTCCATACAAAGTCACACATTATTTGAATTCGATATTGATGTTGAACCAGGATATAAAACTTTAAAAGAACCACAAAATAATATTTATATGCCGATAATGCCCGAGGGACGCCAGTCAATAGACAACATTACTCTGCGCATCTTAGATGACAACAATGATCTAATAAATTTCCGAGATGAAAAAATTATTGTGAAAGTAGAGTTGAAAGAAATATAATAATTATGGGTTTTTGTTACAATCGTCAACTGAATATGTTATCAAGCGCTGTTACTCACAATTCAACTAGACAACTTAAAAAAAAACATATCACACGTTCCAGGATCATTCGTAATTCAGACACGCGGTTGGAAAGACATTCGTATCGTAAACAGCTCTCCGCTAACGATCTAAATTTTTACAATATATCGGTATAAAAATTTTAAAAGTGCGTAAATGATTATGGCTGCTACTACTAGTGATAAAATCGAGATCTTTACCGACCCCATTTTCGATAATTCCATAATTACCTTGCAGGAGCATACATATAAACCGTACGGTTCTCCAACATTTAGCAACTCTGATGAAATTCGTATTCCAGTACACTTTCAAGATATAATATTGGACATATCAGACAGTTACATATACATTGTTACCCCTCCTTTCCCTTTATTGCAAAACAAAGGAAGAGGAAGTCAACATTTTTTAAAATTTTTTAATTGTGCCCCAACAACGAGTCACAATTCCTCAGGGCGTATTCGGGTCGCATGAGATAGTTACTCTTATTTTCGAAACTCTTTGCCTTGTAAGTCAGTCACAATAAAAGATTAAATCACAACAAACAATTTTATGTAGACTCCAAGTCCAACATGAACATCAACGTGTATTAGAAGAATAAACACAATAAATATTTTTTTTCTTTTTGACTTGAAACTGATTCGATGCCTGTTAACCGTTTATACCTCTCCATGAAGCTCGCATCAAGTTGGGCATCATAGTACAGCGGGTGGCCAGCAGTGATGTCACTCCTGATCAGCTATCGGTTGATGTGTTGATGATTTTTGTTGACCGAGAGTTAGGAGGTCCAAACCTTCGAAAGGAATAAACAGCCGGCAGTAATAGTTCAATTGTAAACAAAAAAACAGAACCAACTCGGTTCGACTCTCAGCACAAGATGTCCAGGTTAGACTTGTGCCTCGAACAGACTTAGTTCTACAATTATACAAGTTAATATGTTGCATATTAAAATAGAGTAAAGGGGTGTTAAGAAGCATGCATGGAGCGTAAATCTCCAGGCTTACAAAATCAAATGTACGCTAGGTACAACTCAAATTTTACAAATTAGGTACTATTAACAATATATTAGATCATGAAAACCCAAGTTTACATAGCTCGAAACAAGTACATGGGTTCAAAGCGACATTTGCAAAAGTAAAAAAAACTTTAACACGGTATAAATAAAAACCTTAGGTTTCTACAAATAAAACTGGGATTATGCGTGGGTACAAGCCCCAGTTCTACGAACTGCACACTATTTAGATATAATTAAGGAAAATTATTGACCTCCCTTCACGACCTTGCATTTTATTTATAATTTTCCAGATTTCAGTTTTTAGTTTAAGCACTCGACCTCTTACAGAAGGCTCAGAAAATAGGAAAGATACAAATTTTAAAGATAAAAAGAAATTTTTGGAGTATGTGAGACAGCGTCAGGAGTCCACAACGGAATGAGTCAATATCAATGTGGATGGTGCCCTATGGCACAACAATAATAAATATTATATTAATATTTGACTCACCCGTTATTAAAGCTCCAGTGAAATTTCCATCTCACACTCTCCAGAATTTGGGTCCCTCTTGTCTGCCTATTGCACAGGGTGGCTCACTACTGTTCCTCCCAAGATATGCCGGGTGTTGGGTCTAGAAATCTGCACGTGAGAAACACTCATATAGTGCTCAACTCCATCATCCGCGATCTAAAAATTGGGAAGAAAACACAGCAGTAACAAGCCCCTTTTAATAGCAAAACCAGGTTTACCCTTTAAAACTTAAAATCGCGGCACCCACGTGCATACCTAAAATGGCGATTCTAAATCGGTAAATTCGATAAACTGTTTTTCCTGGGGGAAAAAGTAAGATAAAATGGCCAACAAGTTCACCCCTTGTCATGGTCCACATAACGATATAATTATTTAAATATAAAAGGTAACAAATACAAAATATCAAAATGCTCAAACTGTTTACTTTGCAAAATTCTGCTTATCTCGCCGTTGTCGTGAAAGGAAGTATCTTTGCCGTTCCGATACAGCAGGACGGCGTACCCGTTTCCCCACTATTTTAAAACGTCACAGCCTTTGATTGGTCGAGGGCACATTCAGCACTCGGCACACAACACAGAACTAGGAAGCTCCGCGACAAAAAGGAGTACGTACTTTCCCGTAAGAAACAAGCGCGACAGTCGACACCTCCAAAATAAACAATGCAATAAAATAAACACCCTTTTAAAATCATGCATTTTAAACATATTGCCCGAATGCTAATTTAAATAAAAATTATATTCGCAGATTCTAATGCAGGAAAGAAGGTATTTAAAGTCTTTAAAAAGTAATACGATACTGTTGTTACATGGGTCGGGTGTAAAATTTTAAAACATTGTGGAAATAACGACTTATTGTTCATTCTTTTTTTTTTATTTTAAATACGTTTTTAAAGGATGTTGCGGAAATTTTCGTAACAACATCGAGGGAACATTTAAACCTAAAGATGCTACAAAAAAATGTTATTGACCGAATAATGCAATCGCATTTCTATTCGATGAAATCCGTTACAAAATGGGTGGTGGGCAAGTTGCCGTTGTTCGAAAACCAGGAATTACATCAACAATGAAAACCATGGCTTCATTGCGGGCTTCCCAACAACGAACGCTTATGGCTTGTGGATGGGGGTTGAACGAGACAAATCAATGTATTTTAGACTATACGAGTAATGTGTTCTCCGGAAAGCTACCTCTAAAATATCTGATGGGTTTTGCTGAAGATTATTCCAAAGGTGTTTTTAATGTTAAGCAAGAGCTAATTTTAATTATCAGTCGTACTTTTACCAATTGCTATATGGGTGAAATTGATGCTGACATTGCAATTGAAAAAATATAATGGACAATTTGTCACATTAATCCTGATGATCGTCAAAAGTTAAAAATTTTATCCCTCATCAATAAAGGTGACAACAATGCAAACGTTCCAATGGTATACCGCAAATGGGATCTTCACGAATTACCCGCTTTGCGGAAAACATCATCAGATGTTTGGGCCTTAAGAACTAGTACGAGCCTTGAAAAACCGAGATATTTGATTATCGGATTTCAATCAAACACGTTTTCAGACAATAGGGAAAAGGATGCAACACAATTTACTGCTGCCGATATTAGCGACAGTAGACTTTATCTTAATTCTACGGTGTTTCCTTATAAAAGATGGAATTTGGATTTTACGAAGAAATTGTACGCACAAGCATATTACAATTATGAGAATTTTCAAGCCAGCTACTACCAACGAGAAATGAATGATCCTATGATGAATTATCCCGATTAACACAAAAGTGTACGCATTAATTATTCACGACGCATTTTTTAGCTACAATATGCTGAATGGTTCTGTTACCAATAAATCAAAGTATTAGTTATAAGTTTATTTTTTGTTTTGTCATTTCTAACTATATTGATATAGTAAATTTTTCATTTCCTACTATCAAATCAATGTATTAATTTTAAGTATTCACGTAATCTACAAATAAAGTTATAAATGAGATATTTTGTGTTTAATCTTGTGGTTCTGAATGTTTACATGAATGGTTACGGTCAAAGAATAGTCTAAAAATAGAGGGTGGTTGCTGCACTGCTACACCACACGATTTAATGGCGTGGTGGAAGCCATCAATTTTGTTTCATCCCGTTGTACCATGGGTCCGCAAGGTGGCGATGGGATGCAAAACCACTCGAGATGCGTTTTTACGAGAGAAAAAGAGAGAGGGAGGTAGAGGTGGGGGCAAAATAAAGTATATACAGCGAGGACCTAAAGTCCGTCCCCCCCTCTAACTTCTAAACCGTTCGGTATATTTTAATGAAATTTTGAACGATAATATTTGAATAAGTCTTGCATTTTTTGACATACCAATGACAGCTTTAAATGTCAAAATGACAGCTGGGTCCGCTTTTGGAATATTTTTTTAAATGGAAAGGGGTGTTCCAATGACACCTTATTTTGAAGGTCTTTTAATGCTTAAAACATTCTCCAATTTAAAAAACATTTGTTTCAGTATTTTATAAATAGAAATCAATAATATCGGTTTCTACATTATGACTACCACTGTTTATACCACACATTTTTTACCTATTAGTTGTCTATTGATTGTTGCTGTCATACTGTTTTTAAATGTCTGATTGACAGAAAATATTCTTAGCTCGAAATTGTCTTAAATGGCTCGTTCTTTACAAGATAAATTTGAAGCGATTATTATTTTTGGCGAAGCTAACCGAAATTACCATGCTGCTGTTCGTATGTTCAATGAACGATATCCGGAACGCCAAATATGCAGAAAATTTTTGCGAAAACTAATCTTAAAATTTCAAGAAATTGGTACGGTGAAAGACGCTCCAAGGTCTGGAAGGCCAAAAATTGTAGAAGATGTGAAAGTCCAAGTCTTAGCTGAAATGGTTGTTACTCCCCAACAGCCAACGAAACACGTGGCTGAGGCATGCAATGTTGCTCGTAGTTCTGTCAAAAGAATTTAGAAAACCCATAAATATCACCCATATAAAATGAAAATTATACACGAATTAACAGAAAATGATCCAGATAGACGACTAGAATTTTGCGAAATTATGTCAGAAAGAATCGTACGGAATAATAACTATTTGCGGAATATTTGTTTTAGCGACGAAAGTACTTTTTTCTTACATGGAAGAGTTAATACCCAAAACTGTAGGTACTGGAGTGATGAAAACCCCCATGTTTTTCGGGAGGGACACACTCAGTTTCCCCAGAAAATAAATGTTTGGGCAGGCATTTTGGGTAATCACATTATAGGTCCCATTTTTCTGGAATATAATCTTAATGGCCCCAGGTACCTGGATATGTTGCAACATACAATTACTCCACTTATTTATGATGTTGTTGCCCAAAACCCACATGAGTTTCAAGAGGTTATATTTCAACAAGACGGTGCCCCGCCACACTATTTTAGGCAAGTCAGAAATTACCTGGACGAATCTTATGAAAATAGGTGGATTGGTCGTCGAGGTCCGACAGAATGGCCAGCTAGATCGCCAGACCTAACGCCTCTAGATTTTTTCTTTAGGGATACGTCAAAACTGAGGTTTGTAAAACGGCTCCAGGCTCATTAGATGAACTTAGGCAACGATTTACAGATGTTTGTTCAAGAATAACGCCACAGGTGCTTCACAATGTCCTAGAGGAATTTACCAATAGAATATTTATTTGTCAGGAGGTCCATGGTGGTCATTTTCAACAATTGTTGAAGTAACCACTTTTTTGTAGATGTGTGCCTTTATCTTTTATTTAAAATACTTATAATTAATAAATTTCATTTAACACTGAACCAAATGTTTTTTAAATTGGAGAATGTTTAAAGCATTAAAAGACCTTTAAAATGAGGTGTCATTGGAACCCCCTTTCCATTTAAAAAAATATTCCAAAAGCGGACCCAGCTGTCATTTTGACATTTAAAGCTGTCATTGATATGTCAAAAAATGCAAGACTTACTCAAATATTATCGTTCAAAATTTCATTAAAATATACCGAACGGTTTAGAAGTTAGAGGGGGGGGGGACGGACGGACTATAGGTCCTCACTGTATAATGACCGATATTGACATGGCAACTCATACTGTCTCAAAATGTCATCAAGTTCAGATGCTGGATATTCAAGCGATGAAGACCGAACAGTTGTAGCGAATGCTCAACATAGAGCGGTACGTAGGGTAGGTAGGTTCAGAGCTAGATTTTGCATACTTTAATCCTATGTAAAATGGGGCCTTCACGTCAATTTACGTATGCATTGCCACATAACTAGATTTGAGGGTTTGAATGATGTTAATTTCATTCAATCTCATTTTACAGTAGGATACAATAGGGCGATGCAAGATCACTCGAGATGTAGTGATTGTCGTGAAAGATTGTTCACAGTCTTTCACCAACAATCTTGCATTATTTGCAATAGAATGTAAGTTCTATTACAAATACAGCTACTACTACCTACCGCCCGAACCCTGACCCACCCTAACCCCCTTCCCTAGGTCCTCTTCGGAGGGCCACATAAAGACTTGAGCGTAGTTAGTTGTTTGATGTCACATACCCAGGGTGGCACAATACTTTTCAAAAAATAATTTTTCGATTGTGCTACCATGGGTAGAGACATGCGGGACCGGTAGAAGTCAGCGATGACTTTAGCGGTCCCGGCGGTAAGGTGACTGTTAATAAAACACTTTAGACATTTTCTATTATTTATTTAGGTGAAAAGTTATATCATACAATATTCTAGCATTTGTTACGCTACAAGAACAAATATGTAAACTGTGATAGGAGCAATACATAGTATCCATTGTTAATTTTGGTACATTAATAGAATCAGTAGTAAATTCTAAATTAACAATAGAAGGAGTTTTAAGGTTCATATCGGAAAAAGTGTTTATTAAAAAATCCTTCTTGACTTGTCCCTTGACATAAATAGTGTCGACATCGTGCAGAGCGTCGTAGAGAATCGGGAAAAGTTGCTCGAGATCCATGTCACCATAACTGTAGCAAAGGCCATGTCGGTTTCCATATAAATGCAACGCCTGCTTCTGACATTCATACGACAGTTCTTGAAACGGTATTGTTGGTTTAAAGAAGTAACTTCTCATCTGCTTTCCATCATAAATAACCAACTCTCTAGGCTAAAATTGTGGAACGCAGAATCCTTGAACGTCGACTACAACAAACTTCATCTCAGCAAAGCCGGGAGCAAACTATCTTATTTTTTTTTACAATACACACAATAAATACACCCATAATGCAAAAAGAGCGGGACAATGAAATATTAAGATAGACCATTAGAATAGTTTCTTCAGACCTTTGAAAATTTATTTCGAAATACTTTATCAGAGGATATACTATATATGCAAACAATATCGAAACTGAACTCTAGGGATATTTGGAGGATATAGTAAAATTTACACCCCCACCCCCTATAATACGGTTATAAATATGTGTGCGCATATCAGAATGTATCATTTATCATCCAGTGGTAGTGGTGCTAGACGACGACGAGGAAGAAAGAGTTGGGGCGCCCGAACCACGACGTCGGCTTCGTCGTCGTCGTCGAGCGGCACCGCGATCTGTGCAGGTCGCCAGAGGGGAACAGCCGAATTAGCTGGTTTCCCTCAACCAACAAAAAAAACGGTCTTTTTCAGGACCACACTTATACTTTGAGCGTAGTTAGTTAGTTAGGTAGAAGTCCCATTTTTGGGATGATACAATACCAACATGTGGTATTTGTTATCCTCGCATATAAAAAAACTTCAAGGGATTTTCTGCAGTACATAATTCATCGTAAATTCATCGAATTTTTTCGACCACTTGTTCTTTCGCATACTTTTCTACACGGAATTTCAGAAAATTTTAAAAAATACCATAATATAGTTCGAAACCATCCGCATCTTGTTTGTCACATAACTCCTGATATAAAATTGGTGTAGGTATATGCTTTAGTAATCATTACACAGATAGTGAACTTATTAAAAATTTGGTGTTCTCAAGTACTGTGTATGATATAACTTTAGTTTTAATACTAAATAGTAGTTTATACACGTTCACAGAAAATGTAACGATACTGTTATATTAGAAGTATTCACTGTCCTTTTCTTCCTTCTGACTATATATTGACGACGACGACGACGACGACGACGACGACGATGTCCCACTCGCCACCACCACACCACTTGCCTCATTGAAAGACCGCTTAAGATTTTTCTTCTTCATAACGATGCGCTTTCGATGGGCTCCTTTGCTGCTCCTCTCCTTCCCACTAAGGACAGGTGACAATGGTGAATCTGCGGTGGTGGGTGGTGGTGGTGGCGGCTGTGATTCTGGAGGTGGTGATGGTGTCCTATTCTCTACCTCTGGAACTATTGGCTCCGGAATCACCGCCGCTGCTGTTGGTGGTTGTGATAGCTCAAATTTGCCGCCGGGGAATGGTACTGGGGGCCGCTTAAATAAAAACTTCTTCTTTACTACCGAGACCGGTTTGGTTATGTCAGAGGTGGTGGAGATGGTTGGTTGCGGATTATGGTTCCGCAACCTATCATACGCAGATGATATCTCCCCCACGGGTGTGCTAAGCAATGTTTCCAGCTTGCTTCGAGGTGGTCTCACCTGAACATTGCTAATAATTTACACAAGTTTATCACGGCCGCCTTTAATGTCCCGGTAGTAATCGGCCATTGCAGTATCCAATTTTTCATCCATCCCATCGTCGTGGTTGAAAAGGTCGTCGAACAGCGCCACGCCAAAGTCAGCCATGTTTGACTCGCCAGCATTCACCTCCAACGCCTGGTCGATCAATCCATTGTCGACACTGGCAAGTGACAAAATCTCGCTTCTTCCCGAGATTTTTCCTTTTTCCAACAAACTCACAAACACAAAAACTAATAATCAACTTGAACAACTGCTGCTGCTGCTGTAATACTGAACAAGTATATGCGGGGCGCTCGCTTAAATAATCCTTATCCCCACCAACACCAATTCCACCTCTCTCTCGACCTAACAGTCATCTGACTCGTCTCCCTTTTTTAAGCGGCCTACTGTGTATCGTGATGCTTGTGACTTTCAAATCCTAGGGGTCACCGTAACATTGACAATTATTCAATGTCATATAGATTTACCCTTGATTAGTTGAAGGTCATAAGAGAGAATATACATCTTTCTATACATATATCCTATCCATATCAAAAAACAATCCGTTGGATGTGCATCTTAAAATATTTTGTGTGTTTAAAAATTATTATTATTATCCACTAGTATATAATGTTGCCAGAAGATGAACAGTCAAATTTTTCGGTTGCAACTTACGAGGTGTCACCGAATGGGGTACTACATAGAATGTCTCAAGTGTAAAATAACAGACCTATCTTGAATGGACGGTGACAAACTAAGTTATGTTGATTTTTTGCGGTGCGGCTGGACGACGATGAAGATGGGTATTTTAAGTATACATCAATTTAAATTATAAAATATGATTATTTCAGATATGATTTTCCAACTTTTAAGTTACATAAATGATTTTAACACACAAAGTAAATTCTCCAAATTTTGTTCTGGTTTAGATTCGAAAAAATCAAATGTCGGCATGACCCCAAGGTAAAGTTTTAGTGGACGATGGAATTACATAACGTTTATCATCGTGGTGTGTTAAAGCGATTTTATTTATAATCGGTGCATAAACGTCATGTAATTCGATTCGAAATATTTTCCTTTTTCTAAAAACTAAACCACCTCGCTCAACAACTTTGCGATAATCATCCAAATGAAGTTCCTTTTCGATAACTGATTTTTTTTCACCTTTTACCTTTTTTAAGAATTTAATGATTTGATATAATAAGCCTTAGCTCCGGTACCATAAAAAGCAATTATCGGGTCACAAGGAAATTCTTCTTTCATCTTACCCGGCACCGAATTACTTTTCACGATATTATATTAATACATATCATCAATCAAGATAATATGTATTGAGCTGAGTGCGCGTGCAACGGTGAACCGGCAAAGCCCATTAAACCGTCAGTCCCCACTGGTAAGGTGAGGAACAGGTGCACAAAAATACTCAATGTCGATCAGAGGGCTCTACAGAGTAATCCCTCCGTCCTTTGATTGACCTTTGATACCTCGGAGGCTTTAGAATGAAATAGCCTCTCTTCTCGAATCCATGTTCATTGCCTTTTGTGTTCGCCGTCGGAGAGGAGGCGCAAATAAATCGCGTCTCCCTCCCATCTCGAGATCTTGGTTTCGGTTATTCCTCTGGACTCGTCACACTCCTGCACTGGCTCTGATGTTGGGTGATATTACTATATCTAAATATTCTACCAGTCTCCTTAGCCTGGCGCCGTTGATGATTATATCAACGCCCAGGGGGTTGATGGATTTAGCCTTTCATTCCCGAGTCTGGTTCAGCGGTTTTCGCTTTAGTATAACAATACAAACCAAACTTTTGTTTAATAAAAATGTAATAAAATTCGTAAATTACCGTTTTGGAAATATCTAAAATAGAGAAACCGATATAAATGGGTTTATTATAGAGAATTCTTAATTTATCCATATGAATGGCAACAAAATTTTTTGTAAATATAGATCGACTATTGAAATTTGGTCAAGTACCTAATTAAAGCACCAGCATCCAGGTTTACCTCTAGAATTCCCCCAATGAGTTATCAATTTAATGTCTTTCCGTTTATCAACATTCTCCATAGCTTTTCAAAAATGGCATTTATAATTAATTTAAATAGATCTTTTCCAAATTTTGTTCTTGATGCATTTCTTAATTGAGTATTAAAATCAATATATTTTTGAGCCACTTTGACTGATCAAATTTTAAATTTCTAGGGGTTTGCATTACCATAAGGCCATTATTAATGACTTGCTTTAATGTTCTATAATGAATAATATGTTTTTTCTTATCGTTTAAGTGTGGAATTAATTTTGGCAACTTTGCTGTTTCCGTTGGCGCTACGATGTTTTCCACCAGAAAAGGTAGATCTGAATGTGCATCATCCAGTTCTTTTGAATAATGCACATCCACTTCTATAACATAACCTTCAGAGCTATCGTCATCAACATTCATAATATTTAAATCTAAAATTTCGCGCTCAGATAACCATCGAAAACCGCCAAATGGTAATGCTTGGGGCATACTATGGCCATACAAATTGGTCACATACAGATAAGTAATATAAAATGAAAGTTCAGTTTGGTCATAATTAGGTAAATAAGAGTTATTAGCAATATGTTTCCTTTCCGTACACTGACTTATACCTCCTCGAATACCCTTTTGAAAAAATGGATTATATCAATATCGGTCAAAAGTCCCAACTCTACCTTGGTCATGCGCAACATACAATCAAAAGATAAAATTGGCAGGGTGTAATACTGCGCAGGATCTAATTTATACAATTAAGCATGTATCGCAAAACTGTTCGGAAACATCGCACAACAATAAAACATCAGATTTTAAATATAAATCGGAATATTCACCCAAATTCTTACATTTGAACAAACTCCAAACCTCTTAAGCTCTCTTGTAATGTTCATCACTTGCATGTTCTTCGCGCAATTGATCGTAAAACTGATTTTTTGTTGGAAGATTTAAGTCATTCATTTTTTCCATAGAGCCAATGTAATGTATGGGAAGACACCTTTTTGGCGCATTAAAGTAAATTGATCATTATCAACAAAATGTTTTCTTGTTAAATTAATTATTACTTAAACCACTACCTAAATGTTCCAACGATGTTGATAAAAATTTAAAACTATCAATAAATCGAAGCTTTAAATTTTTTCTTATTTTTTCACCAGTTCTACTATCAACATAATCATGCATGTAAATGCTCTTTGTAAATGACATATTCTTCCCTTAACCTAGATCAATTTTATCCCCATATCTACATAATGCCTTAATAAACATATGGCTATCATAACCGCTTAGATTATGATATATTATGGGTATAAAATTAGGTATCTTATAATTTAAATTGCATATCGAATGTGCAGCACCAAATCTTTTTTTGCCAGTTATGTGGCAATAATCTTTTACTTTGTCCTTGATATCATCAAAAGGACGCTCACAAATGTTACAACTATCGGCATTTTCAAAATTTGTTTTCTCATCGCAAGTCAATTTAGCCATTGGTACAATATCTCTCAAATATGTATTATACAAATGTCTTAAATCTGTCTTAACACGATCAACAAAAATTTTTGCTGCATCTTTACCTCGGTATAGCTGAAATTTAGAAATAGAATCATCAAAAGAATATTTTTTGAGATAGGCGAAAGAATATGGTTCATGTTTTAAACTTTTAGTTGTGTAAGTATTTTGGGGGTTTGGTTCTATTGTTGCAACTGGTTTTAGACCTGATTCAAAGTCTGCATAAACCACGAAAGGAACTCTCATTTGTTTTTCCAAACTTTGGAATTTCAAGATATTTTCTGGGACAGTTACCAAATTTATCTACTTGTAACTTGGTTGTTGGTGTAGTAGCTGAAATATGCTTACAATAGTTTTTTTGATGTAACAATAAAGATGATCGTGTGCTAAAGCGAAGTAGACAACCATCACAAAAGTACAATCTACCATGATGTTTTGAAATTTGGGCCGAAACTAAACGTGATAAGTTACTAATCCAACAGTAATGACTCTTTAAACAGTTATCGCTACAAACATGGTCACTGTCACCATCATCTTTTATACTACAATCTTTCGTTATAAGCAACAAATTTACGTGTCTAAGTAGTATTTTGGAAGCATATCTCAATGGACCAACAACCTCATATTTTATTACATTATTTTTATATTCGGATTCTAAACCGTAAACATTAATCGAAATGTTATTTAACTCCTCAAATTTTGAAATGTCACGCAATTTAACTGGAAAACTCATACCTGTTATTTGACTTGACATTCTGGTTATTGAAAACAATGCGGATGTTACAGCCCAAGCAAAGCAGCACTCATCTTGGTTTATAACATTGACTACTGGCCCCTGTAGATTCGATCATCTTAGGCAACTTTTTCCAATGCCCATCCAACATAAAGAACAAAGTTAATATTAATTTAAAAAAGATTTAAACGTTTTTAACATACCTGAATCCTTTTCCTGAAACTCAGTTGATTGAGCTTTCATTGCCTCTACAAATGATTTATAAACATCATCCACATTACTCCCAATAGTGAATCGGCCCACAACTACCATGTATATTTTTACTGATTTTTGCACCTGCACGATTCATTCATTAAACACAACACCTTAGCTTTAATGTCTTCAAATAATATTGAATAATCCACATGTTCCACATCACTGCTTATTTGATATGTCGCGAGCCTGTTTTTAAATGCGCTCTGTACAAATTGAACTCCATGAGACACGCCAACACATGAATTTTTTTTGTGAGCTAATGGTCTTTGATGTATCAACATCTGATTACGGGGCACAGTTACATCACATAAGACACATGTATCTACTGTAGCAGCAGACATTGATGCAGATCCATCATCAACCCTACGTCGCTTTCCCCCATAAACACTTTCGAATCTACTCACACAAGATTCCCTTTTATGACACACTAAGGAAATATTGCGAGTAAAAGACACACCACAGTTTTCACACATATAAGATGATTCCATTTCAATATTAGGTTACTATACTTAAAAGGTCTTGTGAGGATGATTTCAAAACTGAATGTTCAAACACCACCCCAGCACACACATTTATACCCATTTTCAATGACATAAGAACCCATGCTCTGTCAAGGTGATTTAAGGGTATATCCCAATAGAAATTGTCAAGGTCGTTTAAGGTTATAAGAACATGTGTTCGCGGTGTAACAATCTTTTTGTGCTTGTTACAACGTTAGTAGATAGCCCGAGTTTTTATCAAATTTTGACCGATTTAGATAATTAAATTTTTTAAAAATTTTTGAATACGCCCCTGTCTAAAAGGTTCTAGACCCAGGCCGGTTTTCTTAATACAATAACCTACGTATAGGCAACCCATAAAATGACGACGTGTATGACCAGCTGTCGGAATATCACTTGCACACCCAGATGGTATTATGCGATCTTTTACATTTCAGGGATGACTGCCGTTTTTTTGACGTTACCTAACCTAGTTTTTTGATGCAATTAGTTTCGGGTCAAACTTGCATCCATTTTCCTGGCTTCTTTTGGTTAAAATGAGTAGATTCCCGTTTTCAAAGTTCAAAGTGCCCTGCAGTTTTGCTTGTCAATTGCCGGAAGTCACATGGGTTTTCGAAGCAGTACGAGTCACGAGTAGGAAGTTGTTTTTTTGTAGAGAGTCTATTTAAGGACTTTACGGCGTTGTGCTTCGTTCTGTTCTTTCTATATACCGGTCCAGAAGACTTGAACAGCAGGTGATGAAGATATAAATGGCGGTTTTGTGTTAATAGTTTGCTTTTTAAATGTGTCGGCCAAGGCCGGATCGGAATTTAACATAGAAGCTGTCCTTTGGAACCTTAAATGGGATTGTTTGTCACCTAAGACCGATGGAAGCCCGACCATCTAGCTTCTTTTGACTTCTTTTGATTCCCTTTGACTTCTCTTAACTTCTTTTAAGTTCTTTTGACTTCTTTTGACTTCTTTTAAGTTCTTTTAACTTTGTTTACCTTCTACTTCGTTTACCCTCTACTTCGTTTACCTTCTACTTCGATTACCATCTATTTTTCTTTTATCTTCTGGTCCTTTTATCTCCTACATCTTTTATTTTCTAACTTTATTACCTTCTACTTCTATTTTCTACTTTTTTATTTTTCCACGTTCTTGACTACCTTCCCTCATTTTTTCTACATGGATTTAGCCATGTGTTGGAAGTGCTTTAGTCAGTACTCGTAACCTGGAGTCTTCCTCTTAATTCTTTACCCTGCTATGGATCCCATGTCTGGAATGGAGGATGTATGTCTTAGAGAGGCCAAAGGCGAGTGGGGGTGTCAGTTTGGAAGAAGTTCCTGTTTCGGTGCATGTGCCGGTCACCCCGACGTGCTGTATGGTCAACCGTCCACATTGATCTGATGCTGGAGATCGACGCATAATCCGCCGTGCCTGTCTGCTAGAGTCCTGCCTTACATGAGCTAAGTAGCATTTTTCTTCTCCTCGATTACTGTACTAATACCACCTCCGACTAATTTTTTATTAAATTTCATAAAATATAGTACCAAAAAACCCTTCTTTTGAATTTGAATAAGTAAATTTCATGTGTCTAATAATTCAGGATAATTTCACCTCCCTACTTCAGTTGAATCACTCGTAATGTACTACTAATGGGCCTAGAGCCACCTTTTTAGGTAATACTGCTAAAATACCTCATTTTTAATCACTTGTAACGTTTTCACTGGCACAATGCCACACTCACCGGACTTAACTTTTTTAATTTGATCACTACAAGTCAATTTGTTAACCCTTAACTTAATTTCCTACGTTATAAACTTTTATGTGGTGATTTGGTAGACTGTATTATATCTGTATATTCTTCCCTCTGTATATTTTTATGTATAGTTGTATAATTACTCTAGTTTCGCTTAGGACTGTTGTAAATTCCTGTATATTTCGCTTAAAGTGGATGGGTCACTCCAGTAATGTATATATTACCTAAACTGCTTATCTTGTATCATACGAAAACTTAGTTTTCAATTTAAAACCGAAACCTCCCTCGTCAAGGAATGCTTGAGTGGTTGGTCTATTTATTGTAAATTCATTTGTATATTAATCCCTAGTAGGTTTTATGATTATCTAGCTGGAACATGCTAGTTTTGATTTATGTAACTAAATTTTACTCGTCAAGCAGTATAAGATGGTTATTTTAATTATCTTAAATTGAGATTTACATTAAACAATAAACGTAAGTCTTATTTCCTAACAGAAGTAGCAGTTAAAGGTTTAATTTTTAAGTATAAATCTAGAACTTCCTCAGGAAGTATGCATTTTCCCTCTAATTAATTTTGGGTAATGAATTTTAAATCTTTCCTAAGCTATATTGGAGTTATTATCTCCTGTAAAGTTATTGAGATATTATATCTGTAATTTCTTTATTTTTGCTTAATGTTATTAAGATATCCCTATAGAGTATTGAGATATTTCTATAGCTGTAATTTTCTCTATTTTGACTTAATTTTATTAAGATATCTCTATGAATTTGTTGAGATATTCCTATATCGGTAACTTCTTCATTGGACTTAACCTTGTAATGGATATATCTATATCTGTTTTGAGCGGGTTAATAAGAGACTGATAATCCCGGTCTTGAATACATTACTTACTGACCCAGAAATTTTAGTTACCATCAGTATGTATTTTTTGTCATTCTAGGTTTTGGCTATATCTATTAGTTAGACTTAGCTAGATAATCTTTATCTTCACCCCTAAGCTATTTAGTTGGGAACATAACCAAAGTTTTAAGTTTCTCAATTCTATTTTGGAATATGGCATGGGAAATGTCTGTATTAATATAACCTGGAAGTGATATTACTAATTATGAATTGATTCTAAATTCTATCTCACTTTAAATTCTGGCGTAGTGAATGCTATAATGGACTTTATATTAACTTTACCCTAAATGCTGCTTTACTTTGAATTTTGGCAGAAGGGTAAATGTCTTTAATTATATAACCTTGAAGTTATCATAAAATTCTCAAGGGATTTTAACCAAATTTTGGGCATCGTAAGTGCTTCAATTGACCTTTCATTGACTTTACTACAATTAATATTTTATTTTCAATTTTGGCATAATGAATGTTATAATTTGATTTAGTTTAACTTAAATTTAAATTCTGTTTTATTTTGGTCACTACCTTTAAAGTAATGACACTTTGATTATGTTCAAAGCTTTTAGTTAGTATTTGACTCCTTTTATATTGGGTGTTTAGAAAGAATCCTCACTTCTTAATCTGTTTAATTTCCTACGATCTAATATATTTTTAGTGGAGCTGGCTAGCTCATGTCATAACTTTTTCTATGTTATTTTTTTATATCTTCTTTCGCTGATTTAGTTGCTTAGCCTTTTATTCAAATCCTTTTTCTATGTTATGTTTATTTCTTCCTATATGAATAAAATGGGTGTTTGTTGGAAAATATTATTTCTCCATTATTAAAATAGGAATTAATTAAAATAATTGTTTTATTCATACTGCTTTCTCTTTCAGGTCTAGGGAACTAAATATTATATTTACTCTTTTCTTTATAATCTTTTTCAACCCCTTTGGTTGATGGCGCCCAAAAATCTTATCTGAATTAAATCTATGACCTTAGCTCTCAAGCGAATTAAAAACTGAGTGGCCGTGGTGACCCAAGTAATTAATTAATACAAATATTAACAAGAACAACATCTTAAGATAAATTGAATAAAATAAAGTAAGAATCTTTTTTTTTATTTTAGTTTTTTTAAATAATTTTTTATTTATTATTACAACGGGTGTTATGGTTCAAGGTAAAATGGACACCTGCATACGTTTGCAACCAACGTCATTCAAGGTCAAGGAGTGGGGGGTGAAAAGCTTCTCCCAAACTTTCCCTACTGTCGTGGTTTATACATGGGCACAGGTAGAAGGAATCTGTGACATGGGTTTAAAAACATTTGTTTTTTGTTTAGCACCGAAATCTTCTGAATTTGAAGGAAATCGTTGAGGCTGATAATTTATTTGGCTTTGGCTGAATATTTATTGGCTGGGGAATGGTTATACCCCTAAATGAATTATTCTGCGTATGCGCATTAAATGGTTGCCTTTAGTTTTGTGTTAGTTGTGGCTTAATGTTTTGAAAATGCTGTTTATGATAAATAAAAAAATTTATTAGTCAAATTTCGAAAGTAATTAATATTGTCTTTTTTTTCAAGGCAAGTTTCGTCTCTTTGGTCTGCAAAATTTCTAGTTAAAGTTTCTCTTAAGCAGTCCCATGTAGAGCAATCTTGGATACTGACAATTACTTCTGCATTGCCAAATAATTTTGCAATTAAGCAATTTATAAAGTAGGTATTTTCAAAACAAGTTGGGTCGCTTGTTTTATAATTTTTTTTTATGAAACCTTTACAAATACTTAAATATCGGTATAATTGTTTCGGATTTCTATCGAATCTTGAGACACAATTATGATATTCTGGTTTAAATTCAGTCATATTTCTATTTCACAAATTATGGAGTAAATTTAAAACAGTATTAAAACTTGAAGAAGTAGTCCATTACAGTGGAGTTGATATAATCAAATAAAACAACGGCAGTCTACCTCCACAATATGTATTTCAATGTTTATGTTTATATCCTACATGTTTCGGACATAGAAATGTCCATCATCAGGGATACTAAAAGAAATTTACAGTGTGACCCAAGCAGCACAAAGACATCCTATATATATCTTGGCGAGAAACTTTTAGGAGGATGTGACGCCTTTTGTAACTTATTAGGGAGTTCGCCAAGAGGTTCCTATTACCTCTAAATGTCCGCCTCAGGGATATCCTAATGCGAATTTCTATTTTTAATCACAAAGAAGAAGTACTAGGGAGGTACTCAGTAGGAAGTCTTTAAGAAGTTCTCAAAAACATCCTAGATTAGCTATTTCTGGGAGCTACTTTAAGAAGTCTTTCAGAGGTCGCCGAGAACTCCTAATGCGAATTTCTTATTTTCATCGCAACGAGGATATCTCTGGGACATAGTCATTGTGACATATTTAGGATAGACTTATAGACGTCCTAGAAAGTACATCTCTGGGGCATCCTAAATTAAACCTTATTATACTTATTAAGATATCTATAAGAAGTGCTATAGATGTCGCAAAGAAATCCTTAGACTATCTCGGTGAGTTCCCATAGAGGTAACATGTACGATATATTTAGGAAGTTCTGGGGATATTGTCAAGAACTCCTGAATGGGTCATATCTGGAAATTCTATGAAATAGAATAAAACGCTATTTTTAATTATTGCCAAATTTTATTTAAATTTTCAACATTACACTTGCTCTCAATCATTTAAAATCTGTCTTACACTCACAGAACATGTTTTGTTTTCCAAGATATAGCCTCTTATGTATCTTTACAATACATACTAAATTTTTCAAAATATTAAATCTTACCTACCTATAATAGTGTCAAACACGTATCTAGCGCGTAGCTAGCCCTTTATTAAATCATTAATTAATTAAATATAAAAGTTAAATTACAAGTAGAATATTTATAAAAATAGGAATTTACACAATATTATTACTTTAAATATGTACAGGGTGAGTCAACCCTAGAGTAAAGTTCGTTATCTCGGGAATTACCAAATAATGCTAAATACAAAAGTTTTAGAAAATGTTAAGATGCACAGTTTACAATTATTTTTTGAGTATACAGGATGATTCAAACAAGCGTGGCAAATATAAAATAGGTTTTTTTAAATGGAACACCTACCCTATATTTTAATTTAGTTTTACATGAAATTCTATATTTATTTTGTTAATAATGTTATATACCTAAACCTTCTAGTTCTAATATTAAATTTTTTTTAACAAAGTATTAGTTTTTACTCTTATAAATAATTGACAGTTCCGCATTGTTTCTGAAGGTGGAATACTCATATTTGGAACAAAGCTCTATTGGGATGACAAAAAGAAAACCCCACACCCTCTGGTAGATTTTACAAAACTCTTCAACTTTCATTAAGTATGTCACTTACCCATTTTTAATAGTTATAGCAATTTATTTTGATTTGACCCTTGTTTTCACTAACGGGTCTAAAGCTATAAAATAACTAATAATAATAATATTTCTACTAACTGAATTTGTAGTTACTATGGCGTAATAAGTACCTATATATGTTCAAAAATATACCCGTCTATACTTGGATATACATGTTTAGTTTTTTACTATATTTCCCTGCACGTTCCTTTATAAGCATAAAGGGGATATTGTCCTACAGGTATCTCGTATCTTATTTTCCATATCTCCTGATGTTGTGGGGGATTCACATAAACACGATTTTTAATGCAGCCCATGATCGAAGAGGCCACCCAATGAATCCATCCCTGCCAATGAATTTTTGTGGGTTATGATTGTTGTTACGTCGCTCCGTAAATCCTTAGATAAAGCCAAAACACAATTTTTTTTCCGCCTTGCCTAGTATGTAAATCATGTCAATTAATTCATTTTTAAGAAAATGCATAACTATTTTATTTACCTAAGTCACTTGCGACAATAAATTAAACCTCTTTTACTTGATTCATTGACATTTTAAAATTTAACAATGACAATGCCTAAAGTTTTGTTTGTCATAGCTAACTTATTTTATAGCGTTATAAAAACAAGGGTAAAATGAAAAAAACAAAATAAATCGCAAACTATTAAAAATGGACATGCTAATGACATACTTAATTAAAGTTAAAGAGTTTTGTGAAATCTTATCGCCTACTTTTCCAATGAAGAATTTTTTTACTTTACCACTTGTATTGGGACTAAAATCAAATTTTAAACAATATAAGCTCGTAAACGGTCACTTCAAAAGGAAATTTGAATTATTTATGTTGTATCTAGAATCTTAAGGTGTAAGTATGAAAATTTGTCAAAAAAATGTGGCATTTGCATTTAAGAAAATAAATTTTTTTCAAATAGCGCCCAATCTGGCAACAGCTTATTTATTTTTTATACAGTGTGTCTACTTAAGTTGGAACCATATCGAAAACTTTTTTATTGTTGGTTTTATAAAAAAACTTATTGGCGATAAAAAGTTGTGCATGGTCAAAAACTTAAAATGCAACCATCAGATTTCAATTTTTTTAAGCCGTATACGAGGTGTGTCAAGAAATATCAATTTTACTCAAGAGTAAAGTACCTTTATTTTTTGCAATACAGAAGAATGTTATAAAGTAAAGTTATTTTGAATTATAAGCTATATGTCGATATGCAATTACAGCCATTTAGCATAAAATGTATAAATTGTATCAAGCCAGAATAATGAATACGGAATGATTAGTAAATAATCACCAAACCTTCATTTTTATGCTAGATGGCTATAATTGCATAATATCTGAATATAACTTATAATTCAAAATAACTTTACTTTATAACATTCTCCTGTATTGTAAAAAATAGAGGTACTTTACTCTTAAGTAAAATTGATATTTTTTGACAAACCTCGTATACGGCTTAACCCTTTCAGTCCCAATTTTTTTTTTGATATCCAAAAATTCTGATATTTGGTAAATTAGTTTGTTTTGCCCTATAATAACATTATATTTTTGGATAAAAGTCCTAGGGTTACCCTAATTTGACATTTGATGTGTACATTATAGTGTACAATGGGACTTTACGGTCTCGATCACTTCAAAATTTTGGACTTCTCTATTTCCTATAGATGCAAGAATTAAAGCTTGTAACAATCATTTATTATTTTTTATAGTATAACATGAAACAATTTTGTTTTTTTGTGATGCATAAATGTACATCACATTTTTGACACATTATGTGTGTTCTGCTTTTACATTCCGGAAATTTGCAACGAGATGTAAAGCTTTTGTCATCAATTCATTAAGTATATAATATGAATTGATAGGGGCAGTTTTACTTGTTTTTGTTAGTACTCGCTCACTACCAATAAGAACTGGTTGAACATTTGCATTATTTTCTTTATCTGGTTCTCCCATTTCAACATCATCTTGCTCCTGGATAAGAACATCTGCAACTTTATTGTGTTGAACCTCATCCTGAATATCCATTGGAACTGTGAAATCTGGCTCATCTACTTTGTCTAAAATAAAAATCCTATGATTTGGCAACAAAATAAATAAAACGATTTTTAACAAACCTTGCTGGAAACCTTCTATTTCCCACCCATCATCATCCTCACTAAGACAGTCAAGGTCAGAATCATCATTCTCCAAACGGTTTTCTAGTTCTTCATATGATAGCGGCTTTTTATTCATTTTGAAAGCTGTAACAAAACTATTTTTATGTGCAATTCAAAAAAATTTAAAGTTAGGTATACTCACTTTGCTAAGACCCAATGTACACGACAGTGTACGTACCTTTGATGGACCAGTATACGGAAATATATCCACCAGCTTACTAAATAATATTATATATGGTATAGTTCAACTATTTTTTATAACACCAAATTTTACAAAATGCACCACTGCAACTTTGCATAAATAAATAACCAATAAACAAACACGTTCTGGCTACTTTCGACATAATTCTGCGCGCGATACTGCTAATAGGTCGTTCATTTGACCTTCGACACATAGATGGCAGTTAGTGCGTACCAACTCTTAGAAAGGGGTACACGTCAGCGCACAATGGGATGCAACGATCAAAATCCACTTACAATTTGTATTTAGCTAACGTTAATTTTCGGTACACTACAGTGTACGCAGGGACCGAAAGGGTTAGGAAAACTGATATCTAATGGTTGCATTTTAAGTTTTGGACCATGCACAACTTTTTATCAATCATAAATTTTTTCATAAAACCAACAATGAAAAAGTTTTCGATATGGTTCCAACTTAAGTGTAGACACACTGTATATAGTATTTTTCTTAGTTGGACTAATTTCTCAAACTTTGCTTAAGCAACTATAGGTCTACATCGTCAAATAAAAAAGTTAGCCTATGCCAAGTTTAAAGAAAAAAAACTGTAATATAGGCTGTAATTTGATTAAGGGATGACTTGGACTTTTCGTTTTTGCAAATCCTCCCTTTTTTTCGTTGGGTTTAGTGTCTGAGCTAATCCTGGAAAAATACTTAGAACTCCTTTTCTGTCGTTTTCCAGACCTGTGACAATACACCTAGAAATTTTGATACTGAATTGATCTTAACTGAACCGTTCATCTTAAAGTATAATCTTAGTATTTAGTAGGTACCTACCTATCTATCTACTTTCAGTAATTTATTTTATCTATTCATTAAAATTAATTTAAAAAATCATTCATATCAATAAATTGAAGAAGTAGCATGTTTTACTTACTCATGCATATTTTGACTACCAGTAAATTCTCAATTTTAATGTTCCCTCGCAGGCCTTTCCAGGAACACTTTAGCCCCAACCTATTGGTAAATATGGCCTTAAACATTCGTGTATGATGGTCTTTGGGCCCAGATCCCCCAATTCCCTTAAGATAGATTACCTAAAAATACATACAATTAAATATAAGCTAATATGCTAACACTTAACCCCAATATATACATTTTGCAAAATTTTATTGAAAATAATTATGAAATGCGTACCAATTCTTCTTGAATATTTGCCTCGCCGGTTTCAAATCATTCTATGCATTTTCGTAGGTCTTCTTCATCCTTTAAGGGAAACATAGATTGCCACCACCGCATTACCGTGGAAATTTTTTTCCCTACCACTTGCTGAGTCTGAAGAGCATCTTCAATATTATTTAAGCGAAGGAAAAGTGCTCCCATTCCCTCCGTAATGTCTTTTTTAATTGATGAAACGTCTTTTTTGAGTGATGTAATATCTGTAAAAGTACATAACAAAATGTTTATAATTCGGGATATTAAGTAGGTACCTACTTTTTTATAGTCGAGGATGAAAAAATAAAAATACTATACCTTCTGTTTGAAGCTGGGCACCTTACACAAATCACAAAATTAAAAAAGTTATAAAGCACTAAATTACAAAAATTCAAAAAAATAGTATGAAACACTTCGCACTACACCAAGTGTAAGCTTGAAATAATTGTAAGTAGAAAGTCCTCCCCAACTTCATAATTGAGAGTTTTTTTTTTATGTTTATTAGTGCCGAAGATCTTTCCGATCGTAAATTATTATTAGGTACATAAAAACCCCAAATAATACTCGACCAATCCATAGACGTGCAATCTCAACAATTAAATGTTTTAAATATTTCTTCCATATAGGTATACGTGCTCCCGCTTCCCTTACATCTTTTTACAAAAAAGGATTTTCATATACTTATACGTAACCAAAAAATGGAATCTTATATATGACCAATAATTCTGTAATAGCTATATATAAAATAAATAATGATAAAAGCAATATTGCTGAAAACAAAAAAATAATTAACGACATATTATCTAAAGATTTCAACAATATATATGTCGAAAGAGATAACTATTATTCTTCTCTAAATTCTTCTTTTTAGCTATCGCCAATAAACTGAAATTTTAAGCTTTGGGAAAGTGCGCCCTAGCGTCATACGTGAACATGCATACTAATATGGAATAAAAATAAATTCAGTAATAACGAAAACAAAACCTTGTCATCATTATAAGTGGGATACCCTGTATATACATGATGCGAGGTAAATGAAGCCAAAACACAAGACATTTTTAGAAAGAAAAATTTTGATCTAAATTTGTACTATACCTACACCCTGTTCAAAATGAAGTCGGCACTATTGCTAATTTTCCTATATGCCGGCGTCGATTAAATTGAAAAATATTTGTATTTTTATGTGCTGGTTATTACTGTTTTGCTAAAAAAATAATTAAACATCAGAATCACGATATATTAACAAAACTATTTCTTTCCATTAGCAATGTTAAAGAAGAAAAATAAGTAAAAAAATTGATGTAATTTTAAATAATTTAGATGGCCGCGATTTAAAAAATAATTCAACAAATTATGAACATCATGAATAGGACATGAAAAGACCTTGCCAGCAACTCATGAAGGAACTATTTAAAAAAACTAAAACAACAACAAGCAAATATGTTTTTCAGAATGATATCAGACGCCTCAAACTATATACAATATACAGTATGACAAAATACCTAAAATTTTAACACACCCTAATATTGAATTATAGATCCGCCACTGTGTACCTATAAGTTGTCCACACTGACTGTGTACTATTTCGAAAGAACATATGGTAAACAAATGTTTCAAAGACCCCTTATTTTTTTAAACTTCCAATAAAAAGCTGTCCACATCACAAATATTTTTAAATACAATTCATACCACAAAACTACACAAAAATTCAGGCTGTAAAATACGGCAATAAAATAACGTAGGTACCGTTAAAAAATCAATATAAGGCAATATACACCGGGAACCGCTTCGATCTATATACAGGGTGTAACATTTTTTGGGAATAAATTATACATAGATTATTATTATTATTATTATTATTATTCTCATTATTAGCGGAATTTTATTAGTTATAATATACCAAAAATTATCATAGAGCAGAGCACGTTACCTATTAAGAACTAAGGTCCCAACAACGTCCTCCGTAGGTAGTCCTAGAGAGGTCCTATTATTTCTATGAATAGGAAAGTAACAATAAGATATCGCAGAGAGCACTTTAGGATATACCATCATAAACAAAACTAAGATCCCAACAAAGTCCTGCGTAGGTAATCCCAAGGAGTTTCTATTATTTCTATGAATAGGAAAGTAACAGAAAGATATCGCAGAGAGCACTTTAGGAAATTCCATTGTGAGTAACATCGGTACTTCTTTTTAGGATATCTTTAAGATGTCCCAAAGAAATCTATGCAGGTATTGCCTTTTAGCATCCCGTAGTGGACGACTTTAAGATATCTTTCCAAGAGGTCCCCAAGAATTTCAGATAGTTAACTCCTAAAGATATCCCTGGGACAGCACATTGGGACTTCACATAAGGATCTAAATAGAACATCTCATAGATCGCTTAAAGAAGTCTGTGTTACTTGGGGTTAAACGTTTTAAGTAAAATGAGAGGACTTACCAGTAGTCAATTACGGCAGCTCTATCTTGCATAAGCGACGATAAAAATTATGTTAAAAATGAAATTGTAGGTTCTAATGAATGTTCAAGACTGAATGAGATGTGATATTTGAAATTTTGGTCAAGGTATCTTTGAAGAAGGGGATTCCCAGTTTGCAGCCACTGAGACAGGTGATGAAGCAATTATGTCATTTGTAGCTATTTAGAGGAGATTAATTTAAGTGAGGTGCTCAAGGATGCTTCATCTAACCGTGTCTAGGGCGTGGACAACAAAATACTGGGTTAGACTTGAATAACACATTCTTAGGAGATAAATAATAAATGAAATGAAATTATACTATTTTAAGGTTGGAATTTATTAATTTGAAGCCAATAAGCAGGTGGTGAAGCAATTATGTAGGTTGTAGCTAATTAGAAGAAAATGATGTAGATAGGTGCTCAAAGATGCTTCATCCAACCATGCCTGAAGGATTGGCTAACAAATTGTTAGGTTAAAGGGGGGGGGGGGGGGGGGTAGAAAATGAACATAATGTTATGATTGAAAAAAGTAAGATATAGAAAATTAAAATAGGATTTTTACCATTTTGACTAGAAGTAAAGTATTTATGTTAAAATCACATTGTTTTAGCTAATTAGATGAAATTATAGCTCAAAGATACTTCACTTCACCATGCTGACGTGCAGGAAAATGTTGGTTGTCAAATGGTCATGACAGCGTGAAAAGTCAAAAAGCAAAATACAGTGACAGTCGCCAAAGTGGTTTGCAACAAGGGGGAAAGTAAAAAGTTAGTTTCCAAATATACACGCCCATACGTGATCATAAAATGTTTAGATCATGATCGTTACGTAGTGGCAGATCCTAAAGGCTCTTTACGTAATAAGAAAAAGTATGCTTGGGTAATTTCACTAGAAGAGTTAAAGGCCTATAACGTTGAAGTGAGTTCCGATTCTGAAGTAGAATACAAACTTTATGAAGACGAAAACAAAGAAGAGGTCTCACATACATAAAAAATGGGGTTACTAGTTTGGAGATTCTTCAATCGCGTTTAGATTAGAATTAGATAGAATCTAAGAGCTAATCTTGGTAGTAGTTACTTTTAATTTGTTGATAACACCATAACAACTATCAGACTTTGAATAAATTGTTAGCTTAGGTTCTACGAAGGATCTTCGGAGGGACTACGCTACAATCATGATGATTTTTAATAACAAAATTTGTTCAAACCCCGATTTGACTTTTATACTAATGTAAGTTTTCCTTATAGGTGTAATGTGTAATCCACGAGGACGCGGATAACGGCAGTGTGGCTGACTGTTAAAAACAAGAAGTCACGTCAGGATTACGTACCACAAAAATGGAAAATAGGTGACTCAGGCCAAATGGCAGTTCGAGGCGTCGCGATTTTGTTATTTAGGGATTATTCACTATTTACATTTTGTTGAGAATACACTGATCGTATTGAAGTCGTGTTTTATTAGATTATTATAAAATTGCAATAATTAAATGTTTACACTTGTGGATTAGAAAATAACGAATGACAATATAAAGATTAAGACAGGCTTCTTGGGAATGCTGGAATTAGTCATTTGGTTTCAACTAGTGCCATTAAACCACTCGCACAAATAACAGTTATAACAAAAATGTATTAATGGGATTGTTGAATCTTCATAAGAGCAGCTGCCCGAGTCATTATTCCCATATCTGTTTCTAAATATCGGAAAACAGGTGGTACTTCTTCTGGTACATCCTAAAACAAACCAATAAATCGGTGGTTTTCTGGTTAAAGGTGCTATGTTGTCATTTTGGCCAAATCACGTTTTTTATGCTACATATAATCCCTGTTCAAAATATCCGATAGAAATCGATAAAAACTTATTTATGATATTATTAAAATTATTTAATATTCTAATACAAATTAATCGTAATATATGCGGAACCACGATAGAATTTTTTTTTGCCTGTGCCTTTTTGTAGTGTAATGTGTTCAATTGTCTAAAAATATATTAGGATGTTAAGTGAATTAATTAGTTTCTACAAAGCACACATTTTCTATTTGTTATAAGTTTTATAAAATCTAAATATTTTATCCAGTTCTGTCATGTATTTCTTAATTACAATTAATATGTTGCTACATGCCTCCCATATCCCATTCGTTATTATATTAATAAAATCATGCAAATTTGTTTGAATACCATATGTGCTATAAATATTTTATATTCGGTACTATAATAACAAACAAGTTTAATTTGTTCCTATATTCTACAAAAATTAATAAACGTTTTATCTCATTTTAAAATCCTCCCATATCCCATTCGTTAATATTAATATACCCTGCTGTGGCTAAATGAGCTATGCTCAAGGCCAAAAAACTAAATAAAAAAAAAAAACTATACTAATAAAACCATGTAAATTTCATTTGTTCCTATATGCTACAAAGCTTAAATATTTTATGCGGTTCTATCGTGTTTTTGTCTATTACAATTTATGTTTCTTAAAACTTCCCATTCGTTAATATACTCATAAATCATGCGAATTTGATTTGTTCCTATATTTTATGTTACTACACTTAAATATTTTATACGGCTCAATCGTATTTTTGTTAACTGGAATTGATGTTTCTAAAAACCTTTCATATCCGATTAGTTATAATTGGTACTAATAAAACGATTTAAATTTGATTTGTTCAATATGTTCATATATGCAACAAAAGCCAAAAATTTTATTCGGTTCTATCGTGTTTTTGTCTAGATGTTTTAGTCTAAATGTTACCTTTTTTCTTTTCTAATATTTTTTTTAACTCCTCAATGTGTCACTCTACACCTCTATGTCATGCCCCCGGGCACGGTTAGTTATATGCTAGTTCAATATTTTTAACTTCAACAAATACTTATCTGAAAAGTATATTTCTAGGGTCTAAAAAACTAAAAACCTTTCGAAAAGTTAAGTTTTGTATTTTTATAATGCTTCCTCTTTTTAATATTTACTATAATTTGGTTGTCCCCAACGTTTCACCTCACCTCCGTGGTCAAATATATTAATTCAATTAAAGGCCAATAAAGATGTATGGGGGAATCGTGCGTCTGTTATAAGTATTGGTTTAGATCAGTCTCTTAAAGTCGGCGGTATGAGGTGGACGTGTCTTTGTGTTTAATGATAGTTTGTGTGCTCCTATGTTTATTTTGCTAAGAGGTAAGTTCAATTTTCTCACCTTTGTGATTGATGCTCTAGGACTTTTTGAAGAAAATAAAATTTGTTAATAATTATTTTTAATGTATAATAATGGGTTTAATAATTTTAAAATTAATTGAAATAAAAAAGGTTTAAAAATAAACAAATTATTATTTAAAAAAACCCATAGGATCCTCACCTCGGTTCCCACATAGTGGTAACGGAGGTGAGGTGCGCTTCACGGAGATGATGTATTTTGATTTTTTTGGATAAAATTTATATTTTAGGTAATATGACAAAGCTGAAAAATAATAAGGCCGCCAACAAAGTATCCGACAAATCAAGGCTCGAAAGAAATGAAAGAAAAAGATAGATTGCGTAAATTAAAAGAAGCAATTAAAAATGACCCAGTGAAATTTAAAGATGCATCAAGAGAAGATTGGAGAAATCGAAGAAAAAAATGCTGTGCTGGGAAAAAATATGGAAGAAAGACTGCACAATTTGGAAACACCACCTTCTTCTCCAGCGCCAGCTAGTCCAATTTTACA
The DNA here is from genome assembly GCA_963920685.1 of Polydrusus tereticollis. NCBI lineage: Eukaryota > Metazoa > Arthropoda > Insecta > Coleoptera > Curculionidae > Polydrusus > Polydrusus tereticollis. Next base: position 53,788,068 of record OY987335.1, read on the forward strand.
GAATGCAATTCCAGGGAATGATGGGCATTCAAGGAGACCTTTAGCTGGCAAAACACCATCCAGGAATAACAGGAAGATGTTAAACTAAAAATTACAGACTTGAAGGAACAACTTAAAAAATAGAAGGCGTTGAAAGAGAAATTCAAAAAACAACGTTATAGAAAAAAGAAACAAAAAAGGGATTCTCCAAAATCAAAAGTAGAAGAAATTATTAAAGGTCAAAGAGTTTCTTCGGCATTTAAACACGCTCTACCTGTTGGAGAAGTTTTGTCTAGTCAAATTAAACAAAATATTTCGAATAAAACCAATCGAGATAAGAAAAGAAAATTAGGATCAAGTATTACTGGAAAAGTTATTAAAAAATATACAGTGAGAACGTAAAGGTTGGAACAAATTTATTCAAAATTCATATGATTTTTTTTTTGAAAAAACGGGGTTCGAGACCCGTCAATTTTTTATTTTTGTTGTGCATTTTTTGAAGCTTATTTCATGTATATAGGTTGTCCCAAAAAAAAGTTATGACGGCTTACTTTATTTTTTTAAATGTATGCCCCTGTTTTATAATATTTTTTTAGATTCTGCATAAAATTCTAAACATATTTCTACTCAAATTCAGCCGTTTGCGACAAAATCGATATTCGGACTTTAACACATAATTTCTTTATTATTACTTAAATCATGAACACTGTTGTAAATAAAGCCTTTGGTTGTTAGGTTGTCACACTGACAGTGACGGTTGTTCCCTGATTTGAGTAGTTTTGCCTCAAGTCAAACAGTTTGGCAAAAGTTATTTTGATTATGTTGTAATTTCAAAAAATGGTACGCTTAAGTGAAAGAGAGCGAATAAAAATATTAATAATGACTGGTTATGGATAAAATGCACACAAATGTTTGCGAACTCTTCAATAAGTATCCTCGCAGAGAACCGATATCTCGATCTACTGTCAGTAAAATAGAAAAAAAAATATAGAGATTTAGGTCACGTTAGGGACAATTATACGAAAGGTCCACCTGCGGTATTAGAAGATACACAGTTAAATGTGTTATTGTCGGTTCAAGAAGACCACCATTAGGCGAGTAGTACTATTGCTTTGGAAAATCATATCTGCAAAGCATCAGTCCCAAAGTATTTAGACAAAAATAAATTACATTCTAACAAGGTCCAATTGGTTCATGAACTCAATGAAGATGATCCAGACAGAAGAGTCCAATTCTGCCGCAGTTTTCGAAACGAATTGTATTTTCGGATGAGGCAACGTTTTGTTTAAATGAAGTGTAACAAACAAAACTGTGGGTATTGGGCTACAGAAAATTCACGCTGGATGATGGAATGTCACACTAATATCCTCAAAAAGTTAATGTTTGGGCTGGCATTGTTGAAAATAGAACTTTGGGACCCTTTTTTATTGACGGCAATTTGACAGGTAAAACATATTTAGAATCTTTAGAAAATGATCTAGTATTGTGTCTTGCCATATTATACCCTAATCCAGAAGATCCTGATGCACCAAATAATTTTTTGGTGGTATCAGCAAGACGGAGCTCCGGCCCATTACACCCGCTGTGTGCGTAAGTACCTTAATACAATTTTTCCCGAACGATGAATTGACCGAGGAGGTCCAATTGAATGGCCGGCCAGATCTCCAGATTTAACCCCTTTAGATTTTTTTTGTAGGGTTATCTTAAGTCTAAGGTATATGTTAATTGACGAAGCAATATTGAAGATTTAAAGAAAATAATAAGAGGCGAAATAAGATTGATAGAACCTTCCGTCGTTAATAACGTTCTGCAAGAATTTGAAGATCTTCTAGGGTACTGCCAGACTGTTGATGTAGGTCATTTCCAACATTTGATAAAGTAACTTCTAGTTTCTTTTAAATTTTTGTTTCTTTTCGCTAGTAAATAATGTGTTGTTTTTGTTTTAAGTTAAAACGCAGTTTCCTGGCAAATGGCTGAATTTAAGTGTATGACATATTTCGTGAAATATGTTTAGAATTTTATGCAAAATCCAAAAAAATATTATAAAATAGGGGTATCCATTTAAAAAAAATAGAGTAAACCGTCATAACTTGTTTTTGGGACGACCTGTATACATGAAATAAGCTTCAAAAAATGCACGACATAAATTAAAATTTGACGGGTTCGTGCGCTTTTTCGAAAAAAAATGCATTTTAAATGATTTTGTTCCAACCTTTACGTTCTCAATATAGATTAAAAAAAAAAAAAACTAAAAAGTTTGATTCCTACAAAACTAATTTATTATAAGGAACCAAAAAAAGCAAATCGTTTTATGAACGAGGTCCGAAAAATAAGAAAAATTCTACGAAAATGATAACTCCAGTAGAATTTGTCCCGGCTAAAAGGAAACCACTACATCTAAAAAAGTAAAGAAGCAGAAGCGGTGTCTAAATTATTCTTTAAAAGATACATATCTGATATCGGTTTATTATGTATTATTGTAGTCTTAGAATATGATCTAATAATTCAAAATGATATTAACTGAATATAAAAGTGGACTTCCAAACAATAAAATTACAGAGAAGCATGAATACAAATATTATTGTGTTTTATTATTATTGTGTACCTACAACATATTTAAAATAAAAATTCGTAAAAACCTAATTAAAAATAAAAATGTTCTACTAAAATTTTAACTACAATATATATATTACGTTATTGGGAGATCGACCGAGCTATTGATGTCAGTTTTACAGCGATGTACCACTTATTGGTAAATAAATGAAATTCACTTGCAAAAACTAGAAAATTAATTTTCGCAACACGTCAAACATGACAACAACGCCTTAGGCAGGGTTAAATATATTTTAAATTTGTTTAAAATGTCACATAATAATACGTTATTTTATTCTTACTTATGGTTAAGAATTTTATATTAACATTTCAAACAATAAAATAAAAAATTAAAGAAAACTAAAAAAGCAATATAAATAATAATTATTATTTAAAAATTCCTAAAAAAAAAATATGTAACTTACTATACTTATTCGAAATATTCGCCGTTTTTATTAATACATTTTTGACACTTTTTCAACACAGTATTGGTGTCCCTGCGAAGAGTGTTGCCATTTATGCTGGTAAACACATAACTCACTCTCTCTTCTAATTCTTGTAGTTTCAGGGGACTCAAACTGATAGACTTCATTTTTTACATACCCCCATAAATAAAAATCTAGAGGGGTTATTATCGGTGAATCTAGCAGGCAAATTAACTGGTCCGCCGTTTGAAATTACCGTATCATCAAATGTCTGTTTTAAAAGAGTTCGACTTCCCGAACATTATGTGCGGGCCAACCGTCTTGTAAAAACCAAATATTATTTAGTTGATCTTGAGGAACTCTTGCTCTAATTACCGTTAATATTTGACCTTCTAACAGCATTAAAGATCTTTGGCCATGTGTGATTATATAATAATAAATAATAATTAACCGATAAGTCGGTTGTCTAAAAACTAAGAAGAAAAGTAAAGTTAATACCTGCTATGTATTTAGCAAGCTAGGTGACATTGCTTACCATACATACCACACCATACATTAAAGACAAATCGGAGTTGCAGTCTTCGTTGAGCCAATTGGTGAGGGTTTTCTGTAGTCTAAAAATGATGGTTGTGTCTATTAAACACCCGCAGTTGGTAAAATATGGTACATGGGTGGGAATAGGAGCATATTTCGAAATTTAATAGTTGTGAGAAAACAAGGAAAATACTCAATTGGTCGCAATTAAATAAATACAAATTAAAATGATAAAAATATTTTTTGTGAAAGTGGCATGATTTTATAAGAGTAATCTATAGCTTTTAACAAAAATACGAATTCCCAGAACTAAGAAAAAAAACATAAGACTTGTATCCTTATACTCAAGAAAAATAAGGAAAAAAGGAACTTATAATATCTATTTTCCCAATGGAAGAAATAAATATAAAAATACTGCGCATTTGTTCTTTTTATCAAAAATGTATATTATACTTAAGGATTCAAAAGTTACTTAACGTCACATGACCTAAATTAAACAAAACATCTGTTCAAATCATCAAATTAAAGAACCGATTTGGATTTTTCATCGACATCTTCTTTTATATCAAGTCTTTTCGATTCGAATGCATCCTCAGCATCTTTCTGATGCTTGGTTCAAATCATTTTCAAAGACTTGCTTGACATCGAGATCTGATGTATTTTTAATCTGCATCGTAAACTTATCGCATTTAGCGCAGCTATCTTTTTTAGGGTTCTATATTTTTACACAACGCCAATATGTTAAACTATTTACTAATGTAAATAATAGGTCAAAACATACTAGGCTAAACTAAAACGTTTTGCAAACGATCCCTACCGTTTTGCATTTTGCATATTACTGGGCGTAAGTCATAATGTTTACATATGAGTTAATAGGCTGTGAAAAGGGGTATAAGTATACTTATATTACATATTATAGGTGAGTAGTGTTGTGTAGTAGTGATGAAAAATAAATGCCTGCCGTTACTAGGTAACGGGTATTTACCTGATACCCAAAATACCCGTTGCCTGATATTTAAAATACCCGCTACTTTTGTACCTTTTAGAAATATCTACTGCCGCGTATCGGCGTATCGCGTTATCAAGAGCTGGACAATAACATGCATTCGGCATCGGCTCGACAGTGTCGGCAGGGCCGTAGATAAGGGGGGGTTTAGGGGGTTCAAACCCCCCCCCCCCCCATAACAACGAATGTTCAGTTCTACCTTGTTAACCACCGTAAATTTTAATAATAATTCTAATAAATTGCCAGAGTTTTCTTACCTAAACCCCCCCATGGGTAACGCCTAGCTACGGCCCTGAGTGTCGGTCGTTGGTAAAGTAACTGCCACAAATATACCTAACATTATCGTTTACATTTAAATATCTGTATAAAAACTGTAGTAAAGAATGTATCAAAAGGGATAACACTAAGAGTCAACGTGGACACCAAGAAAATTGTATCTGATTTCCTGTTATGAATATTCTATTGGCCTTCAAAACCCATTTTTCTCTTCTCTTTAGCTGAATCAGTTAGAAATTGATATCACCATGTAAAATTCGACCTATTGGCAGTATTTCTAATCACTAGTAGCGCCGATACGGCTTTGCTCTGTTCTTATCTATACTACGTTAAAAAGAGATAGATGCGAGGACGGCTAATGTCTGCACGAAATCGTACTCGGCAGCATCTGGTTCTTAAGTTAAAAATTGAGGATGAGCTATTTATACTAATTAAAAGTAATTAAAGCACTGAAAATGAAACAAAAAATGATTTTGAAATACTTCGAGAAACCACAGACACAGACCTATACGATCGTACAGAAAATACTGATATAATTTGGTAGGATTTTGTGTTAGTGTTAAAAACTTTGTCCAATAAAACAAGCCCGGCAGCAGGCCCCATCGCTGAAATAAAAATGTATGCAGAAGAGGTTAATCTTGAAAGAAAAAAAGACCCGCTTGTCTGCATGGTGGCTCGAAAAATAAAAAGTGTATCCCTGGCTATCCCATTTGGTTAAAAAATATTTATAATAATTATTAGTATTATTACCATCTAATACTTATCAGAATACCTATTGGATAGATTAGGAATACCAGTATTACTATTTACTTTTCTAGTCTTATGTAAAAAGATACAAAAAAGTACCTAACTGATAAATTTACCCGAAAGTAAAAGTAACAGTAACGGGTAACAATAAATTGTGCCCACTTTGTAAGGAGTTTTCAGTTATATCCCTTTTCACAAAGATACATAATCACCAGGAGAAGCTTGGGGACGACATAACTATATTTAATGAATTTTCGACTTATACCCCTTTTCCCACCCATGTGCCAAATGTTTCGTCGGTCCAAATTACAAGACGACTGACATCAGGATTTTGTTCGCATTGGTTCATATACCAATTTGAAAATTGGATTATTCTTGGATAAACCGTTTCTCGTAAACCCTGAACTATAGTTGGTTTGTACGGTCGGTATTTAATTTATTTAAGGACTTTTTGTATGGTATTTCTCGGGGTTGGTAAGTCTCTTGTCGCAGCTCTTCTAGACGATGTCGGAGCGGCATTAAAATATTCCCTTACATTTTTGTCACGCTCGTTATTATCATCTTTTTCGTAATTCTTGGACCGCGGTTGTTCAAAACTTCCATAGTTCCTAAGGTTCATAACAATTTTTAAAAAAAGGCTTATAATCGGCTGTTGTCTTTTAAAGTAATTTTCAAAATACTTTTCTAATGCAAGATTTACATTTCTGTTGCAATGAATGTAACATTCAAGCAAATTGCAATGCCATGTTTGTTTAAATTCAAAATACAGTAAGGAATCGTTATTATTAACAATAATAAAAACTATTACTTTTACTCGTTTCAAGAGGTAACCGTTTTGTTTCATTTTCAAATTTTCAAACGGTAGGTAGTGGCAAAGAAACTTATAGCTATTACGTATATAACTTATATTCTTTGGTATTGGTAATAAGCGCCTAGATTTTATTTTTGATTCATAGATTATTGTAGAATTCTTGCTTGAAACAATGCAGGCAATGTTGTAGTATTACTAAATATCAAATTTTTAATTAGTATTAAGTTCCCCATTCTAGTACTGTTGTCAAAATTGACGTGGTGCGAAAATTAATTTTCTTGTTTTTTCAGGTCAATTTCATTCATTTACCAATAAGTGATACATCGTTGTAGAGCTGACATCAATATTCAGTACAAAATTCAATATGGCGCCCATAAGAAAACATGAACCTGATGATGATATAAAATAACTGAAACGTCGCGTTCAAAATCCATATGCAGAACTAAAATCTACTTAAAAAGCTCTTAAAATGTTTTTACAGATTGCCAAAATAAAGAAAAATAAAAAGGCAACAGTATATTTTCGAAAATGCAACTTTTTGGTTTTTTAAAATATCTCAACAACAAAAAAAGATAGAATCGCGTACTAAGCGGCTTTAAGTTGCAAATATATTCGTCTAAAACTTTTCCCATTTAATGATTTCTCTATCTTCTACAGTTTTTAAGATCCTCATACATGTAGGCCCAATTTGAGCCACACTGTATAGCTCCATTCTTTGAATAGGGTCCATTATTAGTATATAATTTTCACTGTTATTCCCACTATCACTATCAGAATCTAAATCAGGATTAAAGTGCTCAGAATTCCATAATCAGTTTAAAAATACTTTTTAATTTGAGAATTATTAAAACTCTGCGCTAAAAGTCTTCTCCTACAAGTCATTCCAGGATTCGATCTGTTAAATTCTTCTATTGCTGTTTTAATCTGTCTATGTAGCCCCATTATTTTAATAAGTCCTTATCTCATTATTTGAATATTATCTCGGTCTATCTTTTTTGCATCTTTATTCATATACACTGTGGCTCAAATTAAAGGAGCACACTTTTTAATTGCGAACCTTTTTTTTATCTTGCACTGATTTAATTTATTTTTGGAGTGATGATGTACTGAAATCGTCTCAGTAAAATGTGTAATTTTTATAAAAATATTTTGAACAGGGCCGGATTGACAGGTTTTTTTCAACAAACATGCGCTTATGTTCGCTGCAAACGGAAACTGATTTGTTTAAATTTCAGATGATACGTTTTTTTGGTAGTTTAACTATCGAAAATTCTCCAGTATAGGTCTCATTGTGAAAGATGTTCAAATTCAAGAAATACAATTTATTTTGTTCATTGATGTACTAAAACATGTTCTAAAACATTGCAGTCATTTTTGAAACTTGAAGTCGTTTGAACAATGATCGCAGCATCCATGACCGTTATTAAAAATCATAGTATCCATGACAATGTTATTTTTTGATGTTTTGTACGCTTCGTGACAGCTAATCCGTACACAATGGCAGTCTTAAGTGAAGAGGACCGATTTCTTATATATTTTCGACAAAAACATAATTACGGTGCAAGAAAAATTGTAAAGGAGTTTCCTGAAAAAAATTGATATATTAAAACAGTTGGAAAATTTTTAAGACATCTTAGAGAAAATAATGGATCCATAAAAATAAAAGTTGGAAGGGAAAGGAAGAAAACTTCAAGAACTCAAAAAATATCGCAAAGATATGGTTTTCAGATAAGAAGATGTTTTACTTGAGGCCGCCAAAGAATACACAAAATAATCGGGTATACGCAAATGTGCGAGTAAATAGGCAAATTCCTTTGGAAAATCTTTTAATCGAGAGAAGTCACTTTTCACCTGGCGCAATGGTCTCTGTGGCAGTTTCCAAATTGGGGAAGTCAAATCTCATTGTTGTAGATGCCGGAATAAAACTCAACTCAGACACGTAACAACAACATTACGTGTTCTAACAAGACGGTGTTTTTCGCATACCTCTCGGAGTACAAGAATGTTTTTGTTTGAGCAATGCCCCGAGTATTTCGAACCGGGAATGTGGCCACCCAATAGTCTAGACTTAAACTCTGTTGACTATTCGATATGGGGAATTAGAGGCAAATGTTCACAATGGTCAAAGGTTTAAGACCATCGAAGAGATAAAGGAAAGGTTACAGTTCTGTTGGAATAATTTTAACAAGGACATAATCAATGCAGCTATTGACCCATGGCGAAGGCGACTTCAATCGGTGATAGAAAATCATGGTGGTCATATTCATAATGTTTTCCTGTAAATATTTAGACTACTTTCGATTTTAAGTGATAGTTAGTCTTGATATCATTAATTGTTAATATTATTAAATTTGTTAAATAATAAATAAATTGTATTTCTTGAATTTTAAAATCTTTCACAATGAGACCTATACTGGAGAATTTTCGATAGTTAAACTACCAAAAAAACGTATCATCTGAAATTTAAATAAATCAGTTTCCGTTTGCAACGAACATAAACGCACGTTTGTTGAAAAGAACCTGTCAATCCGGCCCTGGTCAAAATATTTTGATAAAAATTACACATTTTACTGAGACGATTTCAGTTCATCATCACTCCAAAAATAAATTAAATCATTGCAAAATGAAAAAAGTATTCGCAATTAAAAAGTGTACTTCTTTAATTTGAGCCACAGTGTAGAAAGTTTTATTAAGAAAATTTTATTTTAGTCTTTATTTTTTTAAGTCACTATTCAGAGCGTTTTTACTAATTTTCTCTTATATTACTATTTATAATATCATATTAAAAATTAGATACCGAGATCATACAAATATATGCAATAGTACCTTATACCTTATACCAATATTTTCATCGAAATCGACATGTAAAATAATATTATTTATGGTACAAGTGTGTTATGTTATATATAACTAACGCTGGGAAATGGTTAGCCCTTGAGGCCGTAGGCCGAGAGGGCTAATTCCCAAGTGACTTATATGACTTAACACACGAGTGCCATACAAAATTTTATCCAACACTTGATAGATATTATTAAAAAATAGAAAATTATATTGTTTTAATGTAAACTGGAAAACCCTTTTTTTTATGATAAGGCATAGCACTGCAGGATCAATCCTTTATGGCGCTCTGGGAGCGGTGCGTGTGCGCAGGAAACAATTCACGTTGGTCTTGAATCTTTGAAGATTATAGTCGTTGGGGAACACGATGTCAGGGAGGTCGTTCCAGAGTGATGACGTTCTCCAGATGAAAGAATTTTGAAACAGTGTCGTTCGAGGGACACTAAGCTGAACCACGTACTGGTGGGCTGCAGTGGCTTGTGGTGTATTTCTACCATGCACCGCTCTGGGTGCTATCAAGCAGGCAACCTCAGTTGAACACTTGCCATGAAAATATTTTAAAAATAGACTCAAGTCGCCAACCTGCCTTTGATGTTCAAGGCTTTCCAGGTTGTTTGTCAGACTATGGTCACCGATCAAGCGAATGGCTCTTCTTTGAATGGAATCTAGCAATCTCAGGGTATGTTTAGGAGCAGAGCCCCAAATATGCGAACAGTACTCCAGCGATGGTCGAATTTGGGCTTTATAGAGCATCAAAAGTTGTTGGGGTGTATAGAGGTTCTTTGTTCGCAAAAGTACTCCAAGCTTCTGCGAGGCTGCCCTAGCAATGGCCACAACGTGGCTATGCCAAGACATATGACTATCCAAATTAACGCCCAATAAATGAATTAATGAAGCCAAGGGAATCGAGTGTCCCGCCATAACTATATCCGGTTCTTCAACATTAACTTTTTTAGAAAAAAACTGCCGCCTGAGTCTTTTTAGCGTTAAATTCTACTTGGTTACTGTCACCCCAAGACAGAATTTCTTCCAGGTCTTTGTTGAGATGTGAGACTTCTTGCTGCCTATAGAGATAATAATAATAATAATAATTCTTTATTAATGTTACGACACAGAGGTTTACACAAGCTAATGAATAAATGATAAAATACATAGTATGACTAAGTTATTGTATAAAATTTAAAATTTTCATAAATACAAGATTAAAAATATATCTATATAATATACACAGACAGTACAATTTGTGACAAAAACAAACACGTTAAAAGTTGTTGCACTCCATAAACTCATCTATATGATAAAATGGGTTTCTTAACAGCAATTCTCGGGCCCGGTCCCTAAATAATTTAATGGGAAGCAACTTCACGTCCCCAGGTAGCTTATTAAAAAATCTAACTGCCCAGTAGTCCGGGCCATTCCTCGATCTGTCCAGTCTCCAGAACGGCACAGTGAGTTGCCCCCCGAAGCGAATACCATGAGGGTGATCCCGGTTATTCGTTGGGTAGTGATTTAAATTTTTTTTTAGATATAAAACATTCTCCAGAATGTACAAGCAAGGAAAAGTCAACACTCTCAATTCAATAAACTTTTGCCTACAATCATCACGATATCCCAGACCGGAGACCACCCTCAGGGCCCTACGCTGAAGGGAGAACACCCTGCGCCAATGTGAAGCATGACCCCAAATCAGCACGGCGTAAGACATCAGAGAATGAAACAAAGCAAAATATGCAACACGTAACACGCTCTCGGTCACCGTCCCAGATAGGCCTCTCAGCATATAAATGGCAGTTTTAAGCCTTTTTGCCAGGCACTCTATATGGACGTCCCATCTCAGTCCCGAATCAAGCCACACGCCCAAGAATTTTGCTGGCTCCGAAGAAAAGGAGCATTCCGTCGTGTCCCTCAATGAAAATATCATTTGTTGTGTTTTGTTCTCATTAAGCAAGAGGCTATTGTTCCTAAACCAATGTCCCGCCCTCGCCTGTGCCTCCCCTGCACTCCTTTCCAAATTGTCCAGATTTTCCATGGTCACCGAGATTGTGGTGTCATCAGCAAACAAGACGTAGTGTTCAGTATCTGCAATGTGAGGTAAATTATTGATGCAAAGTAGGAACAATAAGGGGCCTATCACAACCCTGTGGCACCCCCACATCAACCAGCTCTTTCCCCGATGACACCCCACCTACAGTCACCTGCTGCATCCTATTTTGCAAGTATGATTTTATGAGATTCATACTTGCATTGCTAAAGTAATAATATGACAATTTTTTTATTAAAAGTTCATGGGACACACAATCGAAGGCTTTACTAAGGTCACAAAATATTGTCGCTGTATGCTATTTATTTTCAAAGCTGTCAATTATATATGTCACAAGACTGAGAATACCACCCACAGTGCCCTTCTGCTCTCGAAAGCCAAACTGCTGTTCGCATAACATTGAATGTTCCTCCAGGTACTCAGTCATCTGTAATGTCATACATTTTTCCATGATTTTAGAGAATATTGGGAGCAAAGATATTGGTCTATAATTAGATACATCATCCCTGTCTCCCTTTTTAAATACTGGAACAACAATGGCTTCCTTGAGACACTCAGGGAAAACACATTCAGCAAAGCATGCATTTATTATTTTTGTTAGAGGTACCAATATTAATTCACGAATTGTCTTAACTAACTCGACATTAAGTCCAAAAATATCCCTGGAGCTTTTATTTTTCATTCCCATGACAATATCTCTCACTTCACTAAAACCAACCTCCCTAAAGGAAAAAGGCGCGTGGGCAGCCCAGTCAGTCCGAAATGGAACATCCTGTATTGAAAAGTTATTACCCTGAATCAAATTATTTGCTGCATTTGCAAAAAAGGTGTTGAACTGATCAGGGTGAATGTTACCACTTCTATCTTGTTTTTGAGCGGTGGCTCGGTTACTGTTTATGATATCCCACACACTTTTAGACTTAGTATTAGAATTCAAGACATATCTATCATTATACTCTTTTTTTGCTTTGATTATTGATTCTTTATACTGTTTTTTATAGCTATTTCTTTGGTTCAGTGAAGCCCGCGAGGGATATTGTCTGTATACATCCTGCAGAAAATAAAGATGTTCTCTCATATCTCTCAGGTTATCACTAAACCATGGAAGTAGGCAATTTGAGCTTTTTGTCTTATAGTTTTTTATTGGAAAACAAACTTCCAATATCTCTTGTATTTTTTTGCAAAATCTGATACACTTTATATTTATATCAATATTATTATCAGATATAAAAAAACACTGACATTCCTCGATCGAGTTATAAAAATTTAATTTTCCTATTTGAGTGATAGGCCTACACTCCATCGATACCTCACCACTTACCACAGGAGGCTCCGAAAAACTCATATGAAAACAACTGTGATCTGATAAGCTGTTGTCTATTATATCCACTGAAAGTGAACAAAGAGGGAAATTTATAAGAATGTTATCGAGACAGTTACCAGAGCGTGTAGCAACGCTCACCAATGCACTGAAACCATAAGTCCCCAACACATCAATGAGGTGGACTGCCTCATTGCTGGTGGTTCCAAAGAGAACATTAAAATCACCCATAAGTATTATCCTTCTCTGATGTCCCACGCCCTCAATGGCCCGAACCAGCTGTGCCATAAACACTCCAAAATCGCCCACAGGGGACCTGTAAATGATTATTAAGAATATATTAAGTTTATTTATATAGACCGAACAAAGTTCAATAGTCTTCTCAATTGATAATTGATTGATGTGCATTAGCAGCCGATGTCCGAGCATCCAAAGTAAAAGATGAAACAAGTGTGCTGTCATCAGCGAAGCAATTTATAGGATTTTTAGTTTTTTCCAAAAGATAGTTAATGTAGAGTAAGAAAAGGGTGGGCGACAATATAGAACCTTGAGGGACTCCGGCGTTGATGTTAAATGTGTCTGAAAGGAATCCGTCCGTTGATATGTTGAAACAGTTGGAAATTTTTTAAGACATCTTAGAGAAAATAATGGATCTATAAAAATAAAAGTTGGAAGGGAATGGAAGAAAACTTCAAGAACTGAAGGAAATATTACCATGGGAAGAAATATTATAGAAAATGTACGACCTGAAGAATCTGTAGGTACCAGAAAAATAGCGAAAAGAACAAGAATTCACCGTTCTACAGTTCAAAGAATTATAAAAAATGATTGCCAACTTAAAGTCTTTAAAAAAGTTTACTGCCAATGTGAAGGAGAAACGATTAGAAAGATGTAATCTATTACTATGAAGATTTCGTTCTCGGAAAAATATCGCAAAGATATGGTTTTCAGATAAGAAGATGTTTTACTTGAGGCCGCCAAAGAATACACAAAATAATCGGGTATACGCAAATGTGCGAGTAAATAGGCAAATTCCTTTGGAAAATCTTTTAATCGAGAGAAGTCACTTTTCACCTGGCGCAATGGTCTCTGTGGCAGTTTCCAAATTGGGGAAGTCAAATCTCATTGTTGTAGATGCCGGAATAAAACTCAACTCAGACACGTAACAACAACATTTACATCACTTGCTTCCTGAAATTGAAGCAATCTGCAACGATTACGTGTTCTAACAAGACGGTGCTTTTTCCCATACCTCTCGGAGTACAAGAATGTTTTTGTTTGAGCAATGCCCCGAGTATTTCGAACCGGAAATGTGGCCACCCAATAGTCTAGACTTAAACTCTGTTGACTATTCGATATGGGGAATTAGAGGCAAATGTCCACAATGGTCAAAGGTTTAAGACCATCGAAGAGATAAAGGAAAGGTTACAGTTATGTTGGAATAATTTTAACAAGGACATAATCAATGCAGCTATTGACCCATGGCGAAGGCGACTGCAATCGGTGATAGAAAATCATGGTAGTCATATTCATAATGTTATCCTGTAAATATTTAGACTACTTTCGATTTTAAGTGATAGTTAGTCTTGATATCATTAATTGTTAATATTATTAAATTTGTTAAATAATAAATAAATTGTATTTCTTGAATTTTAAAATCTTTCACAATGAGACCTATACTGGAGAATTTTCGATAGTTAAACTACCAAAAAAACGTATCATCTGAAATTTAAATAAATCAGTTTCCGTTTGCAACGAACATAAACGCACGTTTGTTGAAAAGAACCTGTCAATCCGGCCCTGTTCAAAATATTTTGATAAAAATTACACATTTTACTAAGACGATTTCAGTTCATCATTACTCCAAAAATAAATTAAATCATTGCAAAATGAAAAAAGTATTCGCAATTAAAAAGTGTACTCCTTTAATTTGAGCCACAGTGTAGAAAGTTTTATTAAGAAAATTTTATTTTAGTCTTTATTCTTTTAAGTCACTATTCAGAGCGTTTTTACTAATTTTCTCTTATATTGCTATTTATAATATCATATTAAAAATTAGATACCAAGATCATACAAATATATGCAATAGTACCTTATACCTTATACCAATATTTTCATCGAAATCGACATGTAAAATAATATTATTTATGGTACAAGTGTGTTATGGTATATATAACTCACGCTGGGAAATGGTTAGCCCTTGAGGCCGTAGGCCGAGAGGGCTAATTCCCAAGTGACTTATGTGACTTAACACACGAGTGCCATACAAAATTTTATCCAACACTTGATAGATATTATTAAAAAATAGAAAATTATATTGTTTTAATGTAAACTGGAAAACCCTTTTTTTTATGATAAGGCACAGCACTGCAGGATCAATTCTTTATGGCGCTCTGGGAGCGGTGCGTGTGCGCAGGAAACGATTCACGTTGGTCTTGAATCTTTGAAGATTATAGTCGTTGGGGAACACGATGTCAGGGAGGTCGTTCCAGAGTGATGACGTTCTCCAGATGAAAGAATTTTGAAACAGTGTCGTTCGAGGGACACTAGGCTGAACCACGTACTGGTGGGCTGCAGTGGCTCGTCGTGTATTTCTACCATGCACCGCTCTGGGTGGTATCAAGCGGGCAACCTCAGTTGAACACTTGCCATGAAAATATTTGTAAAATAGACTCAAGTCGCCAACCTGCCTTCGATGTTCAAGGCTTTCCAAGTTGTTTGTCAGACTATGGTCACCGATCAAGCGAATGGCTCTTCTTTGAATGGAATCTAGCAATCTCAGGGTATGTTTAGGAGCAGAGCCCCAAATATGCGAACAGTACTCCAGCGATGGTCGAATTTGGGCTTTATAGAGCATCAAAAGTTGTTGGGGTGTATAGAGGTTCTTTGTTCGGAAAAGTACTCCAAGCTTCTGCGAGGCTGCTCTAGCAATGGCCGCAACGTGGCTATGCCAAGACATATGACTATCCAAATTAACGCCCAATAAATGAATTAATGAAGCCAAGGGAATCAAGTGTCCCGCCATAACTATATCCGGTTCTTCAACATTAACTTTTTTTGAAAAAACTGCCGCCTGGGTCTTTTTAGCGTTAAATTCTACTTGGTTACTGTCACCCCAAGACAGAATTTCTTCCAGGTCTTTGTTGAGATGTGAGACCTCTTGCTGCCTATAGAGATGTGCATTAGCAGCCGATGTCCGAGCATCCAAAGTAAAAGATGAAACAAGTGTGCTGTCATCAGCAAAGCTATATATAGGATTTTTAGTTTTTTCCAAAAGATAGTTAATGTAGAGTAAGTAAAGGGTGGGCGACAATATAGAACCTTGAGGGACTCCGGCGTTGATGTTAAATGTGTCTGAAAGAAATCCGTCAATCGCCACTCGCAGAGAACGGTCTTTAAGAAAGCTCGACAGCCATGAACAAAATTGAACCGGCAATCCGTATGCTCTCACTTTAGTTAGGAGCCCCTCATGCCATACTCGGTCAAAAGCCTTGGAAATGTCTAGTGCTACCGCCCGGGACTCACCATGATGTTCTATTGCGTTGTTCCAAACATGAGTAACATAAGCGAAAAGGTCTCCTGTTGATCTAGACTTACGGAATCCATACTGGCGGTCACTAATAATGTTGAAGCCTTCCAGGTATTTTAATAATTTTTCGTTGATAGCCTTCTCCATAACTTTGGATATAACCGAAAGCAATGCGACTGGACGATAGTTGTTTGGCAAGGTCTTCTTGCCTTTTTTGGGTATGGGCTGGACTCGCGCAGTTTTCCAGCATGAAGGAAATATTCCTTTTTTGTAGGATAAGTTAAAAAGCCTACAAAATACCGGTGTCAGTTCGTCAGCGCATGACTTAATTACAATGATTGGAATATCGTCAGGACCAGAAGCCTTTTTAGTGTCAAAACTCCTCAAGATTCGTTTAACATGGCGGTGGCGAAAAACAATCTCAGGCATTCTCGATTCTACAGGGGGAATGTTTAACACGATCAACAAAAATTTTTGCTGCATCTTTACCTCGGTATAGCTGAAATTTAGAAATAGAATCATCAAAAGAATATTTTTTGAGATAGGCGAAAGAATATGGTTCATGTTTTAAACTTTTAGTTGTGTAAGTATTTTGGGGGTTTGGTTCTATTGTTGCAACTTGTTTTAGAACTGATTCAAAGTCTGCATAAACCACGAAAGGAACTCTCATTTGTTTTTCCAAACTTTGGAATTTCAAGATATTTTCTGGGACAGTTACCAAATTTATCTACTTGTAACTTGGTTGTTGGTGTAGTAGCTGAAATATGCTTACAATAGTTTTTTTGATGTAACAATAAAGATGATCGTGTGCTAAAGCGAAGTAGACAACCATCACAAAAGTACAATCTACCATGATGTTTTGAAATTTGGGTCGAAACTAAACGTGATAAGTTACTTATCCAACAGTAATGACTCTTTAAACAGTTATCGCTACAAACATGGTCACTGTCACCATCATCTTTTATACTACAATCTTTCGTTATAAGCAACAAATTTACGTGTCTAAGTAGTATTTTGGAAGCATATCTCAATGGACCAACAACCTCATATTTTATTACATTATTTTTATATTCGGATTCTAAACCGTAAACATTAATCGAAATGTTATTTAACTCCTCAAATTTTGAAATGTCACGCAATTTAACTGGAAAACTCATACCTGTTATTTGACTTGACATTCTGGTTAATGGAAACAATGCGGATGTTACAGCCCAAGCAAAGCAGCACTCATCTTGGTTTATAACATTGACTACTGGCCCATGTAGATTCGATCATCCTAGGCAACTTTTTTTAATGCCCATCCAACATAAAGAACAAAGTTAATATTAATATAAAAAAGATTTAAACGTTTTTAACATACCTGAATCCTTTTCCTGAAACTCAGTTGATTGAGCTTTCATTGCCTCTACAAATGATTTATAAACATCATCCACATTACTCCCAATAGTGACTATTTGGTTCGTTATATTAAAAGACTTATCACTAAATGTCTCCTGCGAAGGTAAAAAATATCGTCCCACAACTACCATGTATATTTTTACTGATTTTTGCACCTGCACGATTCATTCATTAAACACAACACCTTAGCTTTAATGTCTTCAAATAATATGGACTAATCCACATGTTCCACATCACTGCTTATTTGATATGTCGCGAGCCTGTTTTTAAATGCGCTCTGTACAAATTGAACTCCATGAGACACGCCAACACATGAATTTTTTTTTTGTGAGCTAATGGTCTTTGATGTATCAACATCTGATTACGGGGCACAGTTACATCACATAAGACACATGTATCTACTGTAGCAGCAGACGTTGATGCAGATCCATCATCAACCCTACGTCGCTTTCCCCCATAAACACTTTCGAATCTACTCACACAAGATTCCCTTTTATGACGCACTAAGGAAATATTGCGAGTAAAAGACACACCACAGTTTTCACACATATAAGATGATTCCATTTCAATATTAGGTTACTATACTTAAAAGGTCTTGTGAGGATGATTTCAGAACTAAATGTTCAAACACCACCCCAGCACACACATTTATATCCATTTTCAAGGACATAAGAACCCATGCTCTGTCAAGGTGATTTAAGGGTATATCCCAATAGAAATTGTCAAGATCGTTTAAGGTTATAAGAACATGTGTTCACGGGTGTTATGGTTCAAGGTAAAATGGACACCTGCATACGTTTGCGACCAAGGTCATTTAAGGTCAAATGAACACCTGCATACGTTTGCAACCAACGTCATTCAAGGTCAAGGAGTGGGGGGTAAAAAGCTTCTCCCAAACTTTCCCTACTGTCGTGGTTTATACATGGGCACAGGTAGAAGGAATCTGTGACATGGGTTTAAATACATTTGTTTTTTGTTTAGCACCGAAATCTTCTGAATTTGAAGGAAATCGTTGAGGCTGATAATTTATTTGGCTTTGGCTGAATATTTATTGGCTGGGGAACGGTTATACCCCTAAATGAATTATTCTGCGTATGCGCATTAAATGGTTGCCTTTAGTTTTGTGTTAGTTGTGGCTTAATGTTTTGAAAATGCTGTTTATGATAAATAAAAAAATTTATTAGTCAAATTTCGAAAGTAATTAATATTGTCTTTTTTTTCAAGGCAAGTTTCGTCTCTTTGGTTTGCAAAATTTCTAGTTAAAGTTTCTCTTAAGCAGTCCCATGTAGAGCAATCTTGGATACTGACAATTACTTCTGCATTGCCAGATAATTTTGCAATTAAGCAATTTATAAAGTAGATATTTTCAAAACAAGTTGGGTCGCTTGTTTTATAAATTTTTTTTATGAAACCTTCTGGTTTAAATTCAGTCATATTTCTATTTCACAAATTATGGAGTAAATTTAAAACAGTATTAAAACTTGAAGAAGTAGTCCATTACAGTGGAGTTGATATAATCAAATAAAACAACGGCAGTCTACCTCCACAATATGTATTTCAATGTTTATGTTTATATCCTGCATGTTTCGGAGATAGAAATGTCCATTATCAGGGATACTAAAAGAAATTTACAGTGTGAGTTAAACGTTTTAAGTAAAATTAGAGTACTTACCAGTAGTCGATTACGGCAGCTCTATCTTGCATAAGCGACGATCAAAATTATGTTAAAAATGAAATTGTAGGTTCTAATGAATGTTCAAGACTGAATGTGTGATATTTGAAATTTTGGTCAAGGTATCTTTGAAGAAGGGGATTCCCAGTTTGCAGCCACTGAGACAGGTGATGAAGCAATTATGTCATTTGTAGCTATTTAGAGGAGATTAATTTAAGTGAGGTGCTCAAAGATGCTTCATCTAACCGTGTCTAGGGCGTGGACAACAAAATACTGGGTTAGACTTGAATAACACATTCTTAGGAGATAAATAATAAATGAAATGAAATTATACTATTTTAAGGTTGGATTTATTAATTTGAAGCCAATAAGCAGGTGGTGAAGCAATTATGTAGGTTGTAGCTAATTAGAAGAAAATGATGTAGATAGGTGCTCAAAGATGCTTCATCCAACCATGCCTGAAGGATTGACTAACAAATTGTTAGGTTAAAGGGGGGGTAGAAAATGAACATAATGTTATGATTGAAAAAAGTGAGATATAGAAAATTAAAATTGGATTTTTACCATTTTGACTAGAAGTGAAGTATTTATGTTAAAATCACATTGTTTTAGCTAATTAGATGAAATTATAGCTCAAAGATACTTCACTTCACCATGCTGGCGTGCAGGAAAATGTTGGTTGTCAAATGGTCATGACAGCTTGAAAAGTCAAAAAGCAAAATACAGTGACAGTCGCATGCAAGAGAGGCGCAGGGGTGTACGAGAAATTGATCAAAAATCGACCACTGGTATACGATGGGAAACTACTATCCCCCACCCATTTGGTGTGCAGTTCAGTTCAGTGCTCGTCTGTTCCCGACACAACTGATCGTATACCAGTGGTCAATTTTTGATCAATTTCTCGTACACCCCTGCGCCTCTCTTGCATGCGACTGTCACTGTATTTTGCTTTTTGACTTTTCAAGCTGTCATGACCATTTGACAACCAACATTTTCCTGCACGCCAGCATGGTGAAGTGAAATATCTTTGAGCTATAATTTCATCTAATTAGCTAAAACAATGTGATTTTAACATAAATACTTCACTTCTAGTCAAAATGGTAAAAATCCAATTTTAATTTTCTATATCTCACTTTTTTCAATCATAACATTATGTTCATTTTCTACCCCCCCTTTAACCTAACAATTTGTTAGCCAATCCTTCAGGCATGGTTGGATGAAGCATCTTTGAGCACCTATCTACATCATTTTCTTCTAATTAGCTACAACCTACATAATTGCTTCACCACCTGCTTATTGGCTTCAAATTAATAAATTCCAACCTTAAAATAGTATAATTTCATTTCATTTATTGTTTATCTCCTAAGAATGTGTTATTCAAGTCTAACCCAGTATTTTGTTGTCCACACCCTAGACACGGTTAGATGAAGCATCTTTGAGCACCTCACTTAAATTAATCTCCTCTAAATAGCTACAAATGACATAATTGCTTCATCACCTGTCTCAGTGGCTGCAAACTGGGAATCCCCTTCTTCAAAGATACCTTGACCAAAATTTCAAATATCACATCTCATTCAGTCTTGAACATTCATTAGAACCTACAATTTCATTTTTAACATAATTTTGATCGTCGCTTATGCAAGATAGAGCTGCCGTAATCGACTACTGGTAAGTCCTCTCATTTTACTTAAAACGTTTAACTCACACTGTAAATTTCTTTTAGTATCCCTGATGATGGACATTTCTATGTCCGAAACATGTAGGATATAAACATAAACATTGAAATACATATTGTGGAGGTAGACTGCCGTTGTTTTATTTGAGTATTAAAACTGTTTGAGTTTTCTAAATTTAATTGATTGGGTGAGTCAATTGCAGCAATTTTCGAATTATCAAAAATACGTAAGAGTTTTACTCTAAATTGGAATTATTAGTGTCAGACATCCAGAGACAAGCTGTGCTTGCATTAGTAGAAACGCAACTTTCATGGTCGAATATTCCTAATCTAAAAGGTCAGATAGACTTTGGATCGGCGATGTGTGTTCGACCAAAACTTCTGGGCCTTGCAAAATTGGTCGATGCTTGTACCAATTCTCGGTCGAAAGGTCGTTACAGGTCCTCGATGGACTGGGCTGCTTAAAGTTTGAAGAACCTCTCCACTTATAACACCTCCACTAAGATGTCAGCAAGTTCTTTGATTTCCGATGAATCGTTGAAACGAAAGTCAACACGCGATTATATTGATTCGAATTAAAATTGAAAGAATCGTACCGACTCGACTGCGCCAAATAACTTTGTAGACCAGTTGTTTTAAATAAATTTATTGGTTTTAAGTTGCAAATATTAAAAATATGTTTATTGTAAAAATGCTAACAAATGACTAACTAAAACTATAAAAGAAAACAATAGCATACGTCAGCGGAAAATGTCATACTGCGCGAGTGTCCTGAATTGGCAATTCACAGGCTGGTTTTCTTGTAACTTGGTTACTGAGGTGGTAAGATAATTTATGTTTAACAGTTATTTAACCCTTATTAGACTGTATAATAACGGGTATTAATCTATAGTTCTTGACATATTTTGACTTATGACAAGCAACATGTTTAATAACCGAAAGAAGTCAGTTAACAGAATTTTACGCAAATATGACGTTCCGTGCTAACAAACTTTTACGAAAGGACCTGTCGGGCAGTGATAGGGGTGATGCCGCCATCATTTCATCATTGACCTCCGTTGTGTGTTGGCACGGCGTCACGGAAGCAGAAAGTTTTTACCCTAATTTGGAGTTTTTCTACTTTTGACTTTATCGAGACAAGTGAAACTAACTAATTATGTCATGAGACTACATTAAAACTTTAAATAAATGGGAATTTCCGCATATATTGAAGGTTTCGCAACAATAACTCGACCTTTGACATCCTTGACGAGGTAGGATGTTACTTTTTCCTGTACAAAGTAGTTTTTGATGCTATTAAGGAAAACCTATCTGCACGTTCAGCCTTGGCAATCTACGATACATGCTCGAGAACCGAAGTACATACGGATGCTTCTAAATGAGGCATTGATGGCATGCTGCTACAAGAACAAGCAGATAAAACTTTAAAGACGTACTTATCCCGTCAGACTTCTAAGTAAGAACAAAGCTACCACAGCTATGAACTAGAGACCGCTGTTGTGAATTCTTTAAAGCATTTCAAGGTATATCTTATTGGAATAGAATTTAAAGTAGTAACTAATTGCAGTGAAATAGAAACAACACTTTGTAAGAGATATTTAGTACCTCGTATTGGTCGCTGGTAGCTGGCAATAAAGGAGTTTACCTTTAATGCTGAGTATAGACCATGTCAAAAAAATGACTTATGCTGATGCCTTAAGTAGAAACCCTATTGAACAATCTAACATTTTAAACGATGATTGGGTTTTTTGTACTCAACTAACCAATATTTCTGATAGAAATCTTGCAACAGGAACCCAAAGATCGAGAGAAACATAATATCCAAAAAGAATACTGTTTGGCAAATGGTCGTTTAAATCGAGTCAATGGAAACGTGCACAAAAAAGTAGGTTGGGAATTAAATTCTACGACGAATTCGTCCATGGAAAAGTCTCCATACGAAATATTTTTCGGGTATGTTACAAGGAGCGTTTCAAACGCGGTTCTAGATAATGAAATAACCCTAGAACCAATTAACGAGAGGAACCTGCAGGAGACTCGAACTGAGTTAAACGAGACCTGCTTGCAAAGGAAGCAAAGTACACGAATATCGAGGTATCGTGCACATATGAAAGCTGGATGCAGCTTCCAGGAAGGTGAACAAGTTTTAGTGCGGACCAAAGTGGTTTGCAACAAGGGGAAAAGTAAAAAGTTAGTTTCCAAATATACACGCCCATACGTGATCACAAAATGTTTAGATCATGATCGTTATGTAGTGGCAGATCCTAAAGGCTCTTTACGTAATAAGAAAAAGTATGCTTGGGTAATTTCACTAGAAGAGTTAAAGGCCTATAACGTTGAAGTGAGTTCCGATTCTGAAGTAGAATACAAACTTTATGAAGACGAAAACAAAGAAGAGGTCTCACATACATAAAAAAGGGGGTTACTAGTTTGGAGATTCTTCAATCGCGTTTAGATTAGAATTAGATAGAATCTAAGAGCTAATTTTGGTAGTAGTTACTTTTAATTTGTTGATAACACCATAACAACTATCAGACTTTGAATAAATTGTTAGCTTAGGTTCTACGAAGGATCTTCGGAGGGACTACGCTACAATCATGATGATTTTTAATAACAAAATTTGTTCAAACCCCGATTTGACTTTTATACTAATGTAAGTTTTCCTTATAGGTGTAATGTGTAATCCACGAGGACGCGGATAACGGCAGTGTGGCTGACTGTTAAAAACAAGAAGTCACGTCAGGATTACGTACCACAAAAATGGAAAATAGGTGACTCAGACCAAATGGCAGTTCGAGGCGTCGCGATTTTGTTATTTAGGGATTATTCACTATTTACATTTTGTTGAGAATACACTGATCGTATTGAAGTCGTGTTTTATTAGATTATTATAAAATTGCAATAATTAAAAAACTTGTGGATTAAAAAATAACGAATGACAATATAAAGATTAAGACAGGCTTCTTGGGAATGCTGGAATTAGTCATTTGGTTTCAACTAGTGTCATTAAACCACTCGCACAAATAACAGTTATAACAAAAATGTATTAATGGGATTGTTGAATCTTCATAAGAGCAGCTGCCCGAGTCATTATTCCCATATCTGTTTCTAAATATCGGAAAACAGGTGGTACTTCTTCTGGTACATCCTAAAACAAACCAATAAATCGGTGGTTTTCTGGTTAAAGGTGCTATGTTGTCATTTTGGCCAAATCACGTTTTTTATGCTACATATAAGCCCTGTTCAAAATATCCGATAGAAATCGATAAAAACTTATTTATGATATTATTAAAATTATTTAATATTCTAATACAAATTAATCGTAATATATGCGGAACCACGATAGAATTTTTTTTTGCCTGTGCCTTTTTGTAGTGTAATGTGTTCAATTGTCTAAAAATATATTAGGATGTTAAGTGAATTAATTAGTTTCTTCAAAGCACACATTTTCTATTTGTTGTAAGTTTTATAAAATCTAAATATTTTATCCAGTTCTGTCATGTATTTCTTAATTACAATTAATATGTTGCTACATGCCTCCCATATCCCATTCGTTATTATATTAATAAAATCATGCAAATTTGTTTGAATACCATATGTGCTATAAATATTTTATATTCGGTACTATAATAATAAACAAGTTTAATTTGTTCCTATATTCTACAAAAATTAATAAACGTTTTATCTCATTTTAAAATCCTCCCATATCCCATTCGTTACTATACTAATAAAACCATGTAAATTTCATTTGTTCCTATATGCTACAAAGCTTAAATATTTTATGCGGTTCTATCGTGTTTTTGTCTATTACAATTTATGTTTCTTAAAACTTCCCATTCGTTAATATACTCATAAATCATGCGAATTTGATTTGTTCCTATATTTTATGTTACTACACTTAAATATTTTATACGGCTCAATCGTATTTTTGTTAACTGGAATTGATGTTTCTAAAAACCTTTCATATCCGATTAGTTATAATTGGTACTAATAAAACGATTTAAATTTGATTTGTTCATATATGCAACAAAAGCCAAAAATTTTATTCGGTTCTATCGTGTTTTTGTCTAGATGTTTTAGTCTAAATGTTAACTTTTTTCTTTTCTAATATTTTTTTTTAACTCCTCAATGTGTCACTCTACACCTCTATGTCATGCCCCCGGGCACGGTTAGTTATATGCTAGTTCAATATTTTTTACTTTAACAAATACTTATCTGAAAAGTATATTTCTAGGGTCTAAAAAACTAAAAACCTTTCAAAAAGTTAAGTTTTGTATTTTTATAATGCTTCCTCTTTTTAATATTTACTATAATTTGGTTGTCCCCAACGTTTCACCTCACCTCCGGGGTCAAATATATTAATTCAATTAAAGGCCAATAAAGATGTATGGGGGAATCGTGCGTCTGTTATAAGTATTGGTTTAGATCAGTCTCTTAAAGTCCGCGGTATGAGGTGGACGTGTCTTTGTGTTTAATGATAGTTTGTGTGCTCATATGTTTATTTTGCTAAGAGGTAAGTTCAATTTTCTCACCTTTGTGATTGATGCTCTAGGACTTTTTGAAGAAAATAAAATTTGTTAATAATTATTTTTAATGTATAATAATGGGTTTAATAATTTTAAAATTAATTGAAATAAAAAAAGGTTTAAAAATAAACAAATTATTATTTAAAAAAACCCATAGGATCCTCACCTCGGTTCCCACATAGTGGTAACGGAGGTGAGGTGCGCTTCACGGAGATGATGTATTTTGATTTTTTTTAGATAAAATTTATATTTTAGGTAATATGACAAAGCTGAAAAATAATAAGGCCGCCAACAAAGTATCCGACAAATCAAGGCTCGAAAGAAATGAAAGAAAAAGATAGATTGTGTAAATTAAAAGAAGCAATTAAACATGACCCAGTGAAATTTAAAGATGCATCAAGAGAAGATTGGAGAAATCGAAGAAAAAAATGCTGTGCTGGGAAAAAATATGGAAGAAAGACTGCACAATTTGGAAACACCACCTTCTTCTCCAGCGCCAGCTAGTCCAATTTTACAGAATGCAATTCCAGGGAATGATGGGCATTCAAGGAGACCTTTAGCTGGCAAAACACCATCCAGGAATAACAGGAAGATGTTAAACTAAAAATTACAGACTTGAAGGAACAACTTAAAAAATAGAAGGCGTTGAAAGAGAAATTCAAAAAACAACGTTATAGAAAAAAGAAACAAAAAAGGGATTCTCCAAAATCAAAAGAAATTATTAAAGGTCAAAGAGTTTCTTCGGCATTTAAACACGCTCTACTTGTTGGAGAAGTTTTGTCTAGTCAAATTAAACAAAATATTTCGAATAAAACCAATCGAGAAAAGAAAAGAAAATTAGGATCAAGTATTACTGGAAAAGTTATTAAAAAATATACAGTAAGAACGTAAAGGTTGGAACAAATTTATTCAAAATTCATATGATTTTTTTTTGAAAAAACGGGGTTCGAGACCCGTCAATTTTTTATTTTTGTTGTGCATTTTTTGAAGCTTATTTCATGTATATAGGTTGTCCCAAAAACAAGTTATGACGGTTTACTTTATTTTTTTAAATGTATGCCCCTGTTTTATAATATTTTTTTAGATTCTGCATAAAATTCTAAACATATTTCTACTCAAATTCAGCCGTTTGCGACAAAATCGATATTCGGACTTTAACACATAATTTCTTTATTATTACTTAAATCATGAACACTGTTGTAAATAAAGCCTTTGGTTGTTAGGTTGTCACACTGACAGTGACGGTTGTTCCCTGATTTGAGTAGTTTTGCCTCAAGTCAAACAGTCTGGCAAAAGTTATTTTGATTATGTTGTAATTTCAAAAAACGGTACGCTTAAGTGAAAGAGAGCGAATAGAAATATTAATAATGACTGGTTATGGATAAAATGCACACAAATGTTTGCGAACTTTTCAATACGTATCCTCGCAGAGAACCGATATCTCGATCTACTGTCAGTAAAATAGAAAAAAAAATATAGAGATTTAGGTCACGTTAGGGACAATTATACGAAAGGTCCACCTGCGGTATTAGAAGATACACAGTTAAATGTGTTATTGTCGGTTCAAGAAGACCACCATTAGGCGAGTAGTACTATTGCTTTGGAAAATTCTAACAAGGTCCAATTGGTTCATGAACTCAATGAAGATGATCCAGACAGAAGAGTCCAATTTTGCCGCAGTTTTCGACACGAATTGTATTTTCGGATGAGGCAACGTTTTGTTTAAATGAAGTGTAACAAACAAAACTGTGGGTATTGGGCTACAGAAAATTCACGCTGGATAATGGAATGTCACACTAATATCCTCAAAAAGTTAATGTTTGGGCTGGCATTGTTGAAAATAGAACTTTGGGACCCTTTTTTATTGACGGCAATTTGACAGGTAAAACATATTTAGAATTTTTAGAAAATGATCTAGTATTGTGTCTTGCCATATTATACCCTAATCCAGAAGATCCTGATGCACCAAACAATTTTTTGGTGGTATCAGCAAGACGGAGCTCCGGCCCATTACACCCGCTGTGTGCGTAAGTACCTTAATACAATTTTTCCCGAACGATGAATTGACCGAGGAGGTCCAATTGAATGGCCGGCCAGATCTCCAGATTTAACCCCTTTAGATTTTTTTTGTAGGGTTATCTTAAGTCGAAGGTATATGTTAATTGACGAAGCAATATTGAAGATTTAAAGAACATAATAAGAGGCGAAATAAGATTAATAGAACCTTCCGTCGTTAATAACGTTTTGCAAGAATTTGAAGATCTTCTAGGGTACTGCCAGACTGTTGATGTAGGTCATTTCCAACATTTGATAAATTAACTTCTAGTTTCTTTTCGCTAGTAAATAATGTGTTGTTTTTTTTTTTAAGTTAAAACGCAGTTTCCTGGCAAATGGCTGAATTTAAGTGTATGACATATTTCGTGAAATATGTTTAGAATTTTATGCAAAATCCAAAAAAATATTATAAAATAGGGGTATCCATTTAAAAAAAATAGAGTAAACCGTCATAACTTGTTTTTGGGACGACCTGTATACATGAAATAAGCTTCAAAAAATGCACAACAGAAACTAAAATTTGACGGGTTCGTGCGTTTTTTCGAAAAAAAAATGCATTTTAAATGATTTTGTTCCAACCTTTACGTTCTCAATATAGATTAAAAAAAAAAAAAAAAACTAAAAAGTTTGATTCCTACAAAACTAATTTATAATAAGGAACCAAAAAAAGCAAATCGTTTTATGAACGAGGTTCGAAAAATAAGAAAAATTCTACGAAAATGATAACTCCAGTAGAATTTGTCCTGGCTAAAAGGAAACCACTACATCTAAAAAAGTAAAGAAGCATGCAGAAGCGGTGTCTAAATTATTCTTTAAAAGATACATATCTGATATCGGTTTATTATGTATTATTGTAGTCTTAGAATATGATCTAATAATTCAAAATGATATTAACTAAATATAAAAGTGGACTTCCAAACAATAAAATTAGAGAGAAACATGAATACAAATATTATTGTGTTTTATTATTATTGTGTACAACATATTTAAAATAAAAATTCGTAAAAACCTAATTAAAAATAAAAATGTTCTACTAAAATTTTAACTACAATATATATATTACGTTATTGGGAGATCGACCGAGCTATTGATGTCAGTTTTACAGCGATGTACCACTTATTGGTAAATAAATGAAATTCACTTGAAAAAACTAGAAAATTAATTTTCGCAACACGTCAAACATGACAACAACGCCTCAGGCAGGGTTAAATATATTTTAAATTTGTTTAAAATGTCACATAATAATACGTTATTTTATTCTTACTTATGGTTAAGAATTTTATATTAACATTTCAAACAATGAAAAATTAAAGAAAACTAAAAAAGCAATATAAATAATAATTATTATTTAAAAATTCCTAAAAAAAAAAATATGTAACTTACTATACTTATTCGAAATATTCGCCGTTTTTATTAATACATTTTTGACACTTTTTCAACACAGTATTGGTGTCCCTGCGAAGAGTGTTGCCATTTATGCTGGTAAACACATAGCTCACTCTCTCTTCTAATTCTTGTAGTTTCAGGGGACTCAAACTGATAGACTTCATTTTTTACATACCCCCATAAATAAAAATCTAGAGGGGTTATTATCGGTGAATCTAGCAGGCAAATTAACTGGTCCGCCGTTTGAAATTACCGTATCATCAAATGTCTGTTTTAAAAGAGTTCGACTTCCCGAACATTATGTGCGGGCCAACCCTCTTGTAAAAACCAAATATTATTTAGTTGATCTTGAGGAACTCTTGCTCTAATTACCGTTAATATTTGACCTTCTAACAGCATTAAAGATCTTTGGCCATGTGTGATTATATAATAATAAATAATAATTAACCGATAAGTCAGTTGTCTAAAAACTAAGAAGAAAAGTAAAGTTAATACCTGCTATGTATTTAGCAAGCTAGGTGACATTGCTTACCATACATACCACACCATACATAAAAGACAAATCGGAGTTGCAGTCTTCGTTGAGCCAATTGGTGTGGGTTTTCTGTAGTCCAAAAATGATGGTTGTGTCTATTAAACACCCGCAGTTGGTAAAATATGGTACATGGGTGGGAATAGGAGCATAACTCGAAATTTAATAGTTGTGAGAAAACAAGGAAAATACTCAGATTGGTCGCAATTAAATAAATACAAATTAAAATGATAAAAATATTTTTTGTGAAAGTGGCATGATTTTATAAGATTAATCTATAGCTTTTAACAAAAATACGAATTCCCAGAACTAAGAAAAAAAACATAAGAGTTGTATCCTTATACTCAAGAAAAATAAGGAAAAAAGGAACTTATAATATCTATTTTCCCAATGGAAGAAATAAATATAAAAATACTGCGCATTTGTTCTTTTTATCAAAAATGTATATTAGACTTAAGGATTCAAAAGTTACTTAACGTCACATCACCTAAATTAAACAAAACATCTGTTAGCAATATTTTTAAAGAAAAAACTGATGCTTAATCAGATTCATCTCGCTTAATGGTATAGTGTTAGGAACATCATCCTTCGTAGTAATGCTCTGATAAAACTGATTACTTTTATTGATATACGGCAAAAGTTCAACTAAATTCTCTTTCTTTTTAGTATTTATTGGAACGGCTGGAGAGGAGTCTTTACGTTAGTTGGGATTGAGGTCCTCGCTTTATGCCTAAAAACAATTTTCTTGAAGGCGTCTTCCAGCACTAAAGGATTTCTGTATTGGACTATTCCAAAATGATCAGAGGAATATCGAATCCAATTTATTTTCCTTCATACTACCTGTTCACCTGTTTCGTTGGTCTTTTTGTTTATAAAGTAAGTTTTAAGTAGTACCGAAAAGTCAAAAAATCCTTGAGATGGAAACTCAATCACCTTAAACGGTTTTGTCTTACCACACATACGCACCAGTTGCATCCAGTCTCGCGGATGTTTGATCGCAGCTTCATATTTTTTCTTTCAATGATAGAATGATCTGTGTCGCATTCCATATGCGTATGCCTTGGCTGTAAAAACTTGGGGTCGATTTGGATTTTCTTGCAATAGTAACATAAACATAACTGGCAAATAAGAATTTTTATTTTGTCCAGCACACATGTCGGAATACAATGTTAATGTTTTGGTTTCTGGATCTACAATATATTGCAAATATTTCTAGCAGCAGGAAGCTATTTGGTTAGCTCCTCTCGCAGCTGTCGTCTCGTTCCACATATGACAAAATGCTTGCTTGTCCTCACATCTATGAACTGTTAGGTTATACGTCCATAACTGACGTTTATAAAAGACTATTGATGTTTGTATATCAGGCGTAAGTAAGCATTGCTGAAGATCAAATTAAAGAACCGATTTGGATTTTTCATCGACATCTTCTTTTATATCAAGTCTTTTCGATTCGAATGCATCCTCAGCATCTTTCTGATGCTTGGTTCAAATAATTTTCAAAGACTTGCTCGACATCAAGATCTGATGTATTTTTAATCTGCATCGTAAACTTATCGCATTTAGCGCAGCTATCTTTTTTAGGGTTCTATATTTTTACACAACGCCAATATGTTAAACTATTTACTAATGTAAATAATAGGTCAAAACATACTAGGCTAAACTAAAACGTTTTGCAAACGATCCCTACCGTTTTGCATTTTGCATATTACTGGGCGTAAGTCATAATGTTTACATATGAGTTAATAGGCTGTGAAAAGGGGTATAAGTATACTTATATTACATATTATAGGTGAGTAGTGTTGTGTAGTAGTGATGAAAAATAAATGCCTGCCGTTACTAGGTAACGGGTATTTACCTGATACCCAAAATACCCGTTGCCTGATATTTAAAATACCCGCTACTTTTGTACCTTTTAGAAATATCTACTGCCGCGTATGGGCGTATCGCGTTATCGAGAGCTGGACAATAACATGCATTCGGCATCGGCTCGACAGTGTCGGTCGTTGGTAAAGTAAGTGCCACAAATATACCTAACATTATCGTTTACATTTAAATATCTGTATAAAAACTGTAGTAAAGAATGTATCAAAAGGGATAACACTAAGAGTCAACGTGGACACCAAGAAAATTGTATCTGATTTCCTGTTATGAATATTCTATTGGCCTTCAAAACCCATTTTTCTCTTCTCTTTAGCTGAATCGGTTAGAAATTGATATCACCATGTAAAATTCGACCTATTGGCAGTATTTCTGATCACTAGTAGCGCCGATACGGCTTTGCTCTGTTCTTATCTATACTACGTTAAAAAGAGATAGATGCGAGGTCGGCTAATGTCTGCACGAAATCGTACTCGGCAGCATCTGGTTCTTAAGTTAAAAATTGAGGATGAGCTATTTATACTAATTAAAAGTAATTAAAGCACTGAAAATGAAACAAAAAATGATTTTGAAATACTTCGAGAAACCACAGACACAGACCTATACGATCATACAGAAAATACTGATATAATTTGGTAGGATTTTGTGTTAGTGTTAAAAACTTTGTCCAATAAAACAAGCCCGGCAGCAGGCCCCATCGCTGAAATAAAAATGTATGCAGAAGAGGCTAATCTTGAAAGAAAAAAAGACCCGCTTGTCTGCATGGTGGCTCGAAAAATAAAAAGTGTATCCCTGGCTATCCCATTTGGTTAAAAAATATTTATAATAATTATTAGTATTATTACCATCTAATACTTATCAGAATACCTATTGGATAGATTAGGAATACCAGTATTACTATTTACTTTTCTAGTCTTATGTAAAAAGATACAAAAAAGTACCTAACTGATAAATTTACCCGAAAGTAAAAGTAACAGTAACGGGTAACAATAAATTGTGCCCACTTTGTAAGGAGTTTTCAGTTATATCCCTTTTCACAAAGATACATAATCACCAGGAGAAGCTTGGGGACGACATAACTATATTTAATGAATTTTCGACTTATACCCCTTTTCCCACCCATGTGCCAAATGTTTCGTCGGTCCAAATTACAAGACGACTGACATCAGGATTTTGTTCGCATTGGTTCATATACCAATTTGAAAATTGGATTATTCTTGGATAAACCGTTTCTCGTAAACCCTGAACTATAGTTGGTTTGTACGGTCGGTATTTATTTTATTTAAGGACTTTTTGTATGGTATTTCTCGGGGTTGGTAAGTCTCTTGTCGCAGCTCTTCTAGACGATGTCGGAGCGGCATTAAAATATTCCCTTACATTTTTGTCACGCTCGTTATTATCATCTTTTTCGTAATTCTTGGACCGCGGTTGTTCAAAACTTCCATAGTTCCTAAGGTTCATAACAATTTTTAAAAAAAGGCTTATAATCGGCTGTTGTCTTTTAAAGTAATTTTCAAAATACTTTTCTAATGCAAGATTTACATTTCTGTTGCAATGAATGTAACATTCAAGCAAATTAAATTTTTCTTCGTGAGAAAAACGCAATGCCATGTTTGTTTAAATTCAAAATACAGAAATGAATCGTTATTATTAATAATAATAAAAACTATTACTTTTACTCGTTTCAAGAGGTAACCGTTTTGTTTCATTTTCAAATTTTCAAACGGTAGGTAGTGGCAAAGAAACTTATAGCTATTACGTATATAACTTATATTCTTTGGTATTGGTAATAAGCGCCTAGATTTTATTTTTGATTCATAGATTATTGTAGAACTCTTGCTTGAAACAATGCAGGCAATGTTGTAGTATTACAAAATATAAAATTTTTAATTAGTATTAAGTTCCCCATTCTAGTGCTGTTGTCAAAATTGACGTGGTGCGAAAATTAATTTTCTTGTTTTTTCAGGTCAATTTCATTCATTTACCAATAAGTGATACATCGTTGTAGAGCTGACATCAATATTCAGTACAAAATTCAATATGGCGCCCATAAGAAAACATGAACCTGATGATGGTATAAAATAACTGAAACGTCGCGTTCAAAATCCATATACAGAACTAAAATCTACTTAAAAAGCTCTTAAAATGTTTTTACAGATTGCCAAAATAAAGAAAAATAAAAAGGCAACAGTATATTTTCGAAAATGCAACTTTTTGGTTTTTTAAAATATCTCAACAACAAAAAAAGATAGAATCGCGTACTAAGCGGCTTTAAGTTGCAAATATATTCGTCTAAAACTTTTCCCATTTAATGATTTCTCTATCTTCTACAGTTTTTAAGATCCTCATACATGTAGGCCCAATTTAAGCCACACTGTATCGCTCCATTCTTTGAATAGGGTCCATTATTTGTATATAATTTTCACTGTTATTCCCACTATCACTATCAGAATCTAAATCAGGATTAAAGTGCTCAGAACTCCATAATCAGTTTAAAAATACTTTTTAATTTGAGAATTATTAAAACTCTGCGCTAAAAGTCTTCTCCTACAAGTCATTCCAGGATTCGATCTGTTAAATTCTTCTATTGCTGTTCTAATCTGTCTATGTAGCCCCATTATTTTAATAAGTCCTTATCTCATTATTTGAATATTATCTCGGTCTATCTTTTTTGCATCTTTATTCATATACACTGTGGCTCAAATTAAAGGAGTACACTTTTTAATTGCGAACCTTTTTTTTATCTTGCACTGATTTAATTTATTTTTGGAGTGATGATGAACTGAAATCGTCTCAGTAAAATGTGTAATTTTTATCAAAATATTTTGAACAGGGCCGGATTGACAGGTTTTTTTCAACAAACGTGCCCTTATGTTCGCTGCAAACGGAAACTGATTTGTTTAAATTTCAGATGATACGTTTTTTTGGTAGTTTAACTATCGAAAATTCTCCAGTATAGGTCTCATTGTGAAAGATGTTCAAATTCAAGAATACAATTTATTTTGTTCATTGATGTACTAAAACATGTTCTAAAACATTGCAGTCATTTTTGAAACTTGAAGTCGTTTGAACAATGATCGCAGCATCCATGACCGTTATTAAAAATCATAGTATCCATGACAATGTTATTTTTTGATGTTTTGTACGCTTCGTGACAGCTAATCCGTACACAATGGCAGTCTTAAGTGAAGAGGACCGATTTCTTATATATTTTCGACAAAAACATAATTACGGTGCAAGAAAAATTGTAAAGGAGTTTCCTGAAAAAAATTGATATGTTGAAACAGTTGGAAAATTTTTAAGACATCTTAGAGAAAATAATGGATCCATAAAAATAAAAGTTGGAAGGGAAAGGAAGAAAACTTCAAGAACTGAAGGAAATATTACCATGGTAAGAAATATTATAGAAAATGTACGACCTGAAGAATCTGTAGGTACCAGAAAAATAGCGAAAAGAACAATAATTCACCGTTCTACAGTTCAAAGAATTATAAAAAATGATTGCCAACTTAAAGTCTTTAAAAAAGTTTACTGCCAATGTGAAGGAGAAACGATTAGAAAGATGTAATCTATTACTATGAAGATTTCGTTCTCGCAAAAATATCGCAAAGATATGGTTTTTAGATAAGAAGATGTTTTACTTGAGGCCGCCAAAGAATACACAAAATAATCGGGTATACGCAAATGTGCGAGTAAATAGGCAAATTCCTTTGGAAAATCTTTTAATCGAGAGAAGTCACTTTTCACCTGGCGCAATGGTCTCTGTGGCAGTTTCCAAATTGGGGAAGTCAAATCTCATTGTTGTAGATGCCGGAATAAAACTCAACTCAGACACGTAACAACAACATTTACATCACTTGCTTCCTGAAATTGAAGCAATCTGCAACGATTACGTGTTCTAACAAGACGATGCTTTTTCCCATACCTCTCGGAGTACAAGAATGTTTTTGTTTGAGCAATGCCCCGAGTATTTCGAACCAGAAATGTGGCCACCCAATAGTCTAGACTTAAACTCTGTTGACTATTCGGTATGGGGAATTAGAGGCAAATGTTCACAATGGTCAAAGGTTTAAGACCATCGAAGAGATGAAGGAAAGGTTACAGTTCTGTTGGAATAATTTTAACAAGGACATAATCAATGCAGCTATTGACCCATGGCGAAGGCGACTGCAATCGGTGATAGAAAATCATGGTAGTCATATTCATAATGTTATCCTGTAAATATTTAGACTACTTTCGATTTTAAGTGATAGTTAGTCTTGATATCATTAATTGTTAATATTATTAAATTTGTTAAATAATAAATAAATTGTATTTCTTGAATTTTAAAATCTTTCACAATGAGACCTATACTGGAGAATTTTCGATAGTTAAACTACCAAAAAAACGTATCATCTGAAATTTAAATAAATCAGTTTCCGTTTGCAACGAACATAAACGCACATTTGTTGAAAAGAACCTGTCAATCCGGCCCTGTTCAAAATATTTTGATAAAAATTACACATTTTACTAAGACGATTTCAGTTCATCATCACTCCAAAAATAAATTAAATCATTGCAAAATGAAAAAAGTATTCGCAATTAAAAAGTGTACTCCTTTAATTTGAGCCACAGTGTAGAAAGTTTTATTAAGAAAATTTTATTTTAGTCTTTATTTTTTTAAGTCACTATTCAGAGCGTTTTTACTAATTTTCTCTTATATTACTATTTATAATATCATATTAAAAATTAGATACCGAGATCATACAAATATATGCAATAGTACCTTATACCTTATACCAATATTTTCATCGAAATCGACATGTAAAATAATATTATTTATGGTACAAGTGTGTTATGTTATATATAACTCACGCTGGGAAATGGTTAGCCCTTGAGGCCGTAGGCCGAGAGGGCTAATTCCCAAGTGACTTATATGACTTAACACACGAGTGCCATACAAAATTTTATCCAACACTTGATAGATATTATTAAAAAATACAAAATTATATTGTTTTAATGTAAACTGGAAAACCCTTTTTTTTTATGATAAGGCACAGCACTGCAGGATCAATCCTTTATGGCGCTCTGGGAGCGGTGCGTGTGCGCAGGAAACGATTCACGTTGGTCTTGAATCTTTAAAGATTATAGTCGTTGGGGAACACGATGTCAGGGAGGTCGTTCCAGAGTGATGACGTCCTCCAGATGAAAGAATTTTGAAACAGTGTCGTTTGAGGGACACTAAGCTGAACCACGTACTGGTGGGCTGCAGTGGCTTGTCGTGTATTTCTACCATGCACCGCTCTGGGTGGTATCAAGCGGGCAACCTCAGTTGAACACTTGCCATGAAAATATTTGTAAAATAGACTCAAGTCGCCAACCTGCCTTCGATGTTCAAGGCTTTCCAGGTTGTTTGTCAGACTATGGTCACCGATCAAGCGAATGGCTCTTCTTTGAATGAAATCTAGCAATCTCAGGGTATGTTTAGGAGCAGAGCCCCAAATATGCGAACAGTACTCCAGCGATGGTCGAATTTGGGCTTTATAGAGTACTCCAAGCTTCTGCGAGGCTGCCCTAGCAATGGCCGCAACGTGGCTATGCCAAGACATATGACTATTCAAATTAACGCCCAATAAATGAATTAATGAAGCCAAGGGAATCGAGTGTCCCGCCATAACTATATCCGGTTCTTCAACATTAACTTTTTTAGAAAAAACTGCCGCCTGGGTCTTTTTAGCGTTAAATTCTACTTGGTTACTGTCACCCCAAGACAGAATATCTTCCAGGTCTTTGTTGAGATGTGAGACCTCTTGCTGCCTATAGAGATGTGCATTAGCAGCCGATGTCCGAGCATCCAAATTAAAAGATGAAACAAGTGTGCTGTCATGAGCAAAGCTATATATAGGATTTTTAGTTTTTTCCAAAAGATAGTTAATGTAGAGTAAGAAAAGGGTGGGCGACAATATAGAATCTTGAGGGACTCCGGCGTTGATGTTAAATGTGTCTGAAAGAAATCCGTCCATCGCCACTCGCAGAGAACGGTCTTTAA
Source organism: Polydrusus tereticollis (assembly GCA_963920685.1). Taxonomy (NCBI): domain Eukaryota; kingdom Metazoa; phylum Arthropoda; class Insecta; order Coleoptera; family Curculionidae; genus Polydrusus; species Polydrusus tereticollis. Next base: position 53,825,317 of record OY987335.1, read on the forward strand.
GAAAGCTCGACAGCCATGAACAAAATTGAACCGGCATTCCGTATGCTCTCACTTTAGTTAGGAGCCCCTCATGCCATACTCGGTCAAAAGCCTTGGAAATGTCCAGTGCTACCGCCCGGGACTCACCATGATGTTCTATTGCGTTGTTCCAAACATGAGTAACATAAGCGAGAAGGTCTCCTGTTGATCTAGACTTACGGAATCCATACTGGCGGTCACTAATAATGTTGAAGCCTTCCAGGTATTTTAATAATTTTTCGTTGATAGCCTTCTCCATAACTTTGGATATAACCGAAAGCAATGCGACTGGACGATAGTTGTTTGGCAAGGTCTTCTTGCCTTTTTTGGGTATGGGCTGGACTCGCGCAGTTTTCCAGCATGAAGGAAATATTCCTTTTTTGTAGGATAAGTTAAAAAGCCTACAAAATACCGGTGTCAGTTCGTCAGCGCATGACTTAATTACAATGATTGGAATATCGTCAGGACCAGAAGCCTTTTTAGTGTCAAAACTCCTCAAGATTCGTTTAACATGGCGGTGGCGAAAAACAATCTCAGGCATTCTCGATTCTACAGGGGGAATGTTTGGTGGAGTACTTCCCTGAAAATTTACCGTTGAATGTAAAGAGAATAGTTCCGCCAGTAGGTTTGCTTTCTCCTGTGCTTTGGTCGCAATGGTGCCATCAGAACGTGTTAGAGGTGGAATGGTTGACTTGGTAAAGTTCTGACTGACGGCCTTAGCTACCGACCAAAATGATCTTGAGCCGTTAGGACATTCAAGAAGTCTGTCTTTGATCCTCTGGTTGTGTGCTTCTTTGCTTTGGTTTATCGTTTGTTTGCATTGGTTTCGAGCGTTAACAAAGATGGTACGATTTTCGGCGGTAGGATTTTTACGCCATTATCGGTAGAAATAATTTTTTGATTTAACAGCTCGTTCGCAATTTTTGGTAAACCAAGGCTTGCCGTTAGAAGGGCACTTTTTTGAGAAAGGGATGAAGGCTTCCATGCCAGTAAGGATAACCTCCGATATTTCTGTTGCACAGATGGATGGATCATCAAAGGAAAAACAAACGTCCCGCCAAGGAAACGTTCGAAAATGGTCCCTTAGGTCATCCCACTTAGCTGATGTATAATGCCATACCTTGCGTGGTTTAGGAGGCTCTTCGGCACTAATTGGTAGTGTGTTCAGTGCCGAAATAAGGTTGTGGTCAGACGTTCCTAGCGGCGGCTTCACGGTGACAGTGTACAAGTCGGGATTTGAAGTTAAGAAAAGATCCAACAAACTAGCAAAATCACCATCTCTGTCTGGAATCCGAGTTGGTTTACCCACCAGCTGGGTGAGGCCAGAGCTGATGGCAAAGTATTCGGCTTCACGACCTTGTTCGTCGGTCATGTATGAGTATTTGAGCCAGTTGACATTATGAACGTTGAAGTCGCCAAGGATGACAACTTCGGATGTGGGATGGTGGGTTTGCAAAAAGTCGATGGTATTAGCAAAAGAGGAGAACAAGTCTCTATAATGGGTTTCACTTGGCGGACGGTAAAGGCAGCAGATGAATTTAGTAATTCTCTGCGATGATATTTTAAACCACATTACATCAAAGTCGTTAGGCTCGAGTGTCCCCTCTCGTTCACAAGAAATATCACTCCGGACAAAGAGACAAAGGCCAAAATTCCGCCTAAATCGGTGATGAAAGTCGTACCCAGGATATAAATAGCTGACTGTATTAATCGATGATCTGACTTTGGTTTCGGTTAGTGCAAGTACATGAGGCTTGGTAGATTGTAGATGTTGATGGACTGCATTGATGTTCGTGTTCAGTCCTCTAATATTGCAGAAGTCAATTTGGAAGCTGCTAATCTCGGGTCTTTTAACAACTCCAGTTTTCACACCATTTCCATTTAGAATATTGTTCGAAGGACCCGCATGGCTACTGGGCATGGTGAATGATTCAATAATTTCGCTTGATAAGGCATTATAATACATTATAATTGACATATTTTTGAAAAGGTGATTTTTGTTGTTATGGAATTGATTAACAATAGAAATTTGAAGGCAGTAAATAAAATTATTATTTTTGCGATTCTCGAGGGTAGTTTTTCAAAATATAGTTATGACAAAGCCTTATATGAATGCATATTTTACAACCCACCAGTGAGTTATAATCATAATCCACTAGTGTGTTATGATTTATAACTCACTAGTGTGTTATGATTTATAACTCACTAGTGTGTTATTTGTTACTTTACTTGTCTAAAATGACATAAATAATAATTCTATAACTAGCAGACGTTGGATAAATAATAATTCTAGTTTCAGAGATATTTTCTGGCTGTCTAGTTAGGTTAATAACATAAACAGGTCTAGCATTTTTATATAGTTCTGGATTCAAATATATTAAATGCAATTTCTAAATGTATCTTGTAAAAAACTCTTTTATGGTCCATATACATATCATTAGCAACTTCATATTTTTCACTATCTCAATCCAAATTTTTCAGGTCTTCTGGATATCTTTTCTTATTAATTTCAAACCCGATATTTCTTATATTGCAGTGATTAAATACGCTCATATCCTTATCTTGGTTATCTAATATATTTGTTTGAAATTAAATTATTTCAAATAGGGGATATTTTATATTTCTATACGTACTTGTAGTATGCAAATTTAAAGTTTTTTGGCTTTCTTTTGTTGAAGCAAAGATTTAAAAATAAATGTATACTTATTTTGTTGAGATAAAGTTTTTAATTCATTTATTAACTGAACCTTTACTGATGTCGTCATAGCCTACTACTGGAATTCCAATTATAAAGTTCTTAATTACAATTTTTTCCTTAGTTGGTCTTATTCTTTTATTAGTCAATCCATAATTCGTTTAAAAAAATATGTACAGTGTGTCCAGTTTTCAGTGGTTTTACGGGGTATCTCCGTTATTAGTAAAGATAGAAGGACACGGTTTTCACAGCATTGTGCTACTTTTTTGTGAAACAAAAGATGCCGCAATCAATTCTCTAGTCCTTCTTGTTTTTGATATACGGGATATTTTTGAAAATTTTACATTTTGGGACACCCCCCATATTTAGGTTATCCTGTAGCATATCAAAGAGAAAACAAATGTTCTTCTTGTAGTTTTTTACGTAGAATCCAGTGACTTATTCAGTTTTCTCTACGTTTAATAGTTTCCGAGAAAAATAAATTGCTTTTTTTTTTAATGGGTCACGCTATATATTTTTTAATAAAATTATTTAGTTCTATAACAAGCTTCCCAGAAATATATAATACCTTATTTTTATTTTTAATATTAAGCACGAAGTTTACATTTTATTAAAAAATATACATTTTTTGTTAGTAGGCCATGATGGGTATTTAAAAAAACTATTACTGGTATGATACTTACTGCAGAAGAAATATATTTTGGACTCCTTAATCTAATTAGCAATTATTATATTTCAGTAAAAATAATAACAATGCATAGATCGAGTTATGTTTTACTACGTAAAACAAAAGCTGAAAATTTATAGAACTGTCTCATAAATATTGCTCAAATTGTTTTCCATTATGCCTTAGACATGTAGCATTCCTCAAATCTACAATTGTTTGGTATTGAATAGAATAAATTTTATTTTCAAGGTATCCCCACAAGAAGAAACCCAAAATTGACAAGTCGGGTGACCTTGGTGGCCATCTTACAGGTTCATTAGTTCCGGTCCAGTGGCCTGTGAAATTATTGTTTAAGTAGGCCCTGATAATTAGCGCATTGTAAGCGGGTGCTTCATCTTGTTGCAGATGCAAGTTATTGAGACCCGCTAAGGGCTACTATTTCCGGCACAACGTTTTCCAGAATTTCCAAATATTTATTTGCATTGAGGCTGCTTTCAAATATATTATAAATTATGCTGCTACCTAGTATAAAACATGAAACGTTAAAGCCAAACCTGCCTTGCCGTTCGAGTGGAAATATTACATTTTCCTGAGACCAAAACCTCGTATTGTGCCGATTAAATATACCAGCACTGGTAACATGAGCCTCATCAGACCATATAACGGTTATTTTAAAATTATTTTCCCTGTTGATATTTTGTAAATACCAAAACTATATATGGCGCTGTGCATCACCAGGATGTAAGTTTTGTACTAGGTGGAATTTATATGGGTTAAAATTGTGTTTTTTTAGGATTGTTTGAGCTCTTGATTTAACTACTCCGACCGAACCTTCAATCGTTCTGCAAAAACTAGTTGGATTTGTTAGAATTGAAGCTAAAACATTTATTTGATCAGTCTCGCAGTTTTCCTTACTGTAGATTTTGGGCCGAGGTTTAGAAAATGAACCGTGTTCAATTAAAATTGATTTTATCCTTAGAAAAATTCTTTTATCCGGCTGTCGTCTTTCGGGATATCTACAAGTAATTTAAGACATTTAATAACTCTTAATAGAGATACTACAAAAAGGCGTATATCTACCTATTGAAATACACTTATAATGCTTCATCTGCATTTTCATTACAATGGACATAACAAACGAGCATAACGTATTTTTCATTATTTTCAAAGTTTACATTTTCAGTCATAATTAGGACAAACTGATTTTTTACTATTAATTAGATATTTTAAACAACTTAGAGAACCTGAATACTAGGACAGAAACTAAAGAAGTTTTTAATATTATATAAATGACTGTGTTCTTTCCATTTATTTAAATACCCGTCATGGCCTCCTAACAAAAAATTTATATTTTTTAATAAAACGTAAATTTCGTGCTTAATATTAAATTTTTTTCTCTTGTTTATTGGGTTTTTAGGTCATTTATAAATAAATAAAGGTTTGGTTTAAGTTGACGTTTCGGTTTATATTACATTAAACCATCTTCAGAACTACAATTACAGGAAAATGTGATTATGTATGCCGATTAAATATGTAATAATCACAAATTCCTGTAATTGTAGTTCTGAAGATGGTTTAATGTAATATAAACCGAAACGTCAACTTAAACCAAACCTTTATTTATTTATAAATGACCTAAAAACCCAATAAACAAGAGAAAAAAATTTAATATTAAGCACGAAATTTATAATGCACAACACTTGTAGCAATTTTACAAATTTAGTCCCTTTTAAGGCGAACGATACACGTAGCTATCAAACTAAAACTACCCAGAAATCTTTACTTTTATTGTATCCTTGATTATTGTTGACGATTATTATAGTTATTGCGTATTTTTTTATTTTTTATTTTTTTGGAAAATAGCCTATTTCATAGCCTATTTCATTTTCGGTGGGGGATAATGTAGCAATTTTAAAAATTGCCACTATTGACTTTGTGGGGAATGTAGATTCATCTTGATTCGTACAGTAATATTTCCACAAAAGTGCATATTTTATAATTATTTTGTTCGAAAAATTTTTTATTAGGTTGTATCATCCTTGTTTATCGAACGTTACGTCAAAGTATGGGGCGAACGCACTACTTCTGTTTCCTGTGGTGGATGGCATCAGGCGCCGCACATAGGTGGACCATGTAATTCCGTTTTTGCGTCTCGGTCAAGTCGCAGACCGTCCATTTCTACTTTTGGCGATTTTATGTTTAAACAAAGTTGTTTAGAATTATCTTCTTCATTTCGTTATTTAATTTAAGTTCTGGTAAAAGCCCAGACTCTCGTATCGTTTGATCTTTTGAAGTGTGTCTCTGTTCTCTTCTTTTTTGTTGGTGGTAAGTTAGCAACACTAAGTCAGCTGATTTTGCTAGAGAAGGGGGTTTGTCTTCCTTCAGAGTTCTTGCGGTTTTCAAGTTTTCATTATACTTTCTGAAAATACCTTCAGAGAAGAAGGTCGAGCCCGTCGCCGTTGGGCCATTTTTTTAAAAGACCACGAGGTCTCACCCCCCTTTTAGAGGTAAGCTTCTTTAATTCCTTTTGTTCTTTTGGTTATTTTGGTTAGTTGTTTTGTGGGAATTAAGTGGGTAATTTATTTTTTTGGTTATTTTTAGGGGCTTGGGTTGTTATTGGGTTTCCACCATATATAAGGTTAAGGAACCACATGTGCTCTAACCGGGGACATTGAGCCTACGAGCCACCTTAGGAGTGCTTCCAGGGTTTTTTAAACAAGCTGAAGTCCACCTGCCCAGCTGGAGGAGCTGCCGCAGCAGAAGCGAGCAGGCTGGTATAGGCGCCCAGACTTTTTGACAGAACAATAACTTCGTGGAGTATAATTCATCATTCATCCATATAATTTCATAACTTCAATTACTCGAAGTCAATTTAAATGCTCTTTAATAGAAATTAATTTAATCTACCCTTTTAAAACTTAATCAAAGAAGGTTTTTTTAATGTAAGGCTATCCTGGCAAGAGGTAACACTGTTATAATCATACTTTCTTGAAAGATTTAAAAGGTTCTAGAATCTTCGTAGGTTATACCCCATATTATTTAAAATCCTTGTGTCCGGAAAGGCTGTCTTTTCCTTCATTCCTTTTCTTGTCAATACTAAATTTAAATTGTCTCTTAACATATAAATTTTCTCTTAACATAAAAACTTGACAAACCTTTTTGTTATCGGGTAACTTTTTTAATTTAATAAAAACTTAATTGTTTGTCTGGGAAAACTTTGGTTTCATTTATTGCATAGATTTTTCAGTGGAACTGATACGGTATATTTTTCCTGGTTTGGACTTCAATCAAACCAGGTGGCGCCCAAGGCAAACCAAAGACGGAGGGAAGGTGTAAGTATATGGACCACGACCTAGTGCCTCCACATAAAGAGCTACCGTCTGCAGATAGTGACAACCTGTTGTCAATGACAAAAGGTTGCCATTGCCATAAAATAGCGCCCAGTATCGTGGGGCTTTGATTCTCATTTCTTTCAACTTTCCTTTGTCTTGATCTACGTTTTTAATTAATATTTATATTGAAAAACTATGCAATAAATTTGATGCAGTTTAAATTTTAACTTTCTGTAGTAGGGCAACTTCTTACAAGCTTGAACCTTAATAATTATAGTGTGATTTCCTATCCATATCTTTACCTTTATCTTATCTTTATCTATCTTGGTTTAAAAACTCAAATTTTTTTTATTTATATTTTGGGAGTTTTAAACCTATACTTTTTATCTTGCCTAATGGAAGTACCTAATATTTTGGTGTAAGAAAGACAGTAGTTCAATGATATTTGGTATATTTTTATGGTTTTGCACTTTGAGTGTGTATTGAACTATTTCTGTCGCTTCTAGGTTTTTTGGTAACTTCTATTAGTGGCTTTTGATTACATTTTTGGTATTCGTACTTTATAGTGCATAATTTACAGAAAGTATAGGGTTCGGTACATCTTTAGTGAATTTTTCTATATTGGCTTCTTTGAACATTGAGTGTTTCTAGTTTTGATGTCTATATGCAGTACATTGTGATTTTGATAATTAACTTTTACTTGATCACCAATTTAATTAACAATCACTATACAGAGTGTCTAAAATGTTGAAATTTTACTTACACTGTTCCTAATATTATTTTATTCACTTTAATTAAGTCCAATTAACTTAGTTACGGAAAAATAATTACTTTTCAACATAGTTGGATAATTCACTCTACAGGGTGTCCCAATTATAGTAATTTTTTAAATTGAGATTTAATTTTTTTTTAAAGTTTATTCTAATATCTCCGGATAATTCTGAAGGAGTACAACACTTTTTTTAAACTCTGCTGTTATCATGTAGTGTACAGAGTGGCACAAATATAATTTAAATTGAAAATTTATTTTCTTCATTATTTCCCAAATTGCTTTTGAAATAACCTTTTATCTTATAGACACTTGGATATTTTTCCGAAACCTTTTAATAGTATACAGGGTGGTCTTAAGTCCTTGGACTTGTAAAATATCTTTAATTTTTTTTTAATTTCTAAATTTTTTTACAGGCACCTACAGGTATAGCTTTGATTTATATTTTTATATACAGGGTGGTCAAAGTATTTTATTAATTTACTGTTTTAAGTTTACTTAATAGCATTCATTCTTGAATGACTTGTGATTGAGAACACTCGATCTCATTGTGCTTATCTGTTTTTTTTTGATTTGTACAATTTATTTGAGCTTTTACATTTACTTACAATCATGGCAGAGTCAATGCAGCCTAATCATTTATTAGATTCTGAATTAAGCTTTAAGTTAGCAATTCGCGCGGTTACATCGACTCGACCTGTTGCAGACAGGCGTAAAATTTTGAGATGACTTTTAGCTAAAAGAGCTTAGCAGTAATAAATCTGAAATTGTGGATGCTTTTGTTAGGAATCGCGAGATTAGGTTAGAGGCAATTGCAATCGAGGAAACAATGCAATCAATTAAAGAGATTATTGCTGATTTTGAAGGTAGTGCAACAGACTCTACATTTTTACGAATGACTTCTAGGTTAATTCACCTCTCGGGTAGAATTGGCAGATTATACTGTCCAGAGGATAATGCTGATGCTAGTAATTTTAAAACCGAAACTCATGCGTCTTGCTTAGTTCTTGAAGCAGATTTATACGACAGCATTACACATAGGGGAGAGTGGTACACAATGAAACGCGGTACACAATGAAACAGTGCGTCCAATTCATTTAAATTACCCGCTATTTTCCTTCCAGCGCGTCTCAGCAGAGTTCCCATGACTATTATTAGTATTCACTGTGTTTTGGACTGATAGCGTTATATGTGCCGAAAATAAATAGTTTTTTGTGTTTGTTGACTTTAAAAGTTTTTTCCCTAATTTGACTTCGAAAAGGTAAGTGATTTTTGTGTGATCATTTAGCTTAATCAAGGTGTTACTTTATGGTTAGGGCATGTATTAGTAACATAACCTATAAAGTTCACGTCCATAGAAAATTAGCTTAACGGAGTTTTACCTTTAAATATCAGCACGTGAAATATGGTACACAATGAATCACGCCATGTCGTACACAATGAACCGTGCCATTGTGTACCATTTTTTTTATTAAAACAAAGTTATTTATTTAGGTACATTTTAACGATAGTTATTATGTCTTTTTTTAATAATTATTATTTATTTTAGATTTATAATGGTACGGAAAAAGAAAGACAGGACAAGGGCGACCTTTTCGTCGGAAACAATGACAGCTGCTGTAGCTGAAGTTCGAAATAGTGGAACTTCATTAAGGCAAGCTGCAGATATGTTCAATTTAAAATTCTCTACCCTGAGAAGATACGTGTTGAAGCAACGTGAAGATGCATATGCAAAGATGGAACCAAACTATGCTGTAAGAGCTGTGTTTACATAAGCTCAAGAAAAATCACTAAACGATTACATAAGAACTTGTAGTGAAATGGCATATGGGCTAAATACTCTCAAAGTAAGAGAAATTGCGTACGAGATGGCTTTCAGAAATAATATTCCGTGCCCTGAAAGCTGGAAAAACAATAAGCGAGCGAGTACAGATTGGCTTCGAGCATTTATAAAAAGATCAAATTGTCTGAGTTTAAGAAAGCCTGAAGCATGTTCTCTTTCTCGCCTTACGTCATTTAACAGACATAATGTTAATAAGTTTTTTTCAAATTTGGAAGCATTGTATAAAAAATATCCCTCAGCTGTAGAAGAAATTCGAATATATAATTTAGACGAAACAGGAACAACTACAGTCCAGCGACCACAAAAAGTAGTAGCCCAAAAGGGGATTAAACAACTAAATCAATGCTCAAGTGCAGAGAGAGGACTTTTAGCAACCACAGTAGGAATTATTCGTGCAGATGGAACCTTCCTACCTCCCGTCATTATATTCCCTCGTAAGAAGTTTAAATCTATAATGTTAAACGGAGCTCCACCAAACACTTTAGGACTTGCAAATCCTTCAGGTTGGATGACTGCTGAGCTATTTCAAGATGTCCTAAAACACTTTATTAAGCACTCAAACACAAGCTTGGAGAAACTATCAATTTTGGTATATGATAACCACGAATCACATGTTTCTTTAGAAATTGCGGAACTTGCTAGAGAATCTGGTGTGATAATTTTAACACTGCCGCCGCATTGTAGCAATAAGTTACAACCATTGGATAAAACAGTATTTTTCTCTTTTAAAACCTTTTACAACGCTGCAGTAGACTTGTGGTTGGTAAACCACCCAGGAATGCCAATGACCTTATATGAGCGTGTGTAGGATTGGCCCATTCCAAAGCCATGAATCCCGAAAACATTATTTCGGGATTCAAGAGCACTGGAATATATCCATTAAACAAGAACATTTTTTCCGATATTGATTTTATGTCGTCCTCAGTAACAGATAGGACTCAAGACCTCGATGATAGAGAGACTGATATTGCCAGTAAGAAAGGAAATATAATTGTTATACATGAAGATAAGAATAATTCCTTAGACGATTTAACAGAGCCAATCGCAGGTCCGTCAGGAACGCAAGGTTCTACAAAAATTACCTGTTGTCAAGGAAATGATCGTCTTTTGGAAAATGCGCCTAATGACTCTATGGAAGAGATGGGGTTAAAAGTATCTAAACGACATCATTCTGGTGATAGTGATTCATCAAAGACAAAACAGTTTATTTCGCCTATGAAGTTCATTGGACTACCAAAAGCACAACCCAGAAAAAATACTAGAAAAGGACGAAAATCTAAAACAAGCGTTATTTTAACAAGCACCCCTGAACTAAAGGAACTCTCATACAAAACCGAAGAAAAAAAAATAAAGACGCCGAAGATCTCCAAAGTAGTTCAAAAAAATATTTCTGAGTTATCAGATAACAAAAAGAAACAAAAGAATCAAAAAAGGAAACGGGAGAAAGAAAAATATAATATGTCAGACACTGATTCAGATTCTGTAGTTGTAGAGCTACAAGATTCATCAGATGATGAGAACTACTTAAGAGAATTGCAATATTTTAATCCAGAGGAAGAAAAAAACGATGAAATGTTGTTAAACAATGATGTTTCAAACATAGTGATTGGCTCATTCGTATTAATCAAGTTTTCTGAGAAGATTCACTTCGTTGCAAAAATACTAGAATTGCCTGAAAATTCTAAACAATGAAAAGTGTCATACCTCAGGAAAAGTACCAAAATAATGAATAGTTTTCGCTTTCCTGACATTGCAGATATAGCATACGCTGCAAAATCTGACATCGCTATGGTTTTACCTGAACCAATTTGCAATGCAAATAAAAGGCTATCTTCTTATTATAGATTCGGCATAAACTTTGGAAATATGGTTGTACGATAATTCTTCACCGAACTTAATCAGTTCAGCGATCAGTTTTTTTTATTGTTATAATATGTTCAGTTAAAATTCTGTTATAAAAGGCGCTGCCTAATTATTTAAAAAGTAAAAATATGTTTGGAAGTTATCTTTTTTCCTACGAAATATTTTTTTCCTGTTGGTGATAGTGTTTAAGTTATTTTTGTTAATCCTATTCATTCAAATAAATAAAAGAAAATGCAGAAATTGATAGTGTTTCATTCTGTACTATGCCATGTTTCATTGTGTACTACATGTGGTACACAATGAATCAAAGGTTATAATAAAAATAATCACCACTACCCCTGCATTTTATAGTGAATTTGATAAGTATTTATTTTTTATCTTATTCTTTGCAATATGGACCATTGGTAAAAACAAATATATTACTTAAAAGGATTTAGTTTTTTCAGAAAAAAAATAAAATTAAAAATTGATCCATTGTGTACCACTCTCCCCTACATCTTCTGGTACTGGTACTGCTAATTATTCAGCTCCTCAAGCACCAATCATTAACGTTGCACCACCCATTGTTAATTGTTCAGGCAATATTCCAGCTATAGGTGATTGGCAGATTAAATTTAATGGTGATTCTAAAAATCTTTATAACTTCTTGGAACGAGTAACCGAACTTGCTGAATCTCGTAAGGTGAAGCAAGATGACTTGTTTATTTCTGCAGCCGAATTATTTGTCGATGATGCTTTTGTTTGGTTTAGGAGTGTAAAAGGCTCAGTAAACAATTGGGATTCCTTGGTGGCTAGATAGATAATAGACCTTATATTTCTGTAAAATTATTTGATCAAGATATTACCGTTTTACTAGATTCTGGTGCTACAGCTTCTGTTGTAGGCACGAAAGGTCTAGACATTTTACGTCGTTTTAATTTAGAAATCTATCCAGCCAATTTAAGAAATATATGCACTGCAGATGGAACTCAGAAAAATGTCGATGGTTTAGTTGATTTGCCTATTGTTATAGAAAACATTTGTCAAGTTATTACAGTTTTGGTAGTTCCGACATTATCACATAGTTTTATCTTTGGATGTGACTTTGCCAAACAGTTCAAAATTTCTGTTAATTTTAAGAATGATTCTTGGCAAGTACAAGCTAACTTAGCAAATTTCTACGTACCTACTGTTAAGAATTATTCTGATTTTGTTTTTGAGCCGCTATGTTCTTCTTAATTCAGAGCGTTTTAAAGCTGAAAAGGTTATTGCTTCTTTTAATTTAGTTAATAGTAAAAATCGTTTAGGTAGGACCGATAGATTAACTTTAACAATTGACACAGGTAATGCTTTACCATTTCATAAAAAACAGTATCCAATGTCGCCATACATGTCTCAAATTTTGAATAAATAGTTAGATGAAATGTTAAAGTTGGGTGTTGTTGAACCTTCACAAAGTCCATGGTCTTCTCCAGTACTTTTAGTCAAAAAATCAAACGGAGAATTTAGATTTGTTTTTGATGGACGATTTTTAAATAATATTACTAAATTTGATTCTTATGCTATTCCTAGTATTGACAAAATTCTTAGTTCATTACGTTATGCTAAATTTATTTCGTCTATTGATTTACGTAAAGCATTTTGGCAGATACCGTTAGACGAAAATTCTAAAGACAAAGCTACTTTTAATGTTCCTGGGCGTGGTTCTTTTAGATTCAATACAGTACCTTTTGGTTTATGTAATGCAGCACAAGCTCAGCAGCGCTTGGTTGATGCTATTTTTGGTGCAAAGTATGAACCGTTTATTTTCACGTACCTGGATGATATTTTAATTTGTAGTCCTGATTTTGAGCATCATGTAAAATTATTAGGTGAAGTTAGGGAAAAATTAGAAGAAGCAAATCTTACTATTAATTTAGAGAAATGCGATTTTTTTAAAACAAGTTTGAAATTTTTGGGTTACATAGTTGGGCCGAATAGTTTGCGCACGGATATGGTTAATTATCCGAAACCAAAAACTGCTACGGAAGTTAAACGTTTTGTAGGTTTATGTTCTTGATATAGGCGTTTTATAAATAATCTTTCCTCCCTCATTAATGTCTCCGATCAATGATCTTCTCAAAGGTCGCAGGAAAAGCCAACATATTACCTGGACCGAAGCCGCAGAATCTTCTTTTGTTAAAATCAAGGAACTTCTAGTCTCGTCGCCAATTTTGTCTCAGCCCGATTTCAGCAAACCGTTTATTATAACGTCAGATGCCAGTTTGACAGGTGTTGGAGGCGCACTGTCACAAATTATCGATGGAGAGGAGCACGTGATAGCATACGCCAGTAGGTCACTTTCAAGAGCCGAAAGAAATTATTCTGTTGTGGAACGGGAATGTTTAGGAGTTTTATTTTGTTTAGACAAATTTCGAATGTATATTGAAGGCGATCCAAAATTCCAGATCATAACAGATTGTTATTCTCTTTTGTGGCTAAACAACATGAAGAACCCTACAGGCAAATTAGCTCGCTGGAGTGTGCGATTGCGTCAGCATAATTTCGATCTTGTTCACAGGCGCGGAGTAGATAATGTTGTGGCAGATGCATTAAGTAGAATTCCACCTCCTAATGATGGTCAAGAAGACTCACCTATTGTTTCTCTAATCAATCCATTTAATTTAGATATTGATCGTATTGACCCTTGGTATAATGATCTACGCGAAAAAATTATTCAGTTTCCTGATAAGTATACTCAATGTAAAGTTGAGGATGATTTTATTCTAAAGTTTATACCTAATAAACTTCCAATGCGTGTAAATATTCCTGAGTGGAAAATTCTTGTTCCAAATCCCCAAATTTCTGATGTCATTCAACATTGTCATTGTCCGCCAACTTCAGGTCACTTTGGTTTTTTAAGACTCTTATTAGAGTACAGGATCTTTATTATTGGCCTAAGATGCGGCGTGACGTTTTGAAATTTGTTAAGTCATGTTTAGTTTGCGGTGCTCAAAAGGTATCAAACACTTCTCGCATGGGACTTATGGGAAAAGAGAAGAAAGTCGACCTGCCGTTTCAATGTATACCTGCAGATCTTATAGGACCCTTTCCCAGATCTAAGAAAGGGGACAAATGGCTATTAGTTGTAGCGGATTAATTTTCAAAGTACACTCTTTTATATCCATTACGTAGTTTCAAGTCCTCTCATATCGAGAATATTCTAGAAAATCAAATATTTTTAGTATTTGGGTGCCCCGAAACTCTTATCTGTGACAATGGACCTCAGTTTATTTGTAAAAGCTTCAAAGATGTATGTTCAAATTATAATGTAAACACTCGGTATAATCCTCTATATTCTGCGCAGTGTAACTTCGTAGAACGGAATAATAGAACAGTCGAAAGTTTTATTTTCAATCATCTGAACGCAAAAGCCAAGATATTGAAATTATTCCAGGAAATGGGGATTCATATGCAGAAAACATGCATGGTATTAGGGAAATTTTTATAGGAGTTAAGAAACGACTTCATGAGGCATATGAACGAAATTCAAAAGCATATAATCTTAGGAAGCGGGACATTTCATTTCATCAAACCTCAAAGCTGGCCAGTTGGTTTAAACCAGTGCCAATAAACTCAGATACACACACACACACACATTTCATCAGGGTGATCGCGTGTGGCGAAAAAATCAAGTTTTATCTAGTGCGGCAAATCATTTCATGGCAAAGTTAGCTCCAAAGTATACTCTCTCAATTGTGCATAAAAACATTTCAAATTTGGTATATGAACTTAAAAATGTTAATGGTTCTAAGGCTGGTAGATGGCATATCAAAGATCTTAAAAAGTATGAAGGTACTGATCTGGATAATTCAGATCAGGATTCTCAATTTTCAGATTAAATTTTGGAATTTAGGGAGTATGTTAAAATTTCAGGGGCGAAGTTTGCCTAACCACGTATTCTGTTGGCAAAATCGTTACGATTTGTATCCCTGATTTAGTAGCATTCACTATTCCTAAAAACCTTTATTTCTGTTTAGTATCTTATGGGTCGTTCTTAGAAACAAGGAAAATTGCTGAAACCCAACAATATATTTTTTTTAACGCATATAAACTATTTTTCTGAAGATACATAGAACCTTCTCAATGGTTTTAAGGTAGTGCTAACATGAAAATGCAATTTGATATTCCATTTCACTTTGTTTTTTGTAATTAAAATCAAAATCGTCATACTCCGAAGCTGTAACCACAGTAATATTTGAATGTACTTCGTCAAATAAATTGATTTTCTGTAAGAATGGTTGGTGTTTGTTACATATATTAGATTGAAAACACTTTAAACTAGGTTATTACAACAAAATTTTAATTCAAAATATTCACTTACGCACTCTAAGTCTGAATCCACATGCATCCGTGATCACGGATCCGTTATTACCACGTGAACATCAATAGCCAATCAAATATATGTTTAGGGGGCTGAGAGCTCGTGAAACAGATATTTGATTGGCTATTGATGATCATGTGGTAAAAACGGATCCGTGATCACGGATGCATGTGGATTGAGACTGAATTGGTGTATTAAACGCGTAACCAAGTTGTTAGTCAACTCCGAAGTAGCCAATTTAAACAAGGAAATTCGATACTAGATGGCGACAAAATCAGGGTTTTATGGGTTGCCTAATCTCTTAGTTCAGTTTAGTTGACATGTCCAGACCTTTGGGTATCAAAAACGCAATTTTGTGTGAGTTTTTCTAGTGGCACAGTGTGAATTCAGGTGAGTACCCTTATTAAAATCATCTCCGTAGTTGTTCGCGAAATTGTCAATAAACTGTTCAGAACAATTTTCTTGTAAAAATCACAATTATCGCAATAATATTAAGAACTTCGCCAAGTAGCGTATTTTGAGGTTATGTATTTCAAGAAATATTTCAGAGAAACTGTTAAATCATCATCTCCGAAGTCGCCAACTTCGAAGCTTTTTTGGCTTCGGAGTTGATGAAGATCTACGGAGTTGACAATTATTCCGATTTTACGACATCTAATCTATAATAATATATATCTCCTTTCAGTAGACATGGTAAAAGTACAAAAATCTGCCGATGAACTAAAACGCAGAAAAACTGAACTGCAAAGATTAAGACGCAAAAAGTTGAGAAACAATCCCGAACATTATGAGCGAGAAAAACAAAAAGAACGTGAAAGATATCATCGTCGTAGAAGTCAACATAAAATAGAATCAATAAAGGAACTGACACCCCGACAACAACGCTTTAAAAAAAAACATGGAGAGATAGCTCAAGAAGATACAGAGAAAATGTTAAAGGGAGGCAAAGAACTATAAACCGGTATATAAATGAAACCACCCCACCGCCTTCACCAGAACCCGACCCTATTCAATTGGAAGCTGGACCGAGTCGTCAATCGCTGGCAGGTCGAAAAAAAGTAAAAAATCTAGGAGTAAGGTATACAGGGACAACAAGAAATTAAAAGCACAGTTGATTAAAGCAGAGGCTAAAGCAAGAAAATATAAGAGTAGATATTTCAGAATTAAAAAAGAAATAAAAAAGAATAGTCCAATGACCAAAGTCAATACATTACTAAAAGGTCACGTGGTACCCGCCGAAGTAAAAAGAAGCTTTTATTCAGCGAAGTTCTTGTTTCACAAATTTCGAATAACTATTCATTATTGAAGAAAAAACCAGCAACCCGGAAAATTTTTCTAGAAGTTTTAACAGGCAAAATTTTAAAGAAATATAAATGTGTGGGACAACTAAATTTCATGACTTATAAAGTTAAAACATCCAAGAATTACAACAAAAAAACAGCAAGGAAAAACATACAGGTCATAAGAATGAAGATACAAGACTTTTTAGAAAAAGATATAAACAGCAAATTATGTCCAGGAAAAAAAGACACAGTGACAAAAAATAAACTGAAAACACAGAAGAGACTTCTAAATAAATCATTAAGACAACTATATGACGATTTTCATAAAGAGAATGCAACAATCTTCTTGAGCTACTCAACATTTTGCAAACTGAGACCATTTTGAATTGTTCATCCCAATGTTAACCGTCGTGATACGTGCCTTTGTACAGTATGCGAAAATGGTGAACTATTGATAAGAAGATTGAAAATATTAAACATTATTAATGAAAACTACCTAGAAAAAGTGTGTAGATCTGTGTGTTCCCTTGAAGTATTGTTAGAGAAGTGCTTGAGCCGTTTGTGTGATGAGTGCAATGAAAGAGAGTTGCAAATAAATAACTATGATCCAGATGGTGTGTCTTTCTATGAGAAGTGGTTGTCGAAGACCGAAGATTTAAATATAAAAGGACATATTAAACAATGCAAAAAAACTTTTAAAGAAAAAATACAGTGCACAAAACAAATAATGTTAGATGAGTTAAAGAAAGAGATTCCAAATTTATTAAAGCATATTAATAACAGAAACCATCAATATAAGGCAATTGATCGATCATTCATGTAGAGTTCTCTGAAAATTTCGCTTGCAAGTATGCTAAGGAAATTCAATCGATGCATTTTGGTGGATTGCGCCAGCAGCTAAGCTTGCATACTGAAGTGATTTATTACCGAAATAATGAGAACGAAGTAGTACACATTTACAATCAGTATTTGATGTAATTTCTTCAAAAGTGCCAAACTCATTAACACTTCATTTTATCAGTGATGGCCTTCGACGCAGTATCGTAATTGCAAAATGTTTTATATCATTGGATCAGAAATCAAAAACCATTTTCCAAACGTAAGAGCGATAACATGGAATTATACCGAGCGTGGACACGGAAAAGGCGCCCCTGACGGTGTTGGGGGAGTAATAAAAAGAACAGCGGATCGTTTGGTGGCTATGGGTCATGATATAGAGAATATCGACAGTTTCTGACATTGGTAAAGGTCCAGGTAAAAAATATTTCCTTATGTAAAGTTTCGGAACAGCAAATTGACAATTTTTCACTACCAGCCAATATACAGCCATTTAAAGGAACTCTTCAAGCACATCAAGTTACATGGTCTCAAAACAAGACGCATATTTTACAAGTTCGTCGACTAACTTGCAATGAATGTACACCTGATAATACTTGTCATCACTACTACACCGGTGAATTTAAAATACCTTTTCAACCCCAATCCGAATCTTTCAATTTTCCCAAGCAAGGCGCTAAATGCAGCGAAGATTCTACAAGCAATATGTACGAAGATGCAAGAAATACCGGTATCCTTTTCAATATTACTTTTGTTTATATTTTTTCAACTTTTTTATTGTTATAAAACTTGTTTTAACCTTTATAGTTGGATTTCTCTTAACACATTTTTTAGATCATAGACCTTCCTCCCGTTTCAATTATTCAGATGTCTATTCAGACTCGGATGAAGAAAACTTAGACCCTCTTATTAAAATAAACAACTATTTGTTGGTTAAGTTTTCCTCTAAAAAAACTACCAAGTACTACGTCGGAGTCGTCACAAGTTTAAATGGCGATAATATTCTCGTAAAATTTCTGAAAAGGCAAGAAGGTGACCCTGATTACTATGTGTTCCCGCTAGCGGACGATACAAGTGAAATCGGGAAAGAAGATATTGAAATTATATTACCCACACCCAGGATTAATAACAGAAATCATTACTTTTTTAGCATAGATTTTAATAAGTACAAAAATAATTTGTACTAAGTATTTCCTTTAGAATAGTCTGTTTTCATTAAGTTACCCAAGAAGTTACCTTTAGTTACCAAGTTATAATTACTTGTAATTAATTAAAGTTTACGCATTTAAGGTGTTTTCCCCTTATTTATTTAAGCAGCTTAATTGAATTAAGATCAACTATGGAGAATAATAAAATTCAACTCCGATGCACCTTTATAGGTGGCCAAAATCAATCAATAATCTACATCGTACAACTGACTCTAGAAAATCAGCATCAGAATAAGTCAGGAAATGTTAAATAATTTATTTCCGGAAATATTTCACTATTTAGAACTAAATAAGTGCTTGTATAGTCAACTCCGAGGTATTGATCATCAACTCCGAAGACGGCAATTTTAAAAAAGCTAAATATTTCGAAAATGAAAAAGAATTAAGCTTGACTGTGAGTAATATCTTTTTAAGATACTAATAATGTATCATTGTAATTTTAAAAAAGTTTTATTTTTTAGCTTTAAAAAAATAGACTTGGTATTTTCCAATTATCCCTTATTTCAAGAATGACCCTTATCTATTTTGTAGTCAGATATATATTTTATTTTGATGCATAATTTGGTTATTTGGTAAGCGAATAAATTCGCTGATTTCTCTCTTCACTTACCTATATTTTTGGTATATATTTTGGTTCAAGTAAGTTGAAGCTTTATTATTTGCTAGAGGCATTGACATTTACCTTTCTGGTTTTTATCTTTTTGCATATCACCGAAAGTGATTATATATTTTTGGGTTATTGGTGTAGACGTACACTAATAACTTTTTACCTCTTACGTTGACTTTTTAAGTCAAAGAGAAAAATAGTTTTTTGTATACATAAAGGCCGTTTATTGTTGGGTGTTACCAGGTTTCATATGGGGGATGGTTTAACCATGTCTGGTTGAAAGGATGAGCATTGGGGGGATGTGCCATTGGCGTAAGGTGCTAATGAGTCCTTACACTATGCTGGGCCATCCTACTGTGTTTCGTCTGAGCTCCTTCTCAGATCATTTTATATGGAGGGCTGGTGACAGTGCCAATTTACGGAACAACCTATTCAGTTCAGTATATTTTTCAATGTGCTTCGGCATTTCTAACGTAGCGAGCGCTTTAGTTTGCTTCCTTGTGACGGGTGGAACATTTGGGTTACCATTATCTATTTGATATGTTTTTTGGTTTTCCACTTTTCAGAGTGTACCTTCCTGATGGGTGTTTGGGTCACGTCCGGTGTTGGTGGGCGTATTCTTCAGACTAGCTATGTGAGGTTAGTAGACGAGGTGCTTCCCGCCATTATTGAAGTCACGCAATGCTAACTTTCATTACTATAACTCAGGATTTCCACACTGCTGCCTGGAGAGTGCTTCTTCCTTCACTTGGGGGTTTCATGGGCATTTCGCCATCGAGATATTCTCTGAAATTATTTTTTGTTTCTTTTTTAGTCTAGTACTAGAGGCCTTATTTTAAATTTTGCTATTACACTTGGTGTGTATATTGTACCGTGTTTTGTCTGGAAATTTCAGAATAATTTCCCTTGGGATTAATTCCCTTAATCTGCATTTTTTTTATTCTTTTGTAGGCTAGATCCTACTGATGATTAATTTACCGTTTTGTTGTGATTATTATTGTTACTTATTGATGCTATCACGATATTTACCATATCTTCTTCTATTTCTGTTAGTTTTTATAGACTCTTCCCTATTATGTCTTACCCGATTTTGACTTTACCGATTTTGACCTTACCGATTTAGTCCCTTTTAAGGCGAACGATACACGTAGCTATCAAACTAAAACTACCCAGAAATCTTTACTTTTATTGTATCCTTGATTATTGTTGACTATTATTATAGTTATTGCGTATTTTTTTATTTTTTATTTTTTTGGAAAATAGTCTATTTCATAGCCTATTTTATTTTCGGTGGGGGATAATGTAGCAATTTTAAAAATTGCCACTATTGACTTTGTGGGGAATGTATATTTACCTTGATTCGTACAGTAATATTTCCACAAAAGTGCATATTTTATAATTATTTTGTTCGAAAATCTGTTTATTAGGTTGTATCATCCTTGTTTATCGAACGTTAGTGAGAGTATGGGGCGAACGCACTACTTCTGTTTTCTGTGGTTGATGGCATCAGGCGCCGCACATAGGTAGACAATGTAATTCCGTTTTTGCGTCTCCGTCAAGTCGCAGACCGTCCATTTCTACTTTTGGCGATTTTATGTTTAAACAAAGTTGTTTAGAATTATCTTCTTCATTTCGTTATTTAATTTAGATTCTGGTAAAACCCCAGACTCTCGTATCGTTTGATCTTTTGTAGTGTGTCTCTGTTCTCTTCTTTTTTGTTGGTGTTAAGTTAGCAACGCTAAGTCAGCTGATTTTGCTGGAGAAGGGGGTTTGTCTTCCTTCAGAGTTCTTGCGGTTTTCATTCTACTTTCTGAAAATACCTTCAGAGAAGAAGGTCGAGCCCGTCGCCGTTGGGCCATTTTTTTAAAAGACCACGAGGTCCCACCCCCCTTTTAGAGGTAAGCTTCTTTAATTCCATTGGTTCTTTTGGTTATTTTGGTTAGTTGTTTTGTGGGAATTCAGTGGGTAATTTGTTTTTTTGGTTATTTCTAGGGGCTTGGGTTGCTATTGGGTTTCCACCATATATAAGGTTAAGGAACCACATGTGCTCTAACCGGGGACATTGAGCCTACGAGCCACCTTAGGAGTGTTTCCAGTGTTTTTTAAACAAGCGGGAGTCCACCTGCCCAGCTGGAGGAGCTGCCGCAGCAGAAGCGAGCAGGCTGGTATAGTCGCCCAGACTTTTTGATAGAACAATAACTTCGTTGAGTATAATTCATCATTCATCCATATAATTTCATAACTTCAATTACTCGAAGTCAATTTAAATGCTCTTTGATAGAAATTAATTTAATCTACCATTTTAAAATTTAATCAAAGAAAGTTTTTTAATGTAAGGCTATCCCGGCAAGAGGTAACACTGTTATAACCATACTTCCTTGAAAGATTTAAAAGGTTCTAGAATCTTCGTAGGTTATACCAAAATTACCAACAAATGTCAAACTTTTGTCGTTTAACATCGTATTGTATAATGACCTCAATAAAATCGTTTGTAATCAACTTTTTAATTATGATCAACTTCACAAATGAAGAAATGATTCAAATGTATTTTTGTTGCGGATTAACAAATGGCAATTAATCACAAGCAAGACGCATGTATGACGAAAGTTATCCAGAAAGATACTTGTCGTGTTCGGACAAGCTCACACAACTCCATAGCCGGTTACAAAAATCTGCCGATGAACTAAAACGCAGAAAAACTGAACTGCAAAGATTAAGACGCAAAAAGTTGAGAAACAATCCCGAACATTATGAGCGAGAAAAACAAAAAGAACGTGAAAGATATCATCGTCGTAGAAGTCAACATAAAATAGAATCAATAAAGGAACTGACACCCCGACAACAACGCTTTAAAAAAAAACATGGAGAGATAGCTCAAGAAGATACAGAGAAAATGTTAAAGGGAGGCAAAGAACTATAAACCGGTATATAAATGAAACCACCCCACCGCCTTCACCAGAACCCGACCCTATTCAATTGGAAGCTGGACCGAGTCGTCAATCGCTGGCAGGTCGAAAAAAAGTAAAAAATCTAGGAGTAAGGTATACAGGGACAACAAGAAATTAAAAGCACAGTTGATTAAAGCAGAGGCTAAAGCAAGAAAATATAAGAGTAGATATTTCAGAATTAAAAAAGAAATAAAAAAGAATAGTCCAATGACCAAAGTCAATACATTACTAAAAGGTCACGTGGTACCCGCCGAAGTAAAAAGAAGCTTTTATTCAGCGAAGTTCTTGTTTCACAAATTTCGAATAACTATTCATTATTGAAGAAAAAACCAGCAACCCGGAAAATTTTTCTAGAAGTTTTAACAGGCAAAATTTTAAAGAAATATAAATGTGTGGGACAACTAAATTTCATGACTTATAAAGTTAAAACATCCAAGAATTACAACAAAAAAACAGCAAGGAAAAACATACAGGTCATAAGAATGAAGATACAAGACTTTTTAAAAAAAGATATAAACAGCAAATTATGTCCAGGAAAAAAAGACACAGTGACAAAAAATAAACTGAAAACACAGAAGAGACTTCTAAATAAATCATTAAGACAACTATATGACGATTTTCATAAAGAGAATGCAACAATCTTCTTGAGCTACTCAACATTTTGCAAACTGAGACCATTTTGAATTGTTCATCCCAATGTTAACCGTCGTGATACGTGCCTTTGTACAGTATGCGAAAATGGTGAACTATTGATAAGAAGATTGAAAATATTAAACATTATTAATGAAAACTACCTAGAAAAAGTGTGTAGATCTGTGTGTTCCCTTGAAGTATTGTTAGAGAAGTGTTTGAGCCGTTTGTGTGATGAGTGCAATGAAAGAGAGTTGCAAATAAATAACTATGATCCAGATGGTGTGTCTTTCTATGAGAAGTGGTTGTCGAAGACCGAAGATTTAAATATAAAAGGACATATTAAACAATGCAAAAAAACTTTTAAAGAAAAAATACAGTGCACAAAACAAATAATGTTAGATGAGTTAAAGAAAGAGATTCCAAATTTATTAAAGCATATTAATAACAGAAACCATCAATATAAGGCAATTGATCGATCATTCATGTAGAGTTCTCTGAAAATTTCGCTTGCAAGTATGCTAAGGAAATTCAATCGATGCATTTTGGTGGATTGCGCCAGCAGCTAAGCTTGCATACTGAAGTGATTTATTACCGAAATAATGAGAACGAAGTAGTATCAGAATAATTGTGTACAGTATCTGAATCATTAAGACACGATCCCGTGTCAATTTTGACACATTTACAATCAGTATTTGATGTAATTTCTTCAAAAGTGCCAAACTCATTAACACTTCATTTTATCAGTGATGGCCTTCGACGCAGTATCGTAATTGCAAAATGTTTTATATCATTGGATCAGAAATCAAAAACCATTTTCCAAACGTAAGAGCGATAACATGGAATTATACCGAGCGTGGACACGGAAAAGGCGCCCCTGACGGTGTTGGGGGAGTAATAAAAAGAACAGCGGATCGTTTGGTGGCTATGGGTCATGATATAGAGAATATCGACAGTTTCTGACATTGGTAAAGGTCCAGGTAAAAAATATTTCCTTATGTAAAGTTTCGGAACAGCAAATTGACAATTTTTCACTACCAGCCAATATACAGCCATTTAAAGGAACTCTTCAAGCACATCAAGTTACATGGTCTCAAAACAAGACGCATATTTTACAAGTTCGTCGACTAACTTGCAATGAATGTACACCTGATAATACTTGTCATCACTACTACACCGGTGAATTTAAAATACCTTTTCAACCCCAATCCGAATCTTTCAATTTTCCCAAGCAAGGCGCTAAATGCAGCGAAGATTCTACAAGCAATATGTACGAAGATGCAAGAAATACCGGTATCCTTTTCAATATTACTTTTGTTTATATTTTTTCAACTTTTTTATTGTTATAAAACTTGTTTTAACCTTTATAGTTGGATTTCTCTTAACACATTTTTTAGATCATAGACCTTCCTCCCGTTTCAATTATTCAGATGTCTATTCAGACTCGGATGAAGAAAACTTAGACCCTCTTATTAAAATAAACAACTATTTGTTGGTTAAGTTTTCCTCTAAAAAAACTACCAAGTACTACGTCGGAGTCGTCACAAGTTTAAATGGCGATAATATTCTCGTAAAATTTCTGAAAAGGCAAGAAGGTGACCCTGATTACTATGTGTTCCCGCTAGCGGACGATACAAGTGAAATCGGGAAAGAAGATATTGAAATTATATTACCCACACCCAGGATTAATAACAGAAATCATTACTTTTTTAGCATAGATTTTAATAAGTACAAAAATAATTTGTACTAAGTATTTCCTTTAGAATAGTCTGTTTTCATTAAGTTACCCAAGAAGTTACCTTTAGTTACCAAGTTATAATTACTTGTAATTAATTAAAGTTTACGCATTTAAGGTGTTTTCCCCTTATTTATTTAAGCAGCTTAATTGAATTAAGATCAACTATGGAGAATAATAAAATTCAACTCCGATGCACCTTTATAGGTGGCCAAAATCAATCAATAATCTACATCGTACAACTGACTCTAGAAAATCAGCATCAGAATAAGTCAGGAAATGTTAAATAATTTATTTCCGGAAATATTTCACTATTTAGAACTAAATAAGTGCTTGTATAGTCAACTCCGAGGTATTGATCATCAACTCCGAAGACGGCAATTTTAAAAAAGCTAAATATTTCGAAAATGAAAAAGAATTAAGCTTGACTGTGAGTAATATCTTTTTAAGATACTAATAATGTATCATTGTAATTTTAAAAAAGTTTTATTTTTTAGCTTTAAAAAAATAGACTTGGTATTTTCCAATTATCCCTTATTTCAAGAATGACCCTTATCTATTTTGTAGTCAGATATATATTTTATTTTGATGCATAATTTGGTTATTTGGTAAGCGAATAAATTCGCTGATTTCTCTCTTCACTTACCTATATTTTTGGTATATATTTTGGTTCAAGTAAGT
This sequence comes from Polydrusus tereticollis, assembly GCA_963920685.1. Lineage (NCBI taxonomy): Eukaryota > Metazoa > Arthropoda > Insecta > Coleoptera > Curculionidae > Polydrusus > Polydrusus tereticollis. The sequence goes on from OY987335.1 coordinate 53,850,775, forward strand.
TGAAGCTTTATTATTTGCTAGAGGCATTGACATTTACCTTTCTGGTTTTTATCTTTTTGCATATCACCGAAAGTGATTATATATTTTTGGGTTATTGGTGTAGACGTACACTAATAACTTTTTACCTCTTACGTTGACTTTTTAAGTCAAAGAGAAAAATAGTTTTTTGTATACATAAAGGCCGTTTATTGTTGGGTGTTACCAGGTTTCATATGGGGGATGGTTTAACCATGTCTGGTTGAAAGGATGAGCATTGGGGGGATGTGCCATTGGCGTAAGGTGCTAATGAGTCCTTACACTATGCTGGGCCATCCTACTGTGTTTCGTCTGAGCTCCTTCTCAGATCATTTTATATGGAGGGCTGGTGACAGTGCCAATTTACGGAACAACCTATTCAGTTCAGTATATTTTTCAATGTGCTTCGGCATTTCTAACGTAGCGAGCGCTTTAGTTTGCTTCCTTGTGACGGGTGGAACATTTGGGTTACCATTATCTATTTGATATGTTTTTTGGTTTTCCACTTTTCAGAGTGTACCTTCCTGATGGGTGTTTGGGTCACGTCCGGTGTTGGTGGGCGTATTCTTCAGACTAGCTATGTGAGGTTAGTAGACGAGGTGCTTCCCGCCATTATTGAAGTCACGCAATGCTAACTTTCATTACTATAACTCAGGATTTCCACACTGCTGCCTGGAGAGTGCTTCTTCCTTCACTTGGGGGTTTCATGGCCATTTCGCCATCGAGATATTCTCTGAAATTATTTTTTGTTTCTTTTTTAGTCTAGTACTAGAGGCCTTATTTTAAATTTTGCTATTACACTTGGTGTGTATATTGTACCGTGTTTTGTCTGGAAATTTCAGAATAATTTCCCTTGGGATTAATTCCCTTAATCTGCATTTTTTTTATTCTTTTGTAGGCTAGATCCTACTGATGATTAATTTACCGTTTTGTTGTGATTATTATTGTTACTTATTGATGCTATCACGATATTTACCATATCTTCTTCTATTTCTGTTAGTTTTTATAGACTCTTCCCTATTATGTCTTACCCGATTTTGACTTTACCGATTTTGACCTTACCGATTTAGTCCCTTTTAAGGCGAACGATACACGTAGCTATCAAACTAAAACTACCCAGAAATCTTTACTTTTATTGTATCCTTGATTATTGTTGACTATTATTATAGTTATTGCGTATTTTTTTATTTTTTATTTTTTTGGAAAATAGTCTATTTCATAGCCTATTTTATTTTCGGTGGGGGATAATGTAGCAATTTTAAAAATTGCCACTATTGACTTTGTGGGGAATGTATATTTACCTTGATTCGTACAGTAATATTTCCACAAAAGTGCATATTTTATAATTATTTTGTTCGAAAATCTGTTTATTAGGTTGTATCATCCTTGTTTATCGAACGTTAGTGAGAGTATGGGGCGAACGCACTACTTCTGTTTTCTGTGGTTGATGGCATCAGGCGCCGCACATAGGTAGACAATGTAATTCCGTTTTTGCGTCTCCGTCAAGTCGCAGACCGTCCATTTCTACTTTTGGCGATTTTATGTTTAAACAAAGTTGTTTAGAATTATCTTCTTCATTTCGTTATTTAATTTAGATTCTGGTAAAACCCCAGACTCTCGTATCGTTTGATCTTTTGTAGTGTGTCTCTGTTCTCTTCTTTTTTGTTGGTGTTAAGTTAGCAACGCTAAGTCAGCTGATTTTGCTGGAGAAGGGGGTTTGTCTTCCTTCAGAGTTCTTGCGGTTTTCATTCTACTTTCTGAAAATACCTTCAGAGAAGAAGGTCGAGCCCGTCGCCGTTGGGCCATTTTTTTAAAAGACCACGAGGTCCCACCCCCCTTTTAGAGGTAAGCTTCTTTAATTCCTTTGGTTCTTTTGGTTATTTTGGTTAGTTGTTTTGTGGGAATTCAGTGGGTAATTTGTTTTTTTGGTTATTTCTAGGGGCTTGGGTTGCTATTGGGTTTCCACCATATATAAGGTTAAGGAACCACATGTGCTCTAACCGGGGACATTGAGCCTACGAGCCACCTTAGGAGTGTTTCCAGTGTTTTTTAAACAAGCGGGAGTCCACCTGCCCAGCTGGAGGAGCTGCCGCAGCAGAAGCGAGCAGGCTGGTATAGTCGCCCAGACTTTTTGATAGAACAATAACTTCGTTGAGTATAATTCATCATTCATCCATATAATTTCATAACTTCAATTACTCGAAGTCAATTTAAATGCTCTTTGATAGAAATTAATTTAATCTACCATTTTAAAATTTAATCAAAGAAAGTTTTTTAATGTAAGGCTATCCCGGCAAGAGGTAACACTGTTATAACCATACTTCCTTGAAAGATTTAAAAGGTTCTAGAATCTTCGTAGGTTATACCCCATATTATTTAAAATCCTTGCGTCTGGAAAGGCTGTTATTTCCTTCATTCCTTTTCTTGTCAATACTAAATTTAAATTTTCTCTTAACATATAAATTTTCTCTTAACATAAAAACTTAACAAACCTTTTTATTATCGGGTAACTTTTTTAATTTAATGAGAACTTAATTGTTTGTGTGGGAAAACTTTGGTTTCATTTATTGCATATATTTTTCAGTGGAACTGATATACGGTATATTTTTCCTGGTTTGGACTTCAATCAAACCAGGTGGCGCCCAAGGCAAACCAAAGACGGAGGGAAGGTGTAAGTATATGGACCACGACCTAGTGCCTCCACATAAAGAGCTACCGTCTGCAGGTAGTGACAACCTGTTGTCAATGACAAAATGTTGTCAATGACAAAAGGTTGCCATTGCCATACACTATCCTAAATGAACTTCAATTGGAAGAAATTAAAAAGAGCATTACAAAGGAAAACATAATTCAATTTTTAAAGATAATCAACTACTATAAAATTAACACCTCAGGTTAAAATCTTAAAAGATTTTATAATATTTGCCATCCATATGCCAATTATTCACCCAATTCAATTTACATTGTACAAATTACTTCCTATTCCTATCCTAAAACAAACATTAATTTTACCTAAACCATATATAGGTATTGCTTGCTGAAGAAAAATATTACCCAACCGAAAAAGAATATCCCAAAGTAGAAGACATCTTTTTGTGTCCTCAAGACAGCTTAACAAAGGAAGAACTCTGCGTAGTAAAGTTACTAACGCACAATGAAAACGCCTGCCCGACAGCCAAAGTCCACCACACTAGTTCAAGCGTCAAGAAAATAAACGACAAAGAAATCCTAATAATTCCTGCCGAACCAGTACCTGTGGTCAGCAACTGTCACGAACTAAAACGATCTTCCTATATCCATAAACCAACTCTCATTACCATGGATAAGTGTCCACTAGAAATCAATGGTCAATTATATACCATTGAAAAAACGAATAACCTATACTACAGTCTCAACATGCCACCAATTAAAATAGAAGAACAAGAAGAAACTCCACATTTGCAACTTCAAGAAATTAAACACCAAGAAATCAAAGAAGTAAGCAAAATGATTTCCACAATAAAATTCCACAATCTGCAAACAATACAGATTATCAATAATCATTGGAATGTCCCAATCGCACTTGTTAGTCTACTTATTATAATCGGATATCGGATTCATCACAATCGTTTGGAAAACGACCGGATGCCGACGACACTGTAACAAGAAAATCAAAAATACCCTACAAGATATTGAGCTTTAAAAACCCCAGGGATCGGAAAATCGCCAGCCTTTATTTTCCGAACTTAAGGAGGTAGGAGTTATGTAATTAAAATTAACCCTATCTTTATATAAACGTTTATTTTTTGTTTACAGTACGCACACTTATAAATAGGACTCTTAGCCTAGAGCGCGTCACTTAATATTCGAACTTCATGTAGTTAAGTCACATATTGTATTTTGCTTTATTTTGTATAAGTTGTAACCTTATATTCTAAAATAAATTGTTTTTAAAAACAAAGTGTTGAGTGCAAATAACTGAACTCCCGTAAAACTATCAAAAACTGGACACCCTGTACGCCACTGATATTTTTAATTTTGTGACCATTGGCATCTTCTAAGTTGCCGGTTAGTATAGGAGAAAAACGCCATTTTATTAAAAATGATAAGATAACATATGATCAACCAATAAATCATAGTAAGCTTTGAAAATTATTTATGTTACCAAAATTACCAACAAATGTCAAACTTTTGTCGTTTAACATCGTATTGTATAATGACCTCAATAAAATCGTTTGTAATCAACTTTTTAATTATGATCAACTTCACAAATGAAGAAATGATTCAAATGTATTTTTGTTGCGGATTAACAAATGGCAATTAATCACAAGCAAGACGCATGTATGACGAAAGTTATCCAGAAAGATACTTGTCGTGTTCGGACAAGCTCACACAACTCCATAGCCGGTTACAAAAAAATGGCCCTGTGGTATCACACACCGTTTCTAACTTTAAAATATATAATATAATATAATAAAAAATAGCCTGAATCGGGTTTTGAGGACGTATATAGGTTTTAATAAATTATGTGACCTAATGCTCTAAAAAATATCTATTTAACGAAATGGCTTAGGAAAAAAGATTTTCCATCTTAAGGGCGGGACTAAACGAAGCCCATATGTCACAAATTGTGTAAATCGTCTTATTAGACTGTAAATAGGGTTCTGTCGATTTGTTGACTCATTAGAGGTTAAAAAAAATGTATGTACCCAAATAAGTAGAAAAAGAATTATTATTAAATCCAAAATAGCCTGAATCGGGTTTTGAGGACGTATATAGGTTTAAATAAATTCTGTGACCTACTAATGCTCTTAAAAAAAATTCTATTTGGGCTTGTATGGGCTGGAATTATTGCAAACTTTTTGATTGATCAATATTTTCTTCCATATCGGCTGAAGCTGGTTCTAGTCACCATTTGATTACCTACCTGAACTTCTAGAATATTTGCGTTCATCATTCAGACGTTCATTATGATTTATGCATGATGGGGCTCCTACTCATTTCGCTATAATTGTTCGGGAGTACCTTAATACTGCATTGGCCACCTCGGCCCCCTGGCTTAAATCCTTTGGATTTTTATTTTTGGGGGCATCTGACGCAGCTAGTATAGACTACTCCAATTGCGACAATACAAGAACTGCAGAATCGAATAATACAGTCTTGTAATATTATTCATAATTACCCCGGAGTTTTAAGGCGGGTTAGGGGATTAACGAGGCGACAAGTAGAAGGTTGCATCATAGCCAATGGCGGTCATTTTTAGCACTTAATTTAGTGTTAACATTTTAATAATAAATTTGTTTATTAGGGTTCTACCATGTTCTTAGATAGTTTATTAAAAGAAATCTGAAAATAAATCTTGCGTTCTTTTTAATAAAATTGCATTTTTCTCCTAAACTAAACGACAACTTAAAAAATGCCAATAAACGTCTTATGCCAGGTATTAAATGGGAATTACAAAAAATAGCCACAAAATAAAAAATATCAGTGGCGTACCATATTTTTTTTAAATAATTATGGATCGCATTGCCTGCACGCACGCCCCTGGTGAAGCGATTAAATTGTTGTTTACAGTTTAACGTTACCTGTGATAAGAACTGTATTCGTTAAAAATTTGATAAATAAAACATTCCGTTTTTACGATAATAATTGAAAACAAAAGTAAAATTAAAATTTCAACACCCTGTATTTTAGGAACTAGACATTTTTGGACCTATGTTAATATGAAGTTATTTTCATAAAAAGTCCTGAAGAATAGCTACTTCAAATATTTTAGATTGTCTAGGAAACACCCTATACAGCGCATCATTATCTCCATTTCTAGTAAAACTAATCACAAATCCACCTTTATAGATTGATTGATACCTTTACATCTTTAAAAAATAACTAACCTTGAAAATTTTACCAGCAAATCTAGATTGAAACCATGAATTTATTGTTGGTTCATTGTTATCTAAAGAATAAGCTAACAGTTTCTTTTATTGTGCTTGCTTGTCCTACATCTTTCGTATAAAACTTCATTATCTTTTCTAAATTCAATTTGTGAAAATAAATGTGTTACAAAGTTAATTTTATATTTATTACCAATATTGAGATTTATTTAGAAATTGGTAAACAATTATTATATTCAGGGAAAGGAAAGAAAGTCAAAAAGTCTTTCTCCACTAATTAGTGGAGAAAGACTTTTTGACTTTCTTTCCTTTTCCTTTTTGGCTTTCTTTCCTTTCACTATATTTCAACTCCACTTTGAGTATGGACTATTTCTTCAAATTAATTACTCTATTTGTTTTTTATAATAGAGGTTTTAAATTTTTAAGTATTTCCTTAATTTTATTTTAATCGTTTTTCGTAGTTTCATATTTCCAAGTATAAAAGGAAGATCATTTCTTTGGGAGGATTAGCATCTCCATAAAAGTCAAAATAAAATTTAAAACTATTTTTTTTAAACTTGAAGAAGTAGTCCATTACAGTGGAGTTGATATAAATCAAATAAAACAACGGCAGTCTACCTCCACAATATGTATTTTAATGTTTATATCCTACATGTTTCGGACATAGAAATGTCCATCATCAGGGATACTAAAAGAAATTTACAGTGCGAGTTAAAAGTTTTAGGTAAATTAAGAGGAACTTACCAGTAGTCGATTACGACAGCTCTATTTTGCATAAGCGAAGGTCAAAATATGTTAAAATTGAAATTGTAGGTTCTAATGAATGTTCAAGACTGAATGGGATGTGATATTTGAAATTTTGGTCAAGGTATCTTTGAAGAAGGTGATTCCTAGTCTGCAGCCACTGAGACAGGTGATGAAGCAATTATGTCATTTATAGCTATTTAGAGGAGATTAATTTAAAGTGAGGTGCTCAAAGATGCTTCATCTAGCCGTGTCTGGGGTGTGGTCAGCAAAATACTGGGTTAAAAGAGGTTAGAAGTGAGAAACACATTCTTAGGAGATAAACAAGAAATAAAAATGAAACTATTTTAAGGTTAGAATTTATTAATTTGAAGCCAATGGGCAGGTGGTGAAGCAATTATGTAGGTTTGTAGCTAATTAGAGGAAAATAATGTAGATAGGTGCTCAAAGATGCTTCATCTAACCATGCCTGAAGTATTGGCTAACAAATTGTTAGGTTAAAGGGGGGTAGAAAATGAACATAATGTTGGGATTAAGAAAGGGAGATTTAGAAAATTAAAATTGGATTCTTTACCATCTTGACTCGAAGTGAAGTATTTATGTTAAGATTACATTGTTTTAGCTAATTAGAAGATATTACAGCTCAAAGATACTTCACTTCACCATGCCGGCGTGCAGGAAAATGTTGGTTGTCAAATGGTCATGACAGCTTGAAAAAGTCAAAAAGCAAAATACAGTGACAGTCGCATGCAAGAGTGACGCAGGGGTGTACAAGAAACTGACAAATATTTTTTTTAACCTAACAAACTCAATAGCATCCATTTTAAAAATTCTAAGTTTAATGCATCACATTAATTTTTATTGGTTTATTTTTAGGTAATTCATCTTTCCTAAAAAAACCTTTAAAATGTTAAATTTTTTTACTAATTTTATAATGTGAAAATTGCAAAAATGCAACCAATGCTTTCAGAATCAATACTACTTTTTGTCTAGATAAAATAGCTGCTTTTCAAATATTATAACTTGCTACAGCGCTATTATTCCATTAGCAACACAATTCCTCAACGGTCAGAGAAACAGAGAAACAAAATGCATCTAATGTTTGTAGAACGAATAATACTGTCGTCTAGACAAATAACAGAACTGGCAAATATTATCATTTAATATAACTACCATTTCCTAAATAAGCGGCCTGTCGCTACGGTTAATTAAGCAAAAAAGTGTTCTCAATACAATTCAATGTTAAAACGTCTATTTTTAGAACTTGTAAAAACGCATATCCTTTGACACGTTTTGCCGCCAGGAAATTAAGCCCATCGCGGTACAGGAAACGGGAAAAATAACAATTGGTCCAAAGAAAACATGGCGGAACAATAAGTAGCCTATTAGAGACAAGGCGGGAAATACGTTACCTTGTGATTTATCCGTGGGGCGTGATTTTCTGGCGACGGAGCGAACTTTTGGTTCCTCGGGAACCACTGCGAGTTAAACCATTAGAAGGTAAACACTTACCTCAAAATTAACGTGTGTCATCGTCCGTCCGACATGACAATTGCATTCGCTTAACAAAAAGCACCAAGTAATAAATATAGTAATGTTATAAAAGTTGTCCTGTACTAAAGTTAGTAATTAATCATGTATTAAAGAGTTATCTTGTAAACAAGTGCCGAATTGGATTAAATAAACACCAAATTAAATGTGATCTAACTGCTTACTTCACTTAGCCAAATATAGAAAACCAACCAGTGAAATAACCTAAACCAGAGGAAAATTCAAAGCCTCACTTTTAATGTTGGGAGTTAAAAATACAACTTGATTCCCACATTATGGTCCTTCAAGCCGGATTGGTAAAGTGAACAGCAGTTAGAAGAAAGCAAGTTTTTGTAAAAAACGTAAAAATAATAAAAATAAAGAAGATTTTAAATAAAGTGGAGAGTTTAAGTTGAGAAGTCCTGTTAGAGACTGTCAAACCAGCGAATTGTGAGAGTGGGTAAAAGTTATTGGGGTGGAGTACAGTGTTGTAAAAAGTGTCTACGCAAACGCAGAACGAGGCGTACTTACATCAGGGAATAATAATGAAAGCATCAAGCAAAGCATCAAGAAAACAAGGAAGGTAGTGCAACAATAAGATATTGTCATTGTTCTTTTGTAAATAATATTGTTTGTTATTATTGTCAATATTTTGGTTAAGCAAAATCATTCTTTGGTAGCAAACAGTTTAATACTATTTGCATTTAAAGTAGGTTGTAGCCGCAAGTTCATTTCAAAGTCAGAACGATTGGTTAATTAAATAACAAAAATATAGAAAAATGGATTTAGAAACGTTAAAGAAAACACGGACTGTTGCGAAAGCCGCTATAACGCGAGTTCAAACATGGATTGAACAAAGTTTGAATGATAAAAGAAGAGTAGAACAAGATTCCGTCAGGGAAGAACTATTAAAAAAAGCATTTCAAAACTATACAGACGCGCAAATCGAGGAATTAAACCACGACGAGGACGATCGTACTGACATTGAAAATAAATACTGTGCTCTAATAATTGAAATTGAGGACTTAAAGTCAACTAGTGTTGCAGCCTCAGTATGTAGGGTGCAAAGTGTGCCGCCGGTATATATCACATCGGGAATTAAATTACCAGACTTGAAAATTTCAAATTGTCAAACACAGAGATTTTGGAACATTTACTGGTATTTATTTTGGAAAATAAATAAGATTTCGCGACAAAAAGAGCATTTGAGCTGGATCGCGATCTAGATGAATTGCCGTCGGTAAACGATTTCTTTGAATTTCTGGAGCGAAGATGCATAGTCTTTGAAAATTTATCTAGTACGAATTCGCAGTCAAGCACTACCAAGTTGTGTTATTTACGGGTAATCAACAAAATAATAAGTCTTGTGACATTTGTGGTGCGACGGCAGGTCACAAACTATACGCATGCGATTAATTCTTGCAACTTTCGGTCCAGGAACAAAATAGAATTGTGCAGCAAAAAAGATTATGTTTTAATTGTTTCGGGAGATATAGTATAGCGCAGTGTACGTCAATTTATACATGCAGAACTTGCGAAAGTAAACATAATTCTTTGTTGCATCAGAGCGAAGCGTTAGACTCAAATGGTGGGCGACAACAGTCAAATAATGCGAATTATTTCATATTCACAAAACAGACCGATAAACAATTCGGGAAATGTATCAAATAGGCAGGTAAACAATGCAAACAATAGGCCTACTATAACAGTAGAAAACCAAGTACAGAATCAACAGTCGAATTCTAATGCTACAAGATCGGGTGAACGCAGTTGTGCGCAGCCAGAGCAAGCCGTTTCCTTGTCAGCAGTGTCTGCAAGACAATCAAATGTATTATTGGCAGCTGCTCAAGTAAAAGTACTTAATAAATATGGGGAAATGATTTCTGTGAAAGATTTGTTAGATAGCGGGAGCCAAAGTTTATTAATAACGCAGTCAATGATAAACCAATTATAATGTAAAGTGTATAAACACGAGCTAAATATTTCAAGCATTTCAGAAAAAATTTTTTAAACAAATACATTAACAGATGTAACCGTACACTCCAAAACGCAGAATAAAAATTATACATTGCTTGTATAATATTGAATAATATAACATATAAGTTGCCGCAAGTACCGATAAATATAGATAGTTTAAAAATACCAAATAGTATACAGGGTGAACTTGCAGACCCAACATTTTATGAGCCTTCTAGTATAGATCTTTTATTGGGAGCGAGTTTTTATTATGCAATTTTGGAGAAAGGACATTACAGTTTAGGTAAGCAACTGCCGACTCTTTTAAGCACCGAATTCGGGTGGATTATCGCAGGTGATGTACCTTCTTTCTGTACTAAACCAGTGCAAAATCAACAAAACTGTTTACAGAATGAAGTTTCGTGTTTTTTACAAACACAAGAAATTGATAATAGGTTAACAAAGTTTTGGGAGATTGAACAAATCCAGTCAACACAGGTAATGTCAGCTGAAGACAAGTTAGCGGAAGAAATATTTTGTAATACTACAAAAATTCTGGAGGACGGAGCATATCAGGTGGATATGCCATTTAAGCAGTCGCAAGAATATAAGTACTTGGGAAATTCATATGCAATGACAGAAAAACGTTTTCTGTCACTTGAAAGGAGATTTAAGAGTAACCCGGAATTATTTTCGGAATACAAAAAATGTATTGATGAGTATGTTGACCTAGGTCATGCAAAGAATGTTTCGTTGGCTTTGACGAACGCGAATAACGAAAATAAATATTTTATACCCTATCTGTGTGTAATCAGAGATTCTAGTGTCACAACAAAATTACGTGTAGTGTTTGACGCGTCGGCACAGTCAAAATCGGGATATTCTTTGAATGACGTCACTCTAAAAGGGTATCAGGTAGAGCCTGAGCTTTTCGATATTTTGTGCCGGTTCAGGTATTTGCAATTCGTATTGATTTCAGACAAAAAAAAAATGTATAGACAAATAAAAATAAATCAAGAGCATAAGTTTCTGCAGAATAGTCTTTGGCTGGTCAATCCACACGAAAGCTTAAAATGTGTGGAGCTGCAAACTGTGACGTATGGAGTTAACTTTGCTCCATATGTAGCTACATGAACTGTGCTACAAATAGCAAAGGTGGGATGTGACGAATTTCCAGTGGCGTCCCAAGTGCTGAGGACGCAATGTTACGTGGACGACATCTTGGCCGGTTGCAACGAGTTTGAACATTTGTCGGAGTTGTATGCGCAGTTAAATAAACTTCTTAACAATTCGGGTTTTACTTTGCATAAATGATGTTCTAATTCGAGAACGTTTTTAGAATATATGTCGCAGACACAAGTATATGAGTATGATTTAAATCTCGATGACACGCCAAGTAAGGCGTTAGGATTAAAATGGATTCCGGATGAGGATATGTTAAGTGTCGCGATTCCGACCGAGTTGGGAAATAAAAATCCAACGAAAAGAATTATTTTGTCAACGTTAGCGCAATGTGACTATCCGTTAGGACTTGTTAATCCAGTGGTAATTGCAGAAAAAATTTTAATGCAAAAATTGTGGATTCAAAAATTAGATTGGGACACGGAAATAACATATATTGATCTGATAACTGATTGAGGCAAATTTTTAGGTATGATGTCTCTTATCGGCTCGTTAAAAATACCTAGGAAAATATGTGACAATAAAAAAAATACTGAAAATCGAAATTCAAGGATTTGCGGACGCAAGCACATTGGCGTACGGCGCCTGTGTGTATATTCGAGTTTTATACGCGGATAATTCGGTGACTAGTAATGTGATCGCTTCAAAATCGAGAGTAGCACCAATTAAAACAATTACAATGCCAAGATTGGAACTCTATGCCTTGGTAATTTTAGTGCAAAGGATTCTGACTATTTTTGAGAACCTGATGAAGTTCGATTCAGTAAATCTTTGGTCAGATTCTAAGATTGCTATTGCATGGTGTAACGATCACCCAAATCGGTGGTCTACGTTTGTATCGCATCGAGTGTCTTAAATTCAGAGCCTCACAAGAAAATGCATGTTAAGATATGTAAAATCAGCAAATAATCCCGCGGACATTTTGTAACGGCAAAACTTTTCAACCGAAATCAATAATTAAGGAACTTGGTTTCATGGCCCTAAATTTTTGTTGAACTCGGACGTAGATTTGCACTCGTTCGACAGTCAAATAAATTTAAAAAATATTCCAGAACAAAAGAAAATAGTGCTCGTCGCCTTTCAGAGACCAGAGGCGCGCGATTTTTGGTTAGAATATTTCGCAAACTTTTCGAATTTTGGAGGTTTAATACGATCAGTAGCATTTATATTCCGGTTTATATATAACGTTAAAAATAAATATGATAAAAGCAGTCAAATCTGGATGTCAATAAAATTGACAGAGCAAAAAAATTTGTTGTAAGAAATCTGCAGGAAAAATATTTTACTAAGGAAATTTCAGAATTAAAACAAGATAAAATAATTTCTAGTAACCAGTTAAAAGGATTTAAAATTTTCCTGGATTCGGATCAACTGGTACGAGTAGGAGGTAGGCTGGAAAATGCAAATATTTCTCTCGATCAAAAACATCCGTATTTGTTGCCTTCTCATAATGAAGTAGTAAAAATAATGGTAAAATATGAACATACGCGATTAAGACACGCTGCCGCGCTGGTGCTCAAACAGTGTTATCAAATGTTAGATTACGGTACTGGCCTTTGAACGGGTTACGAGAAATTAAAGCGGTTGTACGAAATTGTATCACGTGCGCAAGGTTTAGGATTGCTCCAGCTCAGCAAATAATGGCAGATCTACCAGGAGATAGAGTTCAGAGTGCACGGCCCTTTGAAAAAGTAGGCATCGACTACGGTGGCCCATTGATTAAATCATCACGATTACGGAAAGCGTATATCGCAATTTTTGTATGCATGACAACTAAAGCAATGCACATCGAGTTAGTGACTAGTTTGTCAACTGAAGCGTTTATTATGACATTGAAACGTTTTATTTCACGAAGAGGTAACCCGACCATCATTTATAGCGATAATGGTACAAATTTTCAAGGGGGAGCTAATCAGTTGCGAGACTTATACAAATTTCTAAAAAATTCACAAAATTATGAGCCCTTTGTTGACTATCTTCTAAAAAACTAAATTCAATGGAACGTTATTCCTCCTAGGTCTCCACACTGGGGTGGGCTATGGGAAGCTGCGATAAAAAGCGCAAAACATCATATGACCAGATTAATGGGAAATTCAAAATTTAGATTCGAGGAATTTTATACTATTTTAACACAAACAGAAGCAATTTTGAATTCAAGACCGTTGTGTCCGTTGACAAACGATCCGTCTGACGTCAGTTGCTTAACGCCAGGGCATTTTTTAATCGAAAAAAGTTTAAGTGCATATCCTGAGAAGGATTTAAGGGATGTCCCTGAAAATAGGCTAAAGTTTTGGCAATAATGTATAAAAATACAACAAGTTTTTTGGAAACGATTTTTTTTTTATGATAAGGCACAGCACTGCAGGATAAATCCTTTATGGCGCTCTGGGAGCGATGCGTGTGCGCAGGAAACAATTCACGTTGGTCTTGAATCTTTGGAGATTTTACTCGTTGGGGAACACGATCTTAGGGAGGTCGTTCCAGAGTGATGACGTTCTCCAGATGAAAGAATGTGGGCTGCAGTGGCTCGTCGTGTATTTCTACCATGCACCGCTCTAGGTGGTATCAAGCGGGCAACCTCAGTAGAGCACTTGCCATAAAAATACTTGTAAAATAGACTCAAGTCGCCAACCCGCCTTCGGCTTGCCAATTTATTTGTCAGACTATGGTCACCGATCAAGCGAATGGCTCTTCTTTGAATGGAATCTAGCAATCTCAGGGTATGTTTAGGAGCAGAGCCCCAAATATGCGAACAGTACTCCAGCTATGGTCGAATTTGGACTTTATAGAGCATCAAAAGTTGTTGGGGTGTATAGAGGTGCTTAGCTCGGAAAAGTACTCCAAGTTTCTGCGAGGCTGCCTTAGCAATGGCCGCAACGTGACTATGACAAGACATATGACTATCCAAATTTACGCCCAATAAATGAATTGATGAAGCCAAGGGAATCAAGTGTCCCGCCATAACTATTTCCGGTTTTTCAACATTAACTTTTTTGGAAAAAACTGCCGCTTGGGTCTTTTTAGCGGTAAATTCTACTTGGTTACTGTCACCCCAAGACACAATTTCTTCCAGGTCTTTGTTGAGATGTAAGACCTCTTGCTGCCTATAGAGATGTGCATTAGCAGCCGATGTCCGAGCATCCAAAGTAAAAGATGAAACAAGTGTGCTCTCATCAGCGAAGCTATATTTATATAGGATTTTTAGTTTTTTCCAAAAGATCGTTAATGTATAGTAAGAAAAGGGTGGGCGACAATATAGAACCTTGAGGGAATCCGGCGTTGATATTAAATGTGTCTGAAAAAAATCCGTCCATCGCCATTCGCAGAGAACGGTCTTTAAGAAAACTCGTGAGCCATGAAGAAAATTGAACCGGCATTCCGTATGCTGTCACTTTAGTTAGGAGCCCCTCATGCCATACTCGGTCAAAAGCCTTGGAAATGTCCAGTGCTACCGCCCGGGAATCCCCATGATATTCTATTGCGTTGTTCTAAACGTGAGTAACATAAGCGAGGTCTCCTGTTGATCTAGACTTACGGAATCCACACTGGCGGTCACTAATAATGTTGAAGCCTTCCAGGTATTTTAATAATTTTTCGTTGATAGCTTTCTCCATAACTTTTGATATAACTGAAAGCAATGCGACTGAACGATAGTTGTTTAGCAAGGTCTTCTTGCCTTTTTTGGGTATGGGCTGGACTCGCGCAGTTTTCCAGCAAGAAGGAAATATTCCTTTTTTGTAGGATAAGTTAAAAAGCCTACAAAATACCGGTGTCAGTTCGTCAGCGCATGTCTTAATTACAATGACTGGAATATCGTCAGGACCAGAAGCCTTTTTAGTGTCAAGACTCCTCAAGATTCGTTTAACATGGCGGCGGCGGAAAACAATCTCGGGCATTCCCGATTCCACAGGAGGAATGTTCGGTGGAGTACTTCCTTGAAAATTAATCGTTGAGTGTGAAGAGAATGGTTCGGCCAGTAAGTTTGCTTTTTCCTATGGTTTGGTCGCAATGGTGCCATCAGAACGTGTTAGAGGTGGAATGGTTGACTTGGTAAAGTTCTGACTGACGGCCTTAGCTACCGACCAAAATGATCTTCAGCCGTTAGGACATTCAAGAAGTTTGTCTTTGATCCTCTGGTTGTGTGCTTCTTTGCTTTGGTTTATCGTTTACTTGCATTGGTTTCGAGCGTTAACAAGGATGGTACGATTTTCGGCGGTAGGATTTTTACGCCATTGTCGGTAGAAATGATTTTTTGATTTAACAGCTCGTTCGCAATTTTTGGTAAACCAAGGTTCGCCGTTAGAAGGGCACTTTTTGAGAAAGGTATGAAGGCTTCCATGCCAGATATTTTTGTTGCACAGATGGATGAATCATCAAAGGTAAAACAAACGTCCCGCCAAGGAAAGGTTCGAAAATGGTCCTTTAGGTCATCCCACTTAGCTGATGTATAATGCCAGACCTTGCGTGGTTTAGGAGGCTGCTCGGCACTAATTGGTAGTTTGTTCAGTGCCGAGATAAGGTTTTGGTCAGACGTTCCTAACGGCGGCTTCACCGTGACAGTGTACAAGTCGGGGTTTGAAGTTAAGAAAAGATCCAACAAACTACCAAAATCACCATCTCGGTCTGGAATCCGAGTTGGTTCACCCACGAGCTGCGTGAGGCCAGAGGTGATAGCAAAGGATTCGGCTTCGCGACCTTGCTCGTCGGTCATATTTGAGTATTTGAGCCAGTTGACATTATGATCCAAGGATGACAACTTCGGAATTGGGATGGTGGGTTTGCAAAAAGTCGATAGTATTAGTAAGAGAGGAGAACAAGTCTCTATAATGGGTATCGCTTGGCGGCCGGTAAAGGCAGCAGATGAATTTAGTAATTTTCTGCGTTGTTCTGCGTTGATATTTCAAACCACATTAAATCAAAGTCGTTAGGCTCGAGTGTGTCCTCTCGTTGACAAGAAATATCACTCCGGACAAACAGACAAAGCCAAAATTCCGCCTAAATATGAATCGTACCCAAAACTAATGCTTTGGTAAAATTAAATGCTGTGAAAAAGTTTCACAATGTGTGAGTAAGTTATTACAAGGGTAATAATTTCATTTTCTTTCTTAGAGTTTAAAATTTCGTAATTTCATTTTCTTTCTTAGAGTTTAAAATTTGGTAATTTCATTTATTTTTAAAGTTTAAAGTTTTTAAAGCAAGGGTTCAATCCCTTTTTCGGTTTGGTAGCTTGCCACAAAAGTTACTGGGGCTGATATCGAGAGTCCTAAACCATATTTGGAAAAATGTTTTTTTTTATTAAAAATTATAATGTTCAGTCGTGAAAATTGTACTGTTGGATACCAAAGCAGGGTAAAGTTAAGCAATAGTTTTGTACATAGTTTAGTAGAGGGGCTGCTGTTAATATCAGTTGAAGAATGAATGCTCCAACGCGGGGGAGAATGTTGGAGAAACGATTGTTCAAATGCGATAAAAATAATGAAATTAAATGCAACCAATATTTTCAGAACCAATACTACTTTTTGTCTAGATAAAATAGCTGCTATTCAAATATTATAACTTGCTGCAGCTATTATTCCATTAGCAACACAATTCCTCAACGGTCAGAGAAACAGAGAAACAAAATGCACCTAATTTTTGTAGAATGAACAATACTGTCGTCTAGACAAATGACAAAACTTGCTAATATTATCATTTAATATAACTACTATTTCCTAAATAAGCGGCTTGTCGCTACGGTTAATTAAGCAAAAAAGTGTTCTCAATACAATTCAATGTTAAAACGTCTATTTTTAGAAGTTGTAAAAACGCATATCCTTTGACACGTTTTGCCCCCAGGAAATTAAGCCCATCGCGGTACAGAAAACGGGAAAAATAACAATTGGTCCAAAGAAAACATGGCGGAACAATAAATAGCCTATTAGAGACAAGGCGGGAAATATGTTACCTTGTGATTGATTCGTATGACAGCGGGGCGTGATTTTTTGGCGACGGAGCAAACTTTCGGTTCCTCGGGAACCACTGCAAGTTAAACCATTAGAAGGTAAACACGTACGTCAAAATTAACGTGTGTCATCGTCCGTCGGACATGACAATAATTGCATTCGCTTAGCAAAAAGCACCAAGTAATAAATATAGTAATGTTATAAAAGTTGTCCTGTACTAAAGTTAGTAATTAATCATATATATCAAGTTGTCCTGTACTAAAGTTAGTAATTAATCATGTATGAAAGAGTTATCTTGTAAACAAGTGCCGAATTGGATTAAATAAACGCGAAATTAAATGTGATCTAACTATCTACTTCACTTAGCCAAATATAGAAAACCAACCAGTGAAATAACCTAAACCCGAGGAAAATTCAAAGCCTCACTTTTAATGTTGGGAGTTAAAAATACAACTTGATTCCCACACCTGCAAAAGTCAAAGGGAAAAATCCTCCAAAATTATTTTTCTTAAGATTATCAAAAATTAAAGTGAATCTAAAACCTGTATTTTCTTTTTTACGTTATTGATTTCGTTTAATTTGTCTTCCAGTCAATAATATTGTACAGAGTGAGTAGAATGAGGAAGCGCTACCAGTAGACCCACCAGGCGATTTTTTTTTGGTGCCACGACCAAATATTTTCAAACAATTCAAATAAGAGCAGAGTTAAGTGACATGTAGAAAAGGGTTTTCGGCATTTCACGTTTTCGACAGTCTAGCCTAAACTATCCTGAACTCAATACATACTCTATAATTCAGTTTTAATTGAACGTCAAAAAAAGAAGACTGTCATGTAGGTACTGTCAAAAAAGGTGAGGGTGTTCCATTGCGCCCAAAAAAAAACTGGGACACGCAATTTTACTTCTCTCCCAGACTATTACAAAATTTTCAGCTTTGATATTTAAATTAGTATCAATATGTCGAACATTTTTATTTACTGTCAAAGTGGTAAAAATGCCTGCGTTAAGTGTAAAACAAAAAGCTATTATATATACGTGAGTGTGAGGCAAGGGCGGTTTTACGGGGGGGGGGGGGGTAATAGGGTAATTACCCCCCCATGAATTTAGAATTTCAAGCATCATCATTGAAAAAAGGGCGTGCCATCCAAAAATTTTTCGCCTGCGGCGCTATTTTTCCCTAGCCACCCCCCTCCGAACTTATTTTTTGGTTACTTTAGGTTAATAAAAGCTTTTCTATTTATTACTGCATGCTTGTTAAAAAAAATATACCTATCTAAATGCATAGAATTGATACCATTTTATTAAAAAAATTGGGATTCAAGAATTCCCCCCCCCCCTCCCCATGTTGAAAAGCTAAAACCGCCCTTGGTGTGAGGATATGTTCCCATAAAAGATATTGCCAAAGAATTAATACCGTGCTTTTGTGTAAAAGTAAAATAGCCGAAAGTGGGACTATTAGGAAGAAGCAAGGTTCCGGCCGTCCAAAAATCTCAACAGAAGTGCAAGATAGGGAAGTTATTAAACTATTTGCGCGACAATTTCTTTCAAACAGCAATGAAAGCTGCTCACGAACCCCATTTTCCTGGTTCAGTCAATAGTGCTCATCGAAGGATTGGGATATAGTTGTTTAATACGATTTATTTTTTCTAAATAGAGCCTTAGAAGAAATGGGAAATATACTACTAAATTAAGCGGTAGATGTTAGCCCACCCGACATCGACCGGTGAAATACCATTGCATCGGCCTAGGTGGCGTGAAACTGTTCTTAACGTTTCGTCGCTATCTGCGGTTTCTAGGGGGGGAGGAAATACAAAAAACGCTATGATGATGGTTCCAAGAGAACGGAACTCGAACATCAATGCAGTCCTTCGACATTTAAAATCTACCAAACCTCATGTACTCGCTATAACCGAAACAAAGGTCAGATCATCGTCCGCAGTGATATTTCTTGTCAACGATAGAATTACCAAAGTTCATCTGCTGCCTTTACCGGCCGCCTGAACCTGAACTAACCCATTATAGACTTGTTCTCATCGCTTGGTAATACTGTCGACTTTTTGCAAACCCACCGAAATGTCATCTTTGGCTACTTTAACGTTCATAATGTCGACTGGCTCAAATACTCAAATAAAAGTGATGAGCAAGGTCGCGAAGCTGAATCCTTTGCTTTGACCTCACTGAACTCGTACGCGTTGCTTTTCCCAACTTCAAGCCCCGACTTGTACATGGTCACCTTAAAAACCTTAAAGCCTCCATTAGGAACTTCTGACTACAACCTTATTTCGACTGAACAAACAAGCAATTAGTGCCGAACAGCCTCCTAAACCACGCAAGATCTGGCATTATAAATCAGCTAAAAGGGACGACCTTGGCGGAACGATTGCTTTACCTCTGACGATCTATCCCTTTGTGTTAGCGAAGTATCGGATGTCATCCTTACGCCTCCATCCCTTTCACGAATAAGTGCGCTTCAAATGGCAAGCCTTGCTTTAACAAAAGCTGCGATCAAGCTGTTAGATCAAAAAATTCTTCCTACCGACAATGACGTAAAGTCATGGCGGGACACTCGAGTCTCTTTTCTTCACCAATACATTTATTGGGCGTTAATTGGGATAGTCATATATCTTGGCATAGTCACGTCGCGGCAAAAGCTAAGGCAGCCTCGCAGAAGCTTGGGATACTTTTCCGAACTAAGAACCTCTTTACCCCCGAACAGCTTTTGAATCCTCATCAGTGCATTTTTTTGGGTTTTGGAAATAGAATCGAACCAATGTGAACTAACTTTTATGCGAGGAATCTGCCCCGGTCGTTGGCCCACGTTTTTGAAACACCTTGTAAGTATACCTAAATATAATATATATAAAAAATTAAGTCTTCCATATAGACATATGTATACATGGTAAAGGACTCTATATACTTGAAGTTAACAAGAAAAGAAAATTGTAGTCTGTAGGGTATATGATGTCATGAAAATTCATTTATATATATAGTCAATATGGCGGCTTCTGACAATGATAGTGATGAAGGTGATCCTAATAAAAAGTCGAATATTTCCAAAAACTGTGAATTTTGTGGAGTCAGAGTACGCTCCTTTGTAAATTGTTTGGCTTGTGACTATGGTATACATACTAAGTGCTTTGAAATTATTGCAAAAGTGATCAATCTGGACAAAAACTCATGGACATGTAAGAATTGTTTACAAACAAATGATGAGCAGGATGAATTTTCCAATACTTTTCAGACCGTTATAGAGGGATCAACGGATTACAAGGGAGAATTGGAGCACCACAAACGTAAGTTAAATCTTGTTTATGAATTAAATTCAGAACTAAAATTAACACATAATTTATTAAAAATAAGGCTATCAGAGATTGATAAACATGGCTATGGTAAGGTCACGGCAGATACAACAATCGGCAGGATCACTCTGCTTGGATTCTATTGTATTATTAATTTACAAAATTTGACCTTGACGACGCCATTCGGGGGGCTTAGTCAGAGTCGGATTAAATAGTATTAAAGAAATGGTCTTCAAAACAAATTGTTGATAGGCAGGGTCATATTAAAATAAAAGAAAATAGAAAGGATAGGTACTTTATTTATAAAATATAATAAAATTAACTAAAAATGTACATTGTTAAAATGAAGTTTACTGCTTTCGCCAAATAATCAACTTGTTTTTATTGATACATTTAAAATTTCGGTTAATCGTTTTTAAAGTATAAATATACGTAATCTTAAATACAACTTAACAACATATAAAATAGGAAAGTGAGGACATGGAACTTGAAATTCTATTTTTGAATTTACGGAATCTAAAAATGCTTCACAAATACCTAATTTTAAAATAAACAATTCAAAATTGGTTTGAAAAATTATTTCTATTTGAGTTATTAAAAAAACAAAAGCGGTATTTGGCATTTTTAACTTACCAAAAATGTCTCGATTTGCATTTTGGTATGCCTTATAAAAACAGTACATGGAGGTTTCATCTAGCTCTTCGTGTTGTGAATATTTAATACATTCGTCGCAGCTGTGAATTTGAAGACATTTTTGTATTAAAAAACCGCATATATATCTAATTCATCTGGTCATTTTGATAATTTGACGAAGTGACGCAACTTTATTTAATTTATTCTTTAAACTATGTCTGTACCTGCTGCAGTAATTACCTTTTGTACGTTATTCACACTTATACAACTATATAAACCGGGATATTTTATTATATATACTTACCGGATTGAATCTGTAAGAAGCCGAAAAAAGCTTTTTTCTTCAAACGTCATATAAGTGATAACTTATGTGACGTTTCTCAATGACATTTAACATCATTTATATGACTAGGAGTATAAGTACTTATACTCCTAGGCGTATAAATACATTATAGTACTCAGTGCACCATTTGTTGAACTTGATAAAGGCAGCTTCATATACTGCACCAGATGTCGTCGGCAGCAAGTTTTGAATAGCTATTCTAGCTGCCTCTACTACCTCGGGAGGATCATCAGACACTTCTAAACTCATTTTCTGTAGGTTTATTCGGTCTGAACTGACGCGACACCGAATTTGAAATATTTGTTTTGATAGATGCCAAACAAGTACGTATCCATGATAACGATACCAAAAAGGGAATATACAGTGAAATAAGTTAAAAATTCAATCTTGTTATCTTCTATAAAAAATTCGTTTTCTTTTATTGCTTTATCTCGAATAATATGATGTACGTTTGAAGAAAAAATAGTATATGATATTCGGAGAATGAGATACTTTCTGTGCTTCGCATGGATTGTCTGACGAACGTAGTGAGCCAGACAAACTTTCCACGCTCAGCACATAAAGTGTCTCTTATTCTCCTAATATCATAATGTACTATTATTGTAGTTTATTTTTTTATTCACAGTATTTTGCTACAGAACTTTGTCCAGGCATAGTGAAAAATTAAATTATAAAAACACTACACAGTGGAACCGTTCCTACTAAACAATACTAAAAGAACACTATTATAAACTAAATAAACTTAATCTAAAATCTTTTATAAAAACTACCAAAATAAATTCAAGTCGTACGCCGATGACTCTTAATACTTCGAGCTACCGCACCAAAGAGGTTACTACGACAATGATATGTTTGAAAGGTTGGACCCCCAAATGGCGGACTGCGCGACGGGATGCGCGTACCGTTCGCGCCAAGGAGAGTAAGCCTGCCGATTGTTATATCTGCCGTGGCAAGGTTCTTAGCTTGGACGGCAAAGTTATTGATAACAAGGGTTCCTACTCTGACGCAGCTAAAGCTATTTCTACTAAACAACAGATGGCAGAAGAAGAGCAAATTGCTAAAATAATTAAAAAAACAGCCACAGATACGTCACCATTTCTACTACTCCAGAGTACCAGTACTACAAATGAACAGCGAAACAACCTTGACACTTTCAAAGCAAAGGTCGACCCAGTTAAGCTAGGCCCAGGTATAGTAAATCTCACATCAACGAGCAGTGGCAACATAATGGTAAAATGTAACAATACTGAATCATTAAACAAACTGAAACCAAAAATTGAAAGAGCCGTGAGAGGTTTATTTAAGATCGCAGAACCTGAGAATTTTTTTCCTAGAGTAAAAATATATAATGCAGCAGACTCTTCTAGGACTGATGAAGAGTTGGCAAGTGATATCATGCAACTTAATGATCTAAATATACATCAAAACTCAACACTTAAAATTATTCATAAGATAAAGTACAATAAATCAAGCAATATAATCGCTGAAGTAACCCCCGATATATTTAAAAAAAATTGTAGATAAAGGCTACCTGTTTGTAGGGTTTAAAAAATGCATTACCAAGGAAACGGTAAACGTTCGTCGCTGCTTCCAATGTTCTGGATATGGCCACCAAGCAAAGAACTGTCAGCAGTCTACTCCAGCATATCCCTTATGTAGTGACAATCATAAAATTGCAGAATGTCCAAAAACTAGGCTACAGTGTGTAAATTGTGAAAATCATAACACCCGTTACAAAACAAGTTTTGACACTAATCATTCGTCAAAATCGGTAATATGTGCGGTTTACAAAATACAAGTGTCTAGATTAAAGCAGAATATACAATACGACATAACAAAATTGCAATTTGATTCTGTGTCAATTGAACCTAACACCTTTAAAGTAGTGCATCAAAAACATACAATCAGTAAAGAATAAGGTTGAGGAATTAGAAACATTTTTAAGTGAGGTAAAGTTTGACCTCGTATATCTTACAGAGAGTTGGTGCTCGGCTGCGGATGTATCCTGCTTAAATGTAGATAATTACAATATCGCAAGTTTCTATAATAGGAGTGTAAATAAACACGGCGGTGTTCTTATTTTTTTAAAAAAGTCATTACCATACCATGACATAAGTTTCAAAATGTCAATAATATAAATACTTGTTTTTTGTGTGTTTATCGATCACCGTTATCGCCAGTTCTTGATTTTCTTATTCAGTTTGAACAATGTTTATCATATTTATGTAATTTGTTTCCTTTCTGTAGGTTAGTTGTCGCTGGAGACTTCAATATTAATTACCTGAATAATTCTAATGAGAGAACTGATCTGATTGACCTTTTGAATTCGTTTAATCTCGAATCGATGTTTATTGAACCAACTAGAATATTAGTTTTTTCCTCATCGGCAATCGATTACATTTGCACAAATTTTAATTCTATTTTAATCAAACATTTAGTTTCCGAGAACGGACCGTCAGATCACTCCTTTCAGAGCTTTGAGCTTCCCCTAGAGGATATAACCAAGGACTCCCCGTATATCTGTCGTTCTTTTTCACTTAAAAACAAAAATAATTTTATGACTTGTCTAAAAACAGAAGACTGGAATGCTGTCTATAACACAGGAAACAATATTGATGACAAGTACTCTAGTTTCATTTTTATATTAGATTATTATTTTAATGTAGCTTTTAAGCTTGTTTTAAAAAATTAAACAAACTATTTTAACAATAAGAAGTGGTTGACTAAGGGTTTAAAAACATCATCCAAGAATCTTAAAGACTTGTATCGTCAGGTGAGACTGGGGTTAGTAACTACCGAGTATTACAAAAAATATAAATCCATTTATAGACGTCTATTAAGACTTGCGAAAAAAAAATATTACGATAACAAGGTCCTTTATTCTAAAGATAAATCCAAAACAGTTTGGAGCTTAATTAATTCAACCATCAAAAATCAAACAAACCAGCCGGTTTCCTCGATTATTTCAAATAATATAGAATTCACAAATCCAATTGACATCGCGAACGAATTTAATTCATATTTTACTGATATACCTAAACAACTTCACAATAAACTTAATAAATCTGACATATCACCTACTTCTACCACGCTAGATCATTTAAATAAATCCATTTATTTATTCAAAGTGTCTCATAACGAAATTATTAATGCTATAAATAACCTTAAAATTTCAAATTCCAGTGGACCAGATGATATTCCTACTTCTTTAATAAAACTTTGTGCTCGGGAGTTGTGTAAGCCATTGTCTTACCTTATAAACATTTGCTTTTCAGAAAGTTCCTTTCCAAATCTCCTTAAAATCTCAAAGGTGTTATGCTTGTTTAAGAAGGGAAATCGTTGCGAAATGGGCAACTAACGTCCATTTCGCTCCTCTCTGTATTCTCAAAAATTTTTGAAAAAATTATATTCAAACGTATTGTATCTTTCTTGGAGTCAAACCATGTAATATCTGAATCCCAACATGGCTTCCGCAGTGGCAAATCTACAATTTCGGCTTTTTCTTCAATTTTAGATACAGTTTATAAGCACGTGGATGAGGAAAATAAAGTGGTCGCTCTGTTTGTGGATCTAACAAGGGCCTTTGACTGTGTGGATCATGACCGGTTGCTGAAAAAAATTCAGGCTTACGGTATTCGTGGTAATTGTAATTCTCTGCTTAAATCTTATTTAAACAATCGAAAACAATACGTCTTGTTTGGAAGTCACCAGTCTGCACAGTTACGGGTTGAGGTTGGCGTCCCTCAAGGCAGTGTGATTGGGCCTTTGTTCTTTCTGCTTTACACAAATGACATACATCTCTACCTTTTTGACAACTTACCATTGTGAATTTGCCGACGATATTACTTTACTTTCTTGCAACGCCAATGAATCATCGGTAGTAAATAATATTGGACAAAATCTGGATATTCTCCAAACTTACTTTTCTTCAAACAAACTTACCCTCAATAAAAAAAAAAACATTTTCTTTGCAGTTTCATCCATATGGTGCACATTACAAAAAAAGTAATTTATTAAAATTAAACGGTGAATCAATTGCGCAAGTTACTTCATTTAAACTCTTAGGCATCCATATAGATATGTCTCTGAATTTCAAGGAACATGTTAATTACCTCTGCAAAAGATGTGCTAGCAATTGTTACGCTCTACATCGTCTCAAACAAATTTTGAGCAAGGAGGTTGTAAAAATTTATTATTATTCAAATTTCGAATCTATCATTCGATATGGCGTTATTCTCTGGGGAAGTTCATCTGCTGCCCATTGGTCTTGGATTTAAGCAATCATGCAAACAAGTTTTTGTAAGCGAATCTATACTGACATTGCCGAGTCTCTATATTCTTGAAATCGTGAAGTTTGTTAAGTCAAATTATAATAAGTTTACATCATTAAATGCTTTCCATAACTACAATACGAGATTTGGCAATGACCTTCAGTATGATCAACATAGATTGGAATTATACAGACAAAATCCCTTTTACATGGGCGCTGTGATTTTTAACAAAATTCCTGTTACCATTAGAAATGCAAGTGCTAATCTTGTGATCAATAAGCTTAAAACCATATTACTAAAAAATGCATTTTATTCAATTGGAGAATTTCTAAACTATGAAAATTTTTAGCTAGATTGTAATAATTGTATTTGTATTTTCTACCTTAGGAATAAGTTAATGACCTGTCCTATATCCGTTTTTTGTGATCCTTGGATTAATAAAATTCATTTCATTTCATTTCATTATAAAAAAATCGGTTAATTTTGCCACCGATTTATCATTCCCTACCATATTATATATTGAAGTCGCCCAGAAAATATTTGTAGTCTTGTGAGAGGTTTTTGAACGGTGGAAGCTTGAATTATTAGACTTTATAAGATATTTTCATAAATTTTACAGCTGCTGCCAAAATGTCTTCCTCCAAGACAAAATAATTGATTTGCTCAAAGGGAATACTTAAAATAAATGTATTAAGTATGGAAAAGCTAGAATTGCATGCAAAAAAAAAGTTGTGTCTTGTATCCTATTAACCTAACTTAAAAAAAAACACGTTTATATAATATTTAGGTTAAATAAAGAGTTAGTTTCTATGGTTCGTATGCATTTGGTAATTATCTACGGTTGATGAAGGCCATTGAAAAAAGGGAGCTGAGTAGTGCTATTATTAGTAACTTTTAATTAAGGTGGACTGCTATTTTTGTCAATATTTTCCGAACTTTTATAGGTAGTTTATTTTCATTTCTCTTACTTACTTACTTACTTAATTTCTTTATTTCAGATCATGTTACATAATTTACATAAAATTATAAAATAAAAATGAAATGACGTCATATAAAAGAAAAATCCTAAAGAATTACATATCTAAAAAATCATTCATAGTATAGGGCTCCAACTTTACTAAAGTCTTTTTAATTTCTTTCTTAAATTATTTTTCATTGCTTATTCTTTTTATTCTCTCTGGTAGTTTGTTGAATAGTTTTAAGCACATAGAATTGGGTCACTTTTCAGTAAGGGCTAGCCTGTGTATGGGATAATTGATATTTAAAGTTCTCGTCTAGTGTTGATGACTAGCTGGTGCTTGAAAACAATTTTTGTTTTTAAAGAGGAACATTAAACACTCATAAATGTACAATGCATATACCGTCAATATTCCCAATTTTTTAAAAACAGACCGACACGATACATTGAAATCTAATTTTTCAACTATTCTAACTAATCGCTTCTGAATTACAAATATACTTTGAATTTGACTATCCCTTCCCCAAAACATTATCCCATATTTCAAACAGGATTCGAAATTAGCAAAATATAACATTTTTAAAGTTTTTTTATTCATGTATTTACCAGTAACACGAATACCATAGCAAATAGCATTTAGTTTCTGTGAAAGACATTTGATATGAAACGACCAATCTAGAAATTCATTAATCTGTACTCCCAAAAATTTTGTGGACTCCGAAGAAATAATTTTGTCTTTATCATTATTAAAGTTGGTTGGTTTTTCCACCTTTGACGCTTTTGTTCTGAATAGAATTATATTTGTTTTATTTTTATTTAGGATAAGTTTATTTTCTGTAAACCACTTTGTGACCCTGTTAAGAAAGTTTCTGCACTCAGTGACAAGTTGATTAATACTCTTGCCCCCTAAAAGTAAATTAGTAACGTCAGCGTAATTAACCATATCTTGATTAGCTTGAATTAGATTACTCAAATCATTGATGAAAATAATAAATAGAATAGGTCCCAATACACTACCCTGTGCTATACCTACACTGTTATATAATGTTTTGGAGTTGTAATATTTTCCATTCTTCAGAATGCAGACTTTTTGTCTTCTGTTACTAAGGTATCCCTTTATCCACTTATGAGCGTTCCCTCTTATCCCATACTTTACAAGCTTTCCAATCAATATATCTCTATCCAAGCAGTCATATGCTTTAGATAAATCCAAAACATTCCTACAGCTACATTAATATCTTCAAGGTGTTTCAGAACTGTTTGAATAAATTGAAAAATTGCAGTTTGGGTGGATCGTTCATTTAAATATCCATGTTGACTTTTACTAAATATATTACAGCTTGTCAGAAAATTTATTAATCTTGAACACATTGCCATCTGAAACAATTTTGAAAAACCTGTTAATAAACTAATAGGCCTGTAATTAATTATCCATTAGTTCTGGATCACCCTTTTTTAAAAGTGGTTTTATTAGTGCTATTTTTAAATTTTCAGGAAATATATCGTATTTAACGGAGTTGTTTACTATATAACATAGAACATCTTTACATACCCTAATAGAAATTTTAACAATACTAATAGGAATTTCGTCGAAACCGGAACTATGTTTATTTTTTATGTTATTCGCTATTTCGCATAGTTCATTAGTTGTCACTGGCCTTAGAAACATTGACTGATCGTTTCTGGCAATGTTACAGTTACAGGGAACACTAGACAGATTTTTAATTAGATCGGGTATTACAGATATTAGATACTCGTTAAATTTATTTGCTATTGTTTCAGGCTTTCCCTCGATTTCTATGTCTGAGTTGTTGTTAACGTTTCCTGTAATTTCTTTACAAATCGTCCACATGCATTTCATCTTATTATCCGAATTATTTACTCTTTTGGAATAATGGTTTTTACGAGATTCATTTAAAAGTATAACATATTTTTCTTTTCTTTATATTGACCATTAAAACTTTGATGCTGTCTTGATAATGTTAATAACAAGTCCAACTCACGTTTACAATCAGTAATTTCCCTATTCTGACATATTTTTGGAATATTTGCTCTCGAACATAGCTTTAGAGGGAAAATCTGTTGGAATATATTTATAAAATTATTCATAAATGCACACCACTGCTCATCAAAATTCTTTCAACCGCATAAACATTCAACCAATCTTGCTCACTCAAACAGTGCAGAAATTCATTATTGTTCTCGTCTCGAAAGAAACGTCTGTAGATGTGGGCATCTACCTTTTGATATTCCGTTTCAAAAATAACTTTCTGCGCTGTATGGTCTGATATAAAATTTTCAAATACTAAAGTTTCTACTTGATCAAAATTTGTAAATATATTGTCAATACAACTAGACGTATTACTAGTTATTCTTGTGTTTTCCAGTATTTTTGGTTGAAAGTTAAAAGAAGACATTAATGATAAAAGTTCTGTTCTAGATTTGTTTTCTTTTATCATTTCAACGTTAAAATCACCTAAAATAAAAATAGGTATTTTTTCATTAAAAATGCTAGCTAAAATTTGTTCAAGCTTATCCAAGAATACTTTCATGTTTCCAGTGGGAGGTCTATATATAGTTATAACCACAGCACTTATTTTACCTAACTGGCACTCGACCTCAGCGCATTCAAACGTGCCACTGACAGATAACTTGTTTAGTTTAGTTCTCACTTTGCACTTTGTGTTTTGTCTAATGTATATTGCTGTTCCGCCATGCTGATCTTCTTCTCGACAAAACATAGAGTATACTTTAAAGTTACTGATTGCCTGTTTACGTAACGTAATTTCTGACTTCCAATGTTCAGTTACACACAATATTTTACATTCTGGAAGGTCTTGTAACATATTATTCAGCTTATCAATTGAATTTCCAATTGATTGCTCGTTTTGGTGAATTATGCTTACTTTTAGTAGGCCCTTTTTGGTTATTTGCTGTTTTTCAGTTTTACCGTCATCTGAAGTTATAAAAAATCATCAGTGTAGTTTATCTGATTCCTGTATCTTTCTAGTTTTCTTTTATATACAGGGCAGTTAGTGTCTCGTGCAGAATGTTGACAATCTTTTTCGTCATGTTTCATTTTAGTACAGTTGAGACATTTAAAAACAGTCTCATTACAATCCTTTGCAGCATGTGCGCCACTGCATTTATGGCAACATTTGTTTTTCATTACAATGCTTAGAGACATGCCCAAAACTACAACAATGGAAACATAAAGCTAAATTTAAATGTTCCTGTACGAATACTTTCACTAAATCAAAATTGATATATCTAGGTGGAAATAATATTTCTAAAGTATAGATTATTGTTTAGAAAAAACGGATCATCAATCTGATATTTCGGAATCAGAAAACTGACACCATTTTTTTTTATCGTTTTCTATCGGATGCTTTAAGCAGGATAAGTTCTATGTTCTCTAAAAACCACATGCTCAATTTGCCTTAAAAATAACATTATTTTAAGCTGTCAAGGTGAGCTATCTTTATTTATTTTATACTACTTATTTTTATGGCAAAATTATCCTTTTTATCATAGTTCTTTCTGCCACCAAAATTAATAAATTTTACCAATTAAAACTATTTCACGAATAAATTAAAAACCTTTAACCAATCCAATTTTTCACAGTAATGAAAAACTATTTTTTAGCGATGTTACTTTAATATTTAGTAAGGTTTTTGGTTTGTTTAGGGAAAGCGATTTTTCTTAACGTGGATACCTCTAGTATTCAAGTGTTTCTGCTTATTATTAAATATCTATTAAAACTCCGGATTGTTTAAAATAAGATTTACTACATAAGAAGTTACAGGATGCAGATTTTTTGGTTATGAAGGTTTTTCATAGATTTGACTCATAGTTATGTGTTGTTTTCATACAGGGTAGAAAATAAAGACATGCAGAAATATATCATGTTTTTGTCGTCTTTCACTATAAAGGGATGTTACTTAATATTTTTTAACATTTTTGCGGTTTACCTAATTAGGGTCGAGTTGAGCTAAATTCGTATTAAAAAACGGAAAATATGAATAACTGTTTTTTTTGTGACCTTTTAAAATATAAAATAACACATTTTAAATGCTTCGGACGTTTTTGACAGTTTCTGCTTCAATAAGATAAAAAAAAATAATGGAATATTTTCATTTAAAATATTTCTTAAGGCTTATGCCGGGTGTCCTGAATCATGATCTAATTCAGCTTGATTGATATTAAAAATCGGAAAACATAAGGGACTGATTTTCTTGTTAACCTTCTACAACATAAAATAACTGATATTGAATAAAAACGATATTTTACCTGAAGAAATCGTATTCGGTTATTTATCGAACGGACAGGTAGTGTTCAACCAAGCGTGCGGTTTTATCGTGTCTTATCTATAACAAATTTTTTCCCTTTACGGTTCGCCGGAATTTAGTGACCAATTATTATGAGTATCGACTCGGGGGGGCGACCCCCTGATCGAAATAAGCAAATGGATATTGACAATAGTGAATTTGCTGGTTTCAGTGATCAGGAAATATTAAACTCTGCCAAAAAAAGTTCTCAAATTAGGAATAACATAGGTGGTATAAATAAAGAAAATAGGCTAATTAACTTAACAGACCAGGAGACTGTAAGTACAGAATTAATTACCAATAAGTGTTCGCTAAATAATATACAAATTACAAATTCAACCAATTTACCAGGCAAAATGCAAATTTCATTCAAAAAAACGATAAACAAATAAAAAAACAAGAGATAATATTGTACAATGTAATGAATACTGCTCCTTATCATGTTTATATTGAACCTTTAGATTCCAACTTTTCGGGTAAATTAAACCCAATAAAAACAAATATGATAATTTTTTCAGTTCATCCTGAAATAGATGGAAAAATAAAAGAAATTGAATCGATGGGTAGGAATAAAATCCGCGTTATACTAAAAGATTTTAAATCGGCAAACATACTAATACAATCAATAGCTTTAAAAAATCAACATAATTTAAATGCATATATACCGAGTTTTATGGTACACCGTACAGGGGTTATCAAAAAGCTTGACACCGATCTTTCAGAAGAGTTTCTTAAAAACAATATTACACCTTTTGATCTACACTGTAAATTTACAGTAAAACAAGTTCAAAGAATGTCTTTCGTAGAATTGGACAATAATAAAAAACCTATAATGGACAGTAACGACCAACCAAAACGAATTCCTGCGCGAACAGTCATTGTGACGTTCAAGGCACAGACATTACCCCAGTATGTGGCGATAGGACATGTCAGATATATAGTGGAGCCCTACATACAAAAAGTGCTTCTATGTTTTAATTGTTACCGATACGGACATCAAGCTAAATACTGCAAAAGTTCCCCTCGGTGCGAAAAATGCTCTGAAACGCATAAAACCAAAGAATGTACAACATCTGAACTAAATTTTACTTGCTTTAGTTGCCAGAAAGATCATAAAACATCGGATTTTAAAAATTGCCCGGAATATTCTAGACAGAAACTGATAAAAGAAACAATGGCTTTTGAAAACTTATCATATCGTGATGCAATCCAAAAGGTTCCAAAACAAACGTACGCTGATGTACTGAACTTTAATTCTCAGAAGGAAAGCATGAATCCTTATAATAAAAACACCAACAATTATTTAAACGACACACCTTTTCAAAACAATTATGTAAAACATGCTTCAAATTCATTAATATCTAACCCCAATTTACCATCTAGTAGTAAATTCACACAAATCACTAAACCAACACTTAAAAGAGCACGTCCATCGGAACCAAATCACTTAAGATTAGAACATGACCAAATAATAAAACCGTTTACGCTTCCCAATGAAATAGGAGGCATCCTAAATGATAATCCATATACATCCCAAGCATCCTCAGCGGAAGATATGTTCACACAAAGAATTCTAGAAATTGTCCAGTTTGTTGTCAGCTCTTTAAAAGAGAAACAATCGTTTGATATTCAAAATTTAAATTTAGTAGAAGTTATCAAAAATATGTTAGATCTTGGCTCAATTAATAGAAATGGATAATTTAATCATTGGTCAGTGGAACTGTAGATCGGCTATTTGAAATAAAGGTAACCTGGAATATCTGTTAAAGGCTCAAAATATCGGTATAGCGTTACTATCAGCGACCTGGTTTAAAACACAAAAATATATAAATTTTCCAGGGTATAACTTGGAACGCTGCGACCGTCCTGACGGGAAGGGTAGCGCAGCTATACTTATTAAATCTAATATTGTGTATGTTGACATTAATCTTCCACCCCTGGGCGCGGGAATAGAAGTAACAGGAATTAAACTAAACATATCAAATTCAAAAGAATTATCGATTATATCTATATATATTAAACCTAATACGAAAATATCCGTTAATCAATGGTCAGACTTTTTGGCCGCTATTCCTAGACCTTATGTTTTGGGAGGGGATTTTAATGCCCATAATCTGGCCTGGGGTTGCGGTTGTAATGACGTAGCTGGAAATAATCTTTTAGAAGGATTACATAGGCACAATTTAGTATTTTTAAACAACGGCAATCCAACATATATTGGCAAATTTAATAATAACAAAACAGCTATAGACATTACGATAGCAACCGCAGATATAGCCAATTGTTTTCAGTGGGACACTTTATTGGATCCAAGTGGATCAGACCACTTACCCATAATTATTAATTGTAATTTTACGCCTCAATCCACCAAGAAATATATTGGGAAAAAATGGAATTTAAAAAAAGCGGATTGGATTAAATTTTACCAAGAAACGGAAACTATTATGAGTGAAGAAGAAACATCAGAGAACTATAATAAATTTGTGGAGGAACTAAATTATATTATAATAAGAAATATTCCCAAATTTAATCTAGACAGTCAAAAAACGAAATCAAAATCATGGTGGAATGACCAATGTCAAGATGCTATAAATAAAAGAAAAGAAGATTATTCAATATATAAAACCAACCCAACCTTACAGAACCTAATAAATTTCAAAAAATCGGACGCCCAAGCACAACAAATCATAAAAAAGGAAAAGAGAAAGAGTTGGCGCGAATACTGCCTCTCCCTAAATAAAAATACAAATATGAAAGAAGTCTGGAACAAGGTAAACAGTTTTAAAAATAGAAAACAAAATAATAGGGTTCCTATTGATCTAAATAAGTGTGAATGGATAGATAATTTTCATCAAAAAATAGCACCCAGCTGGGTGGAATCACCTAAAATCCAGCCAAGAACACCACGAACATTAGAACATGCATACTTGTCAAAACCATTTTCCATGATAGAACTAGATAGAGCCCTTAAAAACAAAAACAATACAGCCCCAGGAATGGATAATATACATTATCCAATGCTAAGTAATATGTCCCTCAATGCAAAAACAATTCTGTTAAAATTATTCAACAACTTTTGGAAAAATAAAATTAATACTCCGAAGGACTGGCATAATTATTGCGTCATCCCTATTCTAAAACCAGGAAAATCACCTAACTCAGCTGATTCTTACAGACCAATATCTCTAGCCTCGTGTATTTTAAAATCATACGAGAGACTTATAAAAAATAGACTAGAACACTGGCTAGAAAGGCACGACAAACTACCAAAAAGTCAGTACGGATTTCGTAAGGGATCCTCCACCCAAGAGAGTATAACAAGCTTCGTCACAGATGTCCAGCTGTCATTTACAAACAACCACTCAATAACTGCTGCTTTTTTAGACATTAAGAGCGCCTACGACTACGAATCTTGAAATACTATCAAGAAAAATGGAAAAAATCGGTATCCCGAATAACATTATATATAATATAATTAGTCTATATAACCAAAGACATACATTTGTAAAAATCCAAGATAGAGTATTGGGACCAAGAATAACACATCAGGGACTGCCACAGGGTAGTATCTTGAGTCCACTACTCTATATTATATATGCTATAGATTTAGAGGCAAACTTAGACAATAATATCAAAGTTTTGCAGTTTGCAGATGATATCTGCATATACTCCTCAGCAGATACCGTGTTAAATAGTCAAAATAACCTCAACAACGCTTGGTCAGAAGTACACCTATGGACAAAACAGAATGAATTGGAAATATCAGAAAATAAATCAGTTGTTGTCAATTTTACCAGGAAACGATATCAGCCTCCATCAGACCACATAAACCTTGCCGGATATAGCATTCCTCACAAAACATCAACGAAATTCTTAGGGATAGTCTTGGACCAAAAATTAAATTGGAAAGTACACATTTTATACACTCTTAAAAGAACTGAAAATGCCATAAATATCCAAAAACCTTTTGCGGTCATAGTTGGGGAGCCGACCCTAATGTAGGGCTAATCTTTTACAAAAGCCTAGTGAAATCCATCTTAGACTATGGAAGTATATTATATGGATCCGCATCTAAAACACACCTTGAAAAAATTGAAAAAATTAAAAACAAATGTCTTAGGATCTGCATAGGATACTTACCAAGTACCCCTATTGTGGCAATGGAAGCAGAAACCTGTGAACCCCCATTAAACTTACGCAGACAATACCTATCAAACACATTTATCATAAAACTTCATTCCAAAAATAGCCCTCTTCTTGTAAAGATTAACCAACTAACAGCATTATGCCTAAAACACAAATACTGAAACCTAAAAGTATCACCATTAAGTGTAGAAAGCTTTATTTATGTATCAGAGTTCTCCCAAGAAATCTACACTGCGGACAAAATACCTAACTATTTGGTCCAGTATGAAGAATTTTCTAATAGAATCGATGTGGACTCACTAGAAGATTATAGAAATATTCCGGAAGTATCCAGAAACAGATACTTTAAATCAGAGATTAAAAGGAAATGGCCGCACCATGAAATCATGTTTACGGACGGATCTAAGATTAACAACATGGTAGGAAGTGCAGTATATTACCCAAAAAAAAATATTTGTATAAAACGTCAGATCTCAAATTACTAATCCAATTTTTCCGCCGAACTAAAAGCAATTATAGAGGCATATAAAGTATGCATAGAAAACATGGGACCTAACTTCATAATTTTTACCGATTGCCTTAGTGCAATTCAAAAACTCAAATCAATTTCTCCAGTAAATGAAATAAGCCATCTAATAGCCGAAATTCAAAAGCTAAACAATTTAATCTTAAGGCAACAAAAAACAATTAAATTAGTTTGGATAAAAGCACACATAGGAATTAAAGAAAATGAAACTGTAGACAAACTAGCTAAAAAAGCTGCATCGGAAGGACCCGCAGATTTGCATTATAAAACACCTAAAACTGATTTCTACAGGTTAATTAAAGATAAGATGACTCAAGACTGGCAGAATTACTATAATTCGGCGAATAAAGCTACCTATTTTCGTAACATCAAAACTAAAATAACTAACACACCATGGTTTAAAAACGCACATAATAAAAAATTCATACAAGTTATATCTAGATTAAGGACCAACCACATCATCTCCCCCAATTATAAATTCAAAATAGGTTTAGTAGATGACGCAAACTGTACTGTATGTAATGAAATAGCGGATCCCCAACATATTCTGCTTCAGTGCTCTCTCAATACAAATAATGTAAATGAATTTTTTACAAAATTAAATAACTCAAATATTACATCCCCTTTTAACCTGGCAACTCTACTGACCAATGAAAATAGCTATAATTTAATCTATAATCACTATAATAAATCTCAGTTCTTGTTTACCAACCCATAAGGCCTTGGATATGAATTAGTATTAGGTTCCTTATGTTATACTCTGTAACCATAACCCATGATTTGGCCTCTTGTTCTAGTCTCATTCCTCGGGACAGCCAACCGAAAAACAAATATATATCCCATCTTGTGTCCCTGTCTCCAATTTCGAAATAATTAATAATAAAAAAAAAAAAAAAAAATCTATTAGCTTTAGGACTATATCTATATGGTAAGATTTCGGTAATTGAAACAATATCTAAATAATAAATCTCTTAACTGAAGCTGAAAACACATTGACCAAAAAAAAGAAAAAAAAAAAAAAATAGTCTGGCCTATTGGATTGCATCCAGTGCCATTGAAACTTACATACACACACACACACACACACACACACACCTGAAGAAATTAGAATTAACCATAAATCGAAACATTAACAAAACTCGTCCTGATGGATGAAAACATAAAAAGTTGCGGACAAGAATAAAAATCTTAATTTAATTATTTAAGAAATATAAATTTAATTAGACTGCTTCATGTAATATTAAAATGATAATTAAATAAATAATTGACGTCTATCCTTTCAATAACTATATACTGAAATCAATCAAAAACTTAAGCATTCAGAATATTTAATTTTAATTAATTTAAAACATTTTTAAAATATTAACACTATAATAACATATAATCATTCTTTTTGTCCTAATTTATTTAAAACAATTCGTCCTAAAGTGACAATCCTTACTTGACTACAAATACAATTGTTTTTAAATCATAGCCCACAGGAGTATGGCCAAAAAAAAATTAAGACCTATGTTAGTAATGTTTTATTTTAATTATCAAATTAACAATCTTTATTTTATTTCAATTTTAGAATGCATTCAACGTTCGGTCGTCCTTTTCCTTTTTAAGTTTTACTCTTTTTATCGTAATGTAATCTTTGATCCTTATGGTCCGTAACAATATGATCTTCCAGAGTTATTTTACAAGTTGAATTTTGATCTGTTACAAATTTGATTTAATCCAAGGTCGTCGTGACGCATGATTTATTTTCAGATGTTGATTTGTTCTGAATGTGAAAACCATTCATTTTGATTACATTTCTATATTCCGTTACTGCTCGATTATCTTTTAATAAATCCAGGTTTATGTCCCCTACTACATGCTTCTTTTTGTTTTTCCAATAATTTATCCAAATTCAATTTAGTTGTATAGGTGCGTGGAGTATGGTTTTGTGGAGGCTTGTAAATTCCCAATATTGTTAATTTTTGTTCCGTTAATCTGACAGAAACTATATTACATTGTGGAAAGTTGTACATTGAATAAAAGTTTCTTGTATAATTTATCCACCTCGCAAATATATACTTGTGCCTCCCTCTCTTGTATTTCGACAATCGTGATTTTATGTGCAAGGAAAATTTTTACAATTTAGTCTTACTAGGTGCATTTAAGCCTCGATATAAGCTTTTAAATCAGCTTCACTTCGTATTTTAATGGGTGGCTCGTTGTTATTTTCATTTAAGTACATATTCCCGTTTGTTACCTTTAGGCCGTTTTTACATTTATATTTTCGGACCATTTTACATAATAGTTGATTTTGCCTAGTTAAATCAATATTAAAGTAGATAATATGTTAAACTTCAACCTCCAAACCATATTCTCTTACCTTGACCCTTTTCAGGTTTTCACTGTTTTAAGTTAAGTTAAGGTTAGAAAACAAACAAAAAAAGGATAATGAAAAAAGGAAAGGAAATGTAATGCCATATCAAAGACTTAAAGAAGAATGCAAAAGTTGTCGTTTTCAATTTAACACCTTAAATGATTTTGAGAGAGAGTATTCTTTTTAAGAATTCTGAGACATTGTAATTACAATCTACAGTCTCACTATAGTAATAAAGTATCTTCATCCAAATCAAACTGTTAAAAAATGTATGATCATTATAAAGAAGAATGCGTCTCTGATCATGTCAAGCCTTTTTCTTATACAACGATTAAACTAAAAATCTCTCCTTTGAAAACCCTTATTAACGACACTTGTAAAGAACCTAGGTGATGAATTACTAATTAAACTAAAAAATAAAGATCTAAATGAAGGAGATAGGAAAACACTAAAATTACAAAATCAAAATCATTTAGAGCTGGTAGACAAGGCATACAAAACAATTAGGATGAAAACTCGATTGCAACAAAAGTCAATGACTATACTACGATCCCAAAATAATTGGCAAAACTGTTCTTATCACCATTGACGGTGTGCGGAGAAAATAATTAACATCGATTCACACACCTTTAACTGAAGTAAAAGCATTCAAGACCGCTCGGGAAGATTGTGCATTAATAAGCCGTTACATGTTGCCAGGTTTTAAAATATTTAATTTCAATTCTCATAAAATGTACCAAAATCAGCATGTTATTAAGGGCCTTTACACCCTATGGCACTTGGTCTACTCAATTTGACAACGCAGGTAAGAAAACCCCATGTCTAAAGGCGCTCGCACGCTTTCTTATCGCCTCTAACCAACGTTCAATGTCGTAGACAAGTTTTAATCAAGAGGATATTAGCAATTCAGTTTTATTATTTTGGTGGTTATTCAAAACAGCGAATATTATAATGCAGGCGAGTTCTTCAAGTGATAGTAACCAACAAGTTACAAAACGACGTCATTTAAAACCTGGGGACGGAAAAAGATTAATTTACGCGGAAACAAAGTTAGCCATTCGTCGGAAAGTGAACGTAACGCCTTTATCAATTGACTGTCCACTGAATTGAAAGCTCCTTCAAGAAAAGGTCGTCGGTTAATTATAACCCACATCGGGAGTGATTCTGGTTTTCTTGAAGGTGGGTTAAAAGTGTTTGAATCTCGTAAAACCGGTGATTATCATGAGGATATAAACTTGGGAGTGTTTGAAGATTGGTTTAAATCCATCTTACCGCGTATTGAACGTGGGTCGGTAATCGTGATGGATAATGCACCATACCATAGCCGTCGGGTGGAAGCTTTACCAACTTCTGCGTGGCGAAAAGAAAAGATTGTTGACTGGCTCGAAGAAAAAAATATTGCATTTGGCGAAAAAATGCTAAAAGTGCAGTTGCTCGATCTTAAAAGATTTTACAGAAAAAAATATACGAAATATGTAGTGGATAAAATGGCTCGTGAACGAGGGGTTACAATATTACGTTTACCGCCTTACCATTCTACACTAAATCCAATCGAGCTTATATGGGCACAGATAAAAGGCGAAGTGGCGCGTGAAAATAAAACTTTAAAATTAAAAGATGTTAAAGAACTGTTAAAAACGGCAATAGCGAATGTACAAGCAGCAGATTAGCATAAGTGCGTATTACATGTCGAGGGCGTAGAAAAAAAAATGTGGGACTTAGATGTACGCGTTGAAGTCATGGTAGAACCTATTACTATAAATCCTGCAGATGACAGCAGTAGCGACAGTAATGAAATGTTGTCATCGTCAGACAGTGAATAATCGCTGTACTGGTAATAATGAATTTAAGATTGTAACGGATTGTCATTATAACACTTTTTAATGTCGGCGTGGAATATAATTTGTCAAATTATTATCAATTAGTGTACATTAGGTAACAATAGTTAGGAAATTTATAAACATTTAAAATTTAGTTTTAGGTTTTGCCCTTAATCCACTATTACACACATCGCCAAAATTCTTGGACCCCCTTAAGTTTGTCAAAATGAGACACTATTATTATAAGTTAAGAAGTGTATTACAAAGTACATTTAATTTGGTTATGTATCCAATGCAAATTGTCTGAATTAAAATTTATTTGAACAAGAAAAAAAATTACAAAGGAAAAATAGTGCATAATAAAATCATTACGAGAATTTTAAATCTAGAAGAAAACCACTTTAGAGCGAAATCAAAATTAATTAATATTCGGTGTGTCCTCCCCTGTTCTGTAGTAAGGTGTTAACTCGTCTGTGCATGGAAACAATAAGCGCGTTAATGGTATCCATTGGGATGTTGTTCCATTCTTCTTGGGCCGCGAGTGTGAGTTCCTGGAGGGTGATAGGAGGATTATTTCTATTTGAGATTGCTCGTCCAACGAAATCCCACATATGTTCAATGGGATTCATGTCTGGCGAATTGGCTGGCCACGGTAATCTTTCAATATTCTCAATCTCTAGTGCATTTTGTACTCCTCTCGTGCGATGGGGCCTAGCATTGTCATCCATGAAAATGAAATTGGCTCCAATTTCATTTCGGAGAGGATAAGTAATAGGTTCAATAATGTTTCGAACATATCTATCACCTGTCATAGTGCTTGGAATGGGAATAAGCTGCGTACGACGACCATGCATTATGCCTCCCCAAAACATTACTGTTCCTCCATGATATGGAACGACTTCTCTGGCAAAAGATAGTCTTTCTGGTCGCCCTGGCCCTCTCCAAACTCTGTGTCGCCGACTATCACTAACTAAACCAAATCTGGTTTCGTCCGAAAAAACGACATTTCGCCACTGAGCTAAAAGCCAGTGTCTGTGTTCCTGTGCCCACTGTAGACGAGCGGCTATATGTCTAGGAAGTAACCTAGGCACTCTTAATGGTCTCCTAGATCGCAAATTGGCTCTAGTAAGTCTTTGCCGTATTGTGGTACTGGAAATGAATCGACCATACGTTCTTCTAAAATGTGTTCGAACAGCTGAGATTGGTATGGTTCGATTCCGACGTACATAACCTGCTACATACCGATCTTCTCTTGCAATAGTTACCCTAGGACGCCCAGTTCCACATATCCAGTCAACGCTGTTAGTTTCCTGATACAAACGCACTATTCGGATAACTGAAGCGCGGGGAATCCCTAGTCTATCCGCGATTCGATGATTCGGCAGACCCTCATCATGCAAAGCCACTATTCTTGCTCTATTGAATACTGAAATTCTATTACCAGGCATAATTGCAAAGAAAAACTCAACAATTATTTCAACACGCTAAATCAATATGAACCACTTTTTAAACATTGGTATCTAAAATTGTGGGAAATTGTTCTTGTCAACATTTTTAGATGCCTAGCAACGGTGAAATAAATAAAGATTAAATGTACAAAAAAGCAGCCATGATTAATATTTCGTTTTGAAATTTACAAGGGGGGTCCAAGAATTTTGGCGATGTGTGTATATGTTTCTATTATTATGTATTATAATAAAAACATTATGAAAATAACATATACCGTTGCTTTAATATTCTTTTTGGATTTTATACCTGCGTAATTTAGTTTCTCTAATTACTTCATTAGATCACCAAATGTAAAAGCGTAACTTATTTTTCAGTTAAATTTATAATATTATATTTATTATAGTAAAAATGTAAATATATTATAATAATAAACAAAAAATTCATATATTTTTTGAATTATTATTCTTTAAAATGACACGCCTCTGGAATTGGCGTTCCCCTTACGTCTTGCACACCCCGGTAAAAATGAGTCACTGCCAATTATTTTGGTACCGGAGTAGATACTAGCAAAAGAAAGCAATCGAAAGATCGTCGTTAAAGCAATTTTAGTTAAGTAAGGATTACCATTTTTATGCGTAGCATACGGACGCGCATTATCACTTATTTCGAGTAACTGAACAGAACAGAAAACTGCAAAAAACAAACTGAATATTTTATATAGTCAAGGTTTTCAAATTTCAAGAATATTTTCGCCTTAGTATTTGCTTAATCGTGCGATGCGTACGGCCACGCACAGTTTGAATATACGGGGTGTCCGGAAACAACGTCAGGAAACTTAAGGAGGTGATTTTAGGCGATAAAATAATAGCAGTAAGTCAATTAGAAAAATGTCGAAATCGCCATGGTTTCCCAGTGACAGCCGATTAAAGTTTTAAAATTTATTTATTATTAATTTGATATCGAATTTATTTCTTGACATTTTAAATTGAAATTTGGTATAGAGCCGAAGCTCAATGAACCGCATCATCTGGATGTAAAAATGTTTTCCAAACTTGCCACCAGATGGCACTTTACTAAAATTTTAATTCTATTTTCCTCTTAACTTTTTTATTCTGACAGATATTATCTAAGTGAAGGAGTCATTTTGAAGGCAATGAAATATACTTCAAATAATTTATTCTTGTTTGATATCGATAAATCGTTCCGGTTGGTAGCAAATCAGCATTAAAATATTATTCAATTAAATTGAGTGATCTAGCTGCCGCAGTCAAGGTGCGTCAGTGGCGTGTTTACCATGGGAGCTAGGGAAGCGGAGCTTCCCCTACGAATTCACTGCGAAAAATATGCTAAGCTAAAGAAAAAATTAATAATAAAATATTGTATTTTTATTTATTTATTATTCATCATCTTCATCCGAGCGCGATTAATTTATTTTCTTTAATTCAAGTGCGCTGTGCACCCGTAACCCTTTATTTAAATAGGCAAGCCTCCGAGGCGGAAACGGACGATGTCATACCACCTTGACTAACTCTCGCTGTATGCTGCAGATTTACGGCTTATATAATTATGCATGCAAATCGGTAAAACACGCGCGTGTTTGAAAATACAAATATTAGAATAGTAGACAAAGACAAAATTTGGGTGTGGTCGTGAACTTCTAAACACGCCCCTGAGGTGCGTATTCTATCCCCAGTTTTAATCAAATCTTGTCAAAAGCTGTAATCAAATATTGTCAAAAGTTCTGATCAAATATTGTCAAAGACGCTTCCCAAATTGGAATTTAAATTGAAAACCCCGAACTATTAGAATGGCTTATCGATATTCACATGTATAATTTCGGGATATGCACTTCTTATATGGTAGAGCTAATGGAAAGGCAGAAGAAGCACGACGACTTTACATAGAAGCATACCCTAACCGACACGTTGCACATGCGCAAACTTTTGTTAGTATCCACAGAAGACTGGGCGAACAAGGTTCATTGAAGCCGTGTAAACATGATACGGGAATACCCAAATATGTGCGAACCGTTGAGGCAGAAGAATAAATTCTAGAAGAAATATACGAAAATCCAGGCCTGTATACGAAAGGCAAATGGCTGTTAGAGAAAGAATAGGTAAATCAACTGCTTGAGAAGTCATTCATAAGAACCTGTTTTATCTTTCTCACATACAAAATGTGCAAACTCTCTACGACAGTGATCAGTAATTTCGTCTAAATATGTGTAACAGTATTTGCGTAAATACGAATTTGATAATAATTTCATCTTATTTTTTTTATTTTGCTATTTTTACGGTTCGTCGGCGTATCTAATAATTTCATCAATATCATATTATTTTCTGACGAGGCTAATTTCACATGAGATGGTGTTATAAACTTGCACAATACGCATCAATGGGCTATTGAAAATACACATGCATATGTAGAAAGAGGTCATCAGCAAAGATTTAAATTAAATGTTTGGGCGGGAATTATAGGCGATCAACTCGTAGGGTCACACTTCTTTGATGGCCCACTAAACGCAGACACATATTTACTGTTCTTACGGAATATTCCTCGGGACTTTTTAGATGATGTTCCTCTTCAATCGAGTGAAAATGTGGTTTCTGCAAGACGGGGCGCCGCCTCATTTCAGTAGGAATGTACGGGCACATATAGACGAAATATTTCCTGAACGCTGGATAAGAAGAGGCGGGCAACTCCCTTGGGCACCATGGTCCCCAGATCTGAACCCAATGGATTTTTTTTCTCTGGGGGCATCTAAAAACCCCAGTGTAACCCGGTACGATTTAGGAAACAGAAAAATTAATAATTGTAAGCATATTAGAAATACACCTGATGTCTTCATCGCGTTGGCAGACATTTCTTGA
Organism: Polydrusus tereticollis; assembly: GCA_963920685.1. Classification (NCBI taxonomy): domain Eukaryota; kingdom Metazoa; phylum Arthropoda; class Insecta; order Coleoptera; family Curculionidae; genus Polydrusus; species Polydrusus tereticollis. The sequence continues at coordinate 53,895,012 of OY987335.1, forward strand.
AATCCGCTAAAAAATGTAAAGATGAATGGTGGACAGTTTCAGAATTTATTATATTATATACAAAAATGTGGAAAATGTGGGAAATCTTTCGGATTCAGATAGAACATGAAAAAATAAGATGACAAGTTCCTCTAAATTTTTTTCTTACAGGCGCTCCCTACGGAGATATGTGCCCCTGAAGAACGGCGCTGGAAATCGGTTTTTCTTGTATAACTTTCAAAGTACTTAATATAATTTAATAAAAATTCAATGTGATAGACACTAGTAAGGACCTCTTAAAATAGTGTCCTGGAAACATATTTAACAGTTTTCGAGAAAAAGAATAATAAACGAATAGTTGTAGAAGACCTATGTCCGCAAAATATGTTCGTTTTATTTATTTATCGGCATCAAAATAACGTATTGTTGCTGCAAACGTTGCAATGGTACGAAATAAATAAAATATTCTGCATTTTAGAACTTGTCATCTTTAACATCGCTGACACGTTGATCCTTTACTTCGATATTAATTTACTGATTGTCGGATTTCGTGGTGATTTTGATTGTGAATTAATTCGAACTATGGAATACACGTTTACTGAGTATGCAATATTGTCAAAGACGCTTCCCAAATTGGAATTTAAATTGAAAACCCTGAACTATTAGAATGGCTTATCGATATTCACATGTATAATTTCGGGATATGCACTTCTTATATGGTAGAGCTTATGGAAAGGCAGAAGAAGCACGACGACTTTACATAGAAGCATACCCTAACCGACACGTTGCACATGCGCAAACTTTTGTTAGTATCCACAGAAGACTGGGCGAACAAGGTTCATTGAAGCCGTGTAAACATGATACGGGAAGACCCAAATATGTGCGAACCGTTGAGGCAGAAGAATAAATTCTAGAAGAAATATACGAAAATCCAGGCCTGTATACGAAAGGCAAATGGCTGTTAGAGAAAGAATAGGAAAATCAACTGCTTGAGAAGTCATTCATAAGAACCTGTTTTATCTTTCTCACATACAAAATGTGCAAACTCTCTACGACAGTGATCAGTAATTTCGTCTAAATATGTATAACAGTATTTGCGTAAATACGAATTTGATAATAATTTCATCTTATTTTTTTTATTTTACTATTTTTTACGGTTCGTCGGCGTATCTAATAATTTCATCAATATCATATTATTTTCTGACGAGGCTAATTTCACATGAGATGGTGTTATAAACTTGCACAATACGCATCAATGGGCTATTAAAAATACACATGCTTATGTAGAAAGAGGTCATCAGCAAAGATTTAAATTAAATGTTTCGGCGGGAATTATAGGCGATCAACTCGTTGGGTCACACTTCTTTGATGGCCCACTAAACGCAGACACATATTTACTGTTCTTACGGAATATTCCTCGGGACTTTTTAGATGATGTTCCTCTTCAATCGAGTGAAAATGTGGTTTCTGCAAGACGGGGCGCCGCCTCATTTCAGTAGGAATGTACGGGCACATATAGACGAAATATTTCCTGAACGCTGGATAAGAAGAGGCGGGCAACTCCCTTGGGCACCATGGTCCCCAGATCTGAACCCAATGGATTTTTTTCTCTGGGGGCATCTAAAAACCCCAGTGTAACCCGGTACGATTTAGGAAACAGAAAAACTAATAATTGTAAGCATATTAGAAATACACCTGATGTCTTCCATCGCGTTGGCAGACATTTCTTGAAATCCGCTAAAAAATGTAAAGATGAATGGTGGACAGTTTCAGAATTTATTATATTATATACAAAAATGTGGAAAATGTGGGAAATCTTTCGGATTCAGATAGAACATGAAAAAATAAGATGACAAGTTCCTCTAAATTTTTTTCTTACAGGCGCTCCCTACGGAGATATGTGCCCCTGAAGAACGGCGCTGGAAATCGGTTTTTCTTGTATAACTTTCAAAGTACTTAATATAATTTAATAAAAATTCAATGTGATAGACACTAGTAAGGACCTCTTAAAATAGTGTCCTGGAAACATATTTAACAGTTTTCGAGAAAAAGAATAATAAACGAATAGTTGTAGAAGACCTATGTCCGCAAAATATGTTCGTTTTATTTATTTATCGGCATCAAAATAACGTATTGTTGCTGCAAACGTTGCAATGGTACGAAATAAATAAAATATTCTGCATTTTAGAACTTGTCATCTTTAACATCGCTGACACGTTGATCCTTTACTTCGATATTAATTTACTGATTGTCGGATTTCGTGGTGATTTTAATTGTGAATTAATTCGAACTATGGAATACACGTTTACTGAGTATGCAGATATGCATCTGATGTATGGTCTTGCGTCTTGCAATGCTTTAGAAGTCAGAAGGTTATATCACGAAATGTTTCCTAATCGTACTATGTCAAATCAGAAGACATTTCCGAGTTGACCAACGTCTAAGGGAGAATGGTGAGCGAATCCAGTTAATATAAGTTATAATACATAATTTAGAGAAAGTTTGGAAAAATAGTGCTGATGCTGGTCTGAGAAGAACCATACGTACGCCGCAATGAGAGGAAAATATTTTAAATCCTGTAAATGACACTCCATCAACGAGCACTCGAAAATTATCAGCACAGTTTAGTACATCGAAAACAATAGTACATGAAGTTTTTCAAGAACAGCTGTTATAACCATATCATTTGCAAAACGTACATGAACTGATTCTTGAAGATTTTCCTAGTAGAATGCAGTTTGCAAACTGGCTATTGGATCAGCAACGAAATAATGTAAGTAGTGTAACTAGCGGGATACTGTGACAGCGGATGGCATGTGTCCATCCGAAGCGACCAAAGATTGGATGTGGTCCTACTTCTTCGCCGAAGAAGTGACGTAGCTCTACAAGAAGTATTTTTTAGACTAAGAAGTGTATGACAGTGACGTAATTAACCAGTGGCTGTTGACCAAAAGGACCCTATTATATATGTGTTAACATGTCTTGAGTGGATGTATGGATGAACATTTTATTTGTGTGCTAAAGAAGTGACGTAATTCTATAAGAAGTAGTTCTTAGCTGAAGAAGAAATATCGACAATGACGCAATTTACCAGAAGGTGCAGATGTTGGTCAAAAGGACCTTAATAAAATTACAGGTAAGTTCTTGTAAGCTGATGACACCTGTATGTGTCAAGTATCCATACATAGCACCACATTTAGGTGAGACCCTACTGGCCAAGGTGAGGCCCTACTGGTCAAGAGAAAATGACGCAATAGCTAGTAAAGTAATTTAGCATGCCTGTGGTTAAAATTATTAAAATATTAATATATTTATCTCAGAGAGAGGTCAGCTTCAGATCAAAATATTTCTATTTGTAGAATTTATACAGATAAATGTGTGTGTATATAAAATAAAACAAGACTTAAATTATTTCACATTTCATGTTTTTATTAAATAATAAATTTATCTCAGAGAGAGGTCAGCTTCAGGTCAAAATATTTCTATTTATAGAATTTATACAGATAAATGTGTGTGTATATAAAATAAAACAAGACTTAAATTATTTCACATTTCATGTTTTTATTAAATAATAATATATTTATCTCAGAGAGAGGTAACCCTGTAACAAATATTAAAAAACAACATAAATTCTTCTACTTATAAAATGTATACAGATAGATGTGTGTGCATGTTAAAATGAAACAAAACTTAAATTATTTTACATGTTTTTATGAAAAACAATAATCCCTAAACATTTACATTTTATTTCTTTTATTTTTTCTTCTACAAGTAGTCAGTCTAACAACATATTTATTCCTTTGTTCCTGTATACGTTCTTCTCTTTCCAAACAAGCATTCAGGTTTGTGAAAATTTTGGTATAATTTTTTAATTGATCTTTTAATATCACCTCACATTGACTCCATTTTTCATCTGTGGCATATAATTCATATACGGTATCAGTTAGGTTACTCCTTAAATTTGCTATTTCTTCTTTATAACCATTTATTAAAGCATAAGCAATACTATTTTTTTCCTCAAGATTTACAACTTTTTTACGTGGTAACAGCATTGTTGATTCAAGTTCAATATTATTTTTTAAAATTTGTACTTGGTTGGTATAATTTACAGAGCTAGTTAAATTTGATGTTTTATTTTCACATATTTTAAGTTTTTCCATGCATTCATCAGTAACCATTAACTCGTTTTCATACAAATCATTTATGTTATCAAGGTGGGAAGCACACTCCATATACAAGTTAAGACTTGTATTATATAAAACGTTATAGTCATCTCTTAGATAACTACATTCATGTTCATGCACATGTGTTGTGTTATGACTCACATTTGAATTTCCATAAACAACCACTATGAAAAAGTAATACACAATTGTGAAATATTGGTAGAACATTTTAAAGCTTGAAATGTACTGTTTGACAGATTGATTAATACTAATAACGTTATTATTGATGGTACCCTTTTTTATTGTATTGTTTCAGGTGATAATTTTTTTCTTGATGACATTTACTGTGTGAAATAGTGCAGTTTTTTGATAACCATAAATTGCTTACATTAATTTCTTGGTAGCACAAATAACATTGGTTGCCTTCTTTTACCCTTTCAAATTCTTCTTTTTTACAACCATGTACTATTCTAATACATTTTGACATGGCTGGTTGTCTCAAATGTATTTATTTCTGCTTCTGCTGATGTCAGACACTTACTGAGATAAGAATGTGTTATTACTTCCAATAAAAGGGGTAAATTGAAAATGTATATTTTAGTCTAACTTAAATCCTCAAAACATGCCTGTACCAATAAAATTTAAGTGTCCTAAATGTAAGGGTGAATCAGATGTACCACGTGGTGAGCCATGTCTAGCTTGTGAATGTCAACAGCATTTTAAATGGATGGATGGTGCAAAGCATGTACCTTCACATTACTATGATGGACAAGAAAGAAAGGGAGATAGGAGGAACACGAGAAATAACCAAGGTAATTCTTAATGTTATAACCCTTGTTGTTGAACAATAGCAAAAATAAAAGATCAAAAATATATTATTAATTAGTTTTATTCTTAATATACCAATTTCTTAACAAAAATACATTTTCTCTAGCACAAAGTAAATTATTACTGTAATGATGAGTTTCACAATGAAATTTTTTTCCTAAGTTTAATTTTTTAAGGCTATCTAAGTTAACACAACCCATATCTAATAAATCAACAATTGTATTATTATAACAAGTTAATTTACCTAACCATCTTTTTTTCTCTAAACCCTTAACAAATATTTTTTCATGTGGTTTAATTATCTTGCTTAAATATAGAGCAATACATTCTAAAGGTAAATAATTTGAAAATATAGAAGGTGAAGGTGGATACTTATCACCTCCAGAAGAGAGCTCATCATCCCATAAAAGTCCATGCACATTCTTTATTGTCCAATCAATATGTTTACCAAAAGAGTTGCTTAAATAATACAAATCAAATGGTAGCTGAATATATTTATGAAAAACTTTACCAGTTTTTATATTTATTATAGCAATCTCTCGACATATAAAAGAAGTATTTTTGTACTGGAATCCTTGTACGTCAATAATATACATTTTCAAAACACTTTCACTGTACTGGTTAGAGGGTTGTAATTGACTAGACGATCATGTAAAATTAAACAATAAGCTGTAGTCTTCTCAGGCACTGTTTTGGTGGTTTCAAACTCTATGCGGATATCTACAGCTCCACCTTTCAGGATATCTTCAACTGGCCGCGAACAGTCAATAACTACTATTGGTGCTGTACTTTTAAATCTTATTGGGTGCATACAAGGTTCGCTGTTGTATTTATAGTAATAGGACTTTTGAAATTGCGCAAACATCTCATACAAAAGAGAATATTTATTGTTATCAAAGTCTAAATTTAAGCTGTCGTAGGGAAAAACTTCAGAATTTAAATAGACTTTTAAATTGTTTAAATTGCAATGGTTAAAATGACTCATATTTTTAGCGATATTGTTTTTCATATCAGTTTGCAGGGAAAAAATAATAAAACGTGGTTTCTCCAATAAATTTGAAGATTTTACAGCCCAGGTGTGGTTTTCGGCTTGCTGCAGCTGTGGATATTCATGCAATTCCCAACTCCTAAACGCAATCGATAGGTCCCTGTTGCTTTCAAATTGTTTTGTAGCCTTAATTTCTGATTGTCGCTTACGGTAACATGTGGCATTTTCCATAACACTTTATTTAACGATATTTTATACGTTTCTTTTTTGTCTTCCATCTGGATCATTCCATTTAGGTCTGAATTACTTCTTATCAGAATTAATTCTTGGCGCACGTTCATTACAATTTTATGAAAATCTTCTGCGAACCCCAACAACATTTTTAAAGGGATGCAAACGTTGAAATTACCTTTAGCATCCAAAAGTGAAGGATTTTTTTCCCCGTTCCATCCAGCATTTTGCAAAGTGTCACATACAGTTTTCGTATAGGAAGCATACCCTTTCATAGTTGAAGTTATTCCAGGATTTCTAACCCTATCGATAACCACTCCTCCTAGTTCATATCGAATCTCATCAAAAAGATAAGCAATTCCATTATTGGTAAACCCTACATTATTACTAAATGTATTGTCTTCTTTCAGTAGTTTTCCCGTAGTAAAGTAATTGGTCCCTATGCAAAAGAAAATAATGGTTACAAATATATTTTGGTAGCTATAAATTGCTTCTCAAAATACCTCTGGGCCTTTCCGCTGAAAACAAAAACTGGAAAAGAAGTAGCTGAGGTAATGGAGAGAGTTTTTAAGGGTTCAACTCCACCGAAACTTCTACAATCAGATCAAGGTTCGGAGTTCCTCTCAAAGGAGTTTCAACAACTTTTAAAAAAATATAAAATTAGACATTATTATACATTTAGTGAAAAAAAAGCTTCTATTGTTGAACGTGTTATTAGAACACTTAAAAGTATGCTTTGGAAAGAATTAAATGTTGTAGGTTCTTATAAGTGGTATAATTTGTTGTCTACTATTGTTCATAAATATAACAATAAAAAACATAGAACTATAGGTATGAAACCTTCTGAAGTAACTAGAAAGCATGAAAAGAATTTACTGCAAACTGTTTATAGTCATATTAAGATGGTATATAAACCAAAATTTAAAATTGGTGATCATGTAAGAATTTCTAAAATACGTGGTGTTTTTGATAAAAAATATCAATCTAATTGGTCAACTGAAATATTTGCTATTAAAGCTGTTCAATTAACAAATCCTACCACTTATTTGCTAAAAGATGTAAATAATCAAGATATTAAGGGTGGGTTTTTATGAACAACAATTACAAAAGGTAAAATATTCAGATGCCTACTTAGTTGAAAAAGTGTTACAACATAAAAGTAATAAGGTATTGGTTAAGTGGTTAGGGTTTAATAATAAATACCATAGTTGGATATTAAAGGATAATGTTGTATAAATTATACAGAAAATAAAATGCAATCTCTAAAATAAAAACTGTTTTTTTATTAATAAAAATTACAATGTCTTCCACTGTGATTGAATGAAGTTATACTCATCGTCATCATTGTCATCATCATCCACAATCTTCTTCTTCCGCTTACTTGATGCGCCCGCAGCTACTACAAGAGAATCATCAATAATATTGATTCTCTTCCTGGAGGATGTTGATGGTGTTGGTTCTATAGCCGGTAATTGAGGTCCCTCTTCTAGAAAGGGCACATCAAAATTGAATGAAAATTTTTGAAGTGCCGTTTCAAACAGTTCAAATTCCTTTTCATTTTCCAACTTGGTTCTTAAGTACTTTATTGGTAAGTTACCAAATTTTTTTTCCAATGTTTCACCCCTTGGGCAATAAGTAAGGGACACAAATATTTTGCCTCCCTTTAATTCAATTGATTTGACTCCATATCTAAAAAATAAAACAAACAAATATTAAGAACAAAGCTCTTTAAAAATAGGTATTTGTTTTACTATTTTTTTAATCACACTTTTTCTAAAAAACAATAATACTTACTGAAAGACTTGTTTCATGACCACAAGGGCCATGTCAAGTGGAAAGTCTCTTAAATTTGTAGAAGATATTATAATGGTGGATGCGATAGTTGCCATTTTTCTCGTTGCTATTATAACACTTTTTAGGAACAAATAAATAGTTTAATTGATGCTTACAATAAAGCGTCTACTATATTTATACTACAACAAACATAACATTTTTTAAAATATGACATGATCACTCAAAGGGGTAACTAGTGAAAAACTGTGCAATAAAATAAAATTTTATTACATGAAAATACATGTCTAATTTACTCACCATTCCCCACATGAAAAAATAAAGAAAAGTGATAAAGTCTATATGGTGACTTGAAGTCTACAAAAAATGAATGAGGTTAAAGGTGAAGTAAGCAGAATATTTGATAAAATTTTAAAAATGTTCCAAGTTCTAAAAATCATATTGATATTATTTGGTTTGTTTGCAAGTGTTGTGTATGCAAAATTAAAATTGATAAGAATATTAGGGTGCAGTAATAAATTATTACACTAATTAAATTTTGTTAATATGGAAAATCGTATAGTGTAAATAAAATTAACATTACAACAAATCTCTATTTTCTTATGAAATAAACAACTTATTTAAATTTTTATTTTAATTAATCTTCTTAATTAGAAGTTAATTCATATTGCATTCAGTACACAACACAATGACTACTAAATTAGTTGACAGTCTTGCTGCTAGAGTGATTAGAAAATTTGAACAGGTAAGACATTTAGTTAAATCTAAGAAACAAATTTTAAAATGGCAAATAATTTAAAAAAAATATATTAATTCGTTAAGAAAATGTATTAAAAACAAATTAGATTGTGTTAAAAGTTTTTCTAAAGTAGAAGCTCAATTGTCAGTGCTACTAAATTACAAGGTTAATTTAAAAAAACTTCAACGAACTAAAAAAGTTAAAATGAATTATTTAGTTTGGCAGGATGTTGATTCTTGTTTTAACCATAGAATTAGAACCGGAATTATAACCAATTTAGGTATAAAAGATCCTATAATTTTTTTTCAAAAAGCTTTTCGCAGTTTTTCAATCAAAATTAAACAGGCAATAAAAACATCAATTTTAAAAGTAAACGTTAACTTTTTAGCAAATTTTGTAAAACCAAAAACTTTAGAGATTGATTTAAAACATTTCCAAACTAAAAATGAAGTTATTACTAAGTTAACAAATTTAAAAAACTGGTACAAAGAAAATGTTCAAAAAAAAATTTTAAACAAGCTGTCAGAATTTCAAGAACGTGATTCAGGGTATGCATTATATGAAATTTTACAGTTAAAAGTACACATAAATACATACAGACCGATCACTGTAGGCATTTCTACCTTTGTAGAAACTCCCCAATTTATAAAAAACAGTAAATCAGTACTAAACATTCAAAATAATGATGTTTATTGTTTTCTTTGGTCAATTGTTGCTTATTTATGTCCTGCACCAGCTTATAAAAATCCAAATCGGGTCTCATCTTACCCTCACTTTAGTGAAATTCAATATGGACCAACTAAAAGAAAATTAAATTATAGCTCTTTTACCTTTCCTCTAAAGTTAAAGGATATTCCCAAATTTGAGTTATATAATGAATTAGCTTTTGATATTTTTACTTATGAAAAAACTGAAATTTTACCATTTGCTATAAGTAAAAATGATTTTCCTATTAAAATAAATTTACTTTTGTTAACCTCTATAAATAATGAGGGTGATAGCAGTGAAGATGAGATGGATATGGATTTAAATGACTATTCAAAAAGGAAAATTAATCATTTTGCTTTAATTAAAGATTTATCACGTTTATTGCACAAACAACTACCAAACCAAAAAAATAAGTCATGGTTGTGTTTACGCTGTTTAAATGCTTTTGTATCACTTGAAAATTTAGAAAAGCATTCTGTTGATTGTAAAAATTTAAATAAATCTAAAATTGTAATTCCTTCAGAAAAAGAAAAAATATTAAAATTTTCAAATTTTAAATATAAAGAAAATGTACCGTTTGTAATTTATGCTGACTTAGAAAGTATTTTGATTAAGTTAAAAAACAGCTCTAATATCTCAACCAATATAAAAACAGAAAATTATCAAAAACATGAACCTTTTAGTATTGCTTACTATTTGAAATGTTCATATGATGATACACTTTCGCGTTTTAATTTGTATACAGGTAAAGACTGTATTGACTGGTTTATAACGGAATTAAATGATTTGGCATTTGAACTTAATGCAATTTTTGGAGACGTTGTGAAAATGAAACCTTTAAGTCAACAACAATTGGATTATGTCCAAACTGTTACTTGCTGTCACATTTGTGGAAAAAAGTTTGAACCACAGGACAAAAAATTTAAAGATCATTCACACCTGACTGGTGAATTTAGAGGAATCGCTCATTCCTTCTGTAATATTCAATATGTAGATAACCATGCAGTACCTGTTGTGTTTCATAATTTATCAGGATATGATAGTCATTTTATTTTAAAAGCTTTAGCCACAAGAATTGAGGGTAGAATAAGTTTATTACCTATTAATAAAGAAAAATATATTTCATTTTCAAAATTTATTACAAACACTAAAGTAAATTTTAGATTTTTAGATTCATTTCGGTTCATGACAAGTAGCTTGGATAAATTATCTTCATATTTATCAGATGATCAAAAACAAATTATAAAAAAATACTATCCTAAAGATCTAGAATTTCAGTTAGTTTGTCGTAAAGGAATTTTTCCCTATGAATATTTAGATAGTTGGGAAAAATTAAATGACATTCAATTACCATCAAAAGAAAACTTTTTTAGTAAAATTAACAATAGACATATTTCAAACTCAGACTATGAACATGCAAAAATAGTTTGGAATACGTTTAAAATTAAAAATTTGCAAGAATACGCTGAACTCTATTTAAAAACAGATGTTCTTATCCTTACAGATATTTTTGAAAACTTTAGGACTACCTGCATGGCTACCTATGAATTGCATTAAATTTTTTTAGTGTTCCAGGTTTAGCACTGCAAAGTATGTTAAAAATCAGTCAGGTAGAGTTAGAGTTATTGACGAACATTGATATGATTTTATTTATTGAAAAGGGAATACGGGGAGGAGTTTCTCAATGTTCAAATAGATATGGTAAGGCAAATAATAAATATATGAATGAGAAATATGATGAAAATCAACCTTCATCATATCTAATGTATTATGATGTAAACAATTTGTATGGTGCTGCAATGTCTTTACCTTTACCTATATCTGGATTTGAATGGGTGGAAAATATATATGAGTTGCCAAATATAATGAGCATTCCAGACAACAGTGATATTGGCTATATTTTTGAAGTAGATTTAGATTATCCACAAGAACTTTTCAATTCTCATAAAGATTTACCCCTATGTCCAGAACATAGAATTCCTAGCGGTTCAAAAATAAAAATTCCAAAATTATTAACTACTCTGTATAATAAAAAAAATTATATTATTCATTACCGTAATTTACAACAAGCATTGAATTTAGGTCTAAAATTAATTAAAATCCACAAAGTTTTAAAATTTAAACAAGATTGTTGGCTGAAACCTTATGTTGATTTAAATACAGAACTCAGAAAAAAAAGCAAAAATGAATTTGAAAAAAATTTTTACAAATTAATGAACAATGCAGGATTTGGGAAAACCATGGAAAACGTAAGGAAATACAAAGACATAAAATTGGTAACAAAATGGTCAGGTAGATACGGAGCAAAATATTATATTTCACAACCAAATTTCCAAAATTGTACTATTTTTGATAATGATATGGTTATTATTGAAATGTCTCGTTTAAAAGTAAAATTCAATAAACCAATTTATTTAGGCTTTTCAATTTTAGATCTATCAAAAACGTTTTTGTATGATTTTCATTACAATTATATTCAAAAAACTTTTGGTGATCTATCAAAGTTACTTTACCCAGACACTGATTCACTTATTTATCAATTTTATGTTGACGATATCTATAGGTTTATTAAAAAAGACATACACAAATTTGATACCTCTGATTATCCATTAAATAATAAGTATGAAATCCAACCAAAAAATAAAAAGGTTTTAGGCATCATGAAAGATGAAAATAATGGTAAAATTATGACTGAATTTATAGGACTTCGATCAAAAATGTATTGTTTCAAAATTCAAGTTGAAAGTTCTGAAATTGAAGCATTTCAAGCCAATATAACAGATAAAGGTGAGGATATTTCAACTGAAGACATTCAAAATTTAGGAGTAACCAAAAAAGCCAAGGGTATTAAATCCTCATCATTAAGCAAAATTTCTTTTGAAGATTTTTATCAATGTCTGTTCAATAATTCTACATTAGAAACCAGTCAATATTTAATTCGCTCAAATAAACATGATGTGTATACAATTGCTCAAAGAAAACTTGCTTTATCTCCTTTTGATGATAAAAGAATTGTTAATTACTTGTTTACAGATACAAAACCTTGGGGATGGGAAAATTATCAAAAATAATTTTATTAAAAATGTTTCTTAGATCTAATTAAATAGTTCAACTGTGAAATTTTTTCTACTAATCACTATTTAATAGCAGCAAGAAGAATCTTTAGGACGAAAAGGAAAGGTAATAAAAAGAAAATTTATATATATATTGAATCAGTTATTTTGAAAATAAGTATTCCAGATTTTTTTCTATTACAGAGAACACCATCAGGAGCTCTGCTAAACAATTTAAAAGAATCAAAGACGACAAACCAACTCGAAATGAATGGTCAAGCTAATATGAAGAAGAGTAACAATTATAAAAATGTTAGATTTTTTCTACAATCACAATAGTGTGAGGTTATACTTCTACATTTTTTTTAATTTTAGGCTCTTTCCGATCTTTCTCGCTTCACCTGTGAGGGGACAAGATTTTGTGTGAAATGTAACAAGCATTTTTGTTTTTGCTCTCAATCTATTAATGAGCATAACTTTGTGGAACGATGTTATAATACCATTGCTTAAGCCGACCTCTATTGTAGTGAAAATATGCACAAAAGTCCAGAGTTTAACAAATAAAACCTTTTTCTCATGTAGAAGGAAGTGAAAAGATTAATTACTTAAGGAAGTTTTTAAATGAAGAACTCAAGAAGATTCCAGAATGTTATTTCCATAAAACAATACAGCCTTAGCATTGTGCAGTGTCAAATGTGAAACTATTATACAATTATAAAAGTTGTCATCAATAAATATTTTAATAGAATTTAGGATGTTTTTTAATATTTGTTACAGGGTTACCTCTCTCTGAGATAAATATATTATTATTTAATAAAAACATGAAATGTGAAATAATTTAAGTCTTGTTTTATTTTATATACACACACATTTATCTGTATAAATTCTATAAATAGAAATATTTTGACCTGAAGCTGACCTCTCTCTGAGATAAATATATTATTTAATAAAAACATGAAATGTGAAATAATTTAAGTCTTGTTTTATTTTATATACACACACATTTATCTGTATAAATTCTATAAATAGAAATATTTTGACCTGAAGCTGACCTCTCTCTGAGATAAATATATTAATATTTTAATAATTTTAACCACAGGCATGCTAAATTACTTTACTAGCTATTGCGTCATTTTCTCTTGACCAGTAGGGCCTCACCTTGGCCAGTAGGGTCTCACCTAAATGTGGTGCTATGTATGGATACTTGACACATACAGGTGTCATCAGCTTACAAGAACTTACCTGTAATTTTATTAAGGTCCTTTTGACCAACATCTGCACCTTCTGGTAACTGGTCATTGTCGATATTTCTTCTTCAGCTAAGAACTACTTCTTATAGAATTACGTCACTTCTTTAGCACACAAATAAAATGTTCATCCATACATCCACTTAAGACATGTTAACACATATATAATAGGGTCCTTTTGGTCAACAGCCACTGGTTAATTACGTCACTGTCAATCACTTCGTAGTCTAAGAAATACTTCTTGTAGAGCTACGTCACTTCTTCGGCGAAGAAGTAGGACCACATCCAATCTTTGGTCGCTTCGGATGGACACATGCCATCCGCTGTCACAGTATCCCGCTAGTTACACTACTAATGTAAACTTCATTTTAGAAATATTATTTTCACGGATGAAGCAAGGTTTACAATATAATATGGTATCACCAATTTACACAACACACATGTATGGGCTGATGAAAATTCTTATGCCACTATTGTTTCGCATCATCAGCATCAGTTCCAATCAATTAATATCTGGGCAGGAACCATTGGCAATTTTTTGATTTAACCATTCGTATTGCCGGAATGCTTGAATGGACAACTTTATTTGGAGTTTCTCCAGAACGCTTTTCAGGATTTAATAGAGTACTTACCACTTGAAACCTGCCGAAACATGTACCTCATGCACGATGGAGCACCACCTCATTTCAGCGTTCGTGTCCGGGAGCACCTGAATAACGTCTATCCAAACCGTTGGATAGGTAGAGGAGGACCTATTACCTGGCCTCCTCGATCTTCCGACCTTACGCCGTTGGATTTTTAACTGTGGGGACACCTGAAAAACTTGATGTAGTCCACTCTGGTCAACACTAGGGAGGAACTTCTACAGAGAACCACGTTCTATTGTGATGTGATAACGATCAAGGCTGGGTTATTGTGACGGGTACAGCCGTCCTCAATTCGTCGTGCCCGCGAGTGTATCAGACTTCATAGAGCCCATGTTGAACCCTCTTATGAAGCTTTTTAATAATTTCGTTAAGGTGCCTCATATTACATCACTGCGTTTTTTCTAACTTTTGTATTCTTTCGGATTAAACAACTTAAAATGAAACTTTTCTGTTGTTTGAATGACTTTCGTATCACACTTTGTTGTCAAGAAACAAAATAGAAATTATGGTCCTTTTTATTAAAAATAAACCATGAATTTGTTTATTATTCTTTTTCTCGAAAATGGTTCATTTTATCGATAATAAACAAGAGTGCCTTTTTTTAGTCTAAGGCGAAAGCTACCCAGATTTATTTTTTTTAGGTCTTTATCATACAGGGTATTAAAAATTTAAGCAATAAGTTGTAAAGCCTAGTCCGCCCCTGGTAAACTAAAAAAGTTAAATATGTTTCAAGGACACTATTTTAAGAGGTCCTTACTAGTGTCCATCACAATAAATTCTTAAAATATTATATTAAGTACCTTAAAAGTTATTCAAGAAAAATCAATTTCCAGTGGCGTTCTTCAGGGGCACATATCTCCGTAGGGAGGTCCTGTAAGTAAAAATTTCATAGGAACTTGTCATCTTATTTTTTCATGTTCTATCTGAATCCGACAGATTTCTCACATTTTTCCGGACACCCTGTATATCGTAAAAAAATTGTTTCTCAAATAAAATATTTTAATGCCGATTTGCGGCTAAACGGAACGATTTATCGATATGAAACAGTACATTATTTGAAGCATATTTCATCGCCTTCAAAATGACCCTCCACTTTGATAACATCTGTCAGAATAAAAAAGTTAAGAGGAAAATATAATTAAAATTTTAGCAAAGTGCCAACTGTTGGCAATAAGTTTGGAAAACATTCTTACAGCCAGATGAAGCGGTTCATTGAGCATAAGATATCAAATTAATAAAAAAAAAATTTAAAACTTTAATCAGTTGTCACTAGGAAAACATCGAGATCTCGACATTTTTTTAAATGACTTACTGACATTATTTTATCGCCTAAAATCACCGCCTTAAGTTTTCCGACGTTGTTTCCGGGCACCCTGTATAATTAATGAAAGTATAGACATCAATTATTTATTTAATTATTATTTTAAGCAATATAACTAGTTAACTCTATATCTTTATAATATTAAATAAAAATAATTAGATGATGTTTATTTTCGTTCGCAACGCAAAGTTATTTATTTATTTGCGGTATACACCATTTACAAAGGGAAATAACAATAGAACTTATATATACAATAAAGTTGAATCTAATAACACAATAGATTAAAGATAAATATTTCATAAAAATCACAGAGAGTTGATCAGTATCAGTCAGTCAAAGTGGCAATACATTACTACGAATTTTTCTCTTAAGATCTAATTTAAACTTAGAATGAGTGGCATGAATATCAAAGTCATGTCTATCGAAGTTACGCTGCAGCCTGGTCAAAGGACGAAACATGCCATAATTGCTAGAATGGAAGGGTAAACAGAAGAGATTTCTGCTGCGAGTATTGTGTCTTGTATTAAAATATAATTCAGATAAAAGATAGTCACAATCTATGTCACCCGTAATAAGCTTAAAAAAAAAACACATATCCAAGAGGAAACGTCTGTCTTGTAGAGAACATAGATTTATACTGTTGAGAATGAGTTGATAATCTATATGAAAATTATGAAAAAGAATTTGTAATTTGTGTGCACAAACACGCAGAAATCTCTTCTGCACACCCTCAATCGCCTGCACATGCACCTGATAGTAAGGTGACCACAACACACTGGCATACTCCAGGCCGGATCTCACCAGGGAGCAATACAATAATTTAAATGTTTGACATGAAAATTCTTTACTGTTTCTAGATACAAATACTAGGTTTCTATAGCCCGTACATGTAATAGAATTAATATGGTTAACAAATGTGAGAGATCTATCCAGTATAACTCCAAGGTCACGAATATCCTCCACTTTATCCAAGATAACATCAGCTATATTATAATTACAATCAATAGGATGATGAGATCTATGAAAGAATATACTATGACATTTTTTTATATTCAAATCAAGACCATTCATCTGAGACCAACTATAAAGGCCATCCACATCACTTTGAAGCAAACCACAGTCCTCACTGGAGTAAATTGATCTATAGATTTTAAGGTCATCAGCAAATAACAAAAATTGAGACTGAGTAATAAATTTACCAATGTCATTTATAAAAAGTATAAAAAATAAGGGCCCACTATGGGAACCTTGTGGTACACCAGAATGCACAGCAATCTCTTTAGATACATAATTATTTATTCTTACTCTTTGAACCCTTCCAGTGAGGAAACTGAGAATCCACTGAAGAATGCCCGATCCAAAACCCCAAGCCGCCAGTTTAGCCACAAGCAGTTTATGATCAACTCGATCGAACGCCTTCGAAAAATCAGTATATATATTGTCGACTTGGAGTTTATTCTCAAAAGCATTCAACAGGTAATCGTGGTAAGTTAATAGGTTCGTGAGTGTAGACCTCCCCGGACAGAATCCGTGCTGCTGCGCAACTATGATTCGCCTGCACTCCCATGACAGCCGAGATGTAACAAGAGAGTCAAAGATTTTAGGGATGGCAGACTGCACGCATATACCCCTATAGTCAGCCACATTGCTCCTATCACCAGACTTAAATATAGAAACAATAAATGATTCTTTCCAAAAATCCGGAAAAATACCAGTCTGAAGTGACAAATTAAAGATAAAGTTTAATGGCTGGCTAAGAGAGCATACGCAGGCTTTCAGCGCCACAGACGGCACTCCATCGGGCCATAGGAAGAACTCGATTTGCAATGCATCATGGCTTCAAACACATCAGCGACACCCATGCTTAAAACATTGACATTAACTAATTCTTGTAAATTGTAATAATACTCAGGAATATCATATTTAGATATAGAATAAACCGTTGAAAAGTAGTCAGAAAACAAATCCACTGAGTCAGCACAGGTGCCACCATGCAGATCACCAAAATACATTGCGCTGGGAAAACCAGCAACCTTCCTCGCGCCACCATTTAAATCTAGGTACAATACTGTATGTGGCGCCATCTAACAATAAACAAAAAACTAAGTATATAATTGAGTTTCTCATCATCAATATACCGAATTTCATCAAATTGCCATGTACTGAACAAAAAAATAATCAAAAACCAAATAAGGAATTTTTTTGGACGCCCTGTATCTTAAGAACCAAGCTGTTGCGGACCCATGCTCATATGAACTTTTTATCTTAAAATTAGTGAAAGATTCACCCTTTAAAGTTTGTACACGTACTTAATAAACACCCTGTATAAGAGCGACTTTTGTTTTATGTGGATAGTTATGCACAACTGCAATTTTTTTTAAGGTAAGACGTTTTTGTGGAAAATATCGAATAAACAATAAAGCCTAGCTAGGTACCTGAATATATCAACAGTTTATTATAAACAAAATAATTCAATATTAATGAAGGAAATATTATATCGGTTTTTTTTTCTAAATAGCTCAATTACCTAATCATTTCGTACGTTGGATACAATAAGAGCGGCCAAAAATAAGAATAATAATAATTAATAATAATTAAACGTTTATTAACTCAATAAAAAAAAGATAATGCTTTTAAAAGAAATGATAATGGGTCAAATGGTCATAATTGCAGCTTCCTGCAAATTTTAAGCATGCAGGTAATGTTGCAGCCGTACTGTAAATTTTTCGAAATATTTTAAATAAAAGTATTCCAATAATTTCATCTAAACACACAGTCTTTTTTTATTTGGAACTATTTCTTAGATCCTCATCAAGGCAGAAAGTCTTAAAAACTTCCCGGGATACCACTTGAAGTTATGAAATGTATGAAATCAACACACAGAAATGAGACGAAAAGACTAAAGAAATGTAAGAAAAACAAACTTTTCTAACCTGGAAAGCTTGACCTTCAAAAACGCCTTTTTGGGACATCCTGTATATTTATGTAAATTTTCGTATTAAAACATCGCTACAAACACATTTTCACTTTTATTATAAATATGTAAAAAAAAAACAGTTCTTAATTTAATTTCTGATTTATATGATAAATTTTGCTAAATTCAATATAATTTGGAACACCTGGTACACTAAAGTCACTCAAAAACATTACAAAATATTTTAAATCAAAATCTTTCATTATTTTTTTATCTATAATTACCTGTTTTTAAAACAATCAAGATAATTAAGACGTAGCTTTTGAGTCACATAAATTAAAAAACGACTTTGTGGAACATCCTGTATATGTGAATTTTCGTATTTCAACATCATTGGCCTTTTTCTATTAATATATTTGCATAAATAATCCTTAATATGCAAAAAAAAATAGTTTATCTTAATAACTAAAAATCTTTAAAAAATCCTTTACTTGTCAGATGGAGTAGATAAATAAAACAAACGAATTAGGAAAATATTTCCTAGCCATCTGATTTAAAACCTTATACTATAAGGCCGTATTTGGCTAACACAGTTAGCGCTACAATACTAAGTTGATTGCTTAAAACTACCAAGAAAGGAAGACCTTCTGACAAGTAAAGGATTTTTTAAAGATTTTTAGTTTTCTAATGTACCTAATGGTATAGTCCTCTCTTCTGATTGCTTAAAACTTCTAAGAGATGGCGCCACTTATCGTTCACTGCCTGAGCAGGACGATAAAACTGGTTATAAAGACTTGAGGCCTTTCTGTTGTTAGGTATGTCTGCGCATACCCTATGCTGACGAGAACCAAGGTCTTCCTTTCTTGGTAGTTTTAAGCAATCAACTTAGTATTGTAGCGCTAACTGTGTTAGCCAAATACGGCCTTATAGTATAAGGTTTTAAATCAGATGGCTAGGAAATATTTTCCTAATTAGTTTGTTTTATTTATCTTAATATTTTCCGATTTTCCGACCCGGTACACTAAAGTCGGTAAAAAACGGTCGCTCAAGTGAAAGACGACAAAATATTATATACAATTGGTTCAGTTAAAGGTTATTAATTTTTCCATTACTTTCTTTTTGCCCTATATACAATAAACACACAAAAAAGAGGAAAGAAATGTAAGAAAAATGAATTTTTGAAACCTGGAAACATAAGTTAAAAAAACGCCTTTTTTGGGAATGTACCAGTCGTATTTCAAGAGAATTACCTGTCCTTATCAGTAAATTTTCATAATCATTTTTATTATAATTATCACAAAAACAGTTCTTCACGTTTTCCGATTTTTATTATAAATTTTGATCAACTCAAACATAATTGAGACACGTACACGTAGGTATTTCGGGGGTGAGACGCCCCTTGCACATAGCAATAAAGTGTTAGATACTCATGCTAATATTATTGATTTCGATGACTAGCAATAGGGTAAAACAAGACACATTTTAATATTACTATAAAAATTCTTGTAACAAAACGTTCCATTTGCAAATTTTCCTAAAAAAAACATGCTTTATTCAAATTTATCACTTATTATTAGTTAGTTTTGTTTATAATGTTCTAATCTGTTTTGTAATATTTCATTTTTGTTTTGTATTATTCAATATACAGTGTGGTCAGTTAAGCGTGGGCCTAATGGGAATTTTCTTTATTATTGGTTTCCCAGAAAATTTTATTCTTCATAAAAGTTGGTGCATGTCCGATAACCTTTGCACTAAGAATGGCTCAAGTCAAATAGGATAAAGGGTAGGGCAAAAAATATGAAAATCGTTCAAAAGGAAAGTACCCTTATGTTGAAACATAGAGAAAGACGTTATTAAGAAAAGTTGTTTAGAGTTAAAAAAATATGCCTAAATATAAAGTCATAGACTTTGATGTAATGTGGTTTAAAATATCAACGCAGAGAATTACTAAATTAATCTGCTGCCTTTAACGGCCGCCAAGCGATACCCATTATAGGGACTTGTTCTCCTCACTTGCTAATACTATCGACTTTTTGCAAACCAACCATCCCAATTCCGAAGTTGTCATCCTTGGTGACTTTAACGTTCATAATGTCTACTGGCTTAAATACTCAATTACAACCAACGAGCAAGGCCGCAAAGCCGAATCCTTTGCCATCAGCTCTGGCCTCACCCAACTCGTGGGTGAGTCAACTCGGATTCCAGACCGAGATGGTGATTTTGCTAGTTTGTTGGATCTTTTCTTAACTTCAAACCCCGACTTGTACACTGTCACCGTGAATCCTCCGTTAGGACGTCTGACCACAACCTTACTTCGGCACTGAGCAAACTACCAATTAGTGCCGAACAGCCTCCTAAATCACGCAAGATCTGGCATTATACATCAGCTAAGTGGGATGACCTAAACGACCATTCTCGAACCTTTCCTTGAAGGAACGTTTGTTTTACCTCTGACGATCCATCCATCTGTGCTAGAGGGGTATTGGAGGTTATCCTTACTGGCATGGAAGCCTTTATCCCTTTCTCAAAAAAGTGCCCTTCTAACGGCAAGCCTTGGTTTACCAAAAATTGCGAACGGCGTCAAAACCCTACCGCCGAAAATCGTATGATCCTTGTTAACACTCGAAACCATGCAAACGATAAACCAAAGCAAAGAAGCACACAACCCAAAGATCAAAGACAAACTTCTTGAATGTCCTAACGGCCTAAGATCATTTTGGTCGGTAGCCAAGGCCGTCAGTCAGAACTTTACAAAGTAAACCATTCCACCTCTAACACGTTCTGATGGCACCATTGCGACCAATGCACAGGAAAAAACAAACTTACTGGCGGAACTATTTTCTTCACATTCAACGGTTAATTTTCAGGAAAAAACTCCACCGAACATTCCTCCTGTAGAATCGAGAATGACCGAGATTGCTTTCCGGCACCGCCATGTTAAACGAATCTTGAGGAGTCTTGACACCAAAAAAGCTTCTGGTTCTGACGATATTCCAGTCATCGTAATTAAGACATGCGCTGACGAATTGACACCGGTATTTTGTAGGCTTTTTAAATTATCTTACAAACAAGGAATATTTCCTTCTTGCTGGAAAACTGCGCGAGTCCAGCCCATACCCAAAAAACGCAAGAAGACCTTGCCAAACCACTATCGTCCAGTCGCATTGCTTTCGGTTATATCAAAAGTTATGGAGAAGGCTATCAACGAAAAATTATTAAAGTACCTGGAAGGCTTCAACATTATTAGTGACCGCCAGTATGGATTCCGTAAGTCTAGATCAATAGAAGCCCTTCTCGCTTATGTTACTCACGTTTGGAACAATGCAATAGAACATCATTGGGAGTCCCGGGCGGTAGCACTGGACATTTCCAAGGCCATTGACCGACTATGGAATGAGGGGCTCCTAACTTAAGTGAGAGCATACGGAATGGCGGTTCAATTTTGTTCATGGCTGAGAAGCTTTCTTAAAGATCGTTCTCTGCGAGTGGCGATGGACGGATTTCTATCAAAGCCGGAGTTCCACAAGGTTCTATATTGTTGCCCACCCTCTTTTTACTATACATTAACGATCTTTTGGAAAAAACTAAAAATCCTATATATAGCTTCGCTGATGATAGCACCCTTGTTTCATCTTTTACTTGGGATGCTCGGACATCGGCTGCCAATGCACATCTCTATAGGCAGAAGAGGTCTCCATTCTCAACAAAGACCTGGAAGGAATTCTGTCTTGGGATGACAGTAGCCAAGTAGAATTTAACGCTAAAAAAACCGGGCGGCAGTTTTCTCTAAAAAAGTTAATGTTGAAGAACCGGATATAGTGATGGCGGGACATTTGATTTCCTTGGCTTCATCAATTTATCTATTGAGCGTCAATTTGGATAGTCATGTCTTGGCATACTCATGTTGCGGCCATGGCTAAGGCAGCCTCGCAAAAGCTTGGAATACTTTTCCGAACTAAGAACCTCTATACACCCCAACAACTTTTGATGCTCTATAAAGCCCAAATTCGACCATCGCTGGAATTAATTTCTACTCCATTACACTAAAAGGAATTATAAATATGTTAGGTTTAGATCAATTAGTACTATTACCTACGAGATACAAAAATCTATCCAGTTCTCTTATCAATCTTGCCCTGTCGAATTTTAAACCAGTCTGCAAAGCGCATAATTTTCCAAAAATAACTGACCATTCAGTATTATCTTTTACGTTAAATAGCACAGAAAGGGCTAGAGAAAAAAAAGAGGCTTGGTAATTTATCACAGGCTATAATCTTGATAAGATTAATTTAGAACTTTTGGGGGTCGACTGGTCCATTTTACTAAACTATGTTGATGTTAACGTAATTTTAGATGAAATTAAACATACATTTCCTATAATTGTTAACAGTATATCCCTCGGTATATCCCCCTATCATGAGGTTACCTTCAAGGCTAATAATCTGCCTTGGTTTGATAGGGAACTTAAGGTACAAGCGTAAGAAAGAGATAAGGGATATGTTGATTTCAAAAAATGTAATCCTACTTATAAAAATACTAAGTGGTTACTCTACCAGTTAACTAGGAATTCATTTGTTAATCTGCTTAAAAGTAAGAAAATACAGTATTACTACAATAAAATTGATAGAAATAGAAGCAACAGCGAACCAATGTAGAAAACACTAGTCAATGATACTGCAAAAGCATTTACACAAAAATACATTGAATTTAAATCTGGAGACACTCAGGTGATCGCGAGGAAGAAGCAAGAAATTGCGGAAAACTTTAATATATTTTTTGTATCAAGTATGGACAAAATAAGAAACACAATACTAGCGTCTAATGCGTGGTTTTCTGGCACATTGCCTAACATCAATAGCAGATTCTCGAAATTCAATTCTCTATCTATAAGCGATTTAAAAAAAATTGTTTACTCTCTAGATAACAGATACAAAAACGAAGACATACTGAATACCAAAATTCTCAAAAGGTCCTTTAATGTGATAGGTCTAAATTAAATTGATACCTCATTGGAAAGAGGTCAATTTCCAAATGAACTAAAAACTAGTTTAATAATACCTATACCTAAAGTAATCAACAGAACTGATCTCTCTGACTATCGCCCAATAAACACTTTGCCCGTAATTGAAAAAATTTTGGAACTAACCATATAGAATCAACTTTACGATTACTTTAACTCTAATAAATTACTCTATATTAATCAATCAGGATATAGAAAGAACCATTATTGTGAATCAGCAATCCAACTGACTGTCTCCACTTGGAACAAGCTCATTGACCAGGGTTATTTTGTGTCAGCAGTCTATCTCGACTTTCCTCGCGCATTCGAAACGATTGACCATACGATTCTATTAGAAAAACTCAAATATTATGGTATCGAGAGTACAGCTCTAAAATGGCTTAAGGTCATCAGATAACAAACGTCAACAATTTTAAATCTAGCAAAATAGCAAATAAATATGGGGTACCTTAGGGTAGCGATCTAAGGCCCTTACTTTTTGTAATATACTTGAATGATATAAGTCACTTCGTAAACCCTAATTTCCTAAATTTATTTCCTGGCGAATTGCTTTTGTCTTGTAGTGATAAGAATCTAAACTCTGCAATCAACAAAACTATTATGGAATTAATGAGAATTGAAGGACACCTTAATCCAAACAAATTAAAACTTAATGTTGATAAAACCAAAGCTACGATTCTAACTACTAAATATAAATATACTCAATTAAACTCAGATAGAATTAATCTAATCATATATAATTCAAGAATCGAGATTGTTACAAATATCAAGTATCTAGGGTTTCACATTGATAATCTATTATCTTTTAATATGATATTACAAAGTTATTTTTCTTCTCAAGAGTCGCAACTGACCTCTCCATAAACTCTAGGCTGCTTAAATATCAAGCAATAATTCAGCCACATTGTAATTATTGTGCTAGTCTTCTCTACCTCCTTGATGGCAATAGCAAAGCTACATTACAAAAACTGCAGAATCACGGTATAAGAATCATACTTCGGTGCAATCGTTATACCCCAATATCACTTGTGTAGGACTGCCTTGAATGAAAATCAGTTGCAGTCTCTTTAAAATACCAACAATGATTTTTATTTTTAAAATTTTACATAATCTCCTTCCTCCTTACTTGAGCCAAAATATTGTGCGAATTAGAGATATACATAATCATTTCACTAGCACTAATAATATCTATATCAGAAGAACTAAGTCCAAAAAAACTATGAATTGTCTATTCTACTATTCTTTAAGTGTTTCAATAAATTCCACAGTCTGCCCAGAGTTGTAAGAGGCAGTGGAAACCTAAACGCTATCAAATGTAATTTGTCTGCTGTATTAGAGTGGTGGTGTGTTGGAGATTTCAAAGTTTCTTTCTTTGTAAATAAGGATGTACCTATTATTGAAATATAAATTATTATTATTATTATTATTTTCTAACATATCACCTTTTACCATAAAACCACTGAAATAACATGATTTGGCTTGTTTTGCTAAACATAACTCCTATAACAAATATCTTACTCTGCTTAGCAACGGACCAATTTCCTTCCATGAAAATGCATACAGATTAGTTTTACTGTTTAGTTGGCCAAAATCCAATACAAAAGGTTTATCAGGATATGATAAAACTACATCAAAAGTATCTAAAAAAGACATTATGTTTATAGCAGGTTGCCAACCGGCATATTTTAAAATCCTCACATGTTTTCCTAGGAAACGTTAGCTTAATGTATTCTGCAAAAAAGTTTGTAATGGTTTCAATAATGTGTGGACCTTCCTCTTTAAAATGTGCATAAAATATTGGCCAATCTCTTGGAGTTATACCTAAAATGTTAACAAAGTAGACAGAAGGTTTATAAGTGAAAAATCAATTGATATTTCTTTAAATTTCAATGCATGTAGGTACTGTTTTTGCTTGTATGTACAGGGTCATTCTGTATATATTGACCCATATGCTAGCGGCATTATTGATAGAGATATCAAAAAACTGAGGTGAATAAAGTTGTAAAATTTTAACTCAGCTTTTAAAAAAAATTATCAGAAAAAACAAAAGACTGTTGGAACTTTTTGCACGAGTTGTGTTATTTTAAATGGAACACCCTGTATATTAATAGATATTTAGGAAGAGCATTTTTTACTGATTTCAAAAATATGTATTTTGATACCTTTCTGACAAGCCATTTAGAAAATATTTTAAATTAAAATTTTCTTTAAAAAGTAATATTAAAATCGGGGTTGCAATGGATTAATTCAACAATTTATTAATATAAATATTGGGAGTAACATTTACAAGATAAAATAATTACAGTTGCTCGATGTGACCGCCATTTCTCTCTATACAATCTATATAATCAACTTCTAATTTGTTAATAGCATGTGAAATGTATTCTGGGTAGTCGTTGTTTAAACTTTCGATTTCTTGGTTAATTTTTTGTCTCAATTGCTGCAAGTTTGTGTTTCTATCGGCATATACCCTATTTTTTAGATAACCCCATAGGAAAGCAACTAATGGGGCAAGATCTGGGCTGATGGGTGGCCATTGGCCGTGTCTTCCTAACCAATCGTCATAACGGTTGTTTGAATACTCCTCATTGATTGACAAATCCTCTAAACGAGCTTCTATTTTGTTGTTAAGAGATTCCAGATATCTATGTCCATTAAGGGAGCCTTTATAAAATACAGGGCCTATGACTTTATTTTTAACTATACCGCACCAAACATGTAAACATTTCCTACCTTCGAATTTTATTCCTGCAATATTATTGGGATTAGTTGTAGCCCATACGTGCATGTTTCTCCTATTGAAAACTCCTGCTATGGTAAATGTCGCTTCATCACTACACAATACTTTTAAAAAAATTATGAGCCGCATTTTTCCTCCTAAGCATTTCTTGGCAGTATAACAAACGCTTACGCCAATGCTCATCATCTAATTTTTGAACAGGTAAGATCGTGTAAGGATGATAAGCATGTGATCGAAGCGTTTTCTGTATTTTTTTCCGTGATATGCCTAAATGATTATGAGCGTCTTCAATAGAACGGGTTGGATTTTCTTTAGAAAAAAAAATAGTATAAGAAAACAGTAAAAACCTTACTAGCCATATCTACCTTCAAAAAACAACAGAATATCTAACTCTTTATCCAAATCTTTTTGAACTACTTTTGGTTTTCACTTTATAAATTTTCGCAGTCGAAATACTCTCTCGATATTTTTAAATGCATTTTTGGATGGAAGCGGCAAATTAGGATATAGTTGCCGATATTCTTGCCTCGCCCTGAATGCATTTGAATTATTCTTATAGAATATACGTAAAAATTCACACTTTTCTTCCTCGGTATACTTTATTTTCGGATGATGATAATAAACTAAATAATAATATTGCGTGTCAAAAGCAAACAATTCATTCGTCCATGGCTACCCCGATTTTAATATTAATTTTTAAAGAAAACTTTCATTTAAAATATTTTCTAAATGCCTTGTCAGAAAGGTATCAAACTATATAGTTTTATAATCAGTAAAAAATGCTCTTCCCAAATATCTATTAATATGTATATTAGGGTGTTCCATTTAAAATAGCACAACTCATGCAAAAATTTTAAAGTTCCAACAGTCTTTTGTTTTTTCTGATAATTTTTTTAAAAAGTTCAGATAAAATTCTACAACTTTATTCACCTTAGTTTTTTGATATCTCTATCAATAATGCAGCTAGCATATGGGTCAATATATACGGAGTGACCCTGTACAACCCTTTTAACATAATGCATGTCTACCTCTGAGTATCTTGTTAATAACAATACACCTAAATTCAGCTGCAGGATGTATGCTTATCCATTTTCTTAGGGCTAAACAAAAGGGAACCCCTTTAACAGATAAAAAATCTTCTTGAATTCTCCCCGATGTGGTGAAATAAAGTATAATATCATCAATGTTGTCTGCTTCTAGTGTATTTCCCATGCTAAACATTTTAGCATCCTAAAACAAATGTTTTTATATTATTTCTATAAAACAAAGGAGTTTCATCCTTGACTGCCTGTTAATGCTGCATAGAGTACAAATTGACGACAAAGGATGACTACACTAAAAACATATTAAACACTGATTTGTCAGATTACCTTGGCATAGTCGTTCAGGTGAATTTAAAACAATATGCGCAAATTAATGGGACAGTTAAGAGGATCTTAAGACCTCTTACTGAGCAGGGTAAGTACAATTTTTTTCTGTCTTGTTGGGAAAATAGATTTTAATTTTATATATTCAAAGAACACAGATGCTAAGAACAAATTCTGCACTTTTATAGATGTACTCAAAAATGCATTTGAGGAGGCATTTCCCCTAAAAAAAATACAATACAAAAAAAAATTTCAGTCACTCAGTCAACTGGTTTAACGAAAATTTAAAAGACATGCGTAATCATCTTCACTTTCTTCACGATTTATATAGAACCCTTCCCTCTCCTCAACTGAAACTAAGAATAAAGTCTTACAAGTCACTGTATAGTACTTCAATTGGGGATGCTAAAAAACAGGCTAACAACAGGTTAATAAGAAATGCAGCGAACCCTATCAGATGCATGTGGAACATTATTAATGAACACAGAGGTGTAGTAAGTAAAAACAGGTCACGTCAAATATTTCTCCTGATGAATTTAACAATTTCTTCACCTCAGTGCTGCGGAAACCGTGGTCGAAGCAGCTGTGTATTTTCGCTCCGCGCAAATACTAACCAAACCTTTGTCAAGTGTAAGAAATTTTTGAACTTTTCTGAAATTTTCTGATTCATTGGTAAGTTGAACTATTTTAATTTGCTTAAACCTAAAATTGTGTAAAAGGTACAGGGGATGGAGCCCGAGGACCCCGGAGGGGGAAACACATTTATGGAACCTAACCTAATAAATGACATTATAGGAATTTCACAACCTGAAATACAAAATCCGACAAAAAATACGAAATCAGAGGCGATCGAGATTAATCAAAATAAGCAGGTAAAAAACACGAACAATGACTGGGACCATTCTACGACAAAAACTAATACAAATAATAAAATACCCAGAGTCTATTCTAGCTTGGATATTGGCCCTTTTGTGGTTTACATTGAATCGACTGAAAAATCCGGAAATAATATCGGTAGGTTTAATGATTTAAAAATAGCGAGAGAACTTTTTAACCTTAATTTAAGAGACGTAAAAAAGATAAATAATAAAGGTACAAACCGCATTGGTGGGGAATTTACGATTTTTTTTGCTGCTAATGATTTCACTAAAAACAGAGCCCTCCTGGACAAGGGGTACAATATTTTTATACCGTATAATTTTGTTTCGAGTAAAGGCGTAGTGAGAGGTGTACATAAATCCTTTTCCTCAGAGGAAATCTTGGAATATTCTTCTCCAGTAGGGCTTCTGGAGGTAGTTAGAATGAAACGTAAACTGTTTAATACTGGAAATGATACTCCAACTTTTGAGGAGACAAATACAATTTCAATTACTTTTGAAGGTGTCATTTTACCCAAGTACGTGGAGCTTTATGGGCTACGGAACCTGTAGTTCCCTACGTAGCTCCAGTCACTCAATGTTTCAACTGCTTGCTTTTTGGGCACATTAATAAAAATTGTAAGGCGAAAAAAAAATGTTTCAACTGTGGATCTTCAGAAAGCCACGAAACGGAGGATTACCAATTTTCTTGCTCCACTAAATGCTTTCATTGCAAATCGGAAGACCATAAAAGCAACTTTAAAAAATGTCCGGAATATGATAGGCAAAAAAATATTAAAAAACTCATGGCTTTTGAACACTTAACCTTTTTCGAGGCAAGTAATGCATGTAAAAAAACTTACATCCCCAATAACGATGATAATAACGATGATTTCATCCTTCACCCATCTGATTTCCCTACAATGAGAACAAATCACAAAAATAGTAACAATTCAAGTGAAACCAAGTTGATCCCCACATCTCAGCGAAGAATGGTAGAACTATCCCATAGACCCAAACGTTCCTTTCAGCAAGTGGTTTCTGAGCCCCCCAAAAAAAGAGTTATCCACAAATCTTTCGACCGTACTGCACATGAAGAAGCGCTATTTTTCCCTAGTAGTAGAGCTGCTGGCAGCAGTAGCCAACGCCCACAAATAGCGGCCTCACAAACATGTTATTCTCAAAGAACTTCTCTCACAGACGATTCCCAATATACATGCTTGCCTAATAGTGCCAATCATAGAAAAAACAATAATACAGTAGATGACCCGATTAAACAGTTTCTCTAAAATAACAAACGAGCAACAACTTACGATTAAAGACCTTATCATGACTCACATACACCCCAGTGTACAAAGTTACTCCCAGATGGACTATGATTACAATTCAAACTAAAAATATAAAATTCAACAGTAATAAGAATAATCCAAAAATATAAAAATTTTACAATGGAACGTTAGATCCCTAAACTCCAACAGAGGGAATTTGATTTTGTTAATTAGAAAAGAGGGTCCCAATATTATTCTTCTAAATGAAACCTGGTTAAAAGACTGCCATAATTTTAAGCTTAATAATTTCAAAGTAATCAGACAGGACAGAAGCGATGGGTACGGAGGTATAGCCACCTGTATTAAAAACAATATTACTTTTACGGTAGAAAAAAACATTGCTCCTGATAACGTGAACGGTTTACAATATTTAACGGTGAAAATAGGTAATTTGAACATTATAAATGTATATTCTTGCACGCAACGTAACATAAACAAAGAAAAAATTAAGAGTATTTTTCAAGAATTTCAGGGACCTACTATTTTGATAGGGGACCTTAATGCGCTACATTGTGCTTGGGGAGCTAAAGTTAATAATCAAAATGGTGTGGCACTAGCAGATTTCCTGGATGAAAATGAACAATATTATTCAGCAATGGTACCCCTACTAGCTTTCACTTCTCATCGGCTAACCCCCTGGATATAGCGATTGTTGACCCAGCTTTGGGCAGTCTCTGCTCTTGGAGAGTTCTAGATGACTGTGGCAACAGTGATCACTTTCCTATAATTTGCGAAGTGAATTCTTCTGAAAAAAATAAGGTATTTTTAACAACCTACAAAGTTAGGAATTTTCAGAAAGCCGACTGGAACCTATTCCACGATACGTTAGTGGTGGACTCACTGCTAAAAGGTAACCCATCGAACTTTAGTGAGCTCATAGACATGCTGAATCAGGCTGCAGAAAGGGCAATCCCATACAAAACAAAAAATATCTCCTCTATCGCTAACAACCCATGGTGGGACGGTGATTGTTCAGTTATGATTAATAAAAGAAAACTAGCAATTAAATCATTTAAAGACAACCCTAATCTAGATAATTTCATTCAGGCAAAAAAAATAATTGCACAAGCCAAAAAATTCTTAAAAAATAAAAAGAGAGAGATAGAGACTCTGATATTGGTTATATCTGGGGAAAAATTAAGGCTTTCTTAGGAAAAAGTACATCTACAAATTATTCAATCATACCTGTCGACTTAAGATTAGAGATGCTTAGCAAAATGTCCGCCGTGTCTATTATCCCTGATTTCTCTCCGACGCCCTCAAATCCTACCGAGACAAACCCTTTCTCAATAGATGAACTAAAGTTAGCGTTACAAAACAAAAAAGGATCTGCTCCGGGTTTGGATGAAATTTCTTATGTAATGATCCAAAAAGCCCCAATTGAAATACAGAAACAAATTTTAAAACAATATAATAGCATTCTGTCTGGCTCGTCAATTCCAGATCTTTGGAAAAACTATAATATCATATTCTTGCTCAAACCCAAAAAAGATGCCAAACTAGTTGAAAGCTATAGACCGATAATTTTATCATCATGTTTTTTGAAAACCCTTGAAATTATGGTAAAAAATAGGATAGAGTGGCAGTTAGAAAAAAGTCTGAGTTTTTCTTGGTATCAGACAGGTTTCAGAAAAGGCCAAGGAACCGCCAAGGCACAGGCCTTGTTAATATCACAAATATCCCTGGCTCTTGAACAAAACCTATCAGCGATGGCACTGTTTCTTGATGTTAAGGCGGCCTATGATCATGTGGATATATATATGTTGTATAACACACTGACAGAATTAAACATCCCCACGGAATTATGTAACGTTATTTTTAGGATACTGAAGAATAGATCCCTCTATACTAGGAATGAATCTGGTGAACTTCTAGGCCCAGGTTCTACAAGTCTGGGAATCCCGCAAGGGTCGCCCCTAAGCACCCTTCTTTTTAACATATATACATTCCTGAAATTTTTAGTATTGTGCCCCAAGTTAAAATAGTTGGTTATGCGGACGATTTGGACATATTCACGACAGGCAAAAATTTTGACGCCATGAAAACCACTCTAACCCAGGCCCTAAGAAAAGTCGACGAATGGCTGCTTGATCACAATTTATCTTTATCTACCAACAAATGTGAAGCGGCCCTTTTTACAAAAAATAGGAGGGCTGTGGATTTGCAGCCTATCTCACTCAATAATCAAAATATAAAATTTGTAGATGAAACGAAATATTTAGGGATGACCCTCCAAAAAAACCTAAGCTGGACTAAACATATAGATAATTCAATCAACAAAGCTCGTAAAGGGATTAACACTATGAAAGCGATTTGTAGAGTGTGGTGGGGGGCAGACCCCAAAACCCTCTTCTCAGTTTTTAATGCTATAGTTGTGTCTCATCTGGACTACGGTTCGATATTTCTTAACCCAAATAATAAAAGTAGTTAAAAGTAGTTTAAACAAGATCAATACAGTACAATTCTCGGGTTTGAGAGTAGTTTTGGGATGCATGCGATCAACTCCCACTAACACACTGCTTGCAGAATCCTCGTCATTGGACATGGAGCACCGCCGCAAGCTCCTAGCTTCAAAATTTGTATCAAAAATTTTAAGCATTAATAGTCACCCCCTGACTACCACTATTAGGGACTCCAGGGCGCTGGCCATGAAAAGTGCAAGCTTTTGGAGAAACCGATCCTCTTCATACCTAATACAGGCATATAACTATTTCTTACCATTTCTTAACAATCTGTATACCGCTGCAAACTACCCGGTTTTCGAAATTGATTTCTTTTATCAAATTAGAGGCATCAAAACTTTGGACCTAGGGATTAAGAAAGAGGGCGGGCACCTCAACACACTGTTTCTGGATAAAGTAGAAAAATTCAGACAGTCACATTTCTTTGTTTTTACGGAAGCATCAAAAAAAGGAAGTAGGGTTGGTTTCGGAATACGCATCCCGAATATTAACTATAATTTCTCCTCTAGATTACCAGATACATTTACCATTTGTACAGCTGAAGTAGCGGCCATACATGAAGCAGTTAAAACCATCATTAATAAGAATATTGACAAAGCTATAATTTTCTCAGACTCATCGAGTGCAATACACAAAATAAACAGTTTAAAACTAGACCCGTGGAATTATATTAGTTTAAGGACCAAACGGTTAATAATGCTGGCGCAAGAGCAGGGCGTTGAAATAATCTTGTCATGGATCCCCGGACATGCGAACATTAAGGGCAACGAAACAGTTGATGCCCTGGCTAAAATAGGTAAAGATTTAAATATCCCCAAAAAAATTTACACTGACAAACAGGACATACTCCCTATCGTGAAAGAAAAAATCCTTAAAGAATTTCGGGCGTTATGGAGAGCGTCCCTGAAACTGAAAGGTAAAGCCTATGCGGAAATTACTGGAGAGTTCCCGAGTAGGGCTTGGTTTAGGGACTTTCAGTTCATTGATCGTAGACATATAACTACTATTATAAGAATGCGAACTGGTCATTGTTTGTCTGCGAACCACCTGTATAAAATAGGGTTAAAAGATAATCCACGATGCGAATGTGGGCAAGTTGAGGATCTCGAGCATAATTTTTTGGAATGCCCAATTAACATTATCCCTGGATTTTGTATGTAACTATCAAGAATTTAGAAAACTGGGGTGCTCCCTCCCCTTAAATTTGAAAACAGTCTTATCTAAACTGAAAATTGAAACAAGCAAACTGATTATAAAACTTCTAAATCATAATAAGATTAAACTGTAAGAAAAATAGTTCAACTTGTCAAATTAATTCCTTTTCTTTCCAGTTCTGCACCCTTTGTGACGTCTTTCCTGTTTTGTGACGTCTTTCCTGTGTTTGTGTTTTTATTTATTTATTTATACAAAAATGGAATACAAACGGGACAAACCCAGAAAAGTATTCACACAAAAATATAAAGTACCTAAACTAAGTTTAAGACTAAATGCTAACACGTGTGATCCTTATAAAATACATATGAAAATGCAAAAATATGTTATAATCTAATAACGTGAACTGCTCGAAGCTATATACAATTTCAACTTAGTACTAAAAGTGTTCAGGGAACAAGAAGAAACATCAACCCCTGAGAGATTCCATAAATTATTACATGTTTTTAGGCATCTATTTAAAGGAGAATTGAGGTAATAATTGGTGTGAGACGAATTTAGGTTTAAATTATTTTTATTCTGGTATTATAAGTTGGTACTGTGTAATATAAATGACAATAAAGCAGGAGAATCTATTAAATTATTAGCTATTTTGAAAATGAATTTGGTATCGGCTATCATTCTGCGATCAACAAGTGAAATTAAATTAAGCTTTTGACAAATAGTGTTGAAGCTATCGAGATTGTTATTAAAACATTTCTTTTTAACCAATTTAACGAATCTATTTTGAATAGAAGCTAGTTTATTAATATAGATATTATACTGGGGATTCCAAATAACAGAGCAATAGCTTAATATACTATTAATATATGCCATGAATAATGAACGTAACGTAAAGGGGTTTTTCAAATCAAAGCAAATACGTGATATAAACCCCAACATTCTATTCGCCCTTTTTGAAATATAATAAATATGTTGATCAAACAGCATCTTGGAATCAAAAATAACACCAAGGTCTTTACTTTGATTAACAGTTGCAAGCTTTTGGTTACCTAATAAAGTATAATTATTCTGAAACATATTCTTATTAAGTGAAAAAGAAATGTGATAGCATTTTTTAAAATTCGAAAACAAACTGTTATTGCGACAGAATGACTCAAGTTGCGTAATATCCTCCTGCAGTAAAACAGTATCCTCAAAACTTTCAATGGAGTGATAAACCTTTAAATCATCGGCGTACATCAAAAACCTGCCAAACTTAAAGCATTTAGATATATTGTTAATATACACATTAAATAATAATGGCCCCAAATGTGATCCTTGGGGTACCCCGGAAGTTACTAGTTGAAATTTCGATACACAACTGCCGATACTAACAGCCTGTATTCGCCCTGTTAAATACGATTCAAACCACTTCAGTAGGCTACCATGCACACCGACCTCAGCAAGTCTATTCAACATAATGTTATGACTTATCTTATCGAACGCCTTACTGAAGTCAGTGTACACAGCGTCCACCTGAATACGGCTATTTAGATGTTTTAATATATATTCGGAATACAGGAATAAGCTAGTCTCAACTGAACGATGTTTTAAAAATCCGTGTTGCTCGATATTTATTAAATTTTTAACGTCAAAATATAAAAAATCCTTTATAATTCCTTCAAATATTTTAGATAAAATTGGTAGCTTTGAAATAGGCTATAGTTTTCAATATACTTATTATCACCGGCTTTTGGTATAGGAACAATAAATGCTTTTTTCCAGACTTTTGGAAAAGTACCTTCCTGCAACGACCTATTAAAGATAAGAAAGAGAGGTTGTAAAAGTCCCTCCATACATTTTTTAATTAATAATGATGGTATGTTATCAGGACCCGCAGGTTTATCAGGTAGTGAGGATATTTTATCTTTAATTTTTTGTTTATTAATTTTATATAAAGGTATGATATTGTTTTCCTGGCTTAAATTAGGAGGCTGTACATTACTTGGTGTTCGGTTATACTAATCTCTCTGACATGTAAAGCTGACACAGCCCATAAAAAGTTCCACGCACTACAGTACTAACATTGCGTAGATTGAGCCACAACGCTAAAATTTATGAAGGCATATCAAAGGAACGATATCTGAAGCTTCCAGGAGTACATACTCGCCAAGCTGGAGGCTTCCCGGAATGTGCTGGCAAATTGCCTAGTTGCAGCGCCATAGAACAAACAAGCAAGCAAGTATTATTGTTAAGCGATAGGTATATATTTTTATCTTACCTACTTTCTGTGTGGTATTGTTTTGATATAAAACAATATAATTTAAATTACTTCTAAACTTTTAATATAGTATTGTTAAAACTAGTTACCCTCTGTATAGTTTTTTATATTAATGTTTTGCTTATTATTGTAGATGTTACCTGTAAATATAGTAATGCACCGCCGAAGAAGAAGGCAACATTTAAGAGAATTTAATTTGGAGAGAGTGCATTTGAGAATGATTCAATCCTTTCGAATTGGATAACATGGAATTTAAAAGAAGGTTTAGGCTGTCAAAACAGCAAGTCAATGTTTTAATGGACCAGTTATTACCACATATGAACAACAGCCCCAGAATCAATGCCTTATCCCCAAGAACAAGGATGTTTGCAGCTTTGTCCTTTTATGCGACAGGTAGTTACCAAAGGCTAGTTGGACAGAGTCATAACATTTCTATAAGTCAGGCAGCTGTATCAAAAAGTGTGCGAGAAATCTCTGTGTTAATAACAAGGCACTTAGCAAATATGTATATCAGGTTTCCACAGGCAGATGAAGAGAAAATGATTTTGAAGAACGTTTTTCATGAAAAATTCAACTTTCCTGGTATAATAGGAGCAATTGATTGCACACATGTGAGAATTTTAAAACCATCAGTCCAAGAACACAATTATATTAATCGGAAAGGCTACCATTCATTGAGTGTTCAAATAGTAAGTTAAAAAGAAAGATAAACATAAATAAATAGTTGTTTATGCATGGTCACTTTACTCTACTTGATTGTTCATAAACTTGCCGTTACTTTACACACTAGTGCATAATATCTTTATAACATTTGGTCAACACTATTATGATGTTTTATAACATAGAAAACAGTTTCATTTTTTTTTTTCACACCACCTAGGACATAAAAATTAAACTTTATATATACAAGTTATACACTATCGGCAAAGTAAAACTTTGCAGGCCAATTTTAATGCAATAGAATAGTATGGTTATAAAATGCCTAAGATTAAAAAGAGAACGACAGCGATTTCCCCTATTCCCCTTCCAATACGACGAGAACAAACGAGAGTATTCCTTTCGCGCGGCCTCGGAACTGCTGGATTTTGCGACGTTGTCACGTAGACTTTTCGAACTTAAGTTTTTAATATTTTATTGGGGAAGACAACATAAATAATTTCATTTTTACTGGTTGATCGAAACCCTGCCCTTTGCTTTCGCGGGTGGCGGTACTATGCAAGACTTGTAAGGACTGGTGGGGGCGGCTACGGCAAGACTCATATTCACAGAGTCTTTTGCATACAAAGGAGTAAATTAATATTTAAAAGAAATGTATTCGAGTGAACAGAAAATTAATATAGTTTTATGGTATTCCAAAGCTGAAAGTGCCGAAGGTGTTGTTGGGCAATTTGCATTTGCGTACCCTGATCAACAGGTTCCTTCTCGCCAAACAATTATTAATATTTATAATCGTTTTAAAAAATCCGGGTGCATTAACCAATGTGGTAAATGCTATCACGAGGATCAACAAGCCCGTCCTATTCCTGAAGAAAGAGTCGAGAGGGACGAATATGTATGCGCTTTTGTGGAAGCAAGTGAGCCATGTTCCAGCACCCATATTTCTCAAGAAATTGGCATTCCAGACCGCACAGTTAGACATGTTTTAAAAAAGCATGGGTATAAATCCTATAAAATGAAAACTACCAAAGAAATTTTTCCAGATGATTTTATGAGGCGAATGGAGTTTTGTGAGACCATGAGAAGGCAAATTGATGAAAATGAAGATTTTTTAAAAAATATTCTGTTTACGGATGAATCATCATTTTCTCTTCATGGTTATCATAATCCTGCAGTCGCCAGATATTGGTCACGGAAAAATAAACATTTAAGTGTGCCTTTGCGGACACAATATCCCCAAAAATTAAACTGTTGGGCGGGTATTTTGGGCGACAATATTGTAGGACCTTTTGTCATTGACGGCAACTTAAATGGGGAAAAATATTTGCAGATGCTGCAAGAGGAAATAATACCAGCTGTGCGTGCCTTGAATGTTAATTTCGAAGAAATTTGGTTTCAGCAGGGTGGTTGCCCTGCTCACAATGCAAGGCGAGTTCAGGAGTTTTTATTATTATTATTATTAGGTTTAAGTTAGGCGGCCATGCCGTTAAAACTATTTGTCACTGATTTATGTCCTCAAAAATTTCGCGTTTTGTACGAGTCGTAGCTGTTTTTGAAGTGGTTAGTTGTTTCAGCAGTGACACAATCATTGGGTAGATTATTCCATTCCCTGTTTACTCTGTTGGATAGAAAGTGCTGTCTACAAAGTTTTTTAAAGCGTTCTCGAACCAACTTGCAATTGTGCCCTCTTAGTCTCTGGTTTGTGTTTAAAGTAAAGAGATCTAGTTCCATTGAGTAGTGCCCGTGAAGTATCTTAAAAGTTTCTATTACATCTCCTCTTAGTCTCCTTTGTTGAAGTGATGTTAAGTTAAGTATTTTTAATCTTTCCTCGTAGGACATATGTGCTATAGAGGAAGAGAGCCTGGTGAATCGTCTCTGTGTTTGTTCAAGTGCGTGTATGTCTTTGGCAAAGTAGGGATTCCACACTGGGGCTGCGTAGTCCAAGATAGGTCTTATATAGATTTTGTAAATTTTTTCGAGTAGCCCTGGGGAGGGGTTTTTAAAGGTCCGTGACACCATATATGATATAGAGTTCGCTTTCTTGATGATATTTCCCACGTGGACTGCCCATTTGAGGTCTTTAGTAATTGTTACACCTAGGTCTTTTTGGCTTTTTACCGATGTTACTAATTTTCCCTTAAGAGTATATGATCTTTCGGGGTTATTGAAGCCCACGTGGAGGACACAACATTTGGTTTCATTTAGGTGTAGATTCCACATAGTGCACCACTGTTCTATTTTCTCCAGGTCTCTGTTTAGTGTTTCATAGTGTGAAGAAGGATTGTTAAATAATTTTGTGTCGTCAGCAAACATTGACATAGGGGAATTGATGCCGGTTGGTAGGTCGCAGGTATATAAATTAAATAGTATTGGAGCTAGAACTGAACCTTGAGGTACTCCTGTAGTGGTTTTAAACATGTGTGATGTCACGCCCTCAACTCTAACAACATTTGTTCTATTGGTTAAAAAATCCTTAATCCAGCTCAAGAGATGTCCACCAATGCCATAGTGTTCTAGTTTCAGAACCAGCTTGTCGTGAGGTACGAGGTCGAAAGCGCTTTTAAAATCTAAGTACAGTATGTCTACCGGTTCTTTTTTGTCCAACGTCTTGGTCCATGCGTTTACACATTGAAGAAGGTTGGTGAATGTAGAGCGCCCTGGAAGGAAACCATGTTGGCATTGTGGGATAATGGAATTTTGAATGAAGAAGTTTGTAAGATCCTCGGCAATTAGTTTCTCCATAAGTTTACAAAGTACGGAGGTTAAGCTTACCTGTCGGTAGTTTTTGGGATCAAATTTATCACCCTTTTTATAAATTGGGATAATGACAGACTTTTTCCATTCTTCAGGTACTTTGCCTTCTTCCATTGATCTTTTCATAAGCTGTGTTAAAGGTTTTATTAGGGACGGTGCATTTTTTATGAAATTTGGATGGATATTGTCTGGTCCTGGGCTACTCTCTGGTTTCAGTTCCCCTATTGCTTTTCTCACCCTTTCTTCTGTTATTTCCAATGTTGTAAGGGTCCTAGTTGTATCTCGTCTTTTTAAAGTTGGAATAGTAGGGTCCTTTTTGGGAGGAGGTCGGTAAAATTCTTGTGCAAACATATTTGCCACTAGATTGGGATCGCTTACCAGGTCGTTGGTTTCATTTCTCAGCACTGGGGAGCTAACTCTAGAGTTTAGACATCTTTTTATGTATCTAAAAAACTTTTTGTTGCTTTTGCTATTTACAAGATCATTTTCATACTTTGACTTTGCCGCTCTGATTTGAGTGGTTACATCGTTAGTAACTGTTCTATAATTTTCGTGGCTTTCTTGAGTATTTGAAGTGCGATATTTGTGCCAGAACTGTCTTTTTCTGTTTATCTTCTTCTTTATTTCTTTGGTTATCCAAGGTTTTGATTTTCTCTTGGTTTCTTTAAAGTATGGTACATAATGTTTGACACAGTGATCTATTTCGCGAGTAATGTTTGTCCACCAGTCGGCTACTGAGCATTCTGGCCACTCTATATTGTTAAAATATTCATTTACCTTTTTGTAGTTTGCGTTTCGATAATTCTTTATTTTCTTTGTTTTTTCTTGATTAATATCCATTAAAAACTGGGACTTGCTGATTATGACTAAATGGTCGCTAGATCAAACTGGAGTTTCCAATTGAATATTAGAGATAAGATCGCGGTCAGATGTAAGCAGAAGGTCTAAGAGGGATGGTCTGTTGTTTATTCTAAATCGTGTTGGTTCTTTAATGTGCTGAGTTAAGTTTGTGCTAAGAAAGGCGTTCATAAATGTATCCGCTGCTGAGTTATTTTCTGTTGGTGTAGGGGTTTCCCAGTTAAGGGTGGGGTAATTGAAGTCTCCTAGAATAAAAAGGTTGTTGAGCTGTTCACTAGCGTCAACTATTGATTTTATAAGGGCATCGCTGTTATCCTTTGATATGTTGGGTGGTCTATAAATGCATGCTAAGTTTAATATTAATTAATTTATACGTAATTCGATCCATGTTGATTCGGATGGTTCTGTATTGTAACCGCTGAGAGTTTTTGTAGCGGTTGTGTATGATCCAATTTTTTGCTTTATATAAATGCAGGTGCCACCCTCTCCCGTTTTGTCGATCGGTTCTAATAATGTGGTAATTGGGAATATTTATGAGACTGTCTGGAAAAGAGTTATTTAACCATGTTTCTGTAAGTAATATAATTTCTGGGTCATGTTGGTGTATAACCACTAAGAGTTCTTGAAATTTTGACATAAGAGATGCAATATTTGTGTAGAGCAGTTTGATTTCTAT
The DNA here is from genome assembly GCA_963920685.1 of Polydrusus tereticollis. Classification (NCBI taxonomy): domain Eukaryota; kingdom Metazoa; phylum Arthropoda; class Insecta; order Coleoptera; family Curculionidae; genus Polydrusus; species Polydrusus tereticollis. Next base: position 53,935,755 of record OY987335.1, read on the forward strand.
AGCTTGAGGATGGGATTTACATTTTGGTTCTTTATATTTATTGTTTTATCTAAGCTGGAGTACGCATCACTTATTTGGTCTCCTTATTATAATATCCACATAAATTCTATAGAGGCGGTGCAGAGGCGATTTGCTAAGGCTCTATGGTTCAGAGCCGATGGTGTCTATCCGATTCAGGGTTTTCCCCATGAACAGCTGCTGCAAAGATTTTCGCTTATAAATTTGGATAGAAGACGTGATTACCTATCTCAGTCGTTTTTGAGCAAGCTTGTCAGCGGTCATATTGTCTGTGAGGAGTTGTTGTCTAAACTAAATTTTAGGGTTCCTACTTTAAATTCTCGCAACACAGATACTTTCTACCTACCACCGTTCCGTACCAACGTTTTTAAGTTTGCACCTATTAACTCGATGTGCGGCTGCTATAACTCCAATGCTAATGCCTTCGACATTTTTGCCTGCAGGTTGAGCGCAATCAAGAGTCACTTTTATCGATGACTGACTTTTTGATGTTTAATTTTCCTTTTTCTTTATGATTTTGTTCTGTATAAATCTTTTGTGTAATATTGTGTAATAAATCATATTTGTTTAGTTATGTAAGTAAATTAGGTAGTTTGTAAGTTTTGTTCGTACCTACCTGTTTTGTAATTGGGTAACTGTTAAACAGTGTATGTATAAATAAATAAATAAATAAATAAATATAATTGGTTTGTGACTCTATGTGTATGTGCTGTTTTTGGGTATTCTACTGTTTGTTTAAAAAAGTTTCATTACTTACAGTTTGATAGTTTGTATTTTTTTGGTGTTCTTTTAATTTTTTCACAAAGGCGGGGCAATTTGAATTTCGTGCTGAGTGGTTACCATCGGGGAGTTTAAGTCTCTTGCAGTTCGGGCAGTTAAGGGTGTTTTCTTTGCAATCCCGTCCGTTGTGGGCTTGACCACACTTAAAACATATTTCATTTCCAGTGCAATATTTCAGGACGTGTCCAAAATTGCAGCATTTAAAGCAAAGTGCTATATTGAAATATTCTTGGGTGTAAACTTTGATCAAATCGAAACTCAAGTTTTGGTTTCTGATGAGCCATTTAAAGACGTCTGGGGTAGTTTGTAAGATCCAGTTTTCTTTTATAGGATTTCTACACTCTCTCTTAGTAACATAGCGTAGCTTGGTATTGACATTTTGTCCAAAAGATGATACTATGTCTGGATTTTGATCAATTAACTCCAAGATAAATTCCTCAGGCTTGTACCCTTTTTTGATTCCGGTAATCATAATGTATGGATCTGTATTTTCATTTTCCTTTAGCTGGAAGCTGTTAACATCTTGCAACACATCCCTTAACTTTTTTTGTTGCATTTCGTCGTGACATTCAATTACTATTCCTCCGCTATTTAGTTCCCTCACTTTTTTAAAAGTCTCTTTTAGTCCTTTACTTTTTAGGTTTTGCTTGATTTCGGTCATGACTACCTTCGGGTTATTTTGATCTTTTATTTTTATCAGTGTTTCATGCTTTTTTGTATGTGGTGGTGTTTTCCAGTCCTGAACAGGTTGCTGGGCAGGTTTTATACTTGCTTTTTGCGTGGCCGTACTGTAACTATTTTGCTGTACTGGTGGTAAAGTTTGGGTATTTGTAGTTGGGTTGGTATTATGAGCGTGTAAGCTGGCATTATTTTTCAGTTGACATAGAAGAGTTAGATTTTCCTGTTTGAGGTGTCCTATTTGATAAGCGAATGTAGTTAGAATTTTATGAATTTCGAAAGTGGCCCTACTTAACTCGATTTTGTTATTTGATTCAAACTCTTTGTTTTGGTCTTCTTCCGTAAACTTATGGATTTTTTCAAGGTTTTCCAAAGCAATTTGTATCATGTTTTGTGGGTTGTCACTTTGATCTGTATTTTTTATGTTTGAGCCTTCCACTGAATGAGAACGGTTTGAAGTTTGACTTGTCCCTTCTGAACCCGTAGACGTTTCATAATTATGTAAATATTTTTGTATTTTAAAGCGCTCTAATGAGTTAGGGCTTGAACCAGAGCGTTGTCTTTTGTGAAATGTTGAATCTGTTGTTTCTTGTTGTATGTCTTTTACCGTTTTGGTTTGTCTATCAATATCTTCTTTTTCCGGGCTTCGATGTATTGATTTGCGTGGCTTAAAAACTTCTTCATACTCATCTTTATTATGTGCATTATTAAAATTGTGCTCAAAAATTTCAAAATCTGAAAAAAACTCATGCGATTTAAAGTTATCCGTATTGCTTTTTAATGAATCCGGCTCTGTGCTATTCTTGACCTTTCCTAAGGATTTTGGCTTTGTTTGTTTGTTATCGTATGTTTTTATTTCTGGTAATTTTTTTGCTTCAGGTAAATCAGTGGTTTTTGTTATCGACAGTTTACGGATTTGGATTGGAGTTTCCGTCGGAAATTCGTTGTTTTGGGCACTATTTGTGTTTAATTTTACAATTTTTATATCACTAGTTTTTGTCCCGTCACTGCTATCACCCATGTTTTAAGTTTGATGTTTATAATTCCGTAACAAATCGCTCGTTTTATAGTAAAACTCGAGAGCAAACAAAACACGCCCGACGGACACGGATACTTGAGTATGACATTTCCTGAACGGCTTATTTGTGGCAGAGGTACCATACCATGGCCGGCAAGGTCACCGGATTTGACTCGCCTCGACTTTTTTTTGTGGGGCCACTTAACTCAACTAATTTACAGGTATCCACATGAGAGGCCTGTAAATTTAGTTGACTTAAGAGCAAAAATATTCGACATTACTAATTCCATAACACCGGAGGTATTGTCGAATGTTAGGACGGAGTTTTATGATCGGCTCGGGTATTGCGAAGCCCAGCAAGGCAATGTCTTCGAGCATTTATTAAAATGACTTTTTTAGTTTTATACCATTTTAAGAACACTTATTGTTTAAAGTTATTTTTTAATTAGAATTACCATTAATTTTATTTCTTTTTAAGAATGTTCATGAGTTTATTTTTTTTAGAATAACAGGTTTTATTTTACTTTTATGCTTAAGGCCGATAAAAATTTAAACACCTTAAAATTACTGTTAGTTGTATGTATTAATAGAACTACCAGTGATAAACATGACCGCAAAAAAACGACGTCGTAAAACATCGCACAAAATGCGATTGACAATCACTACTGCTCCAATATCTGGCTGATACGATACTGCCGTCGCCCACCTACCGTGCCCGCTAGTATTCCCCTCTACCATAAACGCGTATTGGTCGGTGGAAGGGGAATCGGCTAGAGCATGATTTTGTCTGTCTTTATTTCTCTCGAGCCTTTGCCTATACCGTTTTATCACACTGAAAACCTCCGCATGTAAGATAAATCCTTGCCAATAGTGTATATCATTAACCTCCCTAAACCTGCCGAGTCAACTAGGTCATCAACATAATTACCACAACTTGCATAATAATCATTTTACCAATTGAGAACATTTTACATTATTTTATTATTTGAATATTTAGTCTGAATTTAGAATCGAATTGTAATAGTTGATCTTTAAGATATTAAAAATTGTTTTTAAAAAAGTATTCTACAGAGTGTTTTAGTTAATTTACATATATGTACTGTGTGTAAAGTTAGTGCTTTTTGTAGGGTGGAAAGAAAGACTATGTTTGTTTTAAAGTTAGGTTGGTAACTGAAATATTTAAAAAATTTTAGATATGTGATTCCAGTTTACGGATTTTGGCCATTAATCCTTGTCATGGAGGGTCAAACCATGATTCTTTTATATGGCGTACATCTGCAATTCGCGCCGAGTTGGAAAGGAAATACCAAGCAGGTGACCATAGTTCATGGTTAATAGGAGACTCAGGGTATCCTTTACAGCCCTGGTTAATGACCCCCATTCCAAATGCACCACCAAATACACCTGAAAGTAGGTATACACGTGCCCATTGTGCAGCACGCAGTTGCACTGAAAGGTGCAATGGTGTATTAAAAGCCAAATTTCGCTGCATAAATGGTGAAAGGCTTTTACGATACAGCCCTGAAATGTGTGGATATTATATTGTCACCTCTTGTGCAGTGCTATTTAATATGTGCCCTGGTGAGGCCGAAGATATTAATATAGTTCAGGAAGATAATGATGATGATGATCCTTTGAATGTTAATTTGCCTAGAGATTTTCTGTTTACTCAAGGAAGTCGGCAAAGGCAAAGAATTGTTAATCAGTATTTTCAATAACTGTTTTTGTTTGTTTAAAATTTAAAAAATAAAATATTAAAAACCCAAAATGTTATACTTTATTAATTAGTGAAACTTGCAAATTATTTAACTTACAATCCTTTGTATATGAAACTACAAAAACCCTACAAGGCAATTTGCACACCCAACTAGTTTTGAACATTGCCTACTATTTTCATCTGGAATTGCTGTGGTAACACTCTAGTAAACTTTCATCTGCAAATTAACTTGCAGGGCTGCTGTAATGTCACCTTATATGTATAAAAAAAAAACTAACGAAAAGTAAGTTTCAACAAAAACTTTATTTAATATCAACATAAACTATATATATACATAACTATTAACATTGAACAAACATTATTTTGGCTGCAGTTCTTATTTTTTAGTCTTAACAGTTTCACCTTCAGTCTTCGAGTCAGTCTTTAGTAAATGCTGTGAGTTCACTAGTAAAGACAGTTTACCCTGTCATTTTTAGATTAAATAATAATTTTTAACAACTACCTACCTACTATTTGACCTAAAGAAACAACATAATAAAAATTCTGCATACAGTTATGTTCTACAGGGTGTACTTATTATACAGTGTGGCCGATTAAGTGTGCCACAAATGGGAAACTTCCTTTATTATTGGTTTCTCAGAAAATTTTAGTCTTTGTAAAACGTTGGTGCATGTCCGATAACCATTCGTGCACTTAGAATGGCTTCAAGTTAAATGGCATACAGGGTAAGACAAAAAAAATATGAAAATCGTTCAAGAGTACAGTACCCTTATGTCGCAAAATAGAGAAAAACGTTATAAAGAAAAGGTGTTTACAATCAAAAGGTATGTGTAAATACAAAAAAAAAGTTGGAAACTCTAAATTAACCCCGTATAATGATTTTGATAAGGGTACTTTACTCTTCAACGATTTTTATATTTTTTGCCCTACCCTGTATCCTATTTCACTTGAAGCCATTCTAAGTGCACCTGAAATGGTTATCCGACATGCACCAAATTTGATCAAGAATACAATTTTCTGATAAACTAATAATAAAGAAGTTGCCCCCTTAATTGACTACACTGCATAGGGTATTAAATATCACAAAATGGCAAGTTTGTAATCCACTCTAACTTGGAATTCTACTCATTTCTAGCAATGGTCGCCAAAGTGGCATTCATCCTGGCAAGTTCGGTCCTAACGTCCTTTATTCCCTGTGATATATCTTTTAACACTTCCAAGGTTTCTTTTTGAAATACTTGTAGCATATCGTCATCATTTATTTTTCTACTTTTTCCTCTCTTCTGTGAAGTTACAGAGGCTCTAGCCTCTGTAGAGGTAGAGGCTCTCGCATCTGTAGAGGTAGAGGTCCTAGCCTCTGCAGAGGTAGAGGCCCTTGCCTCTGTAGCACTCTCCACAACCAGTTCATAGATGGGTTCACTCTCCATTTGTTCCTCGGGGGCTAAGTCTTGAAATCTTGTTAGAGGTAAGCCAGTTTCGGCCACACTTTCATTGCCCGTAACTGATACCCACCCGACAATATTCATTAAACGTTCTTCTTGCTCGTTTAGTTTGGTAGTTGAGGGCGGCCCACCACCAGTTTGAGATCTTACTTTATTGATTTCCGCAACTTTAAGTTTAACTTTATACTTCCAATCCTGCATCGCGATCTTCCATTTATCAGCAGTCTTGGTTCCCAGCCCTAGAGCATTCAAAGTTTTGGAGACTTTCTCTCAGATTTCATTGGATTTTTGCTTCGCATTCGCGCATGTAAATTTTCCTGTAATCAACTCGGGATGACTTTCAAGAAAATTTAGCAGGATTTCCCAGTGTCTGCTATGTACACGCATTCTTTTTTGTGGCTGTTGCTCCATCTGCAAAAATGTATAATATATTCATTAAGAGTGTAAAATAGTCACTATTTTTCCATAAATGTAATTTTTGTCATCGGTTATCAGGAGACCATCTACTTCCGTGAGGTACAAATAATTTTTTGTAATAGTAGCACTGTACCTAATTATTTTTGACATGGGCAGAAAAGTACTTAAAAACAGTTAATTACTTTTATGCTCGCTACCTACCTATCTTTTTTAAATACATATTTAAAAACAACTTTTACATGGTTGTAAAAATAGTATGTATATTATATACTGAGGATATATATAGTACAGGCAATATTACGTTTAATTTACTCACAGTTAAGTGATAAATATTGTACAGAATATAACTGGCACAAGACTAATTTTTGGAAGAAATTTCTAGGTACTTTTCAGAACAATTTGATTTCTCCAAACAATATTTCGTCAGTAAATACTTACCGTCTTACCTATACACTTCCACTTTAAATACGTATTCTGCAAATTTGAATTTAATGTAAAAACGCAAAAAGGATAAATCAAAACATCAAAAATTACTCTTTATTGTTACAAATTGAGGTTATCTTTTGGCTCGATAGGGCTATTGGGTCCATAAAACTAGTCGCTTATTTTCGTGTCGAGAAAATCGAGATGTTTTAACTAATAGATTATCTGTAATTCCCATTTTGTCGATTTAAACCGGACTACGGCAAGACGAGGAGAGACGCAAGGGAGTTTTGTCGATGTCGAGTGTTCGTAATTCGGCTGCAGAGGCGATCGAGATTAATCAAAATAAGCAGGTAAAAAACACAAACAATGACTGGGACCATTCTACGACAAAAACTAATACAAATAATAAAATACCCAGAGTCAATTCTAGCTTGGATATTGGCCCTTTTGTGGTTTATATTGAAATAAATAAATAAAAAAAATCCGGAAATAATATCGGTAGGTTTAATGATTTAAAAATAGCGAGAGAACTTTTTAACCTTAATTTAAGAGACGTAAAAAAGATAAATAATAAAGGTACAAACCGCATTGGTGTGGAATTTACGATTTTTTTTGCTGCTAATGATTTCACTAAAAACAGAGCCCGCCTGCACAAGGGGTACATAATTTTTATACCGTATAATTTTGTTTCGAGTAAAGGCGTAGTGAGAGGTGTACATAAATCCTTTTCCTCAGAGGAAATCTTGGAAAATTCTTCTTCTCCAGTAGGGCTTCTGGAGGTTGTTAGAATGAAACGTAAACTGTTTAATACTGGAAATGATACTCCAACTTTTGAGGAGACAAATACAATTTTGATTACTTTTGAAGGTGTCATTTTACCCAAGTACGTGGAGCTTTATGGGCTACGGAAGCCTGTAGTTCCCTACGTAGCTCCAGTCACTCAATGTTTCAACTGCTTGCTTTTTGGGCACATTAATAAAAATTGTAAGGGGAAAAAAAAATGTTTCAACTGTGGATCTTCAGAAAGCCACGAAACGGAGGATCACCAATTTTCTTGCTCCACTAAATGCTTTCATTGCAAATCGGAAGACCATAAAAGCAGCTTTAAAAAATGTCCGGAATATGATAGGCAAAAAAATATTAAAAAACTCATGGCTTTTGAAAACTTAACCTTTTTGATGCAAGTAATGCATGTAAAAAAACTTACATCCCCAATAACGATGATTTCATCCTTGACCCATCTGATTTCCCTACAATGAGAACAAATCACAAAAATAGTAACAATTCAAGTGAAAGCAAGTTGATCCCCACATCTCAGCGAAGAATGGTAGAACTATCTCATAGACCCAAACGTTCCTTTCAGCAAGTGGTTTCTGAGCCCCCCAAAAAAAGAGTTATCCACAAATCTTTCGACCGTACTGCTCATGAAGAAGCGCTATTTTTCCCTAGTGGTAGAGCTGCTGGCAGCAGTAGCCAACGCCCACAAATAGCGCCCTCACAAACATGTTATTCTCAAAGAACTTCTCTCACAGACGATTCCCAATATACAACCTTGCCTAATAGTGCCAATCATAGAAAAATCAATAATACAGTAGATGACCCGATTAAAAATTCATACAACAGTTTCTCTAAAATGACAAAGGAGCAACAACTTACTGGCCGACTGGAACTTATTCCACGATACGTTAGTGGTGGACTCACTGCTACAAGGTAACCCATCGAACTTAAGTGAGCTCATAGACATGCTGAATTGGGCTGCAGAAAGGGCAATCCCATACAAAACAAAAAATATCTCGTCTATCGCTAACAACCCATGGTGGGACGGTGATTGTTCCAGTTATAATTAATAAAAGAAAACTAGCAATTAAATCATTTAAAGACAACCCTAATCTAGCTAATTTCATTCAGGCAAAAAAAATAATTGCACAAGCCAAAAAATTCTTGAAAAATAAAAAAAAAGTAAATTCACTGAATTTTGCGGTACCTTGAATAGAGACTCTGATATTGGTTATATCTGGGGAAAAATTAAGGCTTTCTCAGGAAAAAGTACATCTACAAATTATTCAATCATACCTGTCAACTTAAGATTAGAGATGCTTAGCAAAATCTCCGCCGTGTCTATTATCCCTGATTTCTCTCTGACGCCCTCAAATCCTACCGAGAGAAACCCTTTCTCAATAGATGAACTAAAGTTAGCGTTACAAAACAAAAAAGGATCTGCTCCGGGTTTGGATGAAATTTCTTATGTAATGATCCAAAAAGTCCCAATTGAAATACAGAAACAAATTTTAAAACAATATAATAGCATTCTGTCTGGCTCGTCAATTCCAGATCTTTGGAAAAACTATAATATCATATTCTTGCTCAAACCCAAAAAAGATGCTAAACTAGTTGAAAGCTATAGACCGATAATTTTATCATCATGTTTTTTGAAAACCCTTGAAATTATGGTAAAAAATAGGATAGAGTGGCAGTTAGAAAAAAGTCTGAGTTTTTCTTGGTATCAGACAAGTTTCAGAAAAGGCCAAGGAACCGCCAAGGCACAGGCCTTGTTAATATCACAAATATCCCTGGCTCTTGAACAAAACCTATCAGCGATGGCACTGTTTCTTGATGTTAAGGCGGCCTATGATCATGTGGATATATACAGGGTTGTTGGTATGTATGAAAACGGTCAATTATTTCTTAAAGTAAAACAGTCAGCAAAAAATATTTCATATTCACGACAGGCAAAAATTTTGACGTCATGAAAACCACTCTAACCCAGGCCCTAAGAAAAGTCGACGAATGGCTGCTTGATCACAATATTTCTTATCTACCAACAAATGTGAAGCGGCCCTTTTTACAAAAAATAGGAGGGCTGTGGATTTGCAGCCTATCTCACTCAATAATCAAAATATAAAATTTGTAGATGAAACGAAATATTTAGGGATGACCCTCCAAAAAAACCTAAGCTGGACTAAACATATAGATAATTCAATCAACAAAGCTCGCAAAGGGATTAACACTATGAAAGCGATTTGTAGAGTGTGGTGGGGGGCAGACCCCAAAACCCTCCTCTCAGTTTTTAATGCTATAGTTGTGTCTCATCTGGACTACGGTTCGATATTTCTTAACCCAAATAATAAAAGTAGTTTAAACAAGATCAATACAGTACAATTCTCGGGTTTGAGAGTAGTTTTGGGATGCATGCGATCAACTCCCACTAACACACTGCTTGCAGAATCCTCGTCATTGGACATGGAGCACCGCCGCAAGCTCCTAGCATCAAAATTTGTATCAAAAATTTTAAGCATTAATAGTCACCCCTAGACTACCACTATTAGGGACTCCAGGGCGCTGGCCATGAAAAGTGCAAGCTTTTGGAGAAACCGATCCTCTTCATACCTAATACAGGCATATAACTATTTCTTACCATTTCTTAACAATCTGTATACCGCTGCAAACTACCCGGTTTTCGAAATTGATTTCTTTTATCAAATTAGAAGCATCAAAACTTTGGACCTGGGGATTAAGAAAGAGGGCGGGTACCTCAACACACTGTTTCTGGATAAAGTAGAAAAATTCAGACAGTCACATTTCTTTGTTTTTACGGACGCATCAAAAAAAGGAAGTAGGGTTGGTTTTGGAATACACATCCCGAATAGTAACTATCATTTCTCCTCTAGATTACCAGATACATTTACCATTTGTACAGCTGAAGTAGCGGCCATACATGAAGCAGTTAAAACCATCATTAATAAGAATATTGACAAAGCTATAATTTTCTCAGACTCATCGAGTGCAATACACAAAATAAACAGTTTAAAACTAGACCCGTGGAATAATTATATTAGTTTAAGGACCAAACGGTTAATAATGCTGGCGCAAGAGCAGGGCGTCGAAATAATCTTGTCATGGATCCCCGGATATGCGAACATTAAGGGCAACGAAACAGTTGATGCCCTGGCTAAAATAGGTAAAGATTTAAATATCCCCAAAAAAAATTACACTGACAAACAGGACATACTCCCTATCGTAAAAGAAAAAATCCTTAAAGAATTTCGGGCGTCATGGAGAGCGTCCCTGAAACTGAAAGGTAAAGCCTATGCGGAAATTACTGGAGAGTTCCCGAGTAGGGCTTGGTTTAGGGACTTTCAGTTCATTGATCGTAGACATCTATTATAAGAATGCGAACTGGTCATTGTTTGTCTGCGAACCATCTGTATAAAATAGGTTTAAAAGATAATCCACGATGCGAATGTGGGCAAGTTGAGGATCTCGAGCATATTTTTTTGGAATGCCCAATTAACATTATCTCTGGATTTTGTATGTATCAAGAATTTAGAAAACTGGGGTGCTCCCTCCCCTTAAATTTGAGAACAGTCTTATCTAAACTGAATATTGAAACAAGCAAACTGATTATAAAATTTCTAAATCATAATAAAATTAAACTGTAAGAAAAATAGTTCAACTTGTCAAATAAATTCCTTTTCTTTCCAGTTCTGCACCCTTTGGGACGTCTTTCCTGTTTTGTGACGTCTTTCCTGTGTTTGTGTTCGGTTATACTAATCTCTCTGACATTTAAAGCTGACACAGCCCATAAAAAGTTCCACGCACTACAGTACTAACATTGCGTAGATTGAGCCACAACGCTAAAATTTATGAAGCCATATCAAAGGAACGATATTTATTTATTTTATTTATACATACACTGTTTAACAGTTACCCAATTACAAAACAGGTAGGTACCAACAAAACTTACAAACTACCTAATTTACTTACGTAACTAAACAAATATGATTTATTACAAAATATTACACAAAAGATTTATACAGAACAAAATCATAAAAAAAAAGGAAAATTAAACATCAAAAAGTCAGTCGTCGATAAAAGTGACTCTTGATTGCGCTCAACCTGCAGGCAAAAATGTCGAAGGCATTAGCATTGGAGTTATAGCAGCCGCACATCGAGTTAATAGGTGCAAACTTATAAACGTTGGTACGGAACGGTGGTAGGTAGAAAGTATCTGTGTTGCGAGAATTTAAAGTAGGAACCCTAAAATTTAGTTTAGACAACAACTCCTCACAGACAATATGACCGCTGACAAGCTGGCTCAAAAACGACTGAGATAGATAATCACGTCTTCTATCCAAATTTATAAGCGAAAATCTTTGCAGCAGCTGTTCATGGGGAAAACCCTGAATCGGATAGACACCATCCGCTCTGAACCATAGAGCCTTAGCAAATCGCCTCTGCACCGACTCTATAGAATTTATGTGGATATTGTAATAAGGAGACCAAACAAGTGATGCGTACTCCAGCTTAGATAAAACGAAAGAAAAAAATAAAGTTTTAAGTGGAACCGTATTTTGAAAATCTTTTGTTGTGCGTAAAACAAAACCAAGTAATTTATATGCAGCGGAGACGGTATGTTCAATGTGAGGAATAAAAGACAACTCACTGTCAATGACGACCCCCAAATCCCTAAACACTTCGGGTCGCTTTAAAGTTTTACCATTGATGTTATATCTGAAGCTTCCAGGAGTACATACTCGCCAAGCTGGAGGCTTCCCGGAATGTGCTGGCAAATTGCCTAGTTGCAGCGCCCTAGAACAAACAAGCAAGCAAGCAAGCAATTTCTTCACTAATGCAGCAAACAGTATTCAGAAAAATATAAAAACACCAACACAGATCCTATAGAAAATGTTAAGAGGGTAAGTAATATACCAAACTGTAAATTCTCTGTTGGTGCGGTAAGCTATAATGAAGTACCATAAGAGATGTGATCACATTCCTAAAAAATAAAAACAGCAGAGATCCACATGGTTTTAATGTAATTATTTTGAGGAACATTCTGAATGGTATACTGGTGCCTTTGACAAATTTAATAAATCACTGCTTTCAAGAACATTGCTTTCCGGATATTCTAAAACATGCTATAATACATTTTGTATAGTAGAGTAAACACGTTTCGTTGGTCGCTCTGCATTAAAATTGTTTTCTTTCGCGTAATTTAATGGAAAATAATATTCTGAATTACCATGGCGGATAAAAGTGATGGCGAAGAAAGTGATTAACACAAAAAAAAACATTAAAAACCCAAGGGGAAAAGTCTAAAAACAAGAAGTTTTTTATCTAGTTATATAGACAATTTACCCATATCTGAGATAAATAACATTATAGGTTTGACTGCTAATGAAAAAAAAAATGTAAATAAACCATTAAAAACTAATCCTGATAAAAATATCGAAATAGGCGCAAATGGTAAATGTGATATACCAGGACTGATCAATAAGCAATTAAAGGAATTAGAAGATGATCCTTTCAAACCAAAAACACCTGTAGTGCAGCAAACACCACCGTTATGGAATAAGGGAAGTATTAACTTAGAAATGCAACTAGAATCGCAAAATAATAAAAATAACAGAAATAGGTCGGACACTACACCAGATTCGGAAAAAATTATTAAAAGGCAGTGTGACAGAAATGAGATACAAACAGAAAACAGTGTCGATCAAGAACAAATGGAAATAAAATCTACGCAACAAAAATCAGACTTACTGTTAACAGATAAAATAATATTGGAAGTATTTTCGGCCCTGGATGATATTCGAGAAAAAGCTGATCTGCCAGAAGGACAAATTGAATTGAGAGAAAACCGAGAGTGTTTAAGAAATGACACCTATAAAATTCATAAATGCCTAACGTTATTAATCCACAAAATTGGAGTTTTAGAAAAAGAAAATCTTGTTTTTAGTCATCAAGAAAACTATCAAAGAAATATATTAAAAACCACAAAAGTATTGCCAACAGCGACCAAGACTTATGCTACCATAACAAATTTAACATCCAAGGGAAATAATCAGCAAACAGAAGTACCATCACCCGACTCTGAAACATAGATGACTCCAAAAACATCAAAGAAACTTGAAACCATAATAACAATAGAAAATGTTAAAGACCCTAAAATAGGAAGCCAACAATTAAAAAAAGGGATATCCTCCAATGTGACAGATGGAGGGTTTAAAAGTATAAGACATTTAAAAAGTGGAGCTATTGTGCTTGAGAGCCATAACCAAGAACAACAAGAAAAACTCAAACTTGCACTAAATAACAAAAACCACATTAAAATTAAAGAGTCCGAAAATACTAAACCTATGTTAATGATAACAGGAATTGAAAAGGGAATAGAAAATGAAGAATTTTTGAGAGAATTAATTAGACTAAACAGTGAGATCGAAGATGAGCTAGGATATAGGGTTTCAGATCAAATTACTGTAATCGCCAAAAAGAAATGCAGAAACGATTTTAAAGAGGACTGGATTCTTCAAGCTACACCCGAAATAGCGAAGTGGTTTCTTAAAAAAGAAAAAATTAATTTTGATCTCAACAAGGTAGGATGTGAAAGAACATTTTAACTTAGCCATATGTTTCAGATGCTCCGGATTTGGTCATGTTGTTAGGTATAAACGAAGACTTGCACAATACCAAAGCCACATTAACTACTCATCGTCTTTTTTATAATGGAGGAAAAGGAAAACCATCACACACACAAAGAAAAAAGAGCATAATTCATGAAAACGCAGTCACTAGGAAATGCGGTCGACAGGATAAATAACATGTTCGATAATCATACTGATTGCGAGATACTGTGCATCACGGAACATTGGAAATCAGAGGCACAACTTAAGCAGCTAGCTATTAATGGTTTTAAACTGACATCAATGTTCTGTCGGGAAGAGGGAAAGCATCGTGGTTCGGCAGTATACGTGAAAAAAAAATGTAAAATGCAAAGTTCGGGCAAAACTAAATAGGCTTTCAGTGACTGGAGTATTTGAATGCGCTGCAGCAGAGTGTGGAGTTGATAAGGTTCAAATAATAGTTGCATCAATATATAGACCACCTTCTGGGGATTTGAACATCTTTATGGAAAAAATTGAAGAACTTCTGGTAAACATATTTAATGAAAATAAACCAATTTTTATATTAAGAAATTTTAATATAGAAATGATAAAACCAAATAAAGCAAGTACTGAGCTTTTTTCAATAATGAATTCTTTTGATTTAACTTCAACCATTTTTGAAAAAACACGCATATTCAATAACATTACCAGTTGCATAGATAATATTTTTACCAACTCTGCTTATTTGGAATCATTTGTATTTGAAAGTTTGGTATCAGATACCACTGCACAGAAAATAATTTTTAAAAGTGAACCTAATAAAAAGAATGAATTAAAGTATAAGAGACTATTCTCGGTCGAAAATAAAAAATAACTTTCTGTGTTCTTTGCAAAATCAAAACTGGTTAGAAGTATATTCTGTTGAGAAAAATTATGTAAATAAACAATGGGAGCTTTCATGAATAGTTTTATGTTACTATTTAATGAAAATTTCCCTTTAACATTAGTAAAAGACAAAAGTTTATAACATCGGGGAACCCTGAGCTCATAGAATGCAAAAACAGATTAGATATTCTCTTGGCATTATCAAGGCACCACCAAAAATATAAGGAATTGTATAAAAATGAAAAAAAATTGTATCGACAAATTCTTATTAAGTCGCGCGCAAAAAGCTATGAGGGCAGAGTTAGAAATTCAGATAATAAAACAAAATGTATGTGGGCGATTTGTAAGGAAATAAATGGTAACAATGGAAACTCTGCAGAAATTGAGTTAGAGGGAGACCCTAAGATTATTGCTAATAATTAATCAGCACTTACTTTCTGCAATTCCAGAACTCCTAAATAACTTAACTAACAAACCTTTCAGTTGTAACATAAAGAGTAATGATAGGTCAATGTTCTTAAAGCCTGTAACCCCAGATGAAATTTGTAAAATAGCAAAAAATATAAATAACAAACATAGTAGTGGTATAGACGATGTTCCAACAAGTATTATAAAGTTTGCCGCTTCTGAACTTCAGAATGTGTTATGCTACCTGATAAATAATTCTTTTGTTTTTGGTGTTTTCCCGGAAAATCTAAAAACTGCATTGATTAAACCCTTGTATAAAAAAGGAGACCCTGAAAAATTAAACAACTATAGGCTATATAAGTTTGTTATCTGACCACGCGTTGAACAGCCCAAAAGATTAAAGTTGAGTGATGATTGTAACATAGAAGTAAAAAATAGCACTAAGTTTTTAGGTATGTTCTTGGATAGCACCTTGCTATGGGAGTGTCATGTTGATCATGTTGTAAGTAGATTAAATAAGGCTTGCTATAGTTTTCGAGTATTAAATAGATATGTCCCGGCAGAAACGAAAAAATGTTGTATCATGCCAATTTCGAATCTCATGTTCGATATGGAATTATTATGTATGGAAATTGTAGAGATATGATCAAAAAATTTGTGTGTCAAAAACGAGCACTAAGAATAATAATGAATTTAAATTATAGAGAGTCGTGCCGAGGAAAATTCAAAGAATTTGAAATTTTGACTGTAACTGCAATATTCATACAGGAATGCATTATTTTTCTCTTTAAGAATAGACATTTTTTTGTAATTAACGTATCGCAACAGATATATCAAACAAGAAATTTGGAATAAACATATCCAAGACATAGATTAACCATGACAGAAAAAGGTCCATATTACCAGTGTATCAAACTCTATAACCGGTTGCCTAATAATATAAAAGTGTTAAATGACATTAAAATAATAAAGAGGGAAATTTTTCAGTTATTACTGGAAATAGAACGTTACCAGCTAGAAGATTATTATAGATATTTTGAGGAAAGTTGATAGGAATAATGTTCGTTTCTATAGGCTAAGGACATAGGCTTTTTTATTGACACTATTTAAATGTATTTTTCTTTTTATACCTTTTAAATAAAGATGATTTATTATTATTATTATTATTATTATTATTATTATTTATTTATTTATTTATTATCAATTTACGGACATGGTCCATTTTACAAAATATTATAACTAACAATAATAGATGAATTATTTACGATATTAAACATATTGGTATAATCAATTGCAAATAATATATATGTATCGGTATAATTAATTACAAATAAGAAAACACAATAAAACACAATAAAATAAAATAAAAGGGATGGATGAGACTAAACACAGGTTAATAGTTGTCATTGCCTTAGATCTCTTAAAAACTCATTTTTATTAACAAAGAAATCAAGCGTAACATGGCGATGATTGGCGAGTCTTGAAGACCGACCAATAAAATTATTGTAACAATAAGTAGTTCTACTAAATGGCTGATGGAACATATTATTAGTAGAGCGTGTGTTTCTGGAAAGAACATGTAGTCCTACACCTGGATTATCTTAAATATATGAATCAGCAATGAACACAAGATTAGTTAATTTCATGAAGAAATGCAATTTATTCACTAAATATCAACACGGTTTTATTAAAGGAAAATCCACCCATACCGCCATCTTTCAATTTATGCAGTTCATTGTAGAACATCTTGAAAAAGGTGAATTGGCTCTTGGGATATTCCTAGATCTTTCAAAGGCATATGATTGTTTGGACAGGGAATTGTTGATTAAAAAATTTGAATTATATGGAATAAGGGGAAGTGCCAAGAAATGGCTGATATCATATTTAAATAATCGAAAACAAATTGTATCAGTTACAAAGGGAGGGAAAACAGGTAAATCAGAACCACTTTTTAATAATATAGGAATAGCACAGGGCGAATAATATTTCTGGTAGCTTCAATTAACACAAGAAAAGGTAATAAAATTGATGGTGCGCCTATTTTGGGACCAATTCTGTTTATATTGTTCGTCAATGACCTGGATTTCGTGATTGAAGGATCATATCAGCACATTGTTAAATATGCAGATGATACTAATCTCATAGCAAGGAATCGGAAAATCTTTTTATTGAAGCTAAATATTTTTTTGCCTTGGTGACAGATTGGTTTGAAAAAAATAGGCTAATTTTAAATCAGGATAAAACAAATATTACATTATTTAGAACTAAACAGTCAACAGTAGAGTTACCAACAGTTGTAGAAATGGATAACAAGGAATTGATTTTCTCAGAAGACACTAAATTTTTAGGCATACACATTAATGAACATTTTGATTGGTCTTATCATATAAACCATGTGGAAAAACGACTAAGTTCTGTTTGTTACGGAATACGGGTCATTGGTAGATATGTGGAAGAAAAGGCCCTCAGAATGCTTTATTACACAAATTTTGTATCAGTAATGCGGTATGGGATTATTTTTTGGGGAAGCCACAGCTCAATTCGGAGCATTTTTGTAGTTCAGAAGAGGGTGGTAAGAATTATGAAAAGAATGGAATACAGGGAAAGTTGTAGAGGTGTTTTTAAGAATATAGGGACAATGACTGTTTATGCCATTTATATATATGAATGCTTAATGTTCTTCTTTCAACATAGAGAGCTGTTTAATCTAAAAATAAATCATGAATATGGTACAAGAACACAAGAGGTTTCATACCCAGTGCATCGATTAACACTTACCGAAAAATTCCCCCACTATGCATGCTTAAAATTTTTTAATGCTTTGCCGAATAGAATCAAGCAAATACACTCACAAAAATTATTTAAATTTAAAATCAGAAAAGTGTTGATCGACCTGGAGCCCTATAATTTAAGTGATTTCATTAATTAGCTATTACTTGTGACTGTTTTGTATATTGATTACTTTTTACTTTGACGTCATTTCATTTTGTGTCCTATGTGTTCATGATTTGAAATAAAGAAATTTATTATTATTATTATTATTATTATTAATCACACCCATTCATAAGGGGAATGTAGACGATGTGTCTAACTACAGACCTATATCAATACTTTCAGTTTTTGCTAAGGTACTTGAGAAATGTATGGCATTGAAAATATCACAATTTTTTGAGGCATATAATATTTTCAGATTCTCAATTTGACTTCCGTAACGATCGTGGTACTACCATGGGAATACTTGATCTTGTTGGCAACATTGGAGTCTTATGATGAAAAAAAAATTACGGCGACAACGTTTTGCGGCCTTACCAAGGAGTTCGACTGTGTCTCCCACAATATTCTTTTAAGAAAACTTACAATCTACAATTTTGACGAACATAGCCTGGCTCTAGTAAAATCATATCTTAATAATAGAAAGCAGACTGTGGGGATGAACGGGGTGAAATCCGGGAAGGGGGTGGTAAGTGTTGGGGTTCCGTAGGGTTCGGTACTTGGACCACTACTTTACCTAATATACATAAATGACCTACCCTATGCGGATACCTCTTCCCACTACACTGTCTTCGCGGACGATACCACCATGTCCTTTACATCTGCAAATCGTGATACTGCATTGGCCCGATCTGCGAATTCAGTCGAGGGCTGAAGACTGGTTCTCTGCTAATCAGTTGCATCTAAATAACACCAAGACTGAATATATGATGTTTACTGTGAAGCAATTTCCACAAGAAGAAGCAGAGAAGGTGGTAAGACTTCTGGGAGTATACATTGCTCCAAGATTTATTTTTTTTTATTTATTTAAATAATAATAATTAGATAGGTACATTGTTACATATTTTTTCGCTCTTACTTATTATTATCTGCTACATTATTTATGGCACCCACCTAGGTGTGCGAAACACCTGTATGTGCGCAAACATATTTGTCATTATTGTAGTACGAATATACAAAAGATATCAATATACTACATTAAAACTCATATCTAGGTTAACAAATATTACCTGGAGTAGTGCTTTGTGTAATAAAATACGTGATACAAATAACAGATTCACTGTTTTTTTTAGTCCACTCTAAATCTATCGTAGTTTTCAATAATATAGATTTTGCTTTGTTTGTTAAATGGTTTATGTTTAGTTATTTGTTTAATTGTGTTTGGTAAGAGATTATAAAATTTTGGTGCTAGGTAGTTTATAAATTTAAGATTGATTGTTTTTTGGTATAACCAAGAGCTTGTCTACATTACTTCTAGTTAGGTATTGATGGTTTACAAATTCCTGCAAAGTTACATTTTTGTGAGTATATGAACAAATAGTATGTATATATAAGCAATGAAGGTTACATATCTCTGTGTTGTATAAATATTCAGTTGGGTATAGTCTGTTCCTTTTAAACATTACTCTTATAATATAATTTTGGATTACTACTAGTGGTTTCAGGTTAGTTTTGTAAGAGCCACCCCAAACAATTAATCCATATCTAAATAGAGATTCGACTAGCGATTTGTAAATCATAGTAATTAATTTTGTGCATGAAAATACTCTTAACATATAAAACTTGTGAATAAGAGTACGGATTTTCTTTGTAAGGTATGATATATGTTCTGTCCATTTGAGGTGCTGATCAATAAAGATTCCCAAGTATTTTGCCCGTGATACGCCCAATATAGTGTTGTCTCTTATTATTAATTGTTATAGAATCAAAGTTGGGCCTATTTGCGGTAGTTAACGAAAATGCTATATAATTTGTTTTAGATAAGTTTAGAGACAGTTTAAATGAGTCCAACCAGTGCTAAATTATATTAAATCCGTAAATCACACATTCTTTAGTCTCCTGCCCGGAGTTTCCCTCAAAAAGCAAAACTGTGTCATCTGCATATGAAATTATCTTACCATTAATACTCAGGTTTAGTAGAGAGTTTATATAAGTAATAAATAGGATTGGACCCAAGATCGTACCCTGGGGTACTCCTATTTTTATTTTGAGTGGTTCACTCAGCACACCGTTTATTCTTAAGAATTGATTTCTGTCAGATAAGTAGTTTTTAAATAGTTCCAACACTATGCCACGAACTACTCCATAAGATGGAATTCTCATATTGATTCTTTGATTGGGAAGTTTAGTTCTAATATCTTTGTTCTACGAAATTTCTCACACTGTGTGACGGCAGATATACTATGAAAGGTTATTTCTCGTTGTGTCACAGCCACATGTCGTATGCAATTTTGGTTTGGGGGCATTCGACCGGAGGAAACCAGGTATTTAGACTACAACGGAAAGCAATTAGGCTGATTTCAGGTCTGTCATATAAAGCCGACTGCAAAAATGCATTTATTCAAAATAAGATACTCACTTTTCCATCATTATATGTTCTTGAAAACTTGCTTCACGCCAGAAAAAACTTAAACATGTACACAATACACCAGGACGTACACTGCCACGATGCCCAGACAAAGAGTAGTCTGGTACCCAAATACCACAGATTAAAAAGGTGTCAGGAAGGTCCAGGTTGTCTGGCTTTTCGTTTTTTTAATAAAATACCTACTGAAATAAAGGATTTACCCATTTCTTTGTTCAAACAAGTGAAAAAATTGCTGATCAGGGCTGCCTTTTCTTCTATTGAAGAGTTGTTAACATCTGATCTTAAACTATAATTTTAATGTGTTGCCTATTTGTTAGTCTAGTGTACTGTAGCAGTTAATATTTTATTATTTTAACGTTTTTAGAGCTAAAAGCTTACTCAGATTCTATTTTCTTATTGTGTCATTTTGTAGTTTTTAATTATTTACTGTCTTTTATTATTTTAATAATGTTAATCTTATTTACATGACTTGTGTAAGTACACTATTGTATGGAAACACCAATAATTAATAAATAAATAAAAAATTGTAATTATACATACTATTGGAGCGTGCCAGTTATTTTTAACAAAAACAGTTTTTCCCAATGTGTTAAAAGCATTTTTTATTTGATCCTTAAAGTCCTGAGGCAGAGAACCTTCTTCATTAAACGTATTTTCATTGCCGGAAATTTCTGGGTTCTCTTGAACCTGAAATCGTTTTAAAACCTCTTGGGAAAGCTTCACGAAAATAGTTTTAACAGTTACATGTTTAAAATTTTCATACCAAAAAGGGAGGGAGAAATCTTTAAAGTCTTGTGTCTCCTAAAATAAAATAATGTGTATAGCAATTTGTCAGCAAAATGTTAATAAATTTAAACTTACACGCATAACTTTCTAGATATCAATCTGAATATTATGTTGTTAAAAAATTGGGTTATGAAAACACACAGAACAATTGATCATTTTCATATTACGTCACATGGTCGGCGGCCATTTTGCTTGGAGGGCAAACTAAGTAAAAAAACACAAGCGTTTGGGCTATAAATTCAAATTTTCTTTGCAGTTTACTTTGAAATTTAAGATCTGTGTTCGTTGTTAACAGGGACCCGGACCGGAACCGCTAACTGGTAAGAACCGGACCGGAACAGATACTTTTTGTGGACCGGAATCGAAACCGAACACATATTTTACTTGATAGAAAATTTTAGTTGCAGAACCCGAACCCCAAAAAATAAAACGGTTTTTTTGGGTTTTTTTCGGTTTTCAGGGTGATACTTTGCCAGATAGCTTACACAGGCTTTTGCAGTAATTAAACCTAACCTAATTTTAAGTTTCTCTATACATTTTGTTCTGTGGAGACACTTTCGACCGAGATTTCGACCACTAAACAGATAAGCAGACCTATGATCAAACTCACAAGTTAACGCGAGCCGTTAATTTCAAAATTAAAGTAATTAAGTGGGTTAAAATCCAATGCTATTTTCCATTTTGGTATGATGCAACTACAGTTAACGGTCGTGTTAATTCTCGATCTCGTCATCCTAAACAGGAGTGACGCAATCCTTAAAGTGAGTTATGGGAACACCATGTATTGGCCCTTACGATGGGAACTTACAACAACTCGACGTTCTCATAGAAACCGCCGACGAATCATTTCTAGAGATAAGACATTTTCTATAAATTCTTTGTAATAAAGCAGACAGTATTCTTTTTATATTTACTATTGTAGTAAGAACAATAAAGAGTTTCAATCTTTCAGAAATAATTTTGTTTTTTAAAAACGCGTTGTTCCGAGTCGAACCCATCATTGGCGCAGTCGGTAGGATTTGCCAAACAAATCGACAAAAATCGCGAACAGTTCCGTATCTACGGTTAATTGGCATCCTAAAAACGGTGGAGTGCGCGTAAGAAGAAAACATATTGTTTTTGGAAGAAAACCTGGTGTAGGACAAGCATCGCCGAAACCAGCTTAGGATAGGAAGTCCAGGGAGTCAAGAGACCACATCGCTCTTTCCTATTGGCAGTAGACTTAAGTTAGGCTAAGAAGATCAAGAAACGAAAAAGTGTGCAATAAGTGCTACAGGAATGAAACGGATTACCTTAATACTAATGTAAGATTATTTTTCTTTATCTGCTCACATTTTACTTGTATATATTTTTAACTATCATATCGTATTAAGAAATATTCAGATTAATTTAAAAAATACATTTTAAATTTACTTAAACAATTAATGTCAGACTCTGAAGGAGAAATTGACGACATTATTGATAAATTTGGGCTCGCAAGCTTTCTTAATAGAGAACAAAATAATAGTCAAAATATGGAAAATACAACGGGTAATACCGCAGGTAATAGTACCGCCCGTAATGCCGCAGAAGTAAATTACCAGCTCTTGCGCTTGTATATCGATACTATTCCACAATATAATGGCGACCCACATACTCTAACTATTTTTATCAATAATTGCACCAGTCTAATTAATAACTTTTTTAGACCAAATGACACCGCTCATAATAATTTTATTGTGCGTGCTATCATTGGGAAATTGTCAGGTCGAGCTTTAAGCTTAATAGGTTCAAGAATAAACGAACTAAATACGTGGAATGATGTTAAATTAGCTTTAGAGTTAAGTTTTGGTGATCAGAGAAATTTGGATTGTCTTGTACAAGATCTCATTGCTTTAATACCCACTAAAAGTGAAACCCCCTATAATTTCGGCATGCGTTGTCAAGACGCACGTTCTTTAATTTTTTCTAAATTAAATTCTATTAATTTATCATCAAGTGACCTTTCACTCAGAGTAAAAAACTACGAAGAACTAGCTCTTAAAACATTTATAAGAGGTCTCACAGGCCAACTTCAAAATAATGTAAGGTTACGTAATCCCAAAAATCTTGAAGCAGCAATGTCACTTGTTATCGAAGAAGAAAACTTTCTTTATAGTCAAAATAGGACTAATTCAATAAATACCCAAAAATTTCAACCAAATCAAAGAATTATACCAGTTAATCCAAATAATACTACGCAAAGACCAATTAATTATCAAAATAATTACTCTTCAAATTTTGCCCACTTTAATCCGCCAAAACCTATATTCAATAACAATCCCCCTAAATCTATATTTAACAATAATTTCGTAAGACCGCCTTTTCCAAATTTTCAGCCAAGACCTTTCATGACGCAACAGCCATTTAGGCCAGTCAATAACTTTCCAATGCAAAAACATCCATATTTTTTGCAAAGAAACCAACCTATAAATAATCAAAATAGATTCAACCCTAACCCACCTAATACCTATCAAAATAGATTTAATAACAATAATTTACCTAACCAACAATCAAGACATGAAGAGCCAATGGACACTTCAACCGGCCTTACCAAAATTCAAAGGCCAAATCCAAAATATACAGTGACCGAATTATTTCAACAAAATGTCGACAACGAAAACAACCTTCCTCAAAATCAATGTTTTGACTCTAATTTGTATTATACTGCAGACCAAAATAATTTCGATTATTCACAAAATAACCCTGACCTATATCACGATGAACAATATTATCCAACTCCTATAAATTATGACATCACAGCATATGATCAGTCTTATCAACTTAACTCATATGAAGATCCCATGATGAAACCCTATACTAATGACGGTAACGCTACTTTTGATAAAATTGCTACACCTACTCACGAAATTAATTATGACAATGAAAATTTTATCTTAGGCACGTTGCAAAAAGAAGCAACTTAGTACATATTAATATAACTGCTGCAAATTTACCACACATATTTATTCCTGAAATAAATGCTAAACTTTTAATAGATACAGGGAGTACCAAAAGTTTACTTTCTCCAAAAATTGTTGAACATTTTTATAAAAATTATATCTTTAACGAAGAATTTCAAATTCAAACAGCTCATATGGTAACTTATCATAACCAAGTTATTTTAATTCCAATTTTTGAACTATTTAAAGTAAAAGAAAATCACAAATTTTATATTTTTAATTTCAGCGATAAATATGACGGTTTAATCGGTATTGATTTACTGGATCAACTCAAAGCTGTACTAGACGTTCATAAAAAATTAATAATAACGCCTTATGCTAAAATTCCTTTGATATACGAGTCCGAAAAACACAAAATAAATTCAAGTCAAACTAATTACTCTATAAATATTCCCCCTAGAACAAAAATGGTTGTTAAATTGCCAGTTAAAAATGAAAACGGCATAGCTCTCATTGATTATATTAAATTTGGAGATCAAGTTGAATCACCCCAAGCTATAATTAACATTCAAAATTATTTTGCTATCACTACAATCACTAATGCACGTGATGAACCTATAAATATTAAAATAGTTAAACCATTTGAAGTCGAAAATTTGAATATTAACGAAGTAAATTTTATTGAGAAAATGGACGTTGACGACGTCTCGGAAATTGATACATCTTTAGATAATACTTTAAAAAGTAATTTAAAAAATCTTAGACTAGATCATTGTAACCCAGAAGAACGTAAAGCTATTCGAGATTTAGCCTACGAATTTCGTGACATATTTTATTGTGACAAAATTCCGTTGACTTTTACAAACCAGATTCAACATAAAATCAATCTAACCAATGATACCCCTATATTTACAAAAACCTACAGATACCCAGAGATTCATAAAGCCGAAGTAAAAACCCAAATAAACAAAATGCTTGAACAAGGCATCATTCAAGATTCGACATCGCCATGGTCAAGTCCCATTTGGATCGTCCCAAAAAAAATGGATGCGTCCGGCAAACGTAAATGGAGATTGGTAATAGATTACAGAAAGCTAAATGAACAGACGATCGATGATAAATATCCATTGCCGAATATCGCTGACATCCTAGACAAGCTTGGAAAATGTCAGTATTTCTCAACGTTAGATCTTGCTAATGGATTTCATCAGATTGAGATGAATCCAGAAGACATTCAGAAAACTGCCTTCTCAACAGAAAATGGGCACTACGAATTTAAACGTATGGCTTTCGGATTGAAAAACGCACCCTCGACGTTTCAACGAGTGATGGACAATATATTAAGAGGTCTTCAAAACGAAGAATGTCTAGTTTACCTCGACGACATTGTCATTTTTAGTACATCCCTCCAAGAACACCTTGAACGTTTAAGAAAAATATTCGACAGGTTAAGACAAGCCAATTTTAAAGTACAACTGGATAAGTCCGAGTTCCTTCGAAAAGAGGTTAGTTACCTAGGACATGTAATAACCAGTGAAGGAGTAAAACCAAACCCCAACAAGATCGACGCAATAAAAAAATTCCCATTGCCCAAAACGCCTAAAGAAATCAAAAGCTTTTTAGGATTGGTCGGTTACTACCGAAAATTTATCAAAGACTTTGCTCGCATTACCAAACCTTTAACCCAATGCTTGAAAAAAGATTCTAAAATCATTCATAACCAAAATTTTATATCAGCTTTTGAAACTTGTAAAAATTTATTAATAAACTCGCCTATATTGCAATACCCAGACTTCAGTAAACCTTTTGTATTGACAACTGATGCATCGAACGTTGCTCTCGGAGCGATATTATCACAAGGCGCTATCGGCTCTGATAAACCTATAGCTTTTGCATCACGGACACTAAATGACAGTGAAGTAAAATATAGTACAATCGAAAAAGAACTATTAGCGATCGTTTGGGCTTGTAAGTACTTCAGACCGTACCTATTTGGACGAAAGTTTACAATATATACCGATCATAGACCTCTAGTTTGGCTGTTTAAACTACGTGAACCTAACAGTAAACTTGTAAGATGGAGATTAAAGTTGGAAGAATTTGACTATGACATTGTTTACAAAAAAGGCAAATTAAACCTTAACGCAGATGCATTATCGAGAATTCAAGTCAATGCAATAGAAAACGAATCTATGATTAATAACCCTGGCGACATTGACCAAGACCAACTTGATACTTTAGAATATCTTCGAAACATTGCCGAAAATTTCCAAACATATGAAATAAACCCATCTAACCAAGCATCAACTAGTCAGCAAATTCCTAAACTAATAGACGAACCAGTTATTCAAGTTCTATCCGATACCACTCAAAACCAATCTACTAATAAACAAAAAATTAAAATCTTATCTGATGTTCAGATTAAACCTCCTGAAAATCAAACCCGAGAGATATCTGATTCGCAAACTCAACATAGTACTTTTAACGAAACAACTAATAACGGAATCAAAATTTTAGACGAAATAGTTAATAATAAAGTCAATCAAATTTTAATTTTCTCCCATGTCTATCACAAGCTTGAAGTTAAACAAGAAAATTACGAACACCATAAAATAATTACTGTTAAAATACCAAAGACGAATAATGAAAATTTTATTCTGCAATTCTTACGAGACTACACAATATGTGAAAAAACCTATTGTATGTATTTTCACACAACAGATCTTTATATAAATTTTAACGAAATTTATTTACAACATTTTTCCGAAAAAGGCCCAAAATTATTACGGTGCACTAAACTTGTAAATACTATAACCGATAAAGAAGAACAAATTATTCTGACAAAAAACCACCATGAAGGAAAAGTTAATCACCGCGGTATATTGGAAACTTTAGAATATCTTAAACGAAATTATTATTGGATAGGAATGAAAACAACGATTTCTCAATATATTAATTCGTGCGACATTTGTCAACGAGCAAAATACGCAAGAAAAAAACCATATAGGGTGAAATGGGGCAACTGCGACTACCTAATTTAAATTTTCAAACCTATTTTTGTTTGGAATATTTGTTATGGTACTAAAAGAGTTTCATATATTTTTTAGAATGAGCTGCTAGTCTTAGCTAAAGATTAACGCAATAAAAATACTTCTGAATTAGAAAATACATTTTTCATTTACCCATAAAAAAAAAAATCGACCTAGGCGCACTTACCCCATATCCGGGGCAAGTGCGACAGAAGCTTTTAAAGTATTCACAGCCTGCATATAAGACAGTGCGGGGTAAGTGCGTTAAACTTAAAATATCTACAAATCTTTTGCAATTTACGGCGTTGTGATATCTCTTTAAATAAAAGACGTATTAAGTTTTTTGTAGTGTAATTACATGACACCTGTCAAATGCCAATATTTCGCATGAAAACAAAATTTATTTCTTGGAGTTCCGCTTTTACAACAAACATATTTTAGGAAAAATATCTCATAAAAAATTATAAAATATTTGTTTATTTTGTTAAAAAAAGCACATTAAAGACATAGAACACGTAGGTAACTATATTATAGGATACAAAATGCAATGCTTTATTTATTCTAAACAATAATTATTGAAGAAACTAACCGGAAATTTGTAACTTCCTCTCCGTGTGAGTTCTGGTGCAGGTAACATCGAAATTATAGATTCGTCGGCGACATTTGAAATGTCCTCTATATTCGGCCAGGTAAATCTGGGTTCCGTGATTGCAGATTTGGTTTTTAACCTCCTAACGAAATTGATTTCTACAGTTTTGGAGTCTAGTTCTCCTTGAATTTGACCAATATAATATTTCGTAGTATTTCTCTCTGTCGTAAGACTAACCAGTACCCCATCACCAATTTTTCGTTCACTTCTTTCATATAAAGACTCGTCATTATTGGTTTCATTAATAATATCCTCCATGGTTTCAAAGTCACTTTCAGAATCATTAGCTATAAATGCATCTAAAAAAAAACCTGAAGTATTTTAACGACATCGACTTACGCCGTCTACTTCCATGATAGAATTAGCTAAAACCGTTTCATCTTTTTCGGGTAGAGCTGTCGGTCTTCCCATTGACTGACTTTTAACTCCTCTTCGTCCTGAGTTGTGATCACGTATTGTGCTTCTGGGTATTTTAAAGATTTTGCTGGCTCTTAGTGTACCCATTTAGCCATTTCTCACTGCCTCGACTGCTCGTGTTAAATTATCTTTATTATATTCGGCATTTTTTGTATTTCTCTTATAATTTCTGACCATGGTCTACAAGGATTTATAATTAATTTACGTCTTGGGGAAAGTGCACCTAGTAGGTGCACTTTCCCACTATAGTGTAGGTGCACTTGCCTCTTGTAAGCAAAAATTGGGGCAAGTGCATCCACCCACTTGCTGAGATTGGCATTTATTGCTAAATGTTGTGCTATAAAAAAACATGATAAGTATGATGTAAAATATGACACAAGAATAAAAAATATTAAGAACCTACCGTTTTTCACCTTAATATCCCAAGAAAACCAAAACTATTCACATTTATTTGGCGAGTGGAAAAAACACGTGCTCCTACCGTCGCCGTTAACTAGACACTAAATGATCAGAACTCCTCGGGAATAGAAAGCGCGGTTACCAGATCTTCGAAGACTATTCCGTGTAATGTTCGAGAAGATATTAGCAGGTATGATGTATTTGTAGGCAAGTGGCGTACTTGCCCCTAAAACGCACTTGCCCCTAAAACGCACTTGCCCCACTTCACCCTACACCAGTAATGCTAACAGATACACCTTCTAAACCATTTCAGATTGTTCATATTGACGTATTTTTCTATGATAATAAGATGTTCCTAACCTTAGTTGACTCATTTTCAAAATATACCCAAGCTATTCAAATCCCAGGAAAAAATGCAATTAGTATTGCAAACGCTCTAATAAAATACTTTTGTTTTTGTGGAATCCCTGAAAGACTAATAAGTGACCACGGAACCGAATTCAACAATGACACTATTAAAGAAATTCTAAATCTACATAAAATAAAAATCCATTTTACTACTCCACAACATCATGAATCAAATAGTATCGTAGAACGCTTTCACTCGACTATTATCGAACACTTACGATTATTGAAAGATAGTTTTCCTAATGAAAAAGAAAATATAATGGATTATGCCATAATTGCCTACAATAATTCCATTCATAGCGCAACGAATTATACACCATTCGAACTAACACACGGACATACAAACGCTAAAGACCCAAATGAAATTTTTATTCTGAAAGAATTTTACAGCGATTATGCTGAAAACCATAAAAATAAATTGAAAAACGTATACAAAAAAGTAAAAGATAAATTAGAAACCGATAAACAAAAAATTGTTTCTAAGCATAATAATATGGGTAACCAAAACGAGGAATTTTCTTTAGGACAAACCGTATATAAACAAAATCCCCAAACGCGAAATAAAAAAAGCAATAAATTTCTAGGTCCTTATACAATTACAGATATGTTAGAAAGAAACCGTGTAGAAATTACTTTGAAAACTAACCCTACAAAAAAGGAAATTATCCATATAAAAGAACTAAAACGCCCACCTCGTATTGTTTCAGACTCTTCACCAACGCCTTCAGCGGACTAGAATACCCGAAATTCCATGAAACAAAAAATAACCCGGGGCTTTTACCCTTAAAGCTTGGCACTGTCCAAAATAAAGTCAATTCCTGGTCATTCATCCAAGTATTTGACCTATCAGACCTAATCGAAGAATTTCATAACCTTCAACACCAATATGTACGTATAAAAAATGCTTTTGAAAATAAAACAAACATTGCTGAAAGCTACAAAAAAAGTTTTTACAATTCATATAATCTAGCACGATCATTCGAAAATAAAATTATGATGCAAATATATCAATTAAATCCTTTAGCTATAACTAGATCTAAAAGAGGGCTGATAAACGGCTTAGGTTCTATAATAAGATTTATAACAGGAAATCTAGATCAAGAAGATGCCCAAAAATATGAAAAAGCCATCAATACTCTAACAAACAATCAGGACAAAATAAAAACTATTGTACAAGATCAAATATCATTACTTACAGAATCAATCCAAACTTTTCAAAATAGCACCCAAAACTTAACAAAAAATCAAATTGTTCTGAAGGAACGAATCGATTATATAGAACAACTATTATACGCATTAGAATCCGAAAGTATTGGAACCTATTATTACTTTTTTATCGAAATGGTAATTTCCCAAATAACAATGGAATTTCAAACTATTTACGATATTTTAGAGAAAATAGAAATCGCCATTAGTTTTTCTAAATTGAACACACTTCATAATTCTTTAATTGAACCAAAAATCCTATTAAGTGAAATAGAATTTATTTCCAGATATTTAATTGACAATAAACTACCGTTTGAGCCGAAACTTGAAAATCTCCTAATCTTTGAAAAAATTATAGAAATTAAAAGTTATAGTAAGGGAAACCAAATAATTTTTATAATTGAAATACCAATAGTAGAAAGGGAAAATTATAATTACTTTCACTTATATTCACTACCAGCCTTTCAAGATGAATATTTTCAAGTAATAATACCTCAATCTAAATATCTAATAATGAATGAGCAGAACTACTTTCTTTTCGATACACCATGTATAGAAATCATTCCTGAAGAATTTATTTGCCGAGAAACAAACCCTATCAAAACCACCGAAGATTCTCCATGTGAAATCCAGCTATTGAAGTTCGCCAATAATCTATCAAACTGCCGTGTGGTCCCCGTAAAAATTGAAAAAGTGAAAATTCAAAAACTTGAACTTAATAAATGGATTGTGCTAATTCCCAAATTGACTGTAGCTGTGCAAAAGTGCGGTAAAAATCGCGAAAATATATCTACCCTTAAAAGGAAGTTACATATTAGAACTTAATCCCACCTGTGAAATAAGAATCAACGATATTCTTATACGCAGTTTTGAAAATCCGAAACGCAAATTCGAAAATATCATACTTCCAAAACTTGACTTTACTTACCCAGTATATAAAACAATTATAAATCTAAACCCGTTAAAATTAGACGGTATTAATCTCAATGAACTCGGTGCGGTAAAAAGTGCTCTGGAATTGAATAAACAAAATATTGACTCTATCGAAAACAAAACATTCGACTTTGATAATATCGACGGATGGACAGTATTGATTTATATTATAATGATACTAATACTATTGCTTGCTTTCTATAAGTTTTACAGTCAAAGATGCATTCCAAAGAAAAAAGAAGCTGAGGACAACCAACCCCTTGCAGTCTTCAGTCATTCATCCCCAAATCCTGAGGCTAACCCCAGAATTTTGCACTAAGGGTGGAGGAGTTATGGGAACACCATGTATTGGCCCTTACGATGGGAACTTACAACAACTCGACGTTCTCATAGAAACCGCCGACGAATCATTTCTAGAGATAAGACATTTTCTATAAATTCTTTGTAATAAAGCAGACAGTATTCTTTTTATATTTACTATTGTAGTAAGAACAATAAAGAGTTTCAATCTTTCAGAAATAATTTTGTTTTTTAAAAACGCGTTGTTCCGAGTCGAACCCATCATTAGTGAGTACTTTAGCATATTTGAGCCAATCAGGGACGAGTTCGGTTATCAATCGCGGAAATTTTGAAGATTGTTTGGAATATGTCAAGTTGTCAAGCGGTCAATGAACTTTTGCGAGCGGTTGACGGCCACAGCTGGGTTTTATTCACATATTTGTTGATTTTGTGCGATTTTTGCTTCAAAAATTAGTAATCGAATAGTTTTTGGTGAAAAATGCAACGTTTGTTAGATGTATTAGCTCGTTTTTTATAAAGAAATGGAAATATATTAATAACGGTAAGTTAAAAACACAATTGTAAGTACATTGTTGGTATAGATTTTTACAAAGGATTTTACTTTCAGATTATTTTACTTTAAAAAGCTTGAAATTACTGAACAAAGTTGATTTGATTTGATTTACAACTCCCTTATAGTGACTTTTATACCTTTTAGATCATAACAAAACATGAGAGGATAGAATTTCGAGGAGATTTCCTTCTATTTACCTAAATCCGTACCAGCTACTGAATTACACGTAGAAGTGAATAAAATATAAGAATTATACCATTTTCTAATATTTATTGAAGCCTTCAAATAGTTTCCTATAATTTACAAGCTGAAAAATACATGATGTTACAGTTTAATTCAGCTTTGGCAACAATTTATACCTAATAGAGGTAAGTTTTTAAACTAGGTAGCTAGATACTAGATAATTATTAAAACCTGGATCAACCAAGTATTGTTTCGTACAAATTACACAACTTGTGTTGTATTAATAGATCTTTTAGTAGGTACCTAATGTTTAAAAAAAATTGAACCACTAGGGTCACAATTCAAAAGCCCAGGTAGGAATACAAAAGTGAGAGTAAGGGCTTTGTCCCTTGGTATTCGTTGGGCTTTGATCCATTTTTCTAAAATATTTACAACAGTTTTAAAGTTTTGAAAAGAAATTGAATAGAGAGTAGATATTTTTGTTGTTTACTTACCTAAGTGCTTGTAAAAATATCTCATAAGGTAAGGATTCAGGTTAGTTATCCTATCTATCCTATGCAGAGCATTCCTTTGTTTATTTTTAATAAAAATATCAACATTCTATCTTATTAAACCTTTTTTTTACCATTTTATTAATAATTTGATTAGATCGAGATGATGTCTACTAGTATTAAAAAAATATTCAGTCCTATTTTTATACCTACCAGTATCCTAACAAAGAACATATGCACCTGTAAAATTCAGAAACTAAAATATTATTATCGAGGAATGGTAGCCTAGAGCAAAGTTAATACTAAAAGTATTTAAATAAGTTCGAATGTTATTTTACTATTTTTTGTTTGTAGGCAAATGAGGCAGAAGCAGCTGGATGCAATACGAAGAACTAGTATAGAATGGGCAAGATTAGAAATTGAGATGTAGAAGGAAAGAATGCCAATGAAGTTGAATTTAAAAATACCTAAAATGTTCTGAGGTGCAAAAATTATTAAAGCAATTAGTGTCAGAAACATGGACAATGGATAAACTTTAGACTGCAGTAAAGTCGCGACAGGAACAGGGTACAGCCCCATATTTATAATAAAAATATTAAATTATAGAAATTACTTTTAGATAACTTTAGGTATACTAAAATTCTAAAAGAATCGCTTAACATAACAGCATTGTTTAAAAACATGACTCTTTTTTATTTTCTGTATGAAGGTATCTCTGAGACTTCCTTACAATTTTATCGCAAAAACAGTAGGTATAGTATCTTTCGGTTTAGAAAGAAGTTAGTTGAGGTTACATTTTTATGGCATGTATCACATTCTAGTTACTTTTATTTTAGGTGGAGATATATGTTGATTTAGGATCGGATTTAATATATATTTTTTTATATTAATTAAAATGCGACGAGGTCAGTAACGAACAAGGTCAACTCTAAATTATTAAAGACTTGTTAAGGGGTTTTAAAATATTAATTGGTTAAATTACCACGTTTTTCCGGAGGTACAGGGAACAGTATACTTATGATTTCCTGATCGAAAATTTTCTAGTTTTAACACTAATTTTAATATTACATAAAGAAGCTGTCTCAAAACATCACCAAAAGGATTAAGCAATCAAGGTTACAGTTTTATAATAATTATCAAATAATAAATAAAATACTCTCGAATACGATTTTGTTTTGAACAAGTTTCTTTTGAGTTTTGGGTTACTTTTTTTAGTAAGCAGAAAGTAACACATATAAAATTCTAACGTTAACTAACTTCTTTTTAAACTGAAAAATATTATAGCTTTGTCGTGAAACCAAAATACAAAAAAAATTTAGCAAGTTCTTGATACGATATTATTTTAGTCTTGACAATCGTGTTGAATATTATTAGCAGTACCTACCTACCAGATTTTGTAAAAATTGTAAATGTGATTTTGCTCGCTAATAAATAAATAAGTAACAACAAAAATAGTTTATATAATGGTTTTACTAAATTAATATCTAAAATTACAGGAGTAACTTAATTGTTAAACCAAATTTACATTTTATAACGTAAAATTACAACTGGAAGCAGCAAACTAGTGTCACGTATCATGGCTTTGTGTTTCATGTGGTGGGGTTTTCTCTATCTACTGCAACTAGATATTCCAAAAACCTAAAATTGTTAACAGCTTTTTACAAATTAACTTTTTACCCAGCTACAGGGCATCCTGGAATGTCACTCCTGAAGTTTCCCATTTGACAAACCTACTTTTATGATTGCTCAAAAAAGGTTTGTTGAATAAGAATTTTGGAATGAAATTCAAAAATAAATCAAGTTTATTTTAACATATTATTAAATTGTATAGTAATTATCCCCATGGCAGAAAGCAAAAACTAAAATGTCTACACATTCCTAACGTCGAATAATATACTATGTAGTTTATAGTAGATGAAAGCGAGACCTTTTATGTAGGGTTGACTACAGCCAATTATTAATGAGCACTTTTTTTTTATCAATTTTAAGTTTACACTTGCAAACGATTAGGTCAGGTTAGTCAACCGAAACGTTGTGTTCAAATCAAAATAAAACGAATAAGGATTCGACAAATTTCGACCTTTGTCATTTCATCTTTAAAATAATCTTCAAGATTTTACCTATTTCTAAATGACTGCAAAATAATATTGTCAAATGCTGCCTGCTAAAGGACACAAATAGACATCCAAATACGAACAGTTTAAAACGTAGTGTTCAAAAATTCGACAAACAGTTTAAAATGTGAAGTTAAAAACTCTTTCACACTATTATACAGCGTTATAGATGAGCAGCGAGGTAACACTATTTTTAAACCCATAAAGTGGTAGTTGTTTTACATTATTAGGCAACTTGTTAAAAATTTGGATGACTGTAGAATCTGGTCTTCTTTGACACTTCCTCAGTCAGCAATATGTTGGAACCAAAGCATCTCTGCTCCTGGTTTCATACTCATGCACGTCTCTATGTCTTGTAAGATATTGTTCATTCTTTTTGACATGTAACGGGCACTTTAATATGTACTGAGATAGAAAAGTGGGAATTTTTAGCTGTATAAATGCCTATCTGCAGTTTTTCTCCAGCCTAGTCCTAGAGTTATTCAAACTACTATCTTCTGCAGACCAGAAACTTGCCCTGACTGGCTTGCACAGCCTCATGTCAGGACTGCATAGGACATCACTGAGTGGAAGATGGCAAATATATATACCATCCTCACTGTAACCTCTGACACACAATTTTTGGCCATGGTTTTTATATATAAGTTATTAAATGGTCTTCTCCCATCTTACCTTGGTGGATTTATTGCCCATAACAGTGATGTACATAATTACCCTACTCGAAATAGAAATGATTTTTATATCAAGAGGACTAATTCCAGGAGAGCTATGAATTCTTTATTTTTCAAAGGTCTTAAAGAGTACAATGATCTACCGAGATATGTCAAGGAGTGTTCATCGATTAATAGTTTTAAAAGAGAGCTTAGGACATTTTTTAGAAGTTAAGATAAAGATAGGCTTTTCCGATATGATGATGTTTTGTAGCCTGAAATATAGATTTTATTTGAGTTTCTAGTGTTATATCTGAAGTATATTAAAACTTGTAGGAGTGTTTTTTAACAAACATCAGTGCACTAAGAATCAGAATACCTGGAAGTGTGAGAATCTAATGCTGCCGAAAGGTTTCTTTGCATGACTCAAGTGGGCTTAAGGAGTAGATTTTACGAATAATTTTTTTTTGAAGAATAAATAATCTTTAAAGTTCTGAGTAGTTTGTCCTCAGTAAAGCACAAGAAGAGTTAAGTGGCTGTGGGCCAAAGAATAATATATATTTAACAATTGTTTGGGGTTCATAAAGGTTTTTAAGTTGACAAAGGCATAATAAGCAGTTTAGTTTGGCAGCAACATTGTCTACATGGGCTGTTTACTTTAATTGCGAGTCTAGGTGAAGACCCAGAAACTTGCATTGTTCTACTCTTGTAATAAAATTATTATTCAATTTTAAGTATAAATCAGGAACCTGCTGCTTTTTATAGAATGTCATGTAATGGGTTTTATTTGTGTTAACAACTAGATGATTTGTTTGGCACCAAACAGAAAATCTAAGCAGAATTGTATAAGTTATTTCAAGTAGTTGATTAAGTGTAGAAGCAGGTATGACTACTGTTGCATCATTTTTTCAAATCGTTTATAAATAATGCAAAAAGCAAGGGAGAGATTACGCCTCTTTAGGGAACGCCCTATCTGATATTTAGTTTCTCCGAATAGGAGCCCTAAAGTTTTACTCTTATTTGGCGATTAGAGAAAAATGATTCCAGCCAGTCAGAAATATTACCACGTATTCCCATAGCATGCACCTTTCTGAGCAAGATGGCAGTGTGGACGCAGTCAAACGCTGGGCTAAGATATGGAGTGATATTTTGGGGTAGTTCAACGGAAATACACAGAATTATAGTCATGGAAAAAAGGTGCATCCGAAATATTTTTAGGATGAAACAGCAGGAAAGTTGTAGATCTGTTTTTGTAGAAAAAAATATTCTGACGGTAATAGGGATGTACATTTTGGACTCTGTAATATTTGTATGTGATAATAGGGATCTTTTCCTCGATTTTAATGTGAAACATAATTATGACACTCGCCATAAAAGTAATTTAGTACCAGAAAATTATAACTATACTTACATACCTCCAAAAAAATGTAAAATACTGCATCATAAAAATTTTTAATTGTTTCCCAGACGAAATTAGAAACCTGCCAAAGAATAAACTAAAATATACCTTAACAAAATATCTAGTCAGTAAGGCCTTCTACAACCTTAATGAATTCTTTGATGATCCTGATAAAGGAATAATTCAGTGTTAAATTTTAAATGTTTGTTACAATTTTAAGCATGTGTAATTTTATCAAAATTGTCATTGTCTAAATGTAATGTAATTACAAATTTAAAATGGTTATTTACAAAAATCTCTCCAGACATTGTTCAACAGCCCCTATTGGTTTTTTTTTTATTATGTTTATAGTAAATGCAAGCATCTTATTATTGAACAAATAAATACTATTGTATTGTATTGTATTAAATCGAAAAATAGAGCTATAGTATAGTAATTAGAATCTATTGTTTTATAAATATATTCCAAGAGATCGTAAGCAGCTGTGCTAGTAGAGAAGTTTGAGCAATACTAATAAAAAATTAGGTAGGTACTATATTTTAAGACGGGACCTACCTTCACACTATTAGATAATGATCCTTTTATTAGTGAATAAAATTGAATCGAGTTTAATCACATTGGAATCTTCTTGAGTCCTGATTATGTGCTGGTAATTTTAGGTTGGTCATATCCTATAACATCACATTATATCACTGAGAAAAAGGCTAAAATATAAAAAAAAACTAAAATTATACAATACATACTTTGCTTTCACTGCGAATAATCTCTTGAGTTATCTGTCTAGTTGAAAAGCATCTCATACCATAATCTCTTTTTTTCTAAGTGAGTTTTCAGACACAAGTTGTTCTCAATTTCTGTTAAGCAGATAAATTATTGAGTACCTACTTTAATTTTCATGCAGCAACCACATTCTACTGATGTTAATACATAAGTGTAAGCCGGACTACAAATACAAATACTAATAATCTTTATTCCCACTAGGAGCCCTAAACTAATTAAAAGTATATTTAATATGAAGTACCTAGTAGGTAAATACATATAATTGTTTAGTAACTAACCTCTTTACGTATCAAATATTTTCTTTTACCATTTTCTTGGTGAAAACTTGTCACAGTTACCAATTGAAATAAACTTTGTCTCGTGTCTGTGTTCTTTACTGGTTAATACTTTGATTCCAATCCATATTCTAAAAAAAACGGCTCTAATAATGTAAATATGTAAACAAGCATTCAATTGAAATATATAAATAGGTACTTACGACATAAAATAATGTATCTCGAACGCATTTAAACTTTCTCTCTAAAATCTAAAATCTATACTATTTTTAGGTTAAGAATTCTGACCACTGACATTACAACATATGGACCGGCCCTGGCCGTATCCTCGTATAGCGCTCGCGTGCAGCCAACATTAGTAAGAGAGGTCGGAGAGAGAGATGGAGCTATTTACGGCAAAATCTGTGCTGAATACATGGA
This sequence comes from Polydrusus tereticollis, assembly GCA_963920685.1. Classification (NCBI taxonomy): domain Eukaryota; kingdom Metazoa; phylum Arthropoda; class Insecta; order Coleoptera; family Curculionidae; genus Polydrusus; species Polydrusus tereticollis. Next base: position 53,974,201 of record OY987335.1, read on the forward strand.
GTTTAAATGATAATGTAGCGTTTTAATTAAATTTAGCCATAATTCTTAAGCGACTGTGGGAAATTTTTAAAACAATAATGTAAATTGATGTTTAAGTATGTTTTTTAAACGTTTTATTGACCGTAATAATAATATTACAATTAATTAACTACACTTCAGCCGGAAACTAGGTATCTTTTACTGCGTTGTTTTTATTAAAACAAAGTTTTTGAAACAAATATTTTTATTTAAGGGCCGTTACTATTACATAACATTTTTCTACAATTTACAAAAGAACATTTTTGGTTTAAAATTTTAAAAAATATATACCTCTGATGAAGAATAAAAGTGCAATGTCAAAGCAAAGGTTCTTAGCTCAAAATTTGACACATCCACCCTTTTTGATTTTTTTAAATAATTTCTTTTCCTGTTCTTATTCGGGAATGCTGTCCTATTTACAAAAAAATAAAAAAAACAACATTAAAAATACACCAACTGCTAGCCATGCAAAACCTTGGGATATCTTACCAAAAAAAGGTAGTTTTAGATTCACGTTTCTACAAAGTGGTTTTACTACCATCTAGGTATTTACAAATTACCCACCTGCAATACCATTAGCTGAGATGATGTTATTTTTTGTTTTTTCTTTAACACATTAAGAAAGTCATTAAGGCTCTTAATTTTATTTTTTTGTCTTCTAAGTCGGCACTCGTAGTATTTAGTAAGCTTTCTATGTTTATCGACAGCCTCATGGGCAACCTTCCAGAACCTGGTTCTTTTCACTCTGCAATTCATATCAGATTCTTCAAAATCACCAAAAAAACAAGGATCCCGTTTGTTTCTTTTCCTACAAAATTAAAAACATATATGTAATTTTGCAAACCAAGTATTACTTCCCGACTTCACCTTTTATTTGAAATATTTAATGAAAATGATATTTCGGGTTCTTTCTTAACTTTTTCAGAAACATATGAGGCGTATCCGAGGACTTATCAGAGGGTTCATTAGAGGTTTCATGGGAGGATTCCTTAAAACCAACATTGACCATTTTTCCTTGATCTAATAACAACATAAATATAATATAAATTTTTATAACTTCTTTAAAGTAATTAAACTTACCGATTTCCGAGTTAATTTCAATAGCGCTGACTCTTTTTAAAATTCTTCTTTTTCGAGTATTTTTTTTGTAGGTAGATGGGAAAATCACAGACTGAAGGAACAGTCTTGTTTTTAAGCACTATATTGCCATGTGCATTTAATATGTAATCACTTTCTAAAAAGTGCTTTTCACAAACAAATCCAAGTTTTGGGTTATAATTCACTCTTTTTAGAGCCTGCAACAATGCCTTTCTCTTTCTTAGCTGAGTATCTATTGTAGGTATACTGAAATAGGTAATAAATACCAAGATAAATAAAATAGAAACCATTTTATTATTATATAGTGCATTAACAATATAATAACAACCAACACCTACCTGTGAAATTTCAATTTTACGTCCTTCTGCCATCTCATGTTACAATTATATGCCGCACAGGAGTGAACCATATTAATATTTTATACTTTTTATACAAATATAACAACACAAATCTCTTAATGTTACAAGATTAGCCACAAAAAAAAATAAACAGGAATTATTATCCTATAAACACAACGTTCAAACAAGACAATCTTGCCGTAATTAGCTCTGTCACTCTCTCGCTTTCTCTCTCGCACTGCGCTGGAGTCAATAAATTGCCGCGAAGCCCGGTCCATATGTTGTAATGTCAGTGATTCTGACACTTAAATCTGACAATCACATCCGATAACTTTCGGCTCAGCTGTTTCTCCACCACAGTGAAAAATCAACAAGTAGGCTGTTTTCGGTTGTTGTCATGGAAACACTCACGTTCAAAGTTAAAGTGAGCATTTGATCATAGGGCTGCATAGGTATTTACGAATTTACTCCCCTTTGGCAAATAAATCTGAGATCTTGCTTTAGAATATTATGCTAGTTGTTTTTCTTTCCCTCTTTGCCTTTATGCAAAATAACAAGACTGAACGAAATCATTGCCAATTATATAGTGGTCACATTTGTGGCGACACGGTTTTCTTAATTTTTTTTGTATGAAACGGGATTGAAAATTCGAAGTTTATCCAAAACGGTCGTTTTGGGATCGGAACCGAATCTGAATCGAAATTTCATATTTTGAAGGGAACCGGATCGGAACCGCTAAAAATTGGTAGGAATAACCGAATCGAAATAATTGTTTCGGAACCGGAACTGGAACGGAACCTAAATTCTCTATTTCATCTGGAACCGAAACCGGAACGGAACCGATATTTCATTCCGGTCCGGGTCCCTGGTTGTTAATAATTAAAGTGCCCTGAATAAAATGCCGTCCTTTTGTTCAGTGGTCGAGGGGAAATAGGGACAATATACGATTCTGTGGAATTCCTGCAGTTCTTCAAAATGCTACAGAAAACCTTAATCGACTCTCATAAGAACGACGTGAGAATCGTGAGATGTGGATAAGAGCTTTAAAAAGGGGCCTTTTAAGTAACAGCCAATAAAAGTATGGAAGAATTTGCTCCAAACATTTTATAAGTGGTAATATTTGATTACATGAGATCATTTTGTAAACATTTCTAGGAGCTCCAGCAGAATTAGCAAACAAAGACAACCCTGACTGGACCCCTAATTAAAATATGGGACACTTTCTTCCAAAGGAAGCAACTTAGGCCCAAGATAACAGAAATGAGAGCGTGCAGAAATGCAAACGAGCAAAGTATCAGATATGTGTATTATTGTAAATATAATAGGTATAGTGGTAGGATTAATTGTATTATGAAGTAGACATAGTGTTGATTTAGGTTGAAGTTTTTTTTTTAATTCAAATTCATTTTAAAATTTAATAAGTAATAAAAGTAAATAAGTAAACAAATATTTTTTTGCCCTATGATGAACTTGATTTTATATAACATTTAATTTGTTAAATTGTTATTGTGGGATTAGGCCCCAATGAAATAGTAACAGAGTTATCCAAAATCCAAGCCTTATAAGCACCAATGAAATAGTAACAGAGTTATTTAAAGCCCAAACCTTATTAAACTTAATCTTACCTTGCCGACTACAACATATAAGCAATGGAATTTACTTCCTTCATAAAATTTTAATGCTTCCAAGCCTTTGCACGCCTTCAGCTGCTCTGTCCTCCTTAGATAAAACGTCCTAACTCCATTTTTTCATTTTTGGCTTTTCTGCATAGATTTGTAGGTCTCTATCATATTTATCTGTTTCCCCAAGTAAGAACGTCCTACTTTACTTTATCCTAGCCAGAATTACTTAAATTTGTTGTCCTATGTTCAGAAACAATGACTATCCAAACACAAAACGTCCTATCTATGATTTACAAGAATAAAACGTCCTAAGTCAACAGTTAGGACGGTTTAACCTAGAATTGATGAGAAAAACATTTTAGTCACTTACAAACGCAAAGCGTCCTATATAAGATTTACAAGAATAAAACGTCCTTATGTCAACAGGACGGTTTAACTTAGGATGCTTGTTTAGTTACTTTTTAACGTTGTAAAGAAACTTGTAGCGATGGGATAATTCGAATTAAAAATCCTCGGTATTCCGATTATCAAAATCCTCGGTACATTCCGATTATTAATTTCGAGGATACTCGTAATCGAAATCTGAATTTCAGCCGAGTATATCCACAGAAAATGACAACACAGCCAGACAAACGTGAATTTTAATTCGAGGGCGTGCATACAGCGCGGTGAAAGAGTGAAATGAACAGCGAGAAATGCGAGAATGCAATGCATGCTTTGTCGAGTATACTCGGTTATGGGTCGGGGATGTACTCGGGTCGATTTCGAGTAGCGATGGGCATAATCGGTATATTTCAATAATCGGATACTGGCGATTCGAGGATTTTCATAACCGGATGATACTCGAAATCGTAATCGCTTTGCATGCTCGCTCGCCGGCCGGTCATAAAATCTGACCGCGGCGCCGTCTGTCGACTCGAAATCGACCCGAGTACATCCCCGACCCATAACCGAGTATACTCGACAAAGCATGCATTGCATTCTCGCATTTCTCGCTGTTCATTTCACTCTTTCACCGCGCTGTATGCACGCCCTCGAATTAAAATTCACGTTTGTCTGCTGGCTGTTTTGTCATTTTCTGTGGATATACTCGGCTGAAATTCAGATTTCGATTACGAGTATCCTCGAAATTAATAATCGGAATGTACCGAGGATTTTGATAATCGGAATACCGAGGATTTTTAATTCGAATTATCCCATCGCTAATTTCGAGTCGACAGACGGCGCCGCGGTCAGATTTTATGACCGGCCGGCGAGCGAGCATGCAAAGCGATTACGATTTCGAGTATCATCCGGTTATGAAAATCCTCGAATCGCCAGTATCCGATTATTGAAATATACCGATTATGCCCATCGCTAGAAACTTGGCAATGGACAGCCTAAGTCTGACGTCACAAGGGGCGTGACTTTTAAAAATCTTTCCAAACAAAAATAAATTGCATTGAAAATCCCATAAGAGATTTTTAAAACCAGTGCTGTGAGTTTAGAAACGATAAATAAGGAATTTCTTCAAGTTATTCATATTATTGGTGATATGATTGACCCATTTACAGCCACAGATAGAGGTAAGTGTGTCCTGAAAATATTTAATCGCCATCTGAAAAAGTTTGAGGTTATGTTATTGTTGTTTACATTATTGTTTATTAAGACATAATTAAATGTTAGTTTTTTGTAAAATAAAGCTTTTGGTAGTGTTTATTTATTAATATAAAGTAAACCCAGTCTATAGACTAAATAATTTATATTATAGATTCAATATTGGCTAAAGTGGTTACGTATTTTGTTACCCGAACAGAAAATTTTTAAGTTTGTGGTATTCCCTGCAAAGATAAAAGAAAGGAAAGCTCGGACATCACTTATAAGGTACCTAATAGAGCAAATATTATTATGTTAAAAAGGGGTAAATGCCTTGGAGTCAAACCATGTCCTATGGATGCAATTTGATTCAGGTCGGAGAAGTTCACACTATCAAATCAAATCAAATCAAAAATGATGAAAGACAACAGTTATAATATTGTGGTAATAAAATATCATCAACTGCATTATTTGTATGCTACTACCTATCAGTCCCTGATAAGAAGTGCCTTCGAAATGCCCAAAAAACTAAATCCAGCGAAGTTAAAACAGCTGAGCTATATCCCAGTAAGATTGATCAGCAATTTTAGTAATACTATAGACCTTAACATTTGATGTACTGAAATAAAAATTTAAACAAATATTTATTGTTATTTTTATTACATTGTTTTATAATCTACATAATATATATTTCAAATTAATTGTATTAGGTATAGCATTGATATCCCTGTGCATACATAAGGATAGGTATGAGAATAGTTGTAACTAAAGCGTACTAAAAGTTTTTAAAGGTTTTTTTGAAATTTCTTCCAAATCTCGTATCAAAAAATAATTTTCTGCTTTTAACGATGCTCCTAAAGCATGAGTCAATATCTTCAGTAACATCTGTCTGCTCATTTCTTTTTTAAAAATAATTTAATATAATGTTGGCCTTGCTTTTCTATTAAAAGTTAAATTAAACTATTAAATATTCACATTTTTTACTTTAGTTTTTAGGAACGTGAATACATTTTGTATAATAAAAGCTATAACATACCTTTTTTCTGAAGATGTAATGCTAAATTGCCTTTTAGCGCTGAACTCAGGGCCTATTTTTGATTTAGTTGGGCCCAAGGCCCAAGCAGAACTTCGGGCCCCCAATATCTTATTTAACTTTCCAATAAGAATTTTTCTGCTTACCTTTGGCACCTTCACTTTTTTGTTAAATTCATGATAAAAAAAAATTGTATACCTAGTTAAAATTTAATTTTCAATTAATTAATTAAAAAATGGCTTTTACTAAAAAAATAAAATAGTTTTATTTCACAACAACATAAATAAGATACAAAAGACTAATTATATCGAAGCGGTCCTTAAACAAAATTTCCAATTGGAAATTAACATCACAACAAAAAATAAATAAAAAAGCTTTTGCTTCTGAAGAACAACGAACAAACTAAAGAGTTAATAGTAAACAGAAACATCTAATTAATTCTTTTTTTACGTACTTTCATTTCAGAAAACTTTTCTATGATACTATTTATTTCTAATTTATCGAGAATATCGCTTTCTACGTTTAGAATTGCCAAAGATGAAACATTTTCTTCATTCAATGAGTTTCTTAAATAGGATTTTACCCGTTTTAACGCGGAAAATGATCTCTCGCTGGATGCGTTACTGATAGGAATAGTTAAATATATTCTCAACAATACCTCAACGTTAGAGAATGTCGACAAAATATTGTTGTCAATTAAAAATTTTAACATTTCCTGGGGGTCTTTGGAGGAAATATCATTTGATTTACAAAGTGCCTTAAATTGTATAATTTCATCCACTAAATCTTCAGTAGCATCCACATCCATATTGTAATATTTTTTATACTTACATTAAATCTTTCATCCACGGGTTCGAAGAAAAATACACCAAGAACTTCATTTACACAATCATAAGCTTGCATTCTCATTTTTAATTCAGAAATTAATTTGTCACATATAGGAAAAAATGTATTTATTTTAAAGCAAAGTAATGTCTTCTGCAGGGCCTTCATCAAAACACTGTTTCCTTTTACGAACTCTTGAAATCTCATCCTTGTAAACAATATTATTAGGCTAAATTTTTTTGGCTTTCTCTTCAATTTCATCAAACTGCTCTCTAAAAGTCTTGAGAAATTCAATCAATCCGTTATATAGTGTACAAGCCGCAGTTAGATTGGCTTGATTATCTTGTAGAGATTTACTGGTGGAGTTTATTCTGTCTAGGATTCTTTTCCAAATTGCTGTCATCAAGGCAAATTCAAATGTATTCAATTTATGAAGTAAATCTCCAGCCTCTGTTCTGGTGGACTTCTTTTGGTTTGCATCGTCATTTAGCTCTATTAACGCTGTTCTTATTTCACTAAACCCAAGCGCAACAGATTTGATAGCATCAGCTCTTGCCGGCCATCTTGTATCACATATTTTCCTAACTAATGGTAATTTAGTTTTTAAAACCGATAGACATTTTTGAAGTACGCTCCATCTATGTGTTGACGCAGAAAAGAAGTTGTATAAGCATTGTACATTTTCAAAGTATCTGGAAGCTTCTGAACAACTTTCGGCAGCACTATTACCGACCAAGTTTAAAGAATGACTGGAACATGGTACAAAATGTGCATTTTTGTCTTTTCTTTTATTTTTGCCTGCAATCCGTTATACTTCCCGGACATATTGGATGCGTTCTCATAACTTTGGCCTCTGCAGTAATTAATATCGATATTAAGGTCACTTAATGTGGATTGTAAAACATTTGATAGACTTTCTGCAGTATGAGAGGATATTGCCACAAAACCCAAAAATCTTTCTACTGATTGACCAGTAGGTAAAACATATCTTATAATGATAGTTAGTTGATCGATATGAGAAATATCGGGCGTAGAATCGACGATAATGGAAAAGTATTTTGCCACTTGCAATTCTGCGATAATAACATTTTTTACCTCACTTGCAAGAAGGTGGATAAATTCATTGCAAATGGTTGAAGAAAGATTGTTAACATGACCACTTCCAATGTTACTATATTTCTGGAGGTGTCCAGCTAAAAACGGGTCAAACTCACTAAGAAATTTCAACGAGCCTAAATAATTACCATTTCCTTTTGTAAAAAGTTTAGTCGTGGAACCATAAAATGGTAAACCATTTTTTGCTCGAAACTTAATGGTTGCAAGCACTCTTAATAAAACAGTTTTCCAGTAGTTTTTTTCCTGCAAGTAACTTTTTTCGATTTCTGTATCTATCGTGCCCTCTATTCGACTTCTATTAATCATTGTACTGAATGAAGTTATGTGTTCGGAAGACCTTTCGTGGTTTTTCAAGTACTGAGTCACATTTTTCCAGTCAGTGTAGCCATCGGCACTAAGCTTGACATCTTTCTTTGAAAAAAGTTTGCAAACATAACAGTACACACAGCATGATTTGGGACTGTAAACCAACCACTCACGAAGGACTTTTTCGCCATTTTCTTTAAATTTATAAAATGTTAAACTTTGTAAGCATCTAGATTTTTTCCGTCCAATTGTTTTAGGCACCCACTTATTTTGTCAATATTTTGTTTAGGTCTGTTTCTAAGAACAAATTCTTGAAATTCCAAGGTTATAATTAAAAATTAAGTTAAACACCTGCAGTGGCATATTTATAAATAGAAAAAAAAATTATTTCATTTTTATTATCACACGGCTTTTTTTTCTTGGTGTTTAAATTTAAATTGGAATGGTTTATAATTATATTTTTTTATCCTCTTTCGGGGGGTCCAGCGGGCCCCACAATCCACCGGGCCTTGGTAAAATAGGGCCTGGCTGAACTCAAATATTGTAGCCCTATTCTTTCTGTCATTGTGCCCAAAATGGCAGGTATAAATACAAACCAAAGAATGTTGGGAAGGCACTCTGCTCTATCTTGACTTCTACCATTGTAAAGCAAATAATGGTTCAACTCCAAGGCGTTTATCCCTTTTTAACATAATAATTGTTCTATTATGTACCTTATAAGATGCTTATAGGCGATGACCAGGCATTCCTCTCTTCTATCTTTGCAGGGAATACAACAAACTTGAAAATTTTCTGTTCGGGTAACAAAATACGTAACCACTTTAGCCAATATTGAATCTATAATATAAATTATTTAGGCTATAGACTGGGTCTACTTCATATTAATGAATAAACACTACCACAAGCTTTATTTTACAAAAAACCAACAATTATGTAGGGTGACCAAATAGCCTGAGAGCAAATAAAGGACACATTGAATTTCACCCCCCCCCCCCCTAGTATTATTGAAAAAAAAAAACTCAATAATTTATATATATATATATATATATTTTTTTAAAATTTTTTTTAAAATGTTTATGAATTTTTTTCAGTGCAAACAAAATGTAATCTCAAATGGAAGTATGTAAAAATTAACGAAGTTTTGATTTTACAAAAATTCATTTATTCTTGCTGTCAACAATAACTTAGTTTTACAAGCAAATAGATTCACTTTTTCTCAGACATATTTTTCACTACTGCTTATTTTTTCAAGAATGCGTACATTATTTGGTTGCATCAGAAGTTGCTTGAATTGAATACAGTTGTATTCTGAAAAATTGAATTTGACTCTCAAAATGTGTCGCATGGTTTCAATAGAACAGCGATTTCTCTCTTTTGTCCATTGTGCGTTCATGAGAGAGAAAACTCTTTCGCAATTAGCGTTATGTGCTGGGATAGCATAAAAAAATTGAGCGATTTTGAGCAATTCAGAGTAACTTTCAATGTTCTCATTAGCTGTAAAAAATTCGCAAATTCGAGAGCTCGCACATTTTTCATTGTAAAAATTGTCATCATCGCTTTTCTTCGCCAGAAAGTTCTTTAAATTGATAACTTGATCGTGCAGCTTCGCATAGCAAAAGTTGTACCTGCATCCCTAGAAAAATAACATCAAATATGCAATGATTATATTATTGAGCCCTGGAATAAGAAGATTAAGAAACAACTTCTACTCACTGTTTAAACCACTGGCATATCAAAAAATACGAAAGTTTTCTCGCACAAATGTTGAATGTCAATAAGGGCTCAATACTGAGTGAACCCCCCAGTAAACACAAGCACGTTGAATCAACGTTGAGAATGATTTTAACGCAACATTGCATTTTGGTTAAAAAAACACGTTGAATTGTAAGAAAAATGTCGCGCGAAGCAACGTTGTTTACAACGTTTAATATATGTTTAATTCAACTATACCCAACAACCACATTCGTTAAAAAAAACGTTGATTAAACCTTGGAAAACAATGAAATCTAAGCAAATAATCAAAGAAGTGAAAACTCAACGTTTATTCAACATACTAAAACAACGTACTTAATACGTTACAGGTGAAAAATCAACGTTGATTCAACATACTAAAACAACGTACATAATACGTTACAGGTGAAAAATCAACGTTGATTCAACATACTAAAACAACGTACATAATACGTTACAGGTGAAAAATCAACGTTGATTCAACATACTAAAACAACGTACTTAATACGTTGATTCTGCTGCTTTAATGGCTTGCACTTTCTTCAGAAAACACAAATATTTGTTTGTGGTCCCGTAACACACATTACAAAAAGTATGTGTTGCTGTTAATAGCAGCCCCCACCCCACTACGAAAAAAAATGATTACTTACCTCCCCTTTGCCTGTATTGTCTGTGATATGTATGTACATAATTTATATTTTCAATCGTACCATTGATAATTCTAAATAGATATGAACTCTTTATTCACTTTAACATACATGTATTTTTAGGAAGTTTAAATACAATAGATACATATCAGTTCTTCTTGCGCGCTATTCTGGTTTTTGCATATTTCAGCCATTCCTTGCAAGTATTTTCAATCACTAAATCATTCCTCTCGCTTTTTGGAAAATTTACTTTTGCAGCAGCTGTAAAATTTAGAAATTTGTTTACCTATACAATATAGTTTAAAAACAAAGTGTTTTAATACTCACTGTAGATAATATCCATGATATTTGTTTTCTTAAACGCATGTTTTTCCCTTCCACTCCAATTATATAAAATAGCAACTTCGTTACATATAAGAAACTTTAGAATTCTCCTTACTAAGCCATCCAATCCTGATCCTCCAATGGCAGCTAAGCGATTAGTCTGAAAATAATGCCCACATGAATACATTATACATTAATGTTATTAAAATACATCACATATATTACACACAGAACATTTAAATATTAATGTTATGATTCCTACCATGTAATTCCTAGATGTCTCATTTTCTTGGAGCATTTGGTCAAATTCCTTAAAACATTCAAAAGTTTTAATAGGAAAATTGGGTAAATCTTGGGGTGGTATCAACGAGCCAGCGTTTCATAGCTGAGCGTGATTTTGCAGAGTATTTAATAGTATGGAATGCTGCACTAAAGTACTTTTAATATCCGATAAATGCTTGGCCACCTCATCCCAACCTAAAATTAAATATTATCTATCTATCTTCAAATTAATAGAATAAGCCATTGACTTAGCTGAAAATTTAATATACCTAAGTACTAAAACTACTAAATAATATTTATTTATTTACATACCTTTTTCTGTTGAAAAGGCGGAGCTGCCAATTGACCAATCAGACCCTCTGACATTTTGACTTGTGTTTCGTTCATAAGAAAGTGTTTTGTTTGGCTTTTTAGCAATGATAGGCTCATCGTCAGAAGAATCAGTAGAATATATTTGCCTTTTCTTAGTGGCATTTTCCTTTCTGGTTTGGTTTTGCGTAGATGTACCTGGACTCATTGAAACGCTTTGCTGGTTGAAAGAACGCTCATCGGAAGAAAGAACGAAACTATTTGTTTGTTTTCCGTTTAAATCTAAACTTCTGATCTGTTCTGCTCCGTCATTATGGATCACTGGAGTCTGAACCTCGTCGCAAACAAACTGTTTCGTTTTGACAGTAGTATCAGAAGGTTCAAGACTAGAACTTTCATTTGACGACGAACTTACATCAAGCTTACTGGCAACTTTTCTAACCAAACTTCGGTTTGAAATTACTGATACTGTGGACGAATCAGACTGAACAGAGTTAATTAGCTGTTCAGTAAGTTTTTCAGCGTGTTTATATGAAGCTAAAAAATGCATAGGCATTCAAGAAAAATAAATAATAAAAAAATAACAGATAGGACTGTGTGGCTCATTTCTCATACACCCCATATTTATTAACGGTTTTTGCGAGCGCCTTTAATAACAAAGTAATTAAAAAGAACCTACCTGTTTTCAAGTGAACTTTGAAAATTCTGTAGCAAGGCCATGATGCTTTATAAGGAGTTTCATCCTTCACAAAGTCACTGAAACTTCTTCGTTTTGTTGTTGTGGGCCAGTAACATTTCGTGTCTCCTTTTTTCAACCAATTTATTGGAACAATTGAGATTTCTCCAGCTGGTTCATTATCGCTATTCATAAATTCCACCACAGCAAACATATCGAAATGTCTAATGTCTCGAGATACACTAGATAAAATGTGTTGGATATTGAAATAATATTCATAAATTATTATTGGTTTGATAATAAATTTTAAAATAACTTTCTCATAGCTCACGAAATCAGTTTCCGTAATTCTGTAGTCATATTATATAGTGTCGCCCCATCCTTTATTGTCATCAATCTATTTTTTGTAAATAGAAAACTAACCTAATGCATTTTAAAACAAACTATTGATTGACCATATACAAAAATATGATATTGTTAACTATTTCTACATACTGTGTAGCAATCCTAAGAAAATAAATGACATTATTCAATGGTGTGGATAATTGGAAAAACTGCATATCCATTTTTATAGGGTAAGAGCAGTGCTTTATATAAAATATCATCTAGTTCAAAGTTAGTAATCTTAGTATCAGATAAACTGTTCACATAAAAAATGGACAGATCTGATGATAACATAGGATACTCATAAAGATTATAGTGATGAAAAAATAAAGATCCAAATAACACAAACGTATTATAAAAAATTGTATTTTTTGTATTACCACAACTTTTTTGTTCTTCAAAATTATACAATTATCAGGTGTTTTTATTGACACCAGAAATGAGTTTAGTTTAAGCTTTTTATACTCACAGCTCAATAACTGTCCATTGGATTCATATATTTCATTAAAACTAGTAACTCCAATAGCAGAAATATTATTTAGATTTTTTTTTTCTTTTTTCGATAAGTCTTGTTCAAATATTCTATTACATAGTTGTTTTAATGGATGTTTTTTGGAATGGATTTTTTGTTTTAATGAGTTTAAATAATTTTCAAAAGGAAAACACCAAAATTCTGGCAGCGGGCCATACATCTTTACATCTTCACATAAATGGAGCAAATTATGAACGTTATAACTTAAAAAGTCTTTGTCTAAAATTACAGGAGAATCGACAACAAATTTTTCTAAAAAAGATTGAGCTTTATCAATATATCTGTTAACAAAAGAAATGTTCGAGAGAATAAATATGGCACAATGTAATAGGAGAAAATGTTCATAATTTCTTGAATGAATAACGTCATAGAGTAGCACAGGACATGTATATGTTATAAATAGTCTCAATTCGGTTGCTTTCCATCTTCTTATGTCACCTAAAAGCCTAGGCTTTCTTACAAAATCTGAAGTCACATAGGTACGAATAATATCTATCCGGTTATTTATGGTCTTTATAATGCCCTGAGACAACTTTTGTTGTTTTTTTGTTCCTTCAATATAATATTTTATTAACATCCTTTTGACGACTCCTAAATATAATAAATGCATTGGATCAACAGGAAACTAAGTTATAAGTTTTAAATTGAGGTCCAGTAAAGGTGATCTACTTTTAATATAAGAGAAATTAGTAAAATTATTCTGGAAAAAATCAGTGTTTTTCTTCTTGCTGTAAGTTATAATGTTTTTTTGTGCAAAATTTATAATGTGATTTTCGGATTTTCCAATAATGTTACATTTGTCACATGATTGGACACTAGTATGTCCAAGGGTTTGTTTTAAATAGGAGCGGACAGGCGCATCACAAATAAAAAAATGTAGGTCTACTTCAATTCTTTTTTTTTATATTCAATCCCATATTCACGAAGGTATTTCACTTCATTAATAAAATCTTTTAAATACATTTCCAGAGGGGCTGGCTTACCTTTTCCACAAAAAACGGCTACTGTAAAAGGATTAGTGTCATTTAGACTTTTGGATAAAGCTAAAATTGGATAAAACTCAATTAAACTGTTTTCATAGATTGGCAATCCGTCTACATTAACTTGCAATAGTATTTTACTGCTCTCACTTTTTAAACCACCTAACCCCAATTTTGACTACAGATTTCTGGAAATTCCAAAGTACCTCATTTCCCCATTATCTAATTTTAATACATCATTACATCTTGGAGTTTTCATCAGAGTTCGTGAAGTTAGAGGCAAAAAATTTAAATGTGGTTGTAAAATATGCAATAAATCAGTAATATGGTTACTGTTAATATTATTATTACAACTCCAATCTCTTAGTTCCGATATTAAATTATTATTTTTTTTATTCTCATCAGAAGTCTCATTATTATAAGGGATATTATCGCTCAAGGTGTCATTAAAGTTGTTTGGTACGGTATGTGGTATATTTTGCAAACTACTATCGCCTAATGTTATATTATCATCATTGATCTCTTCGAAACTTCTAGTAATACTCTTGTCCCTTAAAAGTGTATTTTTTTCACTATTATCGAACACAGGTATATTTTGTATATCAAATGTACTACTAGACTGATGAGACTGAATTGGGACGACACTTCTTGATGATACAGATTTAAAATCAGCTTTTAAAATCTCCGCTATTTTTTTAGAATTTTGTTGTAATTGACGTTTGCCTAATAATTTAGTTTTAACTCGATTCATTGTACCTTTCGATCTAACAAAAACTTGCGAGGAGTCTCTCAAACCTATAAGAGATTAACAAATTAAAAAAAAAATCTCCTAGTTGACCAAGAGCAGAAATTATTGAGGGATTATTAAAAGTTATGGATAATAAAAAATCAGCAGTTAAAAGTAATAATAAAAGATGTTTAAAGCTTTTTTGGCCAGTTTTATAAATCAGGAACAACTGTCAACGTTTCGATTTACTCTGTGAAATCTTCACAGCTAGATGATACTTTTAGTTTCAAAAACAAAGTAGGCACCTACCCCTGGACACTCACTAATCGCCACTGCTTTAGTGCAGGTTAGTTCCAAAAAACTGAAAATTTCTCATTTAAAAAATAAATACCTACATAGCATGAAATACAAACCTAAAAGTAGGTATGTAATATTTCTATTAGTACAATAATTTTAATGGTTTATTTATAGAGCCAAGACAGAGGCCAAGAATTTTGCATAGAAACAATTTCTTACTTTTTATTCTCAGTCTTTATTTAATGTTTTGGTTGTTTCGTTAAAATTATCATAAAATTAAAATTTCGAAACTGCCTCGAGTACCTAAAGGTCTTATAAGAAGTAGCTAGGTATACGAAGCACCTAATCATTTAAGTATTAGGTGCCTAGATATTTTATTTATTAATTAAAATTTTCATTAACTCGAAAAGTTGGCGAAGCTGAAGTTGTGTTCAAGTTGGTGAGGTTAGATATTCGAACTGAACTCTAATTTGCAACGCCAACTATCCTCAGCTTTACCAAAGTATGTATATCATGGGTAGGTACCTATCCTATTTTTGAACATTCTACCATTGTATAAAGAGCCTCACACGATTCTATTAAAAATGCCTCAAGAGTTTATCGGCTTCACTAGACCTATTTAACTATTTACTAATAGATAGGTACCTATCCTATTATTCCTGTAGTTTAAAAAGTGCCTACCTACTTTAATCGACTTACCTTTGTAAAAACAAAGTTAAAAAGTTCAGAAAAAATCAGAGATTGGTAGACTCTGGTCTAAACACTTTACAAACATTCTAGAAAAAAATAAAACATGGCGCCCTCGTTTCCTTTCCACACTTCAACAGGCGATAGCAGTGTTGCCAGGTTACAGGCAAAATTTTACCTTTAACGTAAATAAGTTTTAAAATTCTGTAATGATTACGATGAGGAAAAAATCAGAAATAGCCTCAGTTATCTAATGAAAATGACGAAATAGGTTTCCAATTTTCCTCTTTTGATTATTAAACTAATAAATCTAGTTAATTCGTTTTGGGTGTAAAGAAGGTGTAAAAGAAAACCATATACCTACCTTAAGATACTACATATAATCGTAAAAGTGGCAACAATAGATCTAGCCACGTTCGGTTATTGGTCGGCGCGGCGGGAATGCGAGATTGCCATATGCTCCTTTCGGTGAGCGATGTTGCCCAATGTGTGTAAAGGACGCGAATCGTGTGTAAACAATGTTTGCTTTCATAATGCATCAATAATGAAGATGAAGGCAATACTTTTTTACTTTATGTGAAATGAAAACCATTATTTCACACTGGTAAAAATAGGATTACAAGGTGCACGGATACCGTTTTTGTCTCGTCGTTGCCCTCCTATCTCCGATCCGTTTGTTGATGCTCGTTTTGGCGGTTACTATTATATTTTTCGATAATAAATCGAAGCGTACTTAGGTATCTACACAATGAAGGTACCTATTTTAAACGGTGTTACATAATAATAGAAATCAACGGAACAAACGTCGGTGCTGTACATATTCGACATCGTCAATGCAACATCCAAATCAACTTATTTATAAACCAGAATAAAAGTTTAAAGTTATGACAAAGTCAAGCCAGAGGAAGTTGACTGTTTTTTTTTATCGGTACCTATGTAGGTATTCCGTTATATATAGTCTTATCGAGAAAGCTACCATCGATGACAATAAATAAAAAAATACGTTGAAAATCTGTTGTCATGATCTTATAAGTTGCAATTCCATTACGAAATTCGTTGAAGCTTTCTAGTAAAACAACTTAAACGTAATCCGTTGTATAAAAGGTAAGTTCAACTGAAAATCAACCTTTAGGTATAGGTATTATGCTTAACAGAAATTTTATTTATTATAATACATGCATAATTACAAATGAATAAGCAAACTAAATCGAAGGTATTTAAATGGGTGAAATAAATTAATAAAAATCAACGTTAAAATAATTAGTTTCTGTGTATATTTACCAACGTTGAAAAACCCGTTAAATGCAACATCAAAATCAACTCATTTATAGGTATTACATCCGAATTAGAGTTAAAATTACGATGTCAAGTCGAGCCAAAGGAAGTAAACATTTTTTTCCATCCGAGTTGTAGCCCGCTCTATATTATTGTCTTATCGAAAATCGCGATGCTGATTTGAAAAAATGACGTTTGAAAAGCCGTTGTCTTTGTCTTTGTTGCATTTCCGTTACAAAAATCATTGAAGCTTACGAGTAATGCAACTTAAACGTAAACGGTTTTAATATAAGGTTCGTTCCACTAAAAATCAACGCGTTTTAGAATTACCTAAAACTTTCTGAAATATGTTCTACAGTCAGTCCCTTATATAGCACATAACTATTAATGTTTATGCGAGTCATATTACAACATTAATATAACGTATCAATAGTACACGTTTTTAAAACGTCGAATGTAATCAATAAAATCTTCAACTAAAAATCAACATTGTTAAATTCAACGGAAAACGTATAATCAACGAACCAAACGTTGATTCAACATTGAAAAAACGTATATGTGTTTACTGGGCCTATACACTGCCCTTCACGTATTGACATATGTGTGAATTATGGTTGACCACTGCCGTCTCGAAAAGAACAGACGGCAGTGGGTTGACCCACATGAACACACACGCGTGCGCAACACTTAACTGCGCATTTACACCAGGATTGAGGATTGGCGATACTATTGGCTTCTCTCTCTCGCTAAACGACAGCTATAATAAGCGAGAAAAGGACACAATGCGATATCGCCCATCCCTACCAGTGACTTACACTTATGAATTTAAACGGTTCACACAGCACAGCGTAAACAAACTGAAACAACAGTGACGACACTGAAAAATGGTTAGGGCGTGAAGCCACTTAAAATATATTTGAGTTTCTGAATCTGAATTAAAAAAAGGACATTGGAGCGAGATAAAGGACGCTCCTCAAAATCGATGAAATAAAGGACATGTCCTTTAAAAAAAGGACGTCTGGTCACCCCAGGTTAGATACCGGTGCTGACATCTCAATTTTACCTTACCATGCATTCATACAATTAAATATTCCAATGGGGCAACTAGACAAACCCGATATAAATTTAGTAAGTTACAATTAATGGTGGAAACATTTTTTCTTTGGGAACGATTACTTTAAAGATAAAACGTTGCAATGTAAAAAATACCAATGTTACTGTTAGGTTTAACATAGTACGCACTAATAAACCTCCCATATTAGATGGTAATGCTTGTGAAAAATTAAATTTATTAGGGTGAAGTGGGGCAAGTGCGTTTTAGGGGCAAGTGCGTTTTAGGGGCAAGTGCGCCATTTGCCTACAAATACATCATACCTGCTAATATCTTCTCGAACATCACACGGAATAGTCTTCGAAGATTTGGTAACCGCGCTTTCTATTCCCGCGGAGTTCCGATCATTTAGTGTCTAGTTAACGGCGACGGTAGGAGGACGTGTTTTTTCCACTCGCCAAATAAATGCGAATAGTTTTGGTTTTCTTGGGATATTAAGGTGAAAAACGGTAGGTTCTTAATATTTTTTATTCTTGTGTCATATTTTACATCATACTTATCATGTTTTTTTATAGCACAACATTTAGCAATAAATGCCAATCTCAGCAAGTGGGTAGATGCACTTGCCCCAATTTTTGCTTACAAGAGGCAAGTGCACCTACACTATAGTGGGAAAGTGCACCTACTAGGTGCACTTTCCCCAAGACGTAAATTAATTATAAATCCTTGTAGACCATGGTCAGAAATTATAAGAGAAAAACAAAAAATGCCGAATATAATAAAGATAATTTAACACGAGCAGTCGAGGCAGCAGTGAGAAATGGCCAAATGGGTACACTAAGAGCCAGCAAAATCTTTAAAATACCCAGAAGCACAATACGTGATCACAACTCAGGACGAAGAGGAGTTAAAAGTCAGTCAATGGGAAGACCGACAGCTCTACCCGAAAAAGATGAAACGGTTTTAGCTAATTCTATCAAGGAAGTAGACGGCGTAAGTCGATGTCGTTAAAATACTTCAGGTTTTTTTTTAGATGCATTTATAGCTAATGATTCTGAAAGTGACTTTGAAACCATGGAGGATATTATTAATGAAACCAATAATGACGAGTCTTTATATGAAAGAAGTTTAAGCGAACGAAAAATTGGTGATTGGGTACTGGTTAGTCTTACGACAGAGAGAAATACTACGAAATATTATATTGGTCAAATTCAAGGAGAACTAGACTCCAAAACTGTAGAAATCAATTTCGTTAGGAGGTTAAAAACCAAATCTGCAATCACGGAACCCAGATTTACCTGGCCGAATATAGAGGACATTTCAAATGTCGCTGACGAATCTATAATTTCGATGTTACCTGCACCAGAACTCACACGGAGAGGATGTTACAAATTTCCGGTTAGTTTCTTCAATAATTATTGTTTAGAATAAATAAAGCATTGCATTTTGTATCCTATAATATAGTTACCTACGTGTTCTATGTCTTTAATGTGCTTTTTTAACAAAATAAACAAATATTTTATAATTTTTTATGAGATATTTTTCCTAAAATATGTTTGTTGTAAAAGCGGAACTCCAAGAAATAAATTTTGTTTTCATGCGAAATATTGGCATTTGACAGGTGTCATGTAATTACACTACAAAAAACTTAATACGTCTTTTATTTAAAGAGATATCACAACGCCGTAAATTGCAAAAGATTTGTAGATATTTTAAGTTTAACGCACTTACCCCGCACTGTCTTATATGCAGGCTGTGAATACTTTAAAAGCTTCTGTCGCACTTGCCCCGGATATGGGGTAAGTGCGCCTAGGTCGAATTTTTTTCTTATGGGTAAATGAAAAATGTATTTTCTAATTCAGAAGTATTTTTATTGCGTTAATCTTTAGCTAAGACTAGCAGCTCATTCTAAAAAATATATGAAACTCTTTTAGTACCATAACAAATATTCCAAACAAAAATAGGTTTGAAAATTTAAATTAGGTAGTCGCAGTTGCCCCATTTCACCCTACAAAGAAAGGCTACAAAAAACTCCTCAATTAACCTGCTTAGTCAAAATGATAGTTGTGGACAACTAATTAATAAATATTCTGATGTCTTTCAGGGAATTGGTTGCCTACCGGGAACCTATAACATTGAACTTGATGAAAGTGCGCCTCCAAGGATCCACCCGCAGCGGAAGGTACCCTATGCCCTCCATCAACCACTCAAGGATAAACTACAACAACAAGGCCTAGGACAAGGTGGAAGATCGGAAAATTTATTATGCAATTCGGGAGGAATATTCAAATCAACTTCTAAAATATATCCGATGTCAGTTTCATCAGAAACCTTGACTGCATTAAAACTATTAATTTCATCATTAGAAAGCCATTTAAAACATCCATAGGGCAGATATTGGGACATTGCCCAGCCATATTGGTTATTTATGTCAAAATACGCCAGATATGACTCGTCTTTAGTAGCATCATATGAAGACATGTACTTATTATTGGCTTCAGCATATCGCTTAGAACACTGACTTAATCCACCTCTTAGGTATGCCTCTTTCTACAAACATAACCATATCCAAATCTGTCAACAGGTCAAGTTTTACTTGACTTGTTTTAGACATTTGAAATAACATGTATTGCCAAGCATACCCCGGCAACGTGTACGCATGCGTAGGAGAAATACCATAAGTTTTAAAAGACGTTTTGCGAAATTGTTCAAAAATATGTGCCAGAAGCAAGACACCTGTTTTAAGATAGATATCAGAATATTCTTGCATTGTTTTGCACCTGTTATGTATGAAGGATGGGTTAACCGAGCCGGCAACGCTGGCAACAGCGGTGGTAGAGGACAGTGTCAGAAAGAGACTGAAAGTGCATTGACGCGCGCGAGAATTACCTCGGTTGTTTCTAATGTAATTCCTAATAAACGTGTTATAAGTATCCGAAGTAGTGTATTATTTAACCCTTGGCTCCAAATACAACACTTATTGGCGACGAGGATGGGATGCATCAGTGCCTAAAGAAAAAGTTTCGTTAGTGCGTCACAGTCAATCGTAATGGCTTCCATTGGAAATATAGAACAGTTCAATACTAGTGACCCGGCAGGATGGCCGGCATATAAGGAACGATTTGAGTTTTTCCTAACCGCAAATGACATTACAAACGATGCTAAAAAAAGGGCAGTTTTTCTTAGCATGTGCGGGGCGGCAACGTATGATGTACTCCGCACGCTCATAGCGCCGGCAAAAGTTAGTGAGAAATCGTACGATCAAATAACGACTGCTTTAAATGATCATTTCGCCCCGCGGAAGTTGGAAATAGTGTGCCGTTTTAAGTTTTATCGCCGTAACCAGCAGTCTGGGGAATCAATTTCTATGTTCATTAAGGAATTACGGCATTTAGCGGAAGATTGCAAGTTTGAAGGCGCTTTAGAAACCATGATTCGCGATCGTCTGGTTTGTGGAATCGGAGACGAATCATTACAGCGCCGCCTGTTAGCAGAGAAGAATTTAACATTCAAGAAGGCGGAAGAAATATGCCTAGCACATGAGGCCGCGTCCAGAAGTTTGACTGTACTTAAAGATTCGACAGATGGCGCTACTCAGCCCGCTGTAGAAACTCAACCGAGACTGTTTAAGCAGTTTTCCCGTTCAGAGCGCGATGGCGCTACACAGTTCGGGCGCACAGGTGACAAATGGAAATGTTTTCGCTGCGACGGTAAACATTCATCGGAAACGTGTAGTTTTAAAAATGCGCGGTGCCGTTTTTGTGAAAAAGTGGGGCATATCGAAAGGGTTTGCTTGAGCAAAAAACGGGGTAAAAGACCATCACAAACAGTGCATAACCAGACCAATTCAAACGATGACACGGAGACCGAAAATAACATTGGAGACATTTACTCGCTGCCGTTAAATAAAGTGAGCGAATACTTTTCGTGCGAAAAATACATGATTACGGTGTGTCTAAATGGCAAACCAGTGCAAATGGAAGTGGATTCGGGTGCGGCACATAGTGTGATAGGAGAAAACATTTTTCAGGATATCTACAGTAGAAACCCACCGATGCTGAACAATTCAGGTCCAGTTCTAAAGGACTATCAAAATAATGTTATTGCTACATTAGGAGTCTGCAAGGTAGAGGTTGGTTTTGGAGAAGTTAATGCAAAATTGCCACTGGTAGTAGTGGAAAATGATCGAACCAGTCTGCTTGGACGCAATTGGTTTAATGCTCTAGGGATATTTATTGCCGGGGTAAGTACGATAAACTCAAATGTTAATTATGTGTCTGAGTACCCAGAGGTTTTCGATGAGCAATTGGGTACATATAAAGGTCCACCGGTATCATTCATATTGGACCCAAAGGTAAAGCCAGTCATTTTAAAAGCAAGAAAAGTGCCGTTTGCTCTGAAAGATAAAATTGAGGGGGAATTAGACAGACTTTTAAGCCAGGGTGTCCTGGAGCCCATCGCACACCCCCGTTGGTGTACCCCAATTGTTACGGTGGTTAAAAATAATGAAGAAGTACGAATTTGTGGCGACTATCGAAGTACTATAAACAATGCTTTAAGAACAGATCCATACCCAGTACCATGTATTCAAAACATTTTAGCGGCTCTTGCAGGGGGTTGTGTTTTCGCAAAGTTAGATATGCAACAAGCTTATTTGCAATTAACAGTAGACGCAGAGGCGGCAGAAGCCCAAACTATTATCACGCATAAGGGGGCATTTAAAGTTAACCGGTTGCAGTTTGGGGTCTCAGTGGCGCCGCAAATTTTTCAAAGATTTATAGACACAAGATTGGCAGGCATACCCGGGGTATTGCCTTACTACGATGACATTTTAGTAGTAGGAAGTTTGGACAAGGACTTGGAAGCGAAATTGCGCGAAATTTTACGTCGTTTTCAAGAAGACGGTTTACATCTGCGCAAAGACAAATGTGTTTTTAGGGCTGAGCAAGTGACATTCCTGGGGTTTAAAATAAGTGCGGACGGAATTAGACCCACAAAAGACAAAATCGTAGCTATTGAAAACGCGCCGGCACCAACAAATAAAACCGAATTACAAGCTTTTTTGGGACTCATAAATTTTTATCACATTTTTTTAAGGGACAAGGCTACGGTTGCGGAATCGTTACACAAACTGTTACACAGAGACGCGAAATGGCAGTGGGGTGCGGAACACCAAAATGCATTTAATAAGCTTAAATCTATATTAATAAGTGAACCACTTTTAGGACATTAGGATGAGAAGAAACCTTTAATATTATCCTGTGATGCAAGTTGCTATGGGGTAGGATGTCTAATAAGCCAGCCAAATGACCAGGGCATAGAAATTCCAGTAGCATATCATAGTCGAACGATGTCACCAGCTGAAAGAAATTTTGCACAGCTTGATAGAGAGGCGTTAGCTATTATAGTGGGTATTAAAAAATTTCACGATTACTGTTACGGCAGAAAGGTAATAATCCGCACAGACCATAAACCCCTATTGGGAATTTTTAATTCAAAAAAGTCGACTCCAGACATTCTGTCCCCAAGAATGCTTAGATGGACAATCATTTTAAGTGCTTATAATTATGATTTAGAATATGTACCAGGAAAAAAGCTGTCCAATGCGGATGCACTAAGTAGACTACCACTTAAAGGCGTGGACGAGTTAGTACCTGCAATGGGGGATGTGCTGATGCTAGAATACGTACCCGAAACAATTTTAAATGCCAAGGAAATAGCAAATGAGACTGCAAAGGACACAATCTTGGCAAGAGTACTCCAATGGGCATGGAGAGGATGGCCAGAAGAGCAGAAGAATATATCAGCAGAATTCATGCCCTATTGGCAACGCAGATTCGAAATATCTTGCTATCAAGATTGTTTGTTATGGGGAACTAGGGTAATAGTACCACCAGGGGGGAGGAAAAGAGTTTTGGATTTACTGCATGCCTCACACCCGGGTATAGTGAAGATGAAATCCCTTGCTAGGTCGTATGTGTGGTGGCCAAACATTGATAAACAAATTGAAGAAAAAGTAAGTCTATGTGAACAATGTCAAGAGAATCGAAATATGCCAAGCAGATCGCCTGTACAGCCCTGGGAGTGGGCACGAGCCCCTTGGACAAGGTTGCATTTAGATTTCGCGGGCCCAGTGAATGGTCGTTATTTTTTGATAGTGATTGACTCATTTTCTAAATGGCTAGAGGTAAAAATGGTTGCAGGACCATCGACAAGCTGCACTATTAAAGTTCTTAGAGAATTATTTGCCACCCATGGACTCCCAGATGTCATCGTGTCAGACAATGGCACAGCCTTTACTTCTGAAGATTTTAAAAGTTTTCTAAAAAGGAACAGCATACGACAAGCTCGAGTGGCACCATACCACCCAAGTAGTAATGGCCAGGCTGAGCGCATGGTTCAGAATGTCAAGACAGCTCTAAAGAAAATGGAGGGAGCAGACATTGAAGTGACGTTATCAAGATACCTGTTAACACAGCACATAACTCCACACAGCCTAACAGGTAAAGCACCCTCTGTACTGCTGATGGGACGGAAACTAAACACACTGTTAGACAGAGTAGTGCCAGATTTCACGAAGAGCATGGACATGAAACAAGATCGCCAGAGAGAAAATTGTAAAGGTTTAAGACAATTTGATGTTGAAGATCCAGTGTATGCAAAATCCTTTACCCAAGGGAAAAAGTGGTTGCCGACAACCATTATTGAAAGCACAGGCCCTCTCAGTTATAAGGTAGCTACTCCCGACGGAAAAGTTATACGGCGTCACTCAGATCAGTTACGCCCCAGAAGGGTAGAACGAGAAGAAATCACCGAAAGTGGCACACAAGAGGAACCTCGGGAAGAACCCATTTCCGAATCTGAAGATCCAGAATCCAAGACCGCCGAAGTCAACGATGAGTCTGGCAGTATGAAGGAAACTTTCAGCGCAGAAGCCAGCACAGCAATTTTGTCCAGACCGAGTAGAAGTTATAGGCGACCAAAATATCTTGGCGACTATGAGACATTGTCTGTGCTAGAGGGGAGGAATGTGTTATGTATGAAGGATGGGTTAACCGAGCCGGCAACGCTGGCAACAGCGGTGGTAGAGGACAGTGTCAGAAAGAGACTGAAAGTGCATTGACGCGCGCGAGAATTACCTCGGTTGTTTCTAATGTAATTCCTAATAAACGTGTTATAAGTATCCGAAGTAGTGTATTATTTAACCCTTGGCTCCAAATACAACAGCACCCTAAAGAGTTTCATACTTAATCCTTTTCGCTTACTAGGGAGTCATTCAATCTGTTATAGAATTTCATTTTTAAAGGCAATTTGGTTTCGCTTAGTTTGTCCCAACTATCCATGAAGTCATAAGGAAATACCCCTTTCCTACAGAGTAATGAAAACTGATCTTGAGACAAGTTCGTGAATTCGGATTTAAAATTGGATAATCTGATAAGTATGATGCTAACCTATGGAGATTTACATGTAAAAAAGTTCAATTCTAATCCGAAACCGGCATAGTTAATCTACTTTTATAGAGAAAAATATGAATACTTTTGGAAGTAGATTACACCCTGTAAGTATGGCCCCTTAATTTTGAGACAACCTGTACAGGGTATTTATTTATTTATTTAGTTACAAACTCTACAGAAATACATCCATAAAGAGTAGGTTGGTTAAACTTAATTAAATACTAAAACTATCACAAATGCATAAAGTGCATAGGTAAATTACATTACAATGTATCCTGAACTTGTTTCCTAAATGTGGATAGATCTATATTAAAAATGTCATACTGATCACTTATATTATTATACAGCTTACACAAAGTTATGATAGGAGAGTTAAGATAGTAGTTAGTTCGTATAGTATCTACATACATGGTTACAGGATGTCTGGTTTGATATTTCGGGACATGAAAATTTATTAGTGCTAATAGGTTTTGGTCATTAATTGCATTATTAATTATTTTATGTAAAAACAACAAATATGCTACAGATCTACGATTTTCAAGGGTGTGTAAATTGTATCTTTCCCATATACAATTTACACACCCTTGATAATCGTATAGATCGTTATCCTAGTTCTGTGTAAAAATACACTAAAGTTAGGTATCTCTACATATTTAGGAGTACTTACCTATTAGGTATATCTACCTACTAGTGTTAAAAACAATATTTTACTAGAACAATGTTAATTTTGTGAGAACAGCTTCTGGAAATGCGGGAACACACTAATTTATTTCGAGGATAAAATATTTATTTTGTGGTCATATTTAATTTTTTGGACTGTAAAAAATAAATCGGCTTGTAGAAAAAACGGTATTTTATTGCAATACATAAAAAAATATATTAGATATATTTTTTCTATTTTAATTAGACTAAAAACTAATCTCACATGGTTTTTGAGGCTTTGTCAGTATAAGTCTTGAATAGGTACCTACCTACTTAAATATTGTTTACACTCGTCAGTACAGAATAAATAATGTGAAATAAACATCTAGGTACATTTTAGAAACCAAAGTTATATAACAAAAAAAAACATCTAACAAAAAACATTACATTGTGATTGTAATAACATGAACATTTCTGTTAAAAAAACTGGTATCTTTAAGGGGCATCATTCATAATATTTGTGTTTGGCATTTTTCTACCATCTTGGCAAAAATGTCGTTAAAGTTGTCTAATCGCTGCATTTTTTCTTTATGTCTTCTTTCAGCATCACTTAGTCTCAACTTCCGTTTCTTCGAAAAAGAACTTTCAAACTGCGTATTTTCATTCCCTTCTGTACTATTCTGCTCTTCCGTTTTTTTAGGTACTTCAGTGTTAGATTCTGAAATAAAATTAAACTAGGATTTATCATAAAATGTTTGAACAAGTAGGATTTATTTTTGTAAATAGAATCAATACTACTTACTGCCTTGGATGCGTAGTCCAGATATACTACTGCATGTAGCTCTGGCCTCGATTTCTGGTTTTTTAAACAAAATTTCATGTAATAACTCGTGAAACATTTTTTGTCCTTGCTCGAGGTGTTATTATGCAACTTAATATTGTTGTAGGTCCTTTTCAGTGTTTTCTACTTAGTTTCACACTGTTTCACATCAATGTTTTCATATAAATGTTTACAGGCAGCTGCCACTTTTTCCCACCCATGTTTTTTTTTATCCCAGATGAAAAGTTTTGTTCGAAGCTTTTGTAGGTATTAATTAAAAATATGGTGTTTTCCTTAGTCCATACTTTGGAGTTTAGGTCTCCTTCTTTGTTGGTGCAAGAAGTGTTTATTTTAAATTCCGATCTAATCTCTTCAGTTAGAGGCACATAAAAATACACTTGAGCTACAAAGCACACTAGTGTACTATTTAAAGGGACTGTTTTTATAGCTCTGTTACCACAAAGATAAAGTGTGTGACTTTATAATGTTAATTAGAACAAAAAAGAATACACTTACCACCGAAGGGGCATCTAAAATCTTTCCATGAAGTATTTATCTCTGAATTACCTATACTTACTTGTAATATTGCCCAATAAAATGATATTGTTGTCTCCTTTAATTACATTTCCTTGCTCGTCCTCCACAGGAGCATAAGCTTCTTTGGAAATAGTTTCAGTTTTCATTTTTATCGAAAATAAACCGAAAAACAATAAATACGTGAAGGTACCGAAAATTCAAACCGAAAACAAACCGCAACTTAACCTCTACCTAACACACAACTAGTGGAAATACGCATGCCCACTCGGAAAGTTCTTCCCTGCGACACCGAACTTTTGGAGTGCGCACTTTTCACTGTTTATTCGATACCTGAACGCACAAAGATTTACTCTTTTCACTCCAAATTTAATACCCGAACGGACGGAGTGCGCTTGGGTACTTGTGGAGTGAAAAGAGTGCCATCCCGAACGCAGCTCTGTCGTAGGGGGCAAATCATAAAAGTAAGAGGGGCAATAGAACGCGCTTCCTGTTTGCGCGGCTGGTGGGATTTGTTGGTCGGCCTTTTATAATTGGGCAGCGCCAAATTTAAAATTATGTTTGAAAGGTAACCTAACCTCATATATTTTTTTGTTTTAAAACAAATTTTCTATTGAAAAATATAGGCAAGCATATAGACTTCTAAGGTACTAATGGAAGTTAGTTTTTACTACGCTCAAATTATCAATGTCATGTTAGTGATAACAGCGATATATGTATAACTTCCATAACAATATTACGATATCCTAGAATGCCTTATAAGTATAAGTTGTTAGTTGACCTTGCTAATTTAGGCCTTATCCTAGGAATAATGAGAAATCGTAATCAAAACGAAATATCCCAGTGTTAGACATTCATTGCAGTGTCTTTGATTTTATAAAAAATGCACATGGCACAGATCACAATTGTAAACAGGTATTGATGTTTTTAAAATAAGAATATTATTATGTTTACGTGGTTCAATTAAAAAAAAAATACACCACAAGACCAGACATTAAGAATATACACTCTTAAATAATAAATAAATAAATCTTTTTTGTAAAACAATTTAAAAACTGTATAAGGTGGAGATAGTACCGTAAGGCGTATTTTAATGGCCACCAAAATAAAATGAAATATACATATATAAAACATAATCCAACAAACAATTATTATTAACCAAAACTATATAAAGCTCTAGAGGACCAATAAATTCTCATTAACAAATTTTTTAATTTTGATTTTAAAAATAGACACACTTAACAATTTAAAATTACGTGGCAAGGTGTTATATAAATAAATACAGACAGGTACAAAAAGCAAGATTTAAAAAATTCCGTCCTATGACGGGGAATGGAAATTGTGAAAATGTCGGACCGGGAATACAAAATGGCCTGTGATTTAACTGGATTGATAAACAGCGAATTACTCAAAGCCCAACGAGAGATCCTAGCAAGATCCTCATTAATTAAATCAACTGTATCAGGGAGACTAGAAGCAGGTGAGGGCAGATAGATTTGTAGATCATCAGCATATTATGGTATTGAGTATTTATATTATATTTTACTAGATCAGCCGAAAACACAATAAAAAGAAGTGGCCCAAGGATAGATCCCTGTGGAATCTAACTCACAGCATCCCGCCATCCCGATCTCAACACATCACCATTTACAGTGATCCTGATAGCCTGCTGCCTATTGTGAAGATACTCAGCGTATGTCTAAGCTCATTCAAACTCGCAGGGTTATTCACCTTAGGCAAGGGCGTGATAAGAGCCATCTTCCACAAGTCGGGGACAATATTAGTTAGTGGTTTTAAACAGTGTGGTAAACAAGATTTTATCATATTAATAGATATACCATCAATTCCAACTGCATTACTCCTAATACTAAAAATACTATTTAACAGCTCCTCTTCCGTTATTAATCTAAACCGAGATCTAAACTGAAATGGCCCCCAGTCAACAGTTGTATTGAAAAAATCATTGATTATCCCTGGTCAATATCTATTCTTGGTATATTATTCAGAAGATAGGTATTAATCAGATTAGGGTCTTTTAAATTATTTGGAATTTCTTTTATAGGTTTATTAACTACTTTTTATCTAGACATTTTATCCCAAAGAATCTTACTTTGATGTGGTCCAGCACAATTAATAATTTCCATTGTAAAATAAGCTTTCTTTTCTGCTTTCACTGCAGTTGCTACATAATTCTTTAACTGAATGTAATACCTTCTGCTTTCTGGAGACTTTTAAAACTTAAATTTACGAAAAGCTTTATGTTTAGGTTCTATCATCTTTTTTAGATTTTAAGTTAACCGGGGAGGCTTTGGTTTTCTCAATTTGATTTTTTTTGCAGGGCAATGACAATCAATAAGGGACACAATTGTGTCATTAAAAAATTCCACTTTAGTATTTACATTATTACTGATAAAAAGATCCTGCCAGTCTATACTCTATGCCCTGCAAATCATCTTGAAACTGCGCAGAATGTGCCATTCTTAAACTTCTACTAACCACTACAGTTTCCTGAAACCTAGGGGTTTCACATTTTAATTTACAGTAAACTGCTTCGTGACCGGATTGTATAGGATCACAGGGTATCGCGCCACTATCTAAAACTAACTCCTTCCTGTTTACCAAAATTAAATCAATAAGAGACTCATTATTAGACATTAGTCGGGCTGTTGATAACCTGATACAAATTAAAAGTGTTGACAATGTCACAAAAAAATTTGCATTCAGCACTACTTTGACTTAAAAAATTAATATTAAAATCCCCGGTACAAACGAAAATATTACAGTTGCACATAAGATCAGAGATCACATCATATATGAGCATTAACTCAGGATAAGGAACAGCGGGCGGACGATACACAACTCCAATAACAATAGGTAGTTTGTTGCACTTTGGAGTAAGCCACAGTTGGTCGATTCCATTGCCGGCATCTGTTACATTCTGATTGGCGTACCGACTTTAATAAGAGTGGGGAAGCTGTTGAAAGTGTAATCATTTAAATCGCTGTAACTTATAAACGACTTATCCGATTTTAGCAAACTAAAGATTGTTTGAAAGAGAAATGTAAGTACTTTTAACTATTGTATTTGGTGTTCCATGATAGTTCTCAATAAAAATGCTAGAGGGTTCAATTTGCAATAATAACAGATTTTATGATTTTATTTCGAAACCTAAATCGTACGGTATAATTATGATATCATAATCGTAAAGTAGATGAAATTTGCTAGAAAAAACGTAAACTCCGCAGTTCGATACCTCCGTTCGTTTCAAAGTTATTGCCGAAAGAATAATTTTTAAAACTTTAAATGAAGAAGCGATTGTTTTCATACTTTCGTAGGTGTGTAGGTTGATTTAGTAATAACGGGTTTTAATTTGTCATATTTCGTGCCTTCCTTCACACTTTATCTAGTCTTAGGACTAGTTCAAATAATGTAAAAGACAAAATTTGAAGCGTGTTTCAAGGCCAACAATATATAAAACAGTATTGGAATAATTATGGGAAACTATATTAAAGGAAACAATCGAAATATAATAGTCATGAAAAACTTCTTAAGGAAACAATTGAATGACTTTATAAATGTTCAAAATGACCTCCGTTTTGCAAAATACAACGATTAATTGTTGGTCTAGAACTATAGAGACAGCTGTTTCAATAATTTTAGCTCGTGAAATTGAATTTATTGCATTTTCAATTCGCTCAATCATGTTGTCTCGTGTGGTTGGTCGCGTTTTATAAACAATGTATTTTATTCGTTCCCACAAGTAAAAATCTAACACAGTTAGTAGATTAGCTATGCCGGTACGGGATTAGAGTTGAGCTTTTTTACATGTAAATCTCCATAAGGAAATTTAAGGTCCATTCTGTTTTTCAAGCGAACCGACGCCGGGTCAGGGGCGTACTAAACATTTGGGCCCCTCGTCAACGAGGGCGTCGCGACGTCAAAATTATTAACTCACACAACCGTCTTCCAAACTGACTACCCATAATATGCCACTGTCTTCTGAGAGTTGACGATCAATGCAGAAAAAAAGGGGATCGCCACACGAGGACTAAATTTGAAAAGGCCTACCGCACGAACGTCTCTTCGGGTGTAATCGGAAATCGTGATGGCAGACCGCGGGAAGCCGGCAAACAAAGACAGGACACGCATGCGATCTTTTTTCCTCCATTTGTGGCGTGGTCCGTTGTCTTTAAGAAAAAACTATTCGGGACAGCTAAGCGTTGCTAACCTAACTTCTTATATTGTGTTTTGGGATTTTTAGTAGGAACTACATTAAAATTATACAGTTTTAATTTGGTTATTTATTATTGTTAAGTTTTTAAAAGTTAGTGTACGTAATGGATGTTAGAAAAAACGAAAGAACTTTACACAATCAGACTTGGATGTACGGCAAAACCAAAAATAAAGATTTGCAGTCCTGAATGTTTGTCGCACAACGATCCCAGAGAAGACAAAAAAGAATACTGGGGCAGCTGAATATAAAACTGTGTCAAAGAGAGGAGCCCTTTAAAAAATATTTACAAGTGGACTGCTACAAAAGGTAAAAAAATCGATTTAAAATACCTACTTGCAGTAAAGTTTTTTTTCATTAAAAACTTTTCTCAGTGGAACTAAAATAATTTTTTTGTTTTAGAAACTCAGAGAATGCAAAAATGTATGTGGAGCCAGGCAACAATATCAAATATCCTTGCAAATTTAGAGAATTTGGAAGCAATTTTATATTCAGTAATCAGGTGAGTGGCCTCGATAACATTCCAATTGTGCCAATGGAATGGGATAGGTATCATAAAGTCCTAATGGATTGTTTAATTTTTCAGGTTCTGTATAAATACTGGTGAAGATTGGGCATGAACAACTGGAATTTCATTCATTCATTTCATCATTTGGAAGTCACAGTTAAAGTTCATTGAAGGTACTTTTAGGGCTGTTTCAAGGCATCCACACTTCTTGCAGATTCCTAGCTGCCCGAACATCAACCCAGTGACTCTTTCTTTACAATTCGTAACGGTTGTGCTATTTTTTTTTACAGAATTATAACAACTATTAATATTAAGTTTATTACTTATCTACATGATATCCTAAGAGGTAATGGCCAATAATTAAGGAGCGTGTAGATTGGATGAAAATATAGGGTCACAAGGACATGACATATTTTGTCCGCTGTCCTCTTATTACTGAGCTACGCTTGCCAAATTATGGCTTTTCTTTTGAAGACTGTAGCTCAATAATGGGTGACATATGACAGGATATTTCATGACCTTTTGACCCTATTTTGATCCAATCTACTTGATCCTTAATTATTGGCCATACCTTTTATTGCTCGGTGGCTAATTGTATTGAGTGTACCTTTCGAACATATTTTTGTTAATTGAATATACAGTGAGGGTACTAATTTTAATAATTTGCTGTGAGTGTTTGTATTATTGTATTACCAATATTATTGTATGTGACAATACCTGCAGTTACTATTTGTTCGGTTTAGCAATTTTAGCATTGATTTAAGTAGGTTATTTATTATATTTTCGCCTAAGTATATTTCTTTTTTAAAGCTTTTTTCTCTAATTATAGGTAGGTATGCATGGTAATTTGTTTCCTTTTTTTCTGTGCATAGTTAAGCAAATGCCCCTATTGGTAAATTTAATTATATTTTTTGTTAAAACAATGTTTTTGTTTTATTTATTTTTCCCAATGTGTTAAGTACCCACTAATATTTTTTTACACTTTTGCGATACTATTTTTATGCTTTGGAAACTTTATAGCCAATAAGACTAAGGTAATTTCAAGTAACGTAAATCTGAAAGGTTCAACATGTCAATAAAAAATCGTTAGAAAACCGGAATTTCAAATGAACATTTTTCAGCATTGAAACGGTCTACCGACATCGTAGACCCATTAAACAGGAGTAGAATGTTCTTAAAAAGGCATTCATGACGACTAGAGTCAATTTCAGCAATCGGCTTGAACAAAAAAATAGGCTTCTTTAACATAACCTTCAAAATTTTTTTAAATTAGTTACAAATAGCTGCTTCCGTGTAAGTATACTGAGGAACTGCTTTTAATTGAAAGGACCATTCAATTAATGTTTGAATAAGGCCATACATTTCGTACATTTTCAAAATTCCTTGGTCGGGTATAACCATAGACATATAGAGAATGGGACAGCGCCTTCCGTATCTGACGGGTTTGATCAAATGGCGAAAAAGTATTTACTTATTTTAAAACACTACAGAAATCAATTCTAAATGGTACATAAGACCATTATTAACACATTATTTGTATTATTGTTAATTTTATTGGCTTGTTTAATAAATTTGAATTGTCGTGCACTGTCCAGTTCCGTACGTCATTGGTTTTTATGGATGCCTGAGAACGTCAGCGTGTTCCTGCATACAAAAATTCTCTGCACGTCAATAATACCCTGTTAATTCACCAATGATCTCCAGTTTATTCTGTTCGGGGCATCTCATTGGCCTGCCCCACCGAGCGAAGCCGAATACATCAGATGAGGCCCGACGGACTTTAGGCCGTATGGAGCCATCTCAAAAAAAGCCGTTTTCTTCGGGGATTGAACCCGCGTCCATCGGCACATGCAGGCTACTTTACTTTACTTTTAAAACTCTTTATTATTTTAAAGATGTATTTTCACATTTTCACCTGAGTTATGTGGCATAAGGCCCCTGGAGCCAATCTCCTTGGTTCGGCAGTACAACTGCCTCGCCAATTTAATAAGCCTGCCCTGGTGCCTTTAAAACCGGGGACGCAGCCCCGGCGGGTCGATGGCAAGACCCCTAAATGGTGAAAAACGTGTTAAATTCTACACTTAGATCACTCACGTCCCGGCAGGAGCCTCTACGGGTGTTTTTATTTGGGTATTACTCAAAGAGTATGACATTAAGGAATCGACACTGTTAAAAATCATGAATTAGAATGCGTTTGACATTTGGGGAAAAAGCTGCCAAAAAACCCCATTAAAATTAGAAGGTACAGAGTAGCGAGACTTACGACCATTCAGGTGACTATGAAGCTTATGCAGGGCAATCCTGTCTCGTTTGTAAAATTAAACGAGTGTATATATTTTACATTTAATTTTAAAACAATATTTCGATTTTGACATATGGTTTGTATGGAAGGAAAGAGGCCACTGTTTAAATTTTAGTCGTGTCAGTATTTATAGTCCAGGCTAACTCCCTTAGCAAGCCACTCCCACTGCATAAGTGGGCGTTTTAGTGTATTAGTGTGTGCGTTGTGGAAAATTTTTTGTGTAGTGCTGAGTTTCAAGTCTACTAGCAGTCTCCTCCCATTAAAAGTGGGCGGAGCCTGACAGCAGGCTGGGAACTCTGGTGTAGTGTTTGTCTGTACATTGTGTGTGTGTTATTATGTGTTTAATTGTATTGTGTAACTTGTATGTGTTTTATTTGGGGGGGTGATGTGTTATTGCAAAATTGGGAGTGGTTGATGCCAGAGAGGCAACCTGGAGTATAGAGGTTTATGTTTTATGTGTATGTTATCGTCATGTCTTTGTTCTGTTATGTTCGTTGTCAGCGGTGAGTTATGTATGTTATGTAAGTAGAATTTAGTCGAGATGTCTATTATATGTTGGCGTATGTCGTCTACAGCGGCCATATGGTGAAGATCTGCGATGCGCGCATACCTCCCGGAGGAGGTGACGCATCGCAGAATCTTGTTCTCAAATCTCAATAACCTTAGTAATTGGGTATTGGATGCAGAACACCATATGGGCGCTGCATAGGTCAGTATAGGTCTGATTATTTGTATATAAATGAGTCTTTTGTTTGTAGGTGATAGTGGGGATTTGGGGGAGAGAAGGGAATAAAGGCTTTGCATTACTGCAAAAGCCTTTTTTAGGGTATTGGAAAGATGCGTCTGAAAAGAAAGTCTTTGATCTAATGTCAGTCCTAGGTATACTAGTTTGTTTGTTGGTCGTATGTAGTTATCGTTGATTTTAATTGGTACAAATATTCTGTTGTTAGTAAATTTCTTCGTAAGAATAGTGCAAACGGTCTTGTCGGAGTTTACCGTAATTTTCCATTTGGAAAAATACGGCAACAGCAAATCGACGTGCGATTGGATTTTCCTTTTTGCTGCCTCCGCATAGAACGAATGCGCGTATATTAGCGCATCGTCCGCATACAGGGCAAGCTGGGTAAGGGGGTACCGCGGCATATCTGCCGTGAACAGATTGTACAGTATTGGTGAGAGTACAGTGCCCTGCGGCACCCCTGCACTGATCGCCCTGGGTGCAGACAATGCACTTTCAACTCTTACGAAGAAATGTCTGTCAGTTAAGTAGGATTTTATTAGTGTTACAAAATGTAAAGGAAAGTTATGTTCGTAGTACAGTTTATGTAATAGTCCATGGTGCCATACTGTGTCGAAAGCGCGCTTAATGTCTAACGACAGGAGAACAGTGTTCATACCTCTATTAAATTTTGTCATCGCATCTTGCGCGACTTTCGCCACAAGCATGGTTGTACCATGTCCGGGTCGGAATCCAAATTGTTCGTCAGGTATTTTGTTTGTTAGGTTAAGTTTGTTTAAGTTTCGTAATATAAGTTTCTCAGTCAGTTTAGATAATGTATTAGTTAGAGCTACGGGTCTGTAACTGTCGGGTTGGGTCGGGTCTTTGTTCGGTTTTAGTATGGGTATTACAGTGGCCTCTTTCCATTGTTTAGGAAAATGCTGCAAAGTAAAAATATTGTTTATTATATAAAGTAATTGTACAAATGTCTTACGAGGGATGTTTCGTAAGAGGATGTTATGAATAGTGTCTGGTCCGGGTGCCTTGCACAGGGGGAGTGTTTTAATCACCCCGTGCAAGGTTCCGGGTCGGATTAATAGTTTTGTCAGTACCGTCGGTGGTATTGGGTAAGTTTGTCTAGTTAAATTTATTGTTCTATTAGTTATATAGTTTTGTTCGTCTGTCGTATTGTCAGGAGAAACACAGACGGCTGCCAGTGATGCGGCTAAGCAGTCTGCTTTCTCCTCGTCGGTTTGTACGTTGTTGTTTTGTAGAGTCGGAATTTTCTTAAATCTCCTCTTTAGGCGCTTTGTTAAGCGCCATAAAGAGGAGTCTTGTGCCGTTAGTCCGTTTAGTGTGTCTGTCCATACGTCGTTTTTGTGTTTGTTGATTTTATCACGTATTGTTCGTTGTAGTTCGTTCATTCTATATCTGTCAATTGGTCTTTGCAGCCGTTGCCATTGTTTGCGGACTTTATTTTTGAATTTTATAAGATCAAGGATCTCTTGAGGAAGTTTATCTTCCTTGTGACGAATCTTAACAACGACTGCAACTTGGTCACGTGCGTATTGTATGTTTTGTGTAAGTTTGTCAACTTCGTCTTCAAGTTCTGTTTTGGAATTTATGTTATTATTAATTGTGGTTTGTTCGTTGAGTATTTGTCTGTATCGTCTCCAATCTATGTTTTTTAGTAAGTATGTCGTGTTAGGTGCCTCGTAAGACATTTGCACATAGTATTGTAAAATTAAGGGCAGGTGGTCGGAATTTAATTCGTCTAAGATTGTTGCCTCAGACAGGCCCAGTATATTTTTATTTATAAATAAATCGATGTAAGTTGGTGTCATACCATTTGGTGGGTAATGACTGGGCCTGTCTGAGGCAATTATTTGTAAGTTGTTGTCAGTAATAAAGTCAAACAGTAAGTTACCGTAATGGTTGTTTTGATGATTGCCCCACATATCGTGCCGAGCATTCAAGTCACCTGCTACAAGAACCTTCTCAAAACTGGTAAAGAATGGATTAATGTCGGCGTCTGTCAGCTGCATACGCGGTGGTGCGTATGCAGCTGTGATTACGGTGCTATTACGCAATCTTACGCTTACATGTTCTATTTGCGAGACATTATTTCTAATTTGTGAGTGTGGGAGTGAACTCCTTATAATCAGAGCCACGCCCCCACCTCTAACGTCACGGTCAGCACGATAAACCGTGTAATTTTTAATTTTGAGTTTATCATTCTCTATCAGTTTTGTTTCGGTGACGCAAGCCACGTCTACCCTGTATTTCGCTAAAAAATGAATAAATTCACCTGTCTTATTTTTTATGCCATTTGCATTCCAATTCATGATCCTTAAGCACAAGGACCCCGTCCCAGTGCTATTTTGGTTTCTGTTATTATGAAAATTTTTTATTCTTGTTGTTCCCGCCATTTAAATTTCATAGTGATCGCAGTTTTGTGCAAATTCAAGAATATTAATGAACTTTTCTTGATTGTTAGCTGAGTTTTTTAGCACTTGGACGAAGTCCTTAAGCATTGTGACGATTCCTGAAATGTTGAACTGTTTCAGTTCGTTAAAAACACCCAAGAGTTCTCCTACCTGGCTGTTGTTTCCGGACGCACTAGTTGAAGCTATGGCTGCACGAGGCTGTTGCCTGTGCGGGGGTTGTTGTTGTTGTTGTTGTTGTGGCTGCTGTTGTTGTTGTTGGGGTTGTTGGGGTGGCTGTCTCGTCTTTAGTGGTGGGAAACTGGCTGTTGTTAGTGCTGGGCCACTTGTCCTGGCCGAAACGCTGACACTACTTGCCCTAGTGTTGTTCGGCTGTTGCCAGGGGTTGTAAGTTGGAAGGGGAGCGTCAACGTACTCCGGTTGTTCGTGTCGGGTGTTCTGGGCCATTTTTCTTATTTTAAAAATATAGACGGGGCAATGCTCGTCGTTTGCCATATGCGCACCTTCGCAATTAGCGCATTTGGGCGTGAAAGCTTCTGAGCATTCCCTGGTGGGGTGAAAACCGGCACACTTGAGGCACCTATATTGACGGTGGCAATAGGTGGTTGCATGACCCCAAATTTGACACCTTTTGCACTGCATTATGGTGTTTGTCGATTTCCGTCTTTCCCATGTTATTGAGACGTGTTGTAGGTATGTCACTTGTTTTTGTATTTTTGTCAAAGTTATGTCTCCTGTAAAAACTGCCATGTACAGTGGTTTGAATTTGGTTGTCAGTTTAAAAACTTGTTTACATGGTAGTCCGTGTGTATTTTTAAGCTCGTCAAGTACTTCGTCTGTTGTCGGTTCATTTTCGAGTCCTCTTATTATGAAAGCGTTTGTCTTTTCAGTTTTCTTAGCGTATGTGTGGAAGTGATTTTGTTCGTCCGTGTGAAGAAGTCTCAAGTATGTATTGTAAGCATCTATATTGCCAAAATGCACAATAATGGTCTTTTTTGCAAACTTTAACGTGTAGTCTTTGGTAATAGTTTGTAAATGTTGTTGAAATTTATGGAAATTGTCTCGTCCTCCGAAGTTCCCGTCGAGTACTATGGGGGGTATTTGTTTCTTTGTGATTACTTGTTGGTTTGTTTCAGTCTGTCTGATTGTTTGTTTTGTTTTATTTTGTATTTGTCGTTGTATTGGTTGGTTATCGTCATCGTCGTCGCTATCGTCATGTGGTGTCGTTGGTATCTCGGGTGCCTCGTTTGGGGTCAGCGTTGTATAACGGTTTTTCGTCGTTGTTTTTGCCTGGTATGGTTGTATAATTTTATGCAAGTGGAAGGGTTTTCCGAAGTTTCTCGAGACCTTGGTCGGATTTTCTTCGGGTGAAGTGTTTTGATGTTGCCGCTTCCGCACTGCTGTGATGAAAGGTTGTTCTGTAGTTTCCATTTCTTCGTCATCTGTTTGTGGGGGGTGTGATGTAATAGTGGGCTCTGCCACACTATACATCAGAGGATTACGTCCAGGGGGAAGATACTGCACTGGCTGGTTGTCACTCAGGTTAATTGGAACGTTAGTTGGGGTAGTAGCTTCTTCTTCCGTCTCGTAAGAGCTTTGGTATTCGTCTGAGGGGGGGGGGTTCCTCTTCTTCATTGTTTTGGACTTGCTTGTCGTGGATTCAGGGACTGCGAAATTCGGGTCTGTGACTTGAGGGGCGGTGTCTACAGTTGTTGTGGGTGGAGCCACTCTTGTAGGCGAGTGGCCAACCGGTCCTCTGGATTTTGTTGTGGGGGCGGGGCCTCCTGATACTGTCGGGGCACTCATCGGCTTTTCGGGGTTGGAGCCGAGAGTTAGGGATGTTCTTGTAGGGTTATCTGTAAGAGAACTATTTCTTTTGGGGGTTGGAGGGATAATTGAGTGTTCAGAGTGAACCTTGATGAGATGATCCACGATTTCGGATCTTGTTTTTAAGTCTAATTTTGTGGTTGAGGAGAGAAAGTACACTTTGCGGTATTTATTGCATATTTGGCACTTTAAGTCTGCATAAGCACCTAGTTTTGTGTTTAAATTGCCGCGGTTTGCTCTTATTCTCCCTGCGGGATCATTTGAGCCCGTTTCCTGATCGCTCTGATCAGTACACGTATCTGAGTTATCATGTTTGGTGGAAGTCATCTAGTGACCCGCACTTGTTTTTATAAAAATTCTAACGTTCGCGTATTTAATAATAAATAATATACAATGTCTTATAATAAAAATATACAATGTTTATGGTCCCAACAGTCACAACAGAAGTATACACTATTTACACTTAGATTAAAAGTCTACTAATGTTTATATACATGTTTACCCTAATTCTAGTACTTATCTTTACACGAAATTTATTGTTTTTAATGTTTATTATAGTCCGTGTGCAAGCTTGTCCATCCCCTTTACCAGGGGAGGCCACGTTACGCTGCTAAAAACACGTTTTCCACGAAAAAATCGCGAAATTACAAAAGCACTTGTTGGAATACTGTGCAAAAACTCTTTATTTGTTGCTATTGTTGTTAGATCGTGATAGAGATAAGGGAGCTCAAATCTATCGACTGCACGACATGCAGGCTACGCTCTAACCATTAAGCTACGTTGTCTTGCGGTAAATGTTATTCGTGGTGGATGGTATGCTTACGAGGCAGCCGCCTTTCCGTATCGGTCGCGCAGGGGCGCAGATGTTACCCACGAGTATTTCTTTATTATCTTTACAAACGCGTTTCAGCTTGTTAATCGAAGTAAAACGTAACAGTTTAGTCTGTTTTAAACAATTTATATTTTTTTATTTACAATAAAATTGTACATAATATGAACAATAAATATCGTCAAACTGTGGTGTTGTTAGATGCAACACAATAAAATATAAGAAACAGCAGATATAAAATTTACTAGTTTTTCAAAAAAAAACGTGCAAATAAGATTAACATTACACCACGGTTATATTATACTGCGTCGTAAAAAGAAGTGCCGTAATGCAATTTGATCAATTTTTAGTTACCTACTAAGTAGGTGGGTATAGGTACGTACCTACGGTTTTATGGTAATTTTGGTGGTGCGAAATCCGTTTTTCGCTTTTAAGAAAGCGGTATTTTCACCCTATAGGCATTTAAACCTTTTTCAAATCTTAAGTTAATATTTTGCATTTGTAAGTAATAAAATCAGATAGGTATAACAGACAAAAGGTAATAAAAATTACTGTATCTAACAGTTGCGAAAATTATATTCTAAATTTCCACAATTGCTTTATGGGTAAAATGTATTACCTACCTATCCTCCTCTATGCATACTTACCTAACTTAGAAAGCCTTAAGTGTTTTTTCCTTATGTATAAAGTAGGTTTTTGGCATTTTAATGCTGCCACACATTATCTAGCAGTAGTACCTAGTAGTACGCAAGTAGGTACACATTTTTTTTTTATTGATTTCGTACCAAAATAATTAAAATGCATCCATGAGCCAGATTTACCGTGCATATTTAATTATTTTATCTTTATTATACAATGCAGATTAGTTCGAATATAAAAATACCATAATATAAGTGCTTGTCTCAATACTAAGGATTTTTTTTTTCTGATTTTTAGCAGGGTGAACTATAATAATTTAAAACGCCGTAAGTGTATTTTATAACAACAAAATATTTTGTTCGCATTCTGAAACTATTACCTACCAATAAATTTATATCAAAAATACTCCCAAAAATAAATTGTATCTGAAAAGAATAGCTTAATGCAAAAGGTAACTAAAACAAAATGTGTTAACCTATCCCATTCTCCCAGAATTCTCATTTTGCACATACGACACTCGTCGTTACGAGAATTATTTTTAAATAAAACAACTAACAATGTTTAAATAATATATATTTATTGACACTACTACACAAATAATTTCTTTGAACATTTTTTTACAGATATAAAATACACAATATAATATTCCTTTTTTCCTAAATTATATTTGCATATCAATATAATATCCCCATCTATTATATATACCTATGACAATTACAAATTGTATAGGAATGGTCAATAGTGTAATACTTACAACCTAAACTTAAAACTAAGTGATAGCAAGGTTTAAATAGTTTCACGTACAGCACAACTCCTTTCAAACAGTTATAGATACATATTCGGTTAATTATTTTAACATTTAGAAACCAATTAACAATCGAAAGTCAACAGAAATAAGATAAAAAATGATTTGAGCTGGCTCCTAAACAGATTAATAATAATAGGCATTTTTTAATTTCATGTGGTAATTTATTAATCATTTTCAAACCTATAACATTAATTTGGGAATTTATAAATTATTTGTGATCTGTTTTAATTTTAAATATGTATTTGTCTATATTCTTGTAGATAAACATGTTTAAGAATAAAATATACACTCCTGGAAAAGTTAGATTGATTGTTAGGTAAAGTATATTTTTGACTAGCCTTCCATTATCGAGCAATGTCCCCAAGGAATCGTGTCAGCAGAGGATTTTGAAATCCGTCTCTTGTCATCATGAGGGCTTAAACCTATCTTTCTTTGTTTTACACTATATATATCGTGATTTTTGGATCTTATTAAATTCTGTGAAATATGTTTATCCGTAAATGTTTACAGACACTTAACATAATCTTCAAATGATATTTGATTTTCAATTACCGACTTCTTAATACCTTTAATTTTTTTTGTTAACCCCTTTTTCGAAAGATAACATTCAATTTCTTGTCGTTGTTTACCAGTCACCGCCAGTTTCAATCTTTCTTGTTCTATTTCGTCAAATGTAAAATGCACTTTTGTAGCATACATTTTAGATCTAAGCCCTATAAAATGAGTCATAAT
Source organism: Polydrusus tereticollis (assembly GCA_963920685.1). Taxonomy (NCBI): domain Eukaryota; kingdom Metazoa; phylum Arthropoda; class Insecta; order Coleoptera; family Curculionidae; genus Polydrusus; species Polydrusus tereticollis. The sequence goes on from OY987335.1 coordinate 54,016,522, forward strand.
TAGCCCATTGTTCTCATCTTTCATCATTCCAAGAACTTTTTTATTAACTTTTGGAATTCCATATATGTTGTCCACAAGGTAATCAGATGTATCAAAATATTGTTGACAGTCTCTTCTACTTCTTCTCTACTCTGACTTCATAAATATCTATATTTCTAATTTCATATATTAGCGAATCGGTATCCGTATAAAGGACATTGCAATTAGAGAAATTTTGCAGCATGTAATTATAATGAAAAGCGTAAATGGTAGTTTTGGCTATATCTAGAATAGACATTCCTACATAGATAGGTTTGTTGAAATAAATTTTTGACTTTGCAAGTTCGATAATTACAAAATGTTCATTTATTATAGTACATGTTTTAAATTCAGGCTTTGATATTAAAGCTTCGGCCCCATAGCGTCCTTCCCAATTCATGACTAATTTCACTGAGGAATAATTCCGAACATTCTCCATAGTCTTTCCAAATACAGCATTGTTCATAAGCTTAAATAAATTTTTCTCAAATTCATTTTTAGCTGCCTGCCTTAGACTAGTATTCAAATCAATATAAGGCTTTAACCATGGATATTGACTAAATGACAGCACTCTATGTATTTTTTTTAATTGCACCCCTATTGCTAATGCCTGCTTTAAGTTCCTATAGTGAATGACATATTTATCCTTGTCATGCAGTAGCCAGAAGTTTTATATTATTAGCACCCTCAGGTTTTTGATGTTCTGATCAAAGTGAAAGATCTGAAAATTTATTATGTAGTTCGAAGGGAATTTTTAAATCAACTTCTAAGATATATCATGTGTCAGCTTCTTCAGAGACATTGACTGCATTAAGACTGCTAATTTCTTCACTAGAAAGCCATTTAAAGCATCCATATGGCAGATATTGAGACATTGCCCAACCATATTGGTTATTTATGTCGAAATACATCAGATATGACTCCTCTTTATTAGCGTCGTATGAAGGCATGTACTTATTATTGGCTTCAGCGTATCGCTTAGAACACTGACTTAATCCCCCTCTTATGCCTTTTTCAACAAACATAATCATATCTAAATCGGTCAACAGTTCGAGTATTACTTGACTTGTTCTAGACATTTGAAATAACATGCATTGCCAAGCATACCCCGGCAAGGTGTACGCATGTGTAGGAGAAATGCCGTAGGTTTTAAAAGATGTCTTGCGAAATTGTTCAAAAATATCTGCTAGAAGCAAAATATCAGTTTTAAGATAAATATCAGAATAATCTTGCATTGTCTTGCAACCTAAAGAGTTCCAGACTTTTTGCGCATGAGCATAATCCATATCGCTTATCAGAGAGTCATTCAATCTGTTATAGAATTGAATTTTTAAAGGCAATTTGGTTTCGCTCAATTTATCCCAACTACTCATGAAATCATATGGAAATACTCCTTTCCTATAGAGCAATGAAAACTGATCTTCAGAGAGGTCCGCAAATTCAGATTTAAGAATTGGATAATCTGATAAGTATGATGCTAACTTATCTAACCCAGAAGCCAAAAATCGAAAACTATCTATAAATCTTAACTGCACCAAATTTTCTGGAATATTTTTCGTAAATGAAATATATTTCTCTTTGTTCACAGGTAAAATATCGATTTTTCCTGGTACCTCTGCCAATGCTTTTAATACCAAATGACCATCATAGGAACTCATATTATGGAAAAGAACGGGTATTGTATGACTATCTTGAAAGTTAAGATTACATTTTTCGTGAGCTGCCCCTCTTATTTTACCAGTGATATGACTGTGATCTCGAACTATAATGTCGTCAGACGAGAATGGTTTTTCGCAAATATGGCACAGCTTGGAACTATATAAAATCTGATTTTGTTCAGCAGAAAGATTTTCCATGGGCAAATCACACAAAAAGACTGTCTCAACGTCTTCAGCAAAACTAACAAGTTCCTTAACAAACCATTGCATGCAGTCTTGTCCAGTGTGCGACTTATAAAATGAGAGAGTATCATCATATGAACATTTAACATAAAACCCTACGCTATACGGAATGTGTTTTTGGTAGTTTAAAGTTGCTTTACTTCCACCATCTTCAATTGGAGCCAGAAGACATTCAGTGTCCGCATAAATTATAAAGAGGGCTTCTTCCTTGAATTTGAAATCTTTAAATTCTACCCATTTTTGCTCCTCTGTTGGAATTTTAGGTACTACATCATTGTTTACCATCTCACAATCTTGAACATGCATATTTAATTTCTCCTCAGAATAGAAAAAGTGGAGACAACGGTCACAAATATAATTTCTATGTTCATGACTACTGAGCTGTTGTTGCAGTAAGCGAGATAGGTTCTTTATCCATACAAAATGCTGCTTAGCAGTGAAAATGTCTGTGTCTATTTCATCATCATCTGTATCATAATACTTATCCTGTACCAATAAAAGATTTACATGTTTTTCTACTCTGGCTTTTGTTAAATAAGCTGGGATAACATTAAACTTATTTCGATATTTTTCCAGCCGATAAATATTTACTGATAAATAATTCTGGTGTTCAAATCTAGGTACTTGTTGCAAAGTCATAGGAAATTGTATTCCCTTCAAATTCAGTACTGTCTTAGGATCTGGGTATGATGACGGCAAGTTATAATTGTACTTATTAGGATATAAAGCTGACGTTACAGCCCAAGCAAAACACATGTTATCATTATTTTATACATTGATACAAGCTTGCTTGTTTTGAATGAAAGGAGGTAGCTTAATATAACTACCTACACGAAGAGGATTATACTTATTTATAGATACTGTCAAATTTACTAGTTTCTTTAAAGCCCAACCACTATCTTTTTCCTGAAACTCCTCCAATTTAGTTAACAACTGATCTTGCACATTTTCTAGAAACCATTTATCGAAGTTAGTATTTTGGTCAATAACAGCATTCTTTGAATTAAGATATTTATATTCACTTAGAGTTAGACTGTCTTTAGTAACTTGGAACTCTCCACATAGCACAGCGTTAACCTTAAAGGAATTATCAACTTTTAAACCATTTTGAATTCTTCTTTTAAGTAAGGCTGCACAGTCTTCTAGGAACGATTTAGCATCGGTGTTTTTCAGATTTGTGATTATTCCAGTCCTCACTCTAGATTTAAATGCTGAGTGTAAGTCATCCCATTTAACACGATGTGTTGCTGTCTCCTTTCGTTCTGCATATCCAAACCCGGTTACTTCCAATGCTCTAATAATCGCCGTAAAGCTTTTTACCCGGGCTAATAAAGTTAAAAGATGCTGCTTTTCTGCAATAGATGTAAAATTTTTAATAGCCGTTGAAATTAATTTTGATGCTTTATAACATCGCTTAACTCCGATATTCACAGCTGTTTTATTATTCTTCAAATTGGCATCCAAAAAAAATTTATTTAAATCTTCAACAAGACCATCGGCAAAAGACATCTTGAATAATGTTTATATGTTAGACTCTAGACAGGTCCTTCCTCTCTGTAACAGTCAGAGCGATACTAAAATAATATAAATTGGTTGAAATGTTTTATAGACTGTAGCTAGTAGTATTCGGCAAAGTTCGTATAAGTTCGATTAATTAAACTCATGTAAAACGAAGTATCTGAAAAAAAAAGAGAGTCTATAATACCACTTTGAAAATTAAACTTATCTACTAGTTATGGTGGGCTATATCTTAATAAGACCGCAACCTCCATGCAGTCATCGTGCCTCATCAACCATCGTATTAATTCCATAAGTAAATATGAAAAATGGGAAATGCATGATTTACTTAAATTATTGGCCCAATTCTCAAAATTGAATTATTTACAACGGAAAAAAAGTTCGTAGAAACCAGCAAAAAAAAATGTATAAAAGAGCAACAGAAACAATATAATATATTTTAAATGACTAGCACATTCTTTAAAACGGTACTACAACCAAGCCAAATAACTCTTTTATGTGCTGTATAAAAGAACAAAAAGGTGTTCCTAAGACAGCGTAAGATTGCTTCACAGCTACGCAGCCTGCTTTGAACACAGGTGTTACAACGTAACTCCATAATCTTACTATACTCTAAGCGGACGAGGATGTCAATATGTTCTAATATATTCTTCAATACATCTTAATAGCATAATCATTAAATATAAGTGGAAACTATATGCAGAAATGAGTTTCCTGTAATATTTTATCAACAATGCATAAGACACATAAGAAAGCATCTATTTATGGCTTAAATTTATTAGGTTTTGATACTAAAAGAGATTTTAATAATATGCCATTAGTTAAATACATTTTCCAGTGAGCCGTATAACAGAATAAAAAGAGGTTCCTCAGACTGCGTAAGATTGCTTCACAGCTAGGCGGCCTGGCATATATCTTAACTCCACTATCTTACTATTCTCAAAAGTAGAGAGGACGTCAATAGATTCTAAGTGCATAATCATTAAATATAAGGGGAAACTACATGAAAAGATGAGTTTCCCGTAACATTTTACTGATAATGCATCTCATAAGCTCATAAGAAAACATGTATTTAAGTATTGTAATTAAAAATGTATCAAGTTGTAATGTTAAAAGATAGTTTGATAATATGCCGTTAGTAGATAAGGCTATAAGAGTTCTGGCATCAAATCCCGTAAGAAATAACATGGGACCTAAAACCTGCATTTTTATCACCATTTTAGGGCGTGGCACTTTTCCTGGAAGTCGCCATCCTCTCTTAACCCGAGTGGAACCCAGCTACTATCGCCATCTAGTATCTGACGTCAGAACTGCTCGCAGCAGATACAGGATCCGTCTTAACCTAAGTGGTGCCCCCTGATATTACCATCCTAACTAAACAACATAATGAATAAATAATAACAGAAAAAAAGTTTGTGCAGTCAGCGGGAATTGAACCATAAACCTCTGGGGTCGAACCTCAAAGCCTTGCGAGATATGCTACGGGAGCATATACCTTAAAACTGTTAAACAATCTTCGACAACGTGAAACCACGGGAACACATCTGAACAGATTGCTGAAACAAAGGTCCTTAAGTGGGATTATGGTGATATTATGGTTATAATGTACAAAATTAAGGTAAACCAGGCTGTTTCATATACTTATTAAAACAAACCAATTGATATCTGAGTACTACCTGAAGTTAGGCAACCAGTGTTTCAACAGTAAATATTTATATTATTGTGTAAAAAATCAAGAAAGACCCTTAGGCCGCCCCAGTTAATTAAAACCAAAAGCTAGTGCCTTATAGGCAATGATGGAAGGATGTCATCGACTAAAAACAAAAGATTGTTGCCCCATTAGGTCTTAAATTCGCTGCGTCTATTTTTAACATAAGTTCTTTTTGGTGGAAAAAGTCTAGAAATAATGTTTGTATACTTCCAGCTTTTGCCAGACTTTATATGACTTTTACTATTAAATCTCCTTCGGTGCGCACTGACACAAAAAGAATTTCTTTATATTTCTTTAACTCTGTATTGGAATATTCTGTAGGGTGTTCTTTTGTCAATAAATTCAGTAGTTCGATGGTTAAGGTATATTTTTCATTATAGATCATTGGTGTGTTATTTTCAATTTCTACAGGCTTATTTCCAATAAACCATTCATTTTCGCACATTCTAAAACCAAAGTCTAGTCCGTTTGGTAAAGACATAAGCGCTAATTTAATTTTAGACATCTTATCTCGTGGACCTCTAACCTTCTAACGAGGTACTCAGCAACGGAACGGGTATTTAAAACAAAACGATATCACAACGTCAACACAACAGCATCACAACGTCAACACAACAGCATCACAACGTCAACACAACAGCCTTACAACGTCAACACAACAGCATCACAACGTCAACACAACACTATCAAAACACTATCGTCACAACTATCATCACAACACAAACACGTCAGCATCACAACAAAAATAATAGGGCTGTTTCTAACATATAGCGATTGATGCTTTACATTTGCAACACAATTTAGTTTAAATATAAATAAAACCAAAAAATAGTTATCTATCGAAAACATTTAGTTACAAAAATATGTATAAAAGATATGCAACAATGATAAGAAACAAAAATATTATCCCAGACGTTATAGCTCCATTAGCCACACTAATATTGTATCAAGAATATTATCCGATATACAAGATAATAATAATCCAAAACAGCTATATTAGAATAATTTGAGATCAAGGACAAACTTATTACCAACCTCGTATGTATTATATTATTAAGTTTACATAATATGATAAATAGTACGGAATTTAAAACGCCAATGGACTTAAAAACTAAGAAAAAAGATATATACAATAAAAGCAATACCCTTGTATATTAAATACTTCTGATCAATTATTATTAAGAACTTATCGACGGGGTGATTAGATAAATGTAAAATGCTGTCTAATAATACCAAAACTCAGCTCATATACTTCCCGAGAGTCAGAAGTAAATTTCATCAAACCAGACTGTGATATTTGATATTAGAGGACATCACGCAACTCTTCTTACCATTACACAAGATATCCAAGACAGTGCATTTTTGGTTTTCAAGAGACGGTACTGATAAAAATAATCTACATCGTAAAACTAAAAATCACCACATGATTACAAAAACACGCTTATTTACAAAATATGAATAGAAGATAAACGCAAAATCATATACAAGGTGTTAGTTGATATAATAACCATTTTAACGACAATATAATTCACATCAATCAAAGATATTTAAATAATATGGTATATTTTATTTTAGAGTACAATGCTAAAAATTTTTTTAGTTAATACAACATTTGGTATACACATACAATAAATTCAAATTAGGTTTTCAAAAGGTAACAACCACGTATAATATATTATAAAGTTTATAGAAAATATTATAGAAAAAAAGCTCAGCCAACACTAAAAATACCCGAAAATAAAAAATAAACAAGGCCGCCAATTTTACCCAAAGGTACTTATATTTACTCTGTATACAACATTTATAACAGTCTCGTGTGGACACTCTGCATACTAATTAATTACTAGAGATACACAAATGATATCACACGTGGTACTTGTATCTTGTATATGACTTCGATGTAGTTAACCTTGATATTAAATATGCAACTAAATAGTATTGCCGTAATTATTATTATAGGTCAGTCGTTGAAATCAATATATAAATTTATTTACAATTGTACAAAAAACAAAGCAGCTTGCTTCTATAAATAATAATATGTATACAAGGTTAACCGAAAAGTCGGGTATGAATATAAATAAACTAATAATAAAGTTATAGGTACATTGTTTCCTAATTATACTGGTTACCCGACTAATTTTAATTTTTCCTATAAGGACGTATATTACAAACAAGTAAGATCTGGGAACTCCACAAAAATAAATTAATATACATTAGATGACCTTTCAAAATTCTGAGAATTGTTGCGACATCGAAATATCTTATATTATACGGGTTCACTGCACATTTTATTCCTCGAATAATATTTAAAAATACCAAGAGTAGTCGGATAACTAAGTAATTATATATAACATTTAACCTGGTACAATGCCAAGGTTACACCGGTAACCGTCAACGTTTGTGACATTAAATCAGTCTATGCATTATTTGTTTATAGAATTATAATAATATGACAGAAAAATTGTAACAATACGACATGTGACTAAAATGCAAATAATTTTAAGTGTATTCTAATTACGTCACCAGCTTATATAAAATTCAGCTATCGAGTGAGTTAGTAGACAGTTTAGTGATATTCTTATACATATCTCCAGGGTAAGTACCAAATATTTATAAGATTTTGTTTAGTTGTTAAATATATAGGAGATAGTTATTTAACAAACTTATTCTTTTTTAGTTTTTAGATAAAAGACTTGTATATAATTATTGTGTAATATTTTAAAGAAAACACTTAAATACATTAATAAATTCCTAAAAATTACGAGCTTAAAAAATAATCGTAATAATAATTAAAGCAGAATTAGGGATTCATTGTATATTTTCTGTACAGAAATGTGCAGAGACCTGAACCTATCAACTTTCCACCACATCAGCCGTTGATAAAAAACTACTCATTTAAATAACCCTACTTAATATCAACCACGTATGTTTTATTACTATAATTAAATAAAACATTATATCCACTTACACATAAATAATAGTCTTTAAATGGATAGCTAAAATATTGAGATAAATCAGGTATCTTGGAGAGTACAAAGGTTTCCTGTGAGCATAAAAAATAGAAATAAATAATACATTACAAATAAAGAAGGCTATATTTTATAGTCCGCATATGGGGGAAAATAAAAGTACACATAAAAAAGACACATATCACTAATCTCGCATATACTACATAGATATAAAAAACCAGTGCAAAAAATAAAATGGCATATCGTCAAGTTCAAAAGACCCTGTATATAATAATATTTGGAGTACAGTGTACTACTGAAATATATAAAACAAATTTCAGATTAAAAATTATAAAATAAGCCATTCTCCTGCAATTATAAAATTGAAGATTGGTAAATCCAAGAAAGTCAAAACAGCATACACAAGTCAAAGGTCAAAGCAGTACCATTTTACTAATTCATCAACAGATCTGATGTACATACTTACAAAGCCAATTTTAGGATTAATGGTATGTCTCTTTTGGGAACCCCTGTATGGAAATTGAAATAAATAATTATGATCCATCAATTTAATAAATAAACAAGTTCTTGCTAATAATTAATTACGAATAAAATATTATACCAAGCTAATACAACTAACCTGAACTAACCTATATAGGCACAATCTAGCTATGATATAAGTGTCCAAATTTCCCCATTTTAAAAATGTATTAAAATATAAATTATTGCATTTTTATTCGCTTTATTACAGACAGTAAACATGAATTAGCATAAATAAAGCATTATCTAAACAAGACTCGTTGGTAACTGACGATCTGCATAATGATGTTACATTTTTTAATTATTATAAACAATTTCAAATTATTTCTTCTTCTTATACAAGGCGAGAGAAAAGCACTTGTCCATCTAAGAAATAAAATAAATTAAAAATATGTTGGAAACACTACATTAGGAATATACCATGAAAAATATATATCTATCTTAAAAACTAAAAAATGTTCCACATAAACGGTAATGAAAAATAATATACACAAATCAACTTGCACGGTTACAGACCCCCGTATTCATTTTAAACTTTTCAATATAGCTTAAGTGGTGTATCAAAGCAGTGAAAAGGGCATAGCCAAAGATTACTTAAATTTCAACTGACCGAATGTGCTTGGTATGTACCTAAATTGTTTGATGTAAATTAGGATTTGAACAACAGAAACCCGATAAGGAATGATCGTCTATAGATGTACTATGTCATTGCCCTTGCATAAGACACACTCAGCATGTTGTTACTCGATGAACCAAGAGGTTTGACTTCATGAATTATTGTTCAGTCAGTACTCTCTTACGGAGTCGCTACCTAATGCATTATATAAAAAAAGTCAACGTTTTAAAAAAATTCAGGCTCTTCAAGATAAAAATAAAAATGTTTAATAATTATAGCAAAATTGTCATGATTTATAGAGATTCGTACTTTACACCAAGACTTACGAATGCCCAAGAATACGTAAAAAAGTAATTCAGATTAAATTATTTATTATCAAGAAAAATATTGCAATGTGACAGAATGTGGGGTAAAAGTTTAAAAATATAGTACTTTGCACAAATTATACAGTAGACAATGAAAGTATTCAAAATTTACAATAAACATTCAAGGATATCCAAGTCTGTATATTATTTATTAACACAGTTGTATGTAGCAATATCCAAAAAACTAAGGTTTACTAGAGCACACTGTATACAGCATATTCTAATTTGATAAAAGAATAAAACATAATTATAGTTTAAAGTCAAGCCTATAAATATTATTCTCAAAAGAAAAGGTACCTTGCTCTGTACGAAAAGTAATTAGAAAGCTAATATTCAATCAAGAAAATACTATAGTGCGTTATATAGGTTCATAAAAATAAATAACAAAAAAACAACAGGTTGTTATTTTAAGTTATATAAAGATGTAGAATATTTCCTTAAAGAGAAAACTCTTGACAATTTTTCACAAGAAGCAAATTTAATAAAATGTAAGCACCTGTATAAATTAGGAAAAAATTGAACTAAAAATATGTATCAATAATAAAAGCATTAAAAAAAATGTGCGTGTAATAAGATAAGATACCTATCTATAGCGAACAAATATTGAACGTTTCGAACCCCAGAACTAACCCTGTATATACATTTACAAACATCTGTTGGAAACAATATCCAACACTTTTTTAGATTAAATCTATTTTTAGGTTGGCAATCCTGCAGAATTGCCTCCCCATTTTTATACGCATCGGTGTCAAGTGTCAAAAATTGTATTGGCACGACTGGTGACGCGATGTCACTCTCTCTCGTTCGCGAGGAGGTGTGAGCATGTGCTCAATAATATGTTTTTCCTAAAGTTATTTTATATAAATGTTACAAAAACTAGCTCTGCCTTTTGGGCATCTAAGTGAGCTCTGGTTTATTACCATCTTACACCCAACACCCAACCGTTATGTAAATAGTGTTCAGTGTTCCTAAACAAGTGTAAATAAAAGGTGTATATACGTTCAAAGATGAGTTTCCATTTTGTTTCCCAATCAGAGTATTCCCGGATTTCAGTCTACCTAAACTTTTAATACAGTCCACTTTAAAGATCGAAACTATCCCTTTATGTGTTTCGCACAACATCGAAAATTAAGCAGGTTAAATAAACTAAAAATGTACCTTGTGGGAATTCACAGTACTGTAGAGAAACAGAATATAAGTAAAAATACAATTCAACGCATGGAAAGTAACCATTTTTTAAAATATATTCTGCACTTGGCATATAATTAATTCGATTATAACATTTGTAAAAAAAAAAATATCAGATCATACTACTAAACTTTTGCATAAAATAGCTGTAATTTTAGATAGCCTTGATATTAAAATACATATAGTTTGAATACCGAAGCAGTAGAAATTTTAGAGCAACGAGAAATATTATAAACATATTTAAATTATATTTTTTTTTTATGGAAGAAGTCCATCTCTCAGTGGAGTGATATTTTAACGTAAAGTAAAACACACAATCTGCTCCACTAGTTTAATGTAAAAAATTTTTTTCTTTAACCCATACATGTTTCGGAGGCATAAACCTCCATCATCAGTGGGATTAAATTAAGTCAAATTAAGGAGAAAAATACCAGAAACATTGTGAGAACTGCAAAATAAAGAGAGAAAAGCTATTAGTGAAACAAGAAAAACTCAAAAGACAAGAGGCACATCAGAGTGCGTGGAAATATGATAATAAAAGGAGAATCCTTAAGTGAGAAAGTGATATGTACCATAATAAAACAAAATGGCGTCGACTTACCTTGTGTCGCATAAAAAACTTCATCATTTTATATTAAATAAATTAAATTAGAAATTGGAAAAGGTTGTTATTATTTAAAAAATCTTTAGTATTAATTTAGTAGTTATAATTAAAAAGCACATATTATTTTGAATTTTTCGTTTTTTGGATAACTCAAAATTTTAGTCCAATGTGGAGGAAATAAAACGATAGATTCGAACACCTTGCTAGAGTTGTATCAAATGGTAGTTAAAATTTTTAATAAAGAGAATGTACCTATGTATAAAAAGCTTTTCTGTCGTTTCTTTTTTTTTAAATAAAAACCGTTGAATTTAGTGCAGTTCCCCAATGTCAATGGTAGACAAGCCGGGACACCTAGAGTAAAAAGCCAAACAAGGAGAGAAAAGAACAATGAGTGTTAAATAAGCATAGAATGTGAATAAATTTGTTAGTAAATTAAAGTGAGTATAAATGAATAGATGGATAAGGTAAAGTTCAAACGAGAGTCACTAGATAGAGTAGTAAGATGTGAGGAGAGAAAACTGTAACTAAAGTAGAAAAATATGAGAAAACTATATAAGGTAAATGTTGTAGTTGTAATAATAAATCATAGATGGAGCAATATGTCAGGGTAATTATAACTATTAGTAGAGACACTGGAAACAAGAGATAAAACGTGTATTAAGTTTGAGGTTATAAAGGTTATTGGGGTAAAAAAGCAGGGCTAGGGCCGATTACTCATTAATAAATTGCAAGGAATTGAAAAAAGGTACACAGGTAAAATTAATTTGATCGTTGATACATAGTAAATTAGGATTGTTGAGAGCTCTCTGTATTTGCAGAATTTCCAAGAGGTTCAAAGTGGCCCCCTTCTCACAAACATGAAGCACCCTTGTACCAGTAGAGGGATCAAAAGAATGTTGTTCATTGATTATGTGGTTAGCAAAACGAAAAATTCAAAATAATATGTGCTTTTTAATTATAACTACTAAATTAATACTAAAGAATTTTTAAATAATAACAACCTTTTCCAATTTCTAATTTAATTTATTTAATATAAAATGATGAAGTTTTTTCTGCGACACAAGGTAAGTCGACACCATTTTGTTTTATTATGGTACATATCACTTTCTCACTTAAGGATTCTCCTTTTATTATCATATTTCCACGCACTCTGATGTGCCTCTTGTCTTTTAAGTTTTTCTTGTTTCACTAATAGCTTTTCTCTCTTTATTTTGCAGTTCTCACAATGTTTCTGGTATTTTTCTCCTTAATTTGACTTAATTTAATCCCACTGATGATGGAGGTTTATGCCTCCGAAACATGTATGGTTTAAAGAAAAAATTTTTTTACATTAAACTAGTGGATCAGATTGTGTGTTTTACTTTACGATATTTAAATTATATGCAGATCAGAGAGAAATGTATGTATCTATCAAAGACGAAATTGTATTAATTCTATAAAGGGCAACGTGCATACGGGGGGGGGGGGCTAATAAAAAAGTAATTTTTATTTTATTTCATTTTTCCAAAAACTATTTATCTAAATTATGAAAATTTAATACACAATGATGCCTAATTATGTCGATCCATTGTTAACAAAACTGATGTTTTTCTGGTCACCCGTTTCTGATATAGACACATTTTGATATTTGATTCGTGATATATTTCTCGTTGCTCTAAAATTTCTAAATAAAATATATTTTAAAAAATGGTTACTTTCCATGCGTTGAATTTTATTTTTACTTATATTCTGTTTCTCTACAGTACTGTGAATTCCCACAAGGTACATTTTTAGTTTATTTAACCTGCTTAACTTTCGATGTTTGTAAATGTATATACAGGGTTAGTTCTGGGGTTCGAAACGTTCAATATTTGTTCGCTATAGATAGGTATCTTATCTTATTACACGCACATTTTTTTTAATGCTTTTATTATTGATACATATTTTTAGTTCAATTTTTTCCTAATTTATACAGGTGCTTACATTTTATTAAATTGTTTATTGCTTCTTGTGAAAAATTGTCAAGAGTTTTCTCTTTAAGGAAATATTCTACATCTTTATATAACTTAAAATAACAACCTGTTGTTTTTTTGTTATTTATTTTTATGAACCTATATAACGCACTATAGTATTTTCTTGATTGAATATTAGCATTTCTAATTACTTTTCGTACAGAGGAAGGTACCTACCTTTTCTTTTGAGAATAAAATTTATAGGCTTGACTTTAAACTATAATTATGTTTTAATTCTTTTATCAAATTAGAATATGGAATATGTAAAGTATTTCTATCATGCTGTATACAGTGTGTTCTAGTAAACCTTAGTTTTTTGGATATTGTTACATACAACTGTGTTAATAAATAATATACAGACTTGGATATCCTTGAATGTTTATTGTAAACTTTGAATACTTTCATTGCCTATTGTATAATTTTTGCAAAGTACTATATTTTTAAACTTTTACCCCACATTCTGTCACATTGCAGTGAACCCGTATAATATAAAATATTTCGATGTCGCAACAATTCTCAGAATTTTGAAAGGTCATCTAATGTATATTTATTTATTTTTATGGAGTTCCCAGATCTTACTTGTTTGTAATATACGTCCTTATAGGAAAAATTAAAATTAGTCGGGTAACCAGTATAATTAGAAAACAATGTACCTATAACTTTATTATTAGTTTATTTATATTCATACCCGACTTTTCGGTTAACCTTGTATACATATTATTATTTATAGAAGCAAGCTGCTTTGTTTTTTGTACAATTGTAAATAAATTTAAATATTGATTTCAACGACTGACCTATAATAATAATTACGGCAATACTATTTAGTTGCATATTTAATATCAAGGTTAACTACATCGAAGTCAACTGATATTTCTACTAATGTTATAGATATACAAGATACAAGTACCACGTGTGATATCATTTGTGTATCTCTAGTAATTAATTAGTATGCAGAGTGTCTACACGAGACTGTTATAAATGTTGTATACAGAGTAAATATAAGTACCTTTGGGTAAAATTGGCGGCCTTGTTTATTTTTTATTTTCGGGTATTTTTAGTGTTGGCTGAGCTTTTTTTCTATAATATTTTCTATAAACTTTATAATATATTATACGTGGTTATTACCTTTTGAAAACCTAATTTGAATTTATTGTATGTGTATACCAAATGTTGTATTAATTAAAAAATTTTTTAGCATTCCTTGTTGTATTCTAAAATAAAATATACCATATTATTTAAATATCTTTGATTGATGTGAATTATATTGTCGTTAAAATGGTTATTATATCAACTAACACCTTGTATATGATTTTGCGTTTATCTTCTATTCATATTTTGTAAATAAGCGTGTTTTTGTAATCATGTGGTGAATTTTAGTTTTACGATGTAGATTATTTTTATCAGTACCGTCTCTTGAAAACCAAAAACGCACTGTCTTGGATATCTTGTGTAATGGTAAGAAGAGTTGCGTGATATCCTCTAATATCAAATATCACAGTCTGGTCCAGCTGAGGTTCAGATTTTTGGCTTGCAGTCTGGTTTGATGAAATTTACTTCTGGCTCTCGGGAAGTATATGAGCTGAGTTTTGGTATTATTAGACAGCATTTTACATTTATCTAATCACCCCGTCGATAAGTTCTTAATAATAATTGATCAGA
Organism: Polydrusus tereticollis; assembly: GCA_963920685.1. Classification (NCBI taxonomy): domain Eukaryota; kingdom Metazoa; phylum Arthropoda; class Insecta; order Coleoptera; family Curculionidae; genus Polydrusus; species Polydrusus tereticollis. The sequence continues at coordinate 54,031,581 of OY987335.1, forward strand.
AGTATTTAATATACAAGGGTATTGCTTTTATTGTATATATCTTTTTTCTTAGTTTTTAAGTCCATTGGCGTTTTAAATTCCGTACTATTTGTCATATTATGTAAACTTAATAATATAATACATACGAGGTTGGTAATAAGTTTGTCCTTGATCTCAAATTATTCTAATATAGCTATTTTGGATTATTATTATCTTGTATATCGGATAATATTCTTGATACAATATTAGTGTGGCTTATGGAGCTATAACGTCTGGGATATTATTTTTGTTTCTTATCATTGTTGCATATCTTTTATACATATTTTTGTAACTAAATGTTTTTGATATATAACTATTTTTTGGTTTTATTTCTATCTAAACTAAATTGTGTTGCAAATGTAAAGCATCAATCGCTATATGTTAGAAACAGCCCTATTATTTTTGTTGTGATGCTGACGTGTTTGTGTTGTGATGTATTGATACAATCACGATAGTGTTTTGATAGTGTTTTGTTGACGTTGTGATGCTGTTGTGTTGACGTTGTGATGCTGTTGTGTTGACGTTGTGATGCTGTTGTGTTGACGTTGTGATGCTGTTGTGTTGACGTTGTGATGCTGTTGTGTTGACGTTGTGATGCTGTTGTGTTGACGTTGTGATGCTGTTGTGTTTACGTTGTGATATCGTTTTGTTTTAAATACCCGTTCCGTTGCTGAGTACCTCGTTAGAAGGTTAGAGGTCCACCAGATAAGATGTCTAAAATTAAATTAGCGCTTATGTCTTTACCCAACGGACTAGACTTTGGTTTTAGAATGTGCGAAAATAAATGGTTTATTGGAAATAAGCCTGTAGAAATTGAAAATAACACACCAATGATCTATAATGAAAAATATACCTTAACCATCGAACTACTGAATTTATTGACAAAAGAACACCCTACAGGATATTCCAATACAGAGTTGAAGAAATATAAAGAAATTCTTTTTGTGTCAGTGCGCACCGAAGGAGATTTAATAGTAAAAGTCATATAAAGTCTCGCAAAAGCTGGAAGTATACAAACATTATTTCTAGACTTTTTCCACCAAAAAGAACTTATGTTAAAAATAGACGCAGCGAATTTAAGACCTAATGGGGCAACAATCTTTTGTTTTTAGTCGATGACATCCTTCCTTCATTGCCTATAAGGCACTAGCTTTTGGTTTTAATTAACTGGGGCGGCCTAAGGGTCTTTCTTGATTTTTAACACAATAATATAAATATTTACTGTTGAAACACTGGTTGCCTAACTTCAGGTAGTACTCAGATATCAATTGGTTTGTTTTACTAAGTATATGAAACAGCCTGGTTTACCTTAATTTTGTACATTATAACCATAATATCACCATAATCCCACTTAAGGACCTTTGTTTCAGCAATCTGTTCAGATGTGTTCCCGTGGTTTCACGTTGTCGAAGATTGTTTAACAGTTTTAAGGTATATGCTCCCGTAGCATATCTCGCAAGGCTTTGAGGTTCGACCCCAGAGGTTTATGGTTCAATTCCCGCTGACTGCACAAACTTTTTTTCTGTTATTATTTATTCATTATGTTGTTTAGTTAGGTTGGTAATATCAGGGGGCACCACTTAGGTTAAGACGGATCCTGTATCTGCTGCGAGCAGTTATGACGTCAGATACTAGATGGCGATATTAGCTGGGTTCCACTCGGGTTAAGAGAGGATGGCGACTTCCAGGAAAAGTGCCACGCCCTAAAATGGTGATAAAAATGCAGGTTTTAGGTCCCATGTTATTTCTTATGGGATTTGATGCCAGAACTCTTATAGCCTTATCTACTGCCGTTGGTTAAATATATTTTTTAATGATCCATGTAGCAGAATAAAAAGAGATCACTAAGACGGCGTACAAGACAAACAACAAGTTTCAACCGCGAAGCCCTAAAGGTTAAATGGAAATATGCTCACCAAGTCAATAGGTTAATACGGCACCAGTCGTACTTCTTCGGGGTTCGGAGAACTCGGATCGAGCAAAGCACCTCAACGGTCGACAATCTCGAAAGAAGTGAGAAGTTAACCGTCTAGCGCTCGAATCTATATCTTTTGGCGAGGGATGGGTATCGAGGTACGCCGTGTAGCACGTCGCGCTCGCGGGAGATAAATTAATAAAAATATGTAACGCAATTGTTAATAAATAGGCAATTACGAGAATCGATTCAAACAAATTATCATTTATAATTAGTAGAATAGTATTTATGACGGCGGTTAGTGAAAGAACGGAAATTTTCTAATGTAAAATAATAAAAATAAAAAATTATTTGTCTGCGTAACTTGCTTTTAAATAAAATACATAGGTTCAAGAAATAAAAACTTAGTAACTTCGTTACAAATCAATGGGTTTAATATATCAAAAATTGCCCCATTTATATTATGAAAGAAAAGCTTTCAGGACGAGTTTTTTTCCAATAAATTCTTGTATTATTAACTAGGTATATTGTTGCGACAGAAAAATTTATATTTTTTAAATTATAAGAAAGTAATTTTAATGGGTTCAAGGTGAAGAAAATTATTTTATTTTTTTATTAAAATTAATTAAATAATGCTGTTCCAATTTTGTATAATATGTAAAAAACTGCTAGTATTAATTAATGCGAAAATGCCTATGTATCTATAAATTTTGCAAAATTTTAAGTTTAGGATTTCGTTTAGACATTTTTTTAGTCTTGATATCTCTATTAGCAAATTTAAGGGTAAAATATATACGCACTCTAGTATACAATGACAAGAAATAGTCATAGGAAAAATGTTCACACGGATGAACAAAAGTAATGGTTTTAAATTTATTTTTTAATGCTTGACCAATGCGATTTTGAGACGCAAGTTCATTAAAATGTTCAACAAATATATTTTCTAATTTTATAATATATTCAACAAAATTATTAGGTGGCACTAATAAGCCACCAAACTTCAGTTTTTCACTATTATAGGCCTTTAGTTTGCAAAACACAGTGGCTTCCATTTGTAAGGCATTCGAATTAACAAAGTTAGTGCATACGTCACAAGAGTGCTGCGCCAAACATTTTTTTTAAAATATATCCTGTAACGTATACAAGTGCATTTCCCTCAACGCTTTCAATATTCCTATAGTCGTTGGGGGCAAGGGCCTAGCGACACCTAAAGCACCGGTTCCCGTCAGATCACCGAAGTTAAGCGGTGTCGAGCGCGGCTAGTACTTGGATGGGTGACCGCTTGGGAAATACCGCGTGCTCTTGTCTTAGGGAAGAGTGTAAAATGAATCGACATCAAAACCATCCTATTCACGCCGGACAGGCCGGATGAGATCGGATATCTCGTAGGATGAAGGTGCTGTTTCACACTCCCCAGTCGGTAGACCGCACGATTAAAAACCGTACGGTCGATGACCGGTTCTAGATGGCCTCAGATACGCCGACGAACCGTAAAAAAGTAAAATAAAAAAATAATAAAAAAAATATAGTCGTTGGTAAAAACCTTCAAAGGAATATGGTTAGATGAAGGGGATACCATTAAGTATTTACATTGCTCTACGAGGTCGGGAGTAAGAGTAATTAAAACTTCGTTGATGTCCTTCATACAATTTGCCCCGTCAGCCTGATCAAAGTATCGAATGGCAAATAATTTTTTAAAAGTACGAGTGAACTGAATAGGTGTGGGATTTCTCGCATTGCCGCAGCAATTTCGGACCTGTCCAAAAAAATTTTCCAAACAATCTTGATTTAGGTTTCTGGTCAATAAAAATGTATATCCCTTACTTTTTAATATTTCCCACAAAACCAGAATACCTTTAATTGTTGACCTCCAACCAAATATAAACTTCATCTGGTTAGTTACAACTTTTCCTTCGACACTAATGATTGTAAGATTCTTAAACAAAGTATTCATTTCTTTTAAAATGGCTATCTGTTTTTCTGTAGCCATGAAAGCATTAAAACGGATTAGATTACTTGAATTTAATAAATCAAAAAGATCGTTCATGTTTTGTATAAATGAAGCTGTTGTTTTTGCATCAAGCGGTAGAATTTTTAAATCGATGCAGGTACTCAAAGCCACTGCCACTGAGCGGCTGAAAACCTGGGTGGCAAGCTTTACTTTTATTTTTTGAAAATTGTTGGGGTATATATGATCGTTAGTTAACTTAGGTGCTAATCTAAACTCCTTTACCTTATCATAGTGATACATAGTATCTAGATATGTTTTTATTGTTTGCCCTGTTTGTAACCTAAAAACATATTTGAAAAAATTATTTCGTGTAGATTTTAAAAGATGAGGTACATCAAACAAATAGACAATTTTTTTTCCGTCGACGAAAAAGAAGGGATTTTCTTCGGTCATTTTCAGATCGTTTTTGAACAATTTTACAAAATTGGATCCTTGATCCGATACCACCCCTAAAACATTTAAACCCACATAATCCAATTTTCTAATTGTTTCAAAAAGAATGTTATTAAGATCGCTTGAAGAAGCCGTTGTTTTATAAAAAAAATAGGCTACAGGTTGCTTCCAGCTTGTAGCTATGCCCCTAGCCATAATAACTAAAGCACTTGTAGCTATTTCGGTGTTTTTCTGGGCATGTGTTTCTTGGAACCCTAAGATTTTGTCTTTTGAGATGTCGTAAAACAAATGAGATTTAACTGACATCTCATCTATGCAAAGAATACAATCTTTTTCTATATCTTTTAGAAGTCGAACCCTTAACTGTATAATCCCGAAAATAAAATCATTGAATCCTGGGTTTAAAATCCATCTTCTTGTGAAGCGATGTAAAGTTGTCACTGAAGGAAATTATAAATTTCGGAAATTTTTTTGTATGCTTTAGGGCCCATAAAATATACGCTGAGAGCAAACTGTTTAAACTCATCGCTATATCTGCAACCTTTTGGTGCCTTGTTTAATAGATTTAGTTGATTTTTTAAAATCTGGCATGATTTATTTGGAAAATTTTTGTCCAGGTATTTGAAAACATCTTCTAAAGTTAAATAATTTTCTAGGGCTTCTTTGCTCTTCCAATCATGCAGAGACTTTTTTAAATCTTTTATATCTTTTTTCAATTTAACTTTTCTTGGTGAACTTGCTGATAATTTAACCGATGTCTGGATACTTTTATCTTAAAATAAAATAATTATTATAATCTATTTAGGTACTATAAGTTTTAAATTTTAACAGAAAACTTGACCAACCATTTAATGCAAAAAAAAAATAAATACCATTTTTATGAATCTCAAATATAGCAATAGTATTGTTGTGGTATTCGACCTTGAAAATAACTATAAATTGAGTGATTTTCAAGGGAACTACCAGTCAGTGCAGAACCATAAATGAATAAACGTCTGCTAAAGTAGTTGAGCATTTGTTCCGGCTTTAAAATCTGCATAAGTCTTTTTCTTTGGACGACCGTCACCAAGTAAATTGCCAGTCGATCTTGAAGATTCCGAGACCTGGGTATGTCAAGGCGGCATACGTGAACCTGAAGATAAAAGCAAGGCGTAGCTAAAGAAGCACCGGTGGAGGACGCCGTAGTCGAGCCCGATACTGTGAGGAAACAGTGGTTCCTAGCCGATCCGAGGCGTTCGTACCTAGGTACGAGCAGGTCCGAAATTTAATTTTAAGAAGAAGTATCACGATAACCGGTCATCGCCGTCGTTGCCAACCTTGGACCAACAGTGCCATAACTGTAGCAGCCGACGCCATCGCCAGGGAGGCGTATACAAGAGTTTACCACCTGGGCATAACCTGCACCAGATCGGCAAGAAGGAAAAACCTAACGGCAAATTTATTTTTACGAAGAAGTACCACGAGGACCGGCGTTGCCAGCATTGGACGAACTGTGCCATACCTGTAGCAGCTGACGCCATCGCCAGAGAGGCGTGTACGAGTGAATACCACCTGGGCATAACCTGCACCAGGTCGGCAGAAGACAAAAACCACGTGGCAACGTGATTTTTAGAATAAATAATAGAAAACCGGCGACGCCAAGAGCTGGACGTCGAGGCCTGACCTCCAGCGTCTCGTGCCAATACCTAGGAGATTAATACAAGGACCTACCACCTGGGCATAACCTGCCCCAGGTCGGCAGCGAAGAAGCCAAGCGTGGCAAAAAGCGTAATGGCCGAAAAAGCGGCATTACAAAGTGAAACCCCTCCAGCCCTGACGGCTGAGGACGAAGACGACCAAGACATGCTCTTGACTACCGAGGCCGACCCCAGGAAGAGTCCTGGGGCGGTCTCAAACTGCCCTACACAGCTCGCCGCCCCTGAGATAATGAATAGAGCTAGCCGTGGTGCCTCCAGGGATAAGCCCCTCGAAGGAGGAAGCGAAGGCGAATTGTGCCAGGACATGGCGCCCAACTCGATGACTTACTCAGGCCATAAGAGTAACAAAGAACCCTGTGACGACGTTAGGTCCTTTGGCCTAAGCGATCGCAAATCATTTGCATACCTGCCCATGGAATGCCCAGCTTTTAATACAAGAGCGAAGCGCCGATTATGGGAGGAGAAGTATAGAATGGACGTGGAGATTCGTAGCGAGTCTGAAGAAGACTCGAATGATGAGTCCGAAGATACGTCAATGGACGAGCAAATACCGTGTAACCAAGAAGCTTCGGTTATATTGAAAGAAATTCAAAGGAAAATTTCGAAAAGAGAAACGCCACCTGAAGAACGGCGGATGCCACCTAGTCTGGATGAAGAACTAAGAAGGCCAAGCTATGAGGACAAACCTAGAGGTCCGGCGCTGCCACCGTTAAGTCGGCAAATTCCGCCAACTCAAGGGGGAGTCCGGCATAAGCAGAGGTATGAGGAGAGAATTAAAGAAATGGTGTTACCACCGTTGAATGAACAAACAACAGAACCAGGACAAGATTGGCAAGCTATGGAAGCGTTAAGGTGGAAGACTATGGAAGGATTAGCCCAATCCATAGGACAATTAATAGATAAGCCCAGGAGAATGACTCCGGCACCGCCACCTAAATTTGCAGGAACCGATACGGAGGACCCGGTGCTATTTTTGAAACACATGCAAGAGTATTGTATGGAAAGCGGAGCACCGGCATACCAATGGACGGACCTGGCAATTAGACAAATGACCGGACAAGCAGCCATCCGGATGAAGATTTATGCAGGAGGACAGATTACTTGGAAGCAGTTGCAAGAAGCAGTGCTTAGGGCATACAACAATAGTGAATGTGTGAATCACTTACGCGCAGAGCTATATGGCCAAGACCAAGTTAAAGGAGAAGGTGCAGAGGCCTTTTTGATTCGCAAAAGGCAAATTTGTCAACGGATAAATCCGAGATGGCAGGAGGAAGAAGTAGTGCCGCTGCTGCTGAGCAGGCTTAACGGTCCGTTACGAGCTGCGCTACGTACATGGAACTGTCAAAGCACAGAAGAACTGTTAAACGCTGCAATTACGGTGGAACGGGATTGGAAAAGTTCCGAGGTGAACACCGCACCCAGAGTAAACGTTGATGCTCAAAAAAGCAGAGATAATGGTGAAACTAGACAGGTCCAGTACCTGGGCTATCAAGGCGGTCGAGGCTACCAAGGCCGATTACAGTGTTATGGCTGTGGAGGTGCCCACTCACGTAGAGACTGTCCGGATGAAGGAGGAAGACCTCAACAACAGAGAGGTCAGGCGCAAGCACCAAATAGGCCACAGTACAGTAGGACGTGGGAGAGACGGGATAATCAGAATCCGAATAGGCAACAAGCAAGCGTGGTTAAACCAAAAAAGCCAAAGTTTGTGTTCCCAGATGGATCACCTGTAGAAATGCCTGGTACTAATAAGCATGGAGCGATGATTATGCGCGCCATGCAATACCAAATTGATCATCCTTCTCAAGGAGCAGACTATAAACATCAAGCGCGAAGAGATGGAATGTGGTACGCGTTGCATGCGGATGATGAGGACTATGACCAAGAACTCCTGCGTAAAGAGTGTGGAATCCGAGAAGAAAATAAAAAAGAAGATACGGCTGAAGAAGAGGAAGAAATGGAGGACCCAGAGAAGGTGCTGTTTAATTTCCGAAGTAATGACTATATTTCCTGTGTTGATGACCTGGCAGATCCAGAGAACCGACACCCGGTTCAGTCAACAAGCCGGACTATTAGCAGCTTACCAACGAGAGTTCCAGCCGCCATTGAAGATAGCGAGGAGACAGTCAGTGATTCTACTTCGACTGACGAAGATACGGTAACAAATGAGGAATCGCCGATGACGGAGATCCGAAGAGACCGTAAGCAGCACCGTCGAATGAGACGGCTTAGACAGCGTCATGCTTCACCCCCAACTTCAGATTCGGAGGAGGGCGTGAAATTTAATAAAAGAACATGTGTAGCGCTATTACAAGCAGAGAATAAAGAAATCGCAGCTGACCAGTTGTTGCGACAAGAGAAGCGAGCAAGATACGATGTTTTGGAGCCACCAGACGTGGTCCAAGAGGACAAGGAAGCTGAAGACGAAAATATGGAGCCACCAGACGTGGTCCAAGAAGACAAGGAAGCGAAATATAGAATTCTGGAGCCACCAGACGTGGCCCAGGAGGACGAGTTCGATGTAATCTCGCCACCGCCAGAATTCGAAGATAAAATTGATATTAAGGAGGAAGAACTGACGGACTCTACGGCCGCTACTACTGCAGGTTGTAACCAACCAGTTGCAGAGATGGCGGAACCAAGAGAACCGGCCTTGACCGACTTACAATTAAGAGACGGGCAGGAAGGACAATGTTCGAGAGAAAATTATATAGGGTGGACGGTAGTCGCGGTAAGACGTACGAATCCAACCCGATAGCGGCTTTTGTAGAGCCACCTGTAACGGATTTATACCTATGTCCTCCAAGGTTGGAGACCCAGTATGACCAGTAAGGTGTTCCCTGGAGATATGTGCCTACCAGAATCCCCGCACAAATCCAACTCCATGGCCAACCCCCTGAAATCCATGAAATTCCGGCCCCTCAGCCCGAGGTCGCCGAGGTACCATTGAGGCAGCCTAAGGAGAAGCCACCAGATGTGGAGAAAATTACGGCCCCTCAACCCGAGGTCGCCGTACCAGCATTGAGGCAGCCGAGAGAGAAGCCAGAGAACTACACACAGGAGGCCTATACCAGGTCACCTGGAGAAGAGCCACCAATTGAAGATAGAGCCATGGAGGTTGAGAAATCACCTCGTTCCAGAGAAAAGGAGAAATCTTCCCACAAATGGAAATGGAAGTGATTTTAAATATGTTTATATTGGACTTAGTTATTAGTTTTTATTGTTGTTTATGGACTTTGTTAGTTTTTATATTGTAGTTGTAAATATGATGTCTGATTGTACCAAATGGGTACGGTCAAATAAACATACCATAACAAATGCTCTTCAGAGGGGGGGTGTTGTGGTATTCGACCTTGAAAATAACTATAAATTGAGTGATTTTCAAGGGAACTACCAGTCAGTGCAGAACCATAAATGAATAAACGTCTGCTAAAGTAGTTGAGCATTTGTTCCGGCTTTAAAATCTGCATAAGTCTTTTTCTTTGGACGACCGTCACCAAGTAAATTGCCAGTCGATCTTGGAGATTCCGAGACCTGGGTATGTCAAGGCGGCATACGTGAACCTGAAGATAAAAGCAAGGCGTAGCTGAAGAAGCACCGGTGGAGGACGCCGTAGTCGAGCCCGATACTGTGAGGAAACAGTGGTTCCTAGCCGATCCGAGGCGTTCGTACCTAGGTACGAGCAGGTCCGAAATTTAATTTTAAGAAGAAGTATCACGATAACCGGTCATCGCCGACGTTGCCAACCTTGGACCAACAGTGCCATAACTGTAGCAGCCGACGCCATCGCCAGGGAGGCGTATACAAGAGTTTACCACCTGGGCATAACCTGCACCAGGTCGGCAAGAAGGAAAAACCTAACGGCAAATTTATTTTTACGAAGAAGTACCACGAGGACCGGCGTTGCCAGCATTGGACGAACTGTGCCATACCCGCAGCAGCCGACGCCATCGCCAGGGAAGCGTGTACAAGAGTTTACCACCTGGGCATAACCTGCACCAGGTCGGCAAGACGTGAAAACCACGTGGCAAAATAATTTTAAGAAGGAATACTATGAGAACTAGTTATAGCCGGTGTTGCCAGCATTGGACGTACTGTGCCATACCTGTAGCAGCTGACGCCATCGCCAGAGAGGCGTGTACGAGTGAATACCACCTGGGCATAACCTGCACCAGGTCGGCAGAAGACAAAAACCACGTGGCAACGTGATTTTTAGAATAAATAATAGAAAACCGGCGACGCCAAGAGCTGGACGTCGAGGCCTGACCTCCAGCGTCTCGTGCCAATACCTAGGAGATTAATACAAGGACCTACCACCTGGGCATAACCTGCCCCAGGTCGGCAGCGAAGAAGCCAAGCGTGGCAAAAAGCGTAATGGCCGAAAAAGCGGAATTACAAAGTGAAACCCCTCCAGCCCTGACGGCTGAGGACGAAGACGACCAAGACATGCTCTTGACTACCGAGGCCGACCCCAGGAAGAGTCCTGGGGCGGTCTCAAACTGCCCTACACAGCTCGCCGCCCCTGAGATAATGAATAGAGCTAGCCGTGGTGCCTCCAGGGATAAGCCCCTCGAAGGAGGAAGCGAAGGCGAATTGTGCCAGGACAGTATCAAACTTACCATGAAAAACCTTATTTTCTGTCGAAACGGAGGCATCTCTAAAGGTTTTTAGGGTCATGTTATATTCACCAGGTTTTATAATGGGAAAATATACAAATTACAGGCATTTAAAGTAGGCGTACTTATACATTAATTTGATTAGACACCCCCGATCGAACTACATTATACCCTCTTTTAACTAGAGAAAAAAAAATTAACCTTCTGTCTGAATGGAGACATCTTCGCTCATTCTTTGTGACAGGCTACATTCACCACAATCTGTAAAAAAAATATTTTAATCTATTATTATTATTATTTATTTGTTTTTATAAGTAACCAACTTTTTTTAAACTGCATGATTAGCCCCATAAAACAAAAGTAAGTATATACCTTCACCTTTTGTTGAAACAACATTGTCTATACTTTTTCGAGTGCGCCACCTATCTTCACCAATCTATAAAAAAGAATATAACAATTTAAACATAGAACCACAGATGTACCTACAATCTAATTGGAAAAATAAGTGGAGTAGGTATTACTACTTATTAATTTCTTTAAAACATCAAATACAACTTCTCTACAAATTTCTAAACTTACCCTGTATTAAATTAGACGGCAATTTTAAAGTAGGAACTGCATAATGATAACGATGATTTTTACGGGAATAACTGTCTTCGGTAAAATGTAATCCGCAAATCCTTACTTTTTTATTACCTTCCTCTGGTGTAATATTGGCATACCGATGGTTTCCAGTAAAGCATAAAGCCATTTTCCAACTGCGGTACCTGAATTTGGTTACTTATTAATTAAATTAAATACTATAATGTTCTAGGTACCATATTAATTAATATTCATAATTTAAGTAAACATACTAAGTAAATATTACGATCTTAAATTTTATCTACATCAAATAAAAAATAAATTTCCTACCTAGCTTCATCTTTTGGTATGCGGAAAAATGGAAGTCCTGTACATATTTTAGTATAACACCCATCAACAGAACATTATACAAGAGGAGGCATTTTAACACGACGACCACAAATAACAAGTTAAGCAACAACAATTAATAATAAATAAATAAAAATCAAATCTACGCTTTAAAAAATTAGTAATTTTTAGACCCACTGTGTATAAAGCGCTGAAAATAGTTCGTTTGAGATGACTAGCTCCTACTCGACGCGCTCTGTATCGTAAACTCACCAACTACTCACTGGCGGCCGGGCGAGGCGCGGGACGAACGACGGCACGCCGGATTTCATTTCGAGCGAGAGTGGTTCTACTCGTCTTTGTTCGTATACGGTGACTATACTAGCTTTTAGATTGGAAAAAGTACTATAATGGTTTATTTTAAAATCACTCATAAGCTGCCGAAAATTTTTATTATAAAATTCCTTTCCAAGATCGGTTTGCAAATTTGTTGGGTTAATTGTCTTGTCTAATATAACTTTCATAGCTAGAGTCTCATCTTTTCCCTGTTTACTTTTAAGTGGTTGTGCCCAAACATATTTTGAAAATACATTTAATACTACTAAAATGTTTCTATATCCTTTATTTATTTTGGCGTATGGTTGCATTTCTACTAAATCAGCCTGCCAAAGATCGTTTAATCCTTTAACGATTGTTCTTCTCCTCTTGTAATTTTTTTCTAGCAGGTTTATGTAATTCGTTCACAACCACCTCTTTAGTGTGAGACATTATGATTTAAGAAAAAAATTGTCCCAATAGCTTTTATACGTATCATCCCATTCTTTAAGGCTTTGATTTAAAATGACTTTATCCTCTTCTTTTAGGTATTCTTTAATTTTCCTTAATTTTTGTGTTTAGGTATTTTAGTGATGTTGGATTAAGTATGGTATCCAATTCACCCATTCCTTCATCTATTTTATTGATTTCTTCAGTTAATTTCTTAACTATATTTTTTATGGATAATTGAATGCCAACAACAGTTCGCCTTTCTATCAAAGATATATCATATATTTGTCGACCATTAAGAAAACTATCTACTAGTAGATAGGATTAGATAGGATATAGGCAGTTGAAACCGTATATGCGCAGTAGAGGGAAGCTCTTTGAAAACCCTAGGCTTAGACCACTATGAAATCCACATGCGCAGTAGAGACACCCCCCCCTACCACACCTCCCCTTAACTAACCCCTACCATATCTACAACTAAATCCCCCTACCACAGCTAGACTTCTTAAACCACTATGAATCCCTATGTGGAATAGATGCGCATCTTTGAAATTCCCCACACTTTATATTGTTGATATAAATACAACCATTAGATCATTTAATATCAAAAAACATTATGTCTACTTCAGTTCTCATTGACACCTCTTGGGATTTAGATCCTTGTGAAACTTACAATCTGGAAGAGTATGTCAAAAACAATTTAATACTTAGACAGACACCACCTAATTTATCCAAAAAGGCCAAGAAAAAATTTCGTGAGGCAGAAAGAAAACGGTTTCAACAATTACTAGACAACCAACACATTCCTCAAAAATAGTTGATATGTCTTGTGGATCAGCAAATATTATGTTATCCCGCATGAATGGTACAAGACAGCTAACGGAATTCACAGTTGAGGAGTTGAAAATGCTTCCTATGGAATATATTATTAACTATGGTAAACCAATCGAAATATTGAACATTTGGTCTAGACTACCAGCAGCATACAAAAGATGGTTTGAATTTCAAATTCGTCTCCCTTGTTACATTCATTTTAATCGTCCAGACTGGAGAGACCAGGTAGACGGACCCCCTTCATCACAGGCGAAGTGTCATTATTGCAACAAAATGTTTGAATGTCTAGTATAACTTAAAATAAATAAGTAATTATTTACATAATATTCTTTCATTTAGTGCACCTCTAGTATTCAGAAAATACTAAATCCTCCTACCACAACTCTCCCTACAAATCCACCACCAGGATTCTGACACAACCCCTTCATCACAGGCGAAGTGTCATTATTGCAACAAAATGTTTGAATGTCTAGTATAACTTAAAATAAATAAGTAATTATTTACATAATATTCTTTCATTTAGTGCACCTCTAGTATTCAGAAAATACTAAATCCTCCTACCACAACTCCCCCTACAAATCCACCACCAGGATTCTGACACAACTATTCCCCTCCATTTTCAAACCACTCTTCCCTCCACTCTCTATTTAACGCAGTAACAAACGATTTTGCATTCAGTAATGTGCCCGACATGGTTTCGGTTTACGCTAAAGTCATTTTAATTTTGTGTCTAGATGTCAATGTTTAGGTAAATCAAGTGATGGTATACAATAGTATACATTAAGCTTATAACCATTCTCATCGACTAGTGAAAATGCATCCTTGCAGCGATTGTAATAAAACTTTTACGCAGAAATCCAATCTTTATAGACACAAACGAGAATCATGCCCTTATCGACCATCATGCTCAAGCGATAAACGAGAAGTCAGTATACATAACCAACAAGTTAGTAATAATGAAGAAGCAAAAAGAATCAAACTTGAAGAACAACCTAAAATCCCTAAATTAGTTCTTTCACGATGTAAAGAGTGTAATACCTGGTATGTGAAAAATAAACTCAGTGCACATTTACGATCTAATGCACATAAAAGGAAAGTGATTAAGTAATGAAAGTGTAAAAATATTAAATTCAGCCTTCAAGAGCAGGATTATATCTTACATGTTGTTACCATCTAAAAAGTATGTTGATATTGGTGAATTTTTCGATGCAGTGAAACAAAAATTTTTAAGTTTAATTTTGGAACAATTAGTTAAACATCGATCAATTAAGATTAATGTTGAATTATTTGGACAATATTTGTTGCAAACTAAGGAAACCATAGAAACTAAGTCATTTAATACGAGAAATAGGGTGATAACCACTTCATCAGATTTGTGTGATATTTATAGCGGATTTTTTAGTGAAATTAAGGGAAAAGTTGTCTATTTTTACAGAAAATGGATCGGGGTGGGCATTGGAACAGATACTACATTTAGAACTAAACATTAACAAATACAATCCAATGCGCGCATCAACTTATATTCCTTTGCCTAAGGAAATATCTAAAAAACGGGCTATTATAAATGTTAAAAATAATGATGAATACTGTTTTGCATGGAGTGTGATAAGTGCACTGTTTCCTGCAAAAAACCATACTGATAGAACAAGTTCGTATCCAAATTTTTTAGAATTTTTAAATTTTGAAGGTATTGAATTTCCAATGAAATTAAAAGATATACATAAGTTTGAAACTCGTAATGAAATATCTGTGAATGTTTACGGTTTAGAAAGCGTTTATGAAGATAATAAATTAAAATATGAAGTCGTAGGTCCTCTACATTATACTTCTGAAAAACGCCCATCACATGTTAATTTGCTATTATTTAGTGATGGAATTAATAATCATTATAGTTGGATTAAAGATCTCTCGCGCTTAGTTTTTTCACAAGTAAATCAAAGTCATTTTAAAAAACATTTTTGCGATGGATGTTTAATATATTTTACTTCTAGGGGAAAATTGGATTACATCAATCACATGATTGTAATCATTTGTTTACAAAAGTTCCTACAAATGAAATAAAAATTAATAAATATGGTCAACATATTCCAGAAAATATTCTACAGTTTGAAAATTTTGAATAGCAATTAAAAGTTCCATTTGTAATATATGCCGATTTTGAATGTCTTTTAAAACCTCTACCGTTCGTATGGTCACAGAAAATGATCAGAAATCTTATACCCAAAACACATTTAAACATGAACCTTACGCATTCTCATATTTAATTAAATGTTCATATGATGATTCTTTATCAGTAATGGATCACTATTTTGGTTTGGATGCTGCTACAGAATTTTGTAAACGAATCGAAAATCATGCACATAGAATTTGTAATGATCATCTAAAACATGCGATTCCAATGATTCCTTTATCAACTGAAGAGAAACTAGCTTATAAAAATAGCAATGCTTGTCACATATGCAATGAAAAATTTAAACCTGGAGATGAAAAGGTTAGAGATCATTGTCATCTAACAGGAAAATTTCGAGCAGCAGCCCATGATGTTTGCAATTTAAATTTTAAAATTCCATACTTTATACCAATTTTTTTCCATAATTTAACCGGATACGATAGCCATTTGTTTATTAAACAGCTTTGTTGTGAAGAAAATAACATTGATGTACTTGCACAAACTAAAGAAAAATATGTTTCATTTACAAAATCAATCTTAGTCGACAAATATAAAGACAAAGATAATAAGGAAAGAAATGTTTTTATTAAAATGATATTTTTAGATTCATTTCGATTTGTTAGTTGTTCTTTGGAAAAACTTGGTGAAAGTCTGGAAGAAAACCAATGTGTTGAAATTAAAAAATATTTTCAAGATCCAAACCAATTTAATGAAATAAGAAAAAAAGGGGTTTATCCTTATTCTTATGTTGACTCCTATGAAAAATTATATCAAACCCAACTTCCAGGTATTGATCAGTTTTACGATAAACTTAAAGATGAATCACCTAATGAGTTAGCGATTAATATTTGGAATTTATTTAATCGTCAAACCCTTATGGATTATGCGAAAATTTACTTATTTTCTGATGTTCTGATACTAACAGATTTTTTTGAAGCATTTCGTAATGTATCATTAAATATCTTTAACTTGGATAATGCTCATTATTATACATCACCGGGTTTAAGTTGGGATGCTATGTTGCACACGACCAATGTAAAATTAGAATTATTAACTGATATTAACATGCTACATTTCTTTAAAAATAGTATAAGAGGTGGAATTTGTCATTGCAGTGTTAGAAAGGCTAAGAGCAATAACCCTCATTTTCAAAGCTATGATGACACGAAACCAAATTCATTTATAATGTATTTGGATGCAACTAACTTGTATGGACATAGTATGAGTCAATATCTTCCAATAAGTGACTTTTCTTGGTTGTCAAAAGATGAAACTAATGCTCTAGATATTTTATCCGTACCCGATGATGCTGAATATGGATATGTTTTCGAAGTAGATATGAATTATCCGAAAAGCTTACATGTTCAACATAATGAACTACCTTTTCTGGCTGAAAACATTTACCCTCCTGATACCAAGCAAAAAAAACTAATCTGCAATTTGAATAATAAAGAAAAATATATAATTCATTATCGAAATCTGAAACAAGCTCTTAAGAATGGTTTAAAATTAACTCAAATTCATCGAGCTATTAAATTTAAACAAGAAGCATTTCTAAAACCTTATATAGATTTAAATACTGAAATGAGAAACAAATCCAAAAACAAATTAGAAAAAGATTCATATAAATTATTTAATAACGCAATTTATGGTAAATCATTAGAAAATATTGATAAAAGAGTTGACATACGATTAATCACTCATTGGAAGAACATTGGGAAAAAACAAGGAGCTGAGAATCTAATTGCAAAACCAAATTTCAAAAATAGGTTGATTTTTAACGAGAACTTTGTTGCAATCCAAATGGAAAAAGTAAAGGTAACGTACAATAAACCTGTTTACGTCGGATTCTCAGTCTTGGAATTATCAAAAACAGTAATCTATGATTTTTATTATGATTATATCAAAACCAAATATGGAGACAATGCAATTTTACTATACACAGATACTGATAGTTTGATCTTAAAGGTTGAAACTGAAAATTTTTATCAAGATATTCAAGAAAATTTAAATTATTTTGATACTTCTAATTATACTGAAAGTAATATACATAATATAACAAAAACTAAGTCAGTGTTAGGATGCATGAAAGATGAATTTGCAGGTAAACCAATCCTAAGCTTTTACGGAACAGGCGCAAAAGCATACTGTGTTAATTTAGAAGATAAATGTGAAAAGAAAGCTAAGGGTGTAAAGAAATATGTTATAAATAATTCGATTAATGCACAAGATTATAAAGATGTAGTAGAAAATTTTCAAACTAAATTCAGAAAAATGAATATATTTCAATCTATATTGCATGATATGTATACACGATTAAAAAATAAAGTTGCATTATCTCCAAAAGATGATAAACGATATATAATTCCTGAATCTTATAGAACTTTGGCTTGGGGCATAATCATATAAATATTATAGACAATAAATCCAAGACTGATGATGAAGATATAAACATTTGCTGTCAGATTCTTCAAAATTTAGTTCGTGATCAGTATAAAGCATAGAACTTAACGAAAATATGTTATTTTTGAAATGTTAGTGTTACCAGTAGGAGTGTTGTTTCTCTTTGCTTATATCAACAATACTTTGTACATACAAGTTGATCCAGGGATTAGAGAAGCTTTTATTTGTTTATCAGTTGATAATGCAAAAAATGACACTTGGCCATCAGCATGGAGGAGAATGAATCTTAACAGTGGATTATTTACATATAAGGTCGATGATAATAATAAATCTTCCTTTGTAAAATATAAGTTAAGGTTATATTTTTTTAATAAAACAATTGTCGTAACAGAAGAATGGAAGGAGTTGTATAGAAAATCAGATGAATGTAATTTGTATTTGTGTATTACACTATTAACTGTCTTTTTTATACTGTTCATATGTATGTTAGGATTTATACTGTTTAAAGCATACATGTATTATAAATAAAATGTTTAAAACTGATTGTGTGTTTTAATAAAGAATCATTCATGTATTGACATTTTTTTCATAACAATTTTTATAGTGGTATAATAATTTAACATTTGCTAATGCACAATGCCATGGTTTATCATTTTTATGAAAATGACAGTCTGGAATCTTCTTGAATTTACTTAGTTTAGGTTCTCGAGCAGCGGGAATATTGATGATGATTTCCTCATCCAGAAACTTCTTTAGAAATTTTGTTTTTTCATTCCCCTTCACGTAAATCTTAGGTGAATGATAAAATTCCAATACATGTGAAAAAATGTTTCCAATTTCATTTTGCTCTGTTTCCACAATCCCACTCCATTCCATGATACTCTTCAGCCCAATTTACGGTTTTTTGATCAATAGCAGATAACATATTTTTTTTAATTGGTGATTTAAACAGATAGTTTGAGCAACGGATCCCATCATAAATTGCTAATTCTTTTGGAATGTATCCAAAGGAGCAGTGATATCCTTGAATATCAATGAAAATGTTTGTGTGATCCATGATTGGTAAATGAAGTTAAAATTTAAATTTCTCTTATATAAACGCATCCTCCCACCAACTACATGCCCCTATCACATGACCAACTTTGCATTATTTAAGCTGACATTCTACAAGCTTTTGATTCATAAACTTCAAAATGTATCAGTCGACAACAGCTCACCAACAACTCAATAATCAGTTTAGTAAGAAGCGAGCTGCGCTTATAGGTGAATCCATATACTACATAAACAAATCAAAATCCAAGTGGGTTAGTGTTGGATTCTCTTTGGAGAGAAAATATGTTCCGGTTATTAAACTCTGTGGATTGAAGAATAATCAAAATGTGACTTTTAGTGAAGATCAGTGGATTTCCCTTCTAAACAATCAAGGAATAATGTTGAGTTTTATTTACTCCAACGGTTTTGGATGGCAACCCACGCAAGGAAATGGACATGAAATTCATTTTGTGTTTATTAATAATTCAAGAATAATCAAGATTACTCAAGATGGTGGAAATGAGATATTTCTAGCTGGTGACACCATAAATGAGTTAGTGAATTTGGTGAATTTGATCAAGTACCGTTTCGATCTTCTCCAATCGCAAGAGTTTGCAAAATATTACAATATACTTGTTAGTGGTATTTCAGCTACAAATGGTGACTTAATAAAAAATGTTTATGATGTTGTTTCACCTAACAAAAACAGTTTTAATGTTTGTTGTGTATTGGAATTATTAAATTTTTATCAGGATTGTATTGTAGAGGATGTTGAATCATTTGCTTGCAATGAGTTTGTTAAGAGATGTATCGAAAAATAAAATATGTATTTAAAATAAATATTTGTTTAATTCCTCCCAACCAAAAATCAATAGTATTTAACGATCATCAAAGAGGTAAGCAGTAGTATTCTGATTCAAGATGTGGTTTACATATGTACCTGAAAGAGAGGCGTCAAACTTAACAACTGCTGTGGAGAATCTAACACAAAAATTTGACAATTTAGCATTCGACGCTGAACATGAAGCTGAATATGGATTTGATCAGTTTTATACCTATGACGAATGCATGGAAATCGCAAAAAAATTTGAAAAGGGTTCTGAAGCATGTAGGATATACTTACATACATCAGACTTAACAACTTTCCTGTACACAATGAAGGAAATGGAATATGAGATGTTTTTGAACGAAGTAAAAAAGTTTGTGTCAAATCAAATTGTTCAAGAAGTATTTGATACCTAATTTTTTTAAATAAAAATCAATTTTATTTTTATTTGTGTTTTATTCAATCATTAGCCAATTATTATATAATTTATATGCATTAGTAAGCGCACATATACATTCTGCTTGGGAGTGGTAAAAACAGCAGGCGTCTTCTCTTTGTAAGGGTGGATCTTCATCGAACTCTCTTACTGGTTTTATTGAGTACTTCCTAATGTATTCAGCTTTTTCTTTTCCTTTTACATAAACATAGTCTACCTTTTCTGTTAGGTTTTTGATTATTTCGGAGAATTTGTGAACTGGAGTGTACCCTTCATTCCATGAAATACAATGGTGATTTTTCATTAACCAGACGGCTTGCTTTTGTAAATTAGGTGATAGGAATTTTATAGGAAAGGGTGATTTAAAAATATAATGACATATACTTTTACCATCATAGGCTGCTAACTCCTTTGGAATAAACTTATTGTTTTCTATGTTAAATCCTTGAACATCAAGAGCTAACATTCTCATAATTTCATAAGAGAGAATTGTTTAATCATCGATTTCTTGTTGGAATACTCCTCAATTTGTTGTTTTAGTTTTGCAAGATTTCTTAAAAGGATTGATAAGCGTTGTTCTAATTCCTCATTCATACTGATATACAAGAAATATAAACATTTGATTTTATATAACGTTAAATTTGTCTAACATTTTTGGTTAGAGGATTGTAACTAAAAATTTTGTCATGCATAATTAAACAATAAGCAGAAATCTTGTCTGTAAGATCTTCATGTAATTCAAATTCTACTCTCATAACAATGGGTCCAGTTTCAATTGTTTCCTTTTGGTGAGAACAATCAATGTATGTGATGGGCGCATATGTTTTAAACTCCGATGGTGAAAAAATCGGCTCCGGTGTTAATCCATAATATGACATTTGGAATTGTGAAAACATTTGATATACTGATGCAAATTTATTTTTAGCAAAGTCTAAATAAAGATCGCTGTAGGGATATCTCTCAGAATTTAAAAAAACTTTTATGTTCCGCATTTTAATATCACTAAATCTAGACATGTCAGTTGTGGATTTATCTCTTAAATCTTTTTGAAAACAGATTGCTACATGTCGAGGGGTGTTCACTTTGGTTGAAGTTTTGACAGGCCAATTATGACGACTTGTTTTCAGTAATTCAGGATATTCTATTAGTTCCCAACTTCTAAATGCCATTATTAAATCAGTATTTTTATTAATAATTTTCGTTAGCTCCAGTTCTTGAGGGATCGCTACAGAAATGTGTGGTATATTCCAAGTTAATTTCGTAAGTTCAATCTTTGGGATTTCATCAACAGTATTAACAGTTGCATTTTTATCCGAATTGTCTCGAAGTAAGATAAGTTCTTGTTTAGAGTTTAAAATTATTTTTTTATAGTCTTCAAAAAAACCCATTAAAAATTTAAGTGGAATGCAAACATTAAATAATCCTGTCGTTGCATCAACCACTTGTGACGTTTCCATGGGAAACCAACCAGCGTTTTTAATTTGTTACAATCGTTTTTGTTATAGGATAAAAATCCTTTTATTGTTGATGTTAAGCCAACATCTCTTACTGAGTCTATAGTAACACCATTTAGTTGATAACGAATCTCTTTAAAAAGAAAAGCTATCCCATTGTTAACTAGTTTCAATGTATTTGAAACAGTTCCATCTCCTTTTGTTAATTTACCTTCTATGTAAAGAAAGCTTTCAGACGGAAGTGTATATTTTTCTATTTCATGAACAGGAATTATAATCTCATCGTTATTTCCCAATTTTGTAGGTAGATAGGGTTCATAACCATGATATTCTGAATGTACGATTGAGTTATCAATATAAAGATTTTGTGTTACATTTAGGGTATCTATATTTTATTTAAGTTTAAAACCCAAACTTATAAGAAACTGACGATTTAAAGATGTTAGTCTCTGAGAGTTTGATTTATTACTGTGGAAAATATGATTGTGTTTTTTCTTATTAAGCTTTCCACTAAATCGTTGTTTTCTGTTATAAATAATTACCATCGTTCATCCAATTTTTTAAGGTGAAGTCTTAATGTTATGGTTTCTTCTCTAAAATTAATAGTTTTTCCTTCTTGGTCCAATATTTTAACGGTAATTTTATCTATTACCTTGGCAGTAACTGGGAAATATATAACGTTTTGGGGTGATTCAATGATTTTAAAACCAGGAGCCACACTGGGAAAAAATTGATGTATTATATGAACTGGATTACCATTTAAGTATGAACCTTCAGCAATACTACAGTCGATATTTATTGAGTTTGCTTTAATTATTTCTGCAGGTCGTTCAGAAATATGAAATTGCCCCGAATCCAGTATTTGATTTTGAAATCCCAACAATGCACCTATAGATCCCTCTCTAAAAATAATATTTTCGGTGCACCTAATTACTGATCGCAACGTATTATTATTAGCATGAAGATATAACGAAATTTGTTCTTCTTCCAATTTCTCTTGTAATACTTTGTTGATATTATCAATTTCATAACTTCCGGGTGGAATAGTTATAAATTTACCAGTTTCACCGTAAAAGAAACGATTATTACTTTCATCAATATTGGGAATTGCATTAAATGTTTCAAAATTTACAAGTCCTATAACATAGTCGATATTTTCTTCTAGATATATGGGAGGGTTAAATTTTGCCGATAATATTGCAGAATTATCGCTAATAACAAAACTATAGGACATGTTGTGTTAATATTTCAACACTGAATAAATTTTTTATCATGTTTCATGTATTATTATAAAGAAATTTTAGACATAATTGTCCACAATTTGTGGTGTCAAAGGTTTGATACTTGTTGTAATTGTAATTTATGACATTTCTATTTTTATCGCTAAAAAAATATTTCATTAATTCAGCTGGAGGTCGCAGATCACCATAGCTATCAAAGTATGTTATTTGCTTTACTTTTTTAATGTAAGCAGTCCAATGAGTCCCATTACTATTATAGTCATCTAGATTAATAATAGCACTTTCATTTTCTTTTATTTTTTTAGGAAGCTTGTTTCGCATAAATATACCTCTAAAACTGGGAATTTGTAAAAATTTAATATATTTATTCAAATCATAATTGGTAAGAGATTTCAGAGGTATATGTTTTAGCAGTTTTTTGAATAGGGTTTCAAATACAAACCACATCCGGTTTTATATGGTTTTAGATAGAGACCGCTTCCTTTTTGACCTACTGCTATAGACTCCATCGTTTTATTGTGTCTTTTATCTTCTTCTAATTTTTCTTTCGCAGATTTTGCATCATTCACAGCCTTTGCAATACCAGCAGCCCCTCCTCCAAGAGCACCTAAAGCCGACAAACCTGCAAATAATGGTATAAGTGGTAAAAATCTACCACTTTTTGGAATGGGTATTACTCTTCTCTTAGGTACTCTAACTTTCACACTTTTCCTAATTGACTTTACCGCTGTTTTAATACGATCATGTAAACTTTTAAACTGTTTGCCCTTAATTCCTTTTCTAGCTTGAGAAATGGCTTGAGATAATGTTATTCCACGACCTTTTGTTTTCTTTCTTTTTAGACCCATACCTAACTTTCTTTTAACTTTCATAGTGCCACTGACACCTAAGGCAGCCACTTTTTCTCCAAAACTAGCGTCCTTTGCTCTAACTCGTTCTATAGCCTTCTCAGATAGTAATTTATCAGCAACGTGTCTGCTTTTTATATCGTTTGATTGTGAATAGGCAATGTCGTGCTCTTTACAAGCCTCGTCTAATAAATTTATTCCCTTGTCACCTCTTGATAATCTTTTTTCTAATTTGGTTCCAGGTCCACAAAAATTGTAACCAGGAATGTGTAATTCAAAGGGTAATTTATTGATAAGAGTGTTTAGCAAACCAGATCCTCTTTGTTTGTCGTTCGATTTGTAAATAACACGTTTGTTGTGTGATTGAAACATTATATAGTTAAAGTCTTAACATAGAATGATTTGTTTTAGTTTGACAGTGAACTTAAGTACTTTTATATAATATGAGAGTTGAAAAGCAACCATACTCTGTAATAATTAAGAATCATGATACATCAACAAATATATTTAGAAAACATGGAAGACTGTTTGAGGGAAGTAGCAAAAGATGTTTGATTGTCGGTCCGTCAGGTTGTGGTACAACGAATGTTGTAATTGGTTTAATTGAAGATCCCAACGGTTTACGGTTTGAAAATTTATATATTTATTCAAAATCTTTATATCAACCCAATTATGAATATTTAAGAACACTGTTTAAGTATATAAAGAAAATTGGTTATTATGAATCCGAGGATGAAGAGAATATAATTTCACCCCAAGAAGTAATGCCAAACGCAATAATAATTTTTGATGATATAGTTTGTTGTAATCAGAAAATTGTAAAGGATTACTTTTGCTTTGGAAGACATAGAAACACGGATTGTTTTTATTTGTGTCAAACATATTCTTCTATTCCTAAGCAGCTAATTCGTGACAATGCAAATTTAATTGTTATTTTTCAGCAAGACAATACAAATTTAAAACATGTTTATGATGATCATGTAAACGTTGATATGACATATAATCAGTTTAAAGAAATGTGTTTATTGTGTTGGAGAGATAAGTTTGGATTTTTAGTAATAGATAAAGATTCCCCTATACATTCAGGCAGATATCGAAAAGGTTTCGATTCATACATTTACTTATAAATACAACATCATTAGACTGAAGCAGGTATTTTAAAAATAACCAGTCATGAATGAACAATTAGCATTACAACTTGTTAAAGCAAAAAAGGCAGTAAAAAAAAATATCAAGCTTTAAAAAATGCCGAATTCGAGTCTCATTCGAGACTGGAAGAAACTTATAAACCAATAACACAACCTTTGCAAGAATTAATTTCAACCATTGGGAAAGTTGAACCTGTTGACATAAAAGACGAGGAACCATCATTTACAAGATTTTACAAAACATCAACCCCTCAAAGAACAAAAAACATAAGAAAAACTGGGAAAACCCCAGTTCTGCCAACAGAAATACCCTCCTTTTTTGATACTAGCGTCGCTTCAGTGAGTCATATCCCAACCATACAAGAAACGAGCGTTATAGCTGAAACAGAGCCATTATCTTCATCATCCGATTCAACGATAGGGAATCTTTCAGATCTATTGGAACAAACTAGACAAACAATCCAGACTTATGTTGGTACACCTGGGTATCAAGATTGGCTAAACGACTTTCACGACTTACCTCGTAAATACATTGATGAAGGTGTCAAGGATTTAGAACATACGTTTGATTACCATTATGGTATAGTTCATGATTTGGAAACTGAAAATTTTTTTTTGGGACTAACACAAGAACCTGTAGAAATTATTGGGAAAGATATTAAAGTAAAACAGATTACCTATCAAGGCACCCCCGGTTTATATGAATTAATATTTATAAAAGATCCAAAAGGTTATAGTGCTAAAGACTTGGATAATTATATGGATATTCTAGCACGAACTAATGCATATCGTAGGAATAACAGTCCTGAGGAGCAAGTTCAAGGAAATGGTTCGCGTAAATATGTTACAATAATTGGACCATACTTACAAAAAAAAGGAATAATAAAAACAAGAGCTCTTAATCCAGCAGCCGAAAATCTAATTTCAGCATTCGCCAGTTCAGCATTCACCAGACGTAAAGCTCCATATAGAGTTCAAAGGAGCGCTCCGACTATACAAGGATCGGGTTTCACTCTAAAAGTTAATAAAAAGAATACTGATTATGTATATTGGGATGATGTAAACGAGCTTGTTAACAGACTTCGTTTATTAGTGGCTTCAATGAATGCTGGTCATACCGGTCATAATAATGAAGTTATCTCTATTCTAGAAGAACTACGAGAGGCCAACGTCATCATATAAAAGAATTTATCTAAGGTTTCGATGCATTTACAAAATGACTATTGACAAATTTGGTCGTCATATTTCAAAACGGGACAAAATAACTGATATAGATATTAAAGACCTCGTCAGAAAAGTTGAAAATGACGTAACCAATAATATTTCAAAAAATTTAAACTACATTGAAAACAAAGTAGTTGAACACTTTAAATATGGATTGCAACAAAATCAACTGGGAATTTCGAATTTTGAAAAAGAGTTAAAGTTGCAAAATAAACGCTCCCTTGAAGTTTCCGAAAATATTAGCAATATAACGAAAAAACCAAAATTTTGTGAAGATCAAGTAACAACATTAGAGCAAAAATATAAACAGGAAGAAAATCATAGTAAGGAAACTCTAGAAAATATCGACAAGAAAGTATTAGATTCTGAAGTAAAAGTAGGTGTCGTAGAGAAACAGATAAGTGGTATTGCTAGTTTACAACAAGAAACTCAGAAGGTACTTTTTAAATTACAAACTAATATCAAAGACGTGTTAAATATTGACGACATTAAAAAAAGGTTAACAGACAATCTTATAACAAAGTTTGAAAAATTTGCAAGTACTGTTTATGATAGAATTTCAACGGAAGTGGAACATTTTAAAGATGTTCATGACGGAATGAACAAGAATACAAACAATATTGAAAGGGTTTTGAATTTACACTTAATAGTTCACAAAAAGGATGAAGAAAAATTCGTACCATTAAAAGAGCAACTCAACATTATGTCACAACAAATTCTAGAGTTAAAATCCATAGAACATTTAAATAAAGAAGAAATAGAAAATATTAAATCAACTTTACAAGAGAATAACAATATCTCATTAAAAATTTCAGACATTGAAAAAAAAGTTGCTGAAATGAGTACAGATGTAAATATGAATGCAAATATTAATAAAATTATTAAAGATATTAAATCATTAGAAGAATTCGTTAAAAATGAAAATATAATTTTACAAACGAATATTGAAAAAATAAACGAAATAATGGGATCAAAAATTAAGGAAGTGGTATTTTTTAACGCAAAAGAAAAAATTAAAAGCTTTAGAAAGGATGTTGAAAATTTAAATACAACTAAAGCAGATGTAGTGGATCATTTCCTTAATGGTCGACAAATTTATGAGATT
The DNA here is from genome assembly GCA_963920685.1 of Polydrusus tereticollis. NCBI lineage: Eukaryota > Metazoa > Arthropoda > Insecta > Coleoptera > Curculionidae > Polydrusus > Polydrusus tereticollis. The sequence goes on from OY987335.1 coordinate 54,058,626, forward strand.
AATTCTTTATTACAAAGCATTGTTAAGAAATTACATAAAGAAATAAATCAAATAGACGAGGGGATGGGTGAGCTTGACACCATTCTTAATCCAACATCACTAAAATACCTAAACACCAAAATTAAAGATAATCTTGATGACGTTAGCAAGAATATTGATAAAATTAAGGAATATTTCAAAGAAGATACAGTAATTTTACCTCAAAAGCTTAAAGAATGGGATGATACGTATAAAAGCTATTGGGATAATTATCATCTCATTTCATCTAATTAATCGTTATGTCTCTCACTAAAAAATCACTTGTTGATGAATTACATAAACCTGCTCGAAAAAATTATCCAAGGAGAAAAGTAATAATTAAAGCATTGGACGACTTAATGCAAATTGATTTAGTGGAAATGCAACCATATGCAAAATTTAATAAAGGATATCGTTATATTTTGGTTGTTATAAATGCTTTTTCAAAATATGTTTGGGTTGAACCCGTCAAAAGAAAGAGTGCACAAGATGTAAATTTGGCCATGAAAAACATTTTAGAAAAGGTTGAGACACCACCAAGAAATATTCAATCTGATATGGGAAAGGAATTTTATAACAAAGATTTTAAGAGATTAATGGGTGACTACAACGTAAACCACTACAGTACATTTTCTAACTTAAAAGCTAGCATCGTTGAGAGAGTGAATAGGACATTAAAAGGTTTAATGTGGAAGCAATTTAGTTTGCAAGGAAATTATAAGTGGTTAAATATATTAAAAGATATAGTTGCTAAGTATAATGCTACGAGACATAGCACAACAGGTTTAAAACCCATTGATATTACCGAAACAAATGAAAACCAAGTCTTAAAATCAGCTTATACTAATATAAAAATAATTGATCCTAATGCTCCGAAATTCGCTGTAGGTGACTATGTCAGAATCAGTAAACATAGGGAAGCCTTTCAAAAAGGATATACACCAAACTGGTCAAATGAAATATTTCAAATTAAAGAAATGAAGACAACATTTCCGAGAACATACTTGCTGCAGGACGAGAGAAGTGAAGCTATTCAAGGCGGCTTTTACGAACAAGAACTGCAAAAAGTTAAACATCCAAATGTCTATTTAGTTGAGCGGGTTTTAAGAAGAAAAGGAAATAAAATTTATGTAAAATGGTTAGGAATGGATGCATCACATAACTCTTGGATTTTAAAAACTGATTCATTATAATTTATTTTAAAATAAAGTCACATACAACAATATTTGTACATTTTATTTCTATACCTTTCCTCCAAGATGTGTTTTAAAATATGTTTTTGTTATAAGAGTGAATTATTCACAATTTATTTTAAAATAAAGTCATATGAAACGTTCGATGTAAATTTTATTTCTATAGTTTTCCTCCAAGATGTGTTTTAATATATTTTCAGTATACTTGATCCTATTTTGAAAACGATATCTATCTAAAACATATTGCTCGAAATTATTTTCTCTAGCTTTTCGATAGGCGAAGGTCCATGTAAATAAGATATACGTTTTATTCAACTTTTCATCAAAGGTGATTTTTTTCATTTTGGGTGAATGAGTGGGCGAGTACTTTTTTTTAAAACGTATTTTTTCCTCTACTAATATCAAATGAGTGGGGGGAGTACTTTTTTTAAAACGTATTTTTTCCTCTACTAATATCAAATGAGTGGGGGGAGTACTTTTTTTTAAAACGTATTTTTTCCTCTACTAATATCAAATGTAATGTTTGTAAATTTTTTTATATAACTGACATGTACCTAAAACGTTTAATTTATAGTTTATTTGTGAGGACAGGTTAATAAAATAATTGATAATACAAAAACAACGGATTCAGTTTTTTTTTTATTATTGTGATTCAGCAGTACATTAAATACATACATTTAAAGTAAGTATATACATACTGCACTACTTACAAACAATTACTTTAATATCTAGTCTCTGTTTATTACATGAGAAAGTGTGCATTGATCAAAAAAATTACCTCTTAGACTTGAAGATAAATGTGCATTGAGATTATTTTATAAAAATGAATTAATGAAAATTATATATCTAGTATACTTCTTACAAAAAATTAATATAATATCTAGTCTCTATTTATTGCATGAAGAAGAGCGCGTTGGTCCACCATTAGCTGGTAATGGTCCCTAATTAACTGTTCTCTTCTATCAAGAACCGTTAATAGTTCATTACAATTATTCGTTATTACCAGACAGTGATTTAAGCGTCCACGCACTTCTTCACGTGTAACTTGTACTTCATCGAGACTAAGATCTCTTTCAATTATTGGGTCATTGTAGAGCATTTGAAGATCGTTCATAATAAGCTGTTCACCGTCAATTACTTCTTCTTCTTCTCTATCGACATGGAATTGGTTTTCAGCAAGCTGATCCATGAAATTGTTTACAAAATTTTCGTTGACTATATTGTTGATAGCTTCATCCAATTCAGAAAACTCACCCATTGGTTAATCAACTAGCTCACATCTAATTCTGCAATCTCACCCCTTGCTTGGTCAACTAGCACATCTAATTCTGCAATCTCACCCCTTGCTTGATCAACTACTACATTAGGTTCTTCTAATTCAACCCTTGCGGGAACCAGTAACAAATCTTGTATTACATTGATGCGACCAACTAATTTTGACATTTAACTAATTGAGGGTTTGGTTGACATTTTTTTTTACTTTTATATAAGACAATTAAAGTAGAGCCAGTTAAATATAAAATACTTTAAAGTATTTTGGTATTTAATGTACTACTGAATGAATGCATGTCTGCAAAATCGAGATATTTATACAAAAATATTTTGCTTAAAGATGTGAAAACTGGAATTTAATGCGCCCAGTCCACTTTTTATACTCGACTTGATTGACTCTGCAATTAACCAGTCGTTCCAATTTATTTTACTTTGTTTTTATTTATCGAGAACAAGATTTTTGTTAGCTCTTGTTGAAACAAAGGATAGTTTTAAATATTTTTTAAGTTAGACATTTCACTTAAGTGGATGCAGCTTGTGACACAAGTTGAAGGTTAGTTAGTTAATTATAGCTGTTACACATACTGGTGAATAGAATACTAGGGCTTTCCTATGACACTTCATTTAGGAAGCAGTCCTTCTAAGAAAGAAAATTTCAATTGCTCCAATTTCAAGATAGCATAAGGGTGTTAAAAAAATAATATTATTTTGTGTTAAAAAATATTTTAAAAAATATCTATGCATTTTAATACCCCAATGTTTAATCTTATGTATCATTACTAGTAAATAATTAATTTGCTCTCGATTTAATTATTAAAACACCCATTATATAGATTGATTTAAGTAACGCCTAAGGCATCTAGGGCTTTCCTATGACTATTTTTATCATACGATTTAAAACAAATAAAACACCCATCGTTTTAATATCGGTTTAAGTAAGGCATTTTTAAATTGTTTTACAGGTAGACGCTTCAGTCACTTAATTTATTATTTGAGGTCAGATAAAGTCATTAAATAATAATTGTGGTGATATAAGATTAAGGTAGGTCTTTGTTTTTTTTTTTTTTTTTTTTTTTTTGGATTCTATTATTTATTTATTTATTTATTTATTTGTACTTAACAGATCTAATACAAGAATAAATCCTATTATAAAGTACAAGTAGTAGGTACAGTACATAGTAAAGTCTTTAGAGTATTTCCCTAATCACTGCTTTAAAGTGATTGTATTTCATATAGAATAAATCCACATTATCCTGTGGTATACGATTAAAAATTCTACAAATATTATGCAATGGTGATCCTAGTTGGCGGTTATTGTGGGCTACATCAGGTATGTAAAAAGATACTGGGTTTCTGGTATTGTGGATTGGAGCATTGAAATTTAAATTTCCCAGAAATGCAGTATCGTTTAAATGTCCATTCACTGCTTTGTGCAAATAGAGCATGCATGCTACCTCTCTACGTTTTGTTAGAGATTCGAAACCATATCTATTACAGAGTGTTGATGAGGATATAGAAAAATCATAGATGCCCACCTCTTTGAAATAAAGGTATCGGGCCATTTTATTTTGTACCCTTTCTATAGAGTACTTGTGACATTCATAATATGGGCTCCAAATTATACATGCATACTCTAATATGGTCCTGACAAATAAGAAGTACAACTGCCTGATGCACTGGAGGTTTCTAAAGTCTTTGGTGTTTCTTACTATGAAACCATACATTCTACAAGCCCTAGTTGCCACATCTGCTACATGAACATTGAAAAATAATTTGGAATCAAAAACAACACCTAAATCTTTTATTTGCGTTACTCGGGAAAGTGTAGAGTTATTGATTGTATACTTAAATTGTATAGGGCTTGGTTTCCTAGTATAGGTAAGACACACACATTTTTTAACATTGAAATGAAGTTTATTTTCCAATGACCACATGGTAACGCCGTCTATATCGGACTGCAAAGTTATGCAATCTTGCAAGGTTTCGATTTCACAATAGATTTTCAAGTCATCCGCGAACAGCAGGCATGAAGCATTCTTTACAACCTCAGTAACACTGTTTATGTACATTAGGAACAACAGTGGACCCAGGTTAGATCCCTGCGGTATGCCTGAGGTTGGATTGAATGGATATGACATATAGCCTTTTATGGATACTATGTGCTGACGTTCATAAAGATATGTTTGCAGAAAATGTGTCAAGTTAGGATGAAAACCAAACTCTTTATCTAGTTTGTCGAGTAGTATTACAAAATTTATTTTATCGAAAGCTTTCTCGAAGTCCGCATAGACAACATCCACCTGGCCACGCCTATTCAAAACATCCGATATATACTGAGTTATTGACAATAGATTACTTGTGGTTGATCTTTGCTTCATAAATCCGTGTTGATACATTGATATATTGTGTCGCACGGATGAGTAAGTGTACTTAAAAATAATTGATTCGAAAATCTTAGCGGGAGTTGACAGTACTGCAATTGGACGATAATTGGTAATATCTGTTTTATCACCTTTTTTAAAAATTGGGCATATTTTGGCCTTCTTCCATTGATCAGGAAACATGCCAGTCCTGAGACTTAAATTAAATATGGTTAATAATGGCTGTGCTATAATATCTTGAAAGCCCTTGAATATAAACGATGGAATACCATCTGGTCCAATTGCTTTACCATTTTCTAGATCATTTAAGGATTCCAAAACATCCTCAATCCCAACGGTATTCAGTATTACCGGCAAAGAGGTAACGTTCTCTGTAATATTCGGATTTAAATTGTTTTGGGGATCTTGTGTGTATACACTATTAAAATACTCTGCAAATGCATTACAGATATCCCTACCTCCTTGATATTCAATATCATTTAAATACATTCTATTAGGAATATGAAGGGAACCCCTTTTATTGTTAATGAAGGACCAAAACGAGCGCGAATCCATACCAATGTTATTTTGTATTGTATTCAGATAGGTCAATTCTGCAGCTCTAATGTCACGTTTTAGTTCTGCTCGAACTTTTTTCAGTTGATTATATATTGCATTGTTTTTATTTCTATTGTATTTTTTTCTCAGTTTTTCTTTAAATTTAAGTTTATTTATAATTGATATGTTGAACCAAGTGGGGTATTTTTTTGTGTTTTGTTTGGTTTTAGGGATATGTTCATTGAATATTTTGTATATTTTATTATAGAAATCATTAACCGCCTCATTTACATTGGTATGGGTTTCGAGGTACGCCCAGTCTGTTTTATAAAAGCTATAGTACAGAGATAAATAATCAGCCTTTCTAAAATTAAAATTAAAAGAGGAAGGGGTGGGGTTAAGCTCTTTTGTCTGAGAGTTAGTTACAGAGATATATATCTTTAAAGTTGGATGATGCTTGTCCTCCGACACTAGCCCACACTCATTGCGAAGGACACGACAGTTTGATCTCGAAATTGCGACGTCCAATAGGCGATCCATACTGTTTGCTATGTGATTAAACTGTTTTATATCAAAAAAATTGAGAAATTGTACAAAACCATCTATGAATTTATCTGTTTTGCCAGTATCATAGTTTTGTTTTAAATATGTTAAGTTTAAGTCGCCTATGATAATAAAGTCTGAGTTAAACAGGTATTGCTGTCTTTCAAGGAAGTCATATAGATCTTCGTACGATCGCAGGGCACAGGTAGGTGCGACATAAACAGCAAATATATATATATAATTGTATTTCGTTAAGCTGAGCTTAATGCACAGAAGATCTATATTCTCATCCTTTAAATTTGTTTCAATTATTTGAGCGTCGTATTGATTCTTAATGGCTACAAGTACCCCGCCCCCTCTAGACTTACAAGTGTTGTCGTAATTACGATCTTTCCTGAAGACATGGAACATATTCGGAAAAAGCTCACTATTACTTACGCTATTGTGCAACCATGTCTCGCTCAAAACAACTATCTCATATTCATCTGATGTAGCCCACACACTATTAGAAAATTCACTTAACTTAGAGTTTAAACCTCGTACATTTTGATATATAACAGTGAGGCGGTTTTTATTACATTCCAGTTCATTGAGCTCTCTGATATCGGCGAAATCCCCCCTGACCTGGGCCCCCCCGTCGAAAGTTCTGAGGGTGTGCCTGTCCAGTATTGCGTCCCTCACTTTTAATGAAGCAAGTGAACTTTTAAATCTAGACTTGCTCAACCTTCGCAGCGTATATTTTAATGACATGTTTTCATACATTTTATAGTTATTTAGCCATGTCTTGAACTTTTTAAAAATTGTTTTTAAGTATACGCTTCAGTTAATTTGTTATTTAAGGTCAAATAAACTGATTGAATGATAATTGCGGTAAAAAATATGTCAGGTCAAGTGGTTTTTTAATAAACCAACATTAACCAAGTGATTAGCTTACCATGACATTTTACCAGACTGTTTACGAAGGGAGTACTAAATGAATAAAATATAAATAAAATAATTAAAATATTTACTTTATTTTGGGTTATACCACACATTCAGTTTTTTTGACATACTCTTCCGGATTGTAAGTTTCACAAGGATCTGAATCTCAAGAGGTGTCAATGAGAACTGAAGTGGACATAATGTTTTTTTTTTTTATATTAAATGAGCTAATGGTTGTATTTATATCAACAATATAAAGTGTGGGGAATTTCAAAGATGCGCATCTATTCCACATAGGGATTCATAGTGGTTTAAGAAGTCTAGCTGTGGTAGGGGGATTTAGTTGTAGATATGATAGGGGTTAGTTAAGGGGAGGTGTGGTAGGGGGGGTGTCTTTCTATTGCGCATGTGGATTTCATAGTGGCCTAAGAAGCCTAGGGGTTTCAAAGAGCTTCCCTCTACTGCGCAAGTGGATTTCATAGTGGTCTAAGAAGCCTAGGGTTTCCAAAGAGCTTCCCTCTACTGCGCATGTGCGGTTTCAACTGCCTATATCCTATCTACTTCTACTATTTCTCCTATAGTTGTATTTAAATTTTCAACATCATTTCTAAATCCTTTCATTTTTTCTTTTGCATTAAAAAATACCACCTCCTTAATTTTTTGTATTCATTATTTCATTTATTCTTTCAATATTCGCTTTTAAAATTATATTTTCATTTTTGATGAATTCTTCCAATGATTTAATATCTTTAATAATTTGATTAATATTGGCATTCATATCTGAATCTGCACCCAAGTTCTTTATTTCATCAACTTTTTTCTCAATGTCCAAAATTTTTAATGAAATATTATTATTCTCTTGTAAAGTTGTTTTAATAATTCCTATGTCTTCTTTATTCAAATGTTCTATAGATTTTAATTCTGAATATTGTTGTGACATAATTTTGAATTGTTCTTTTAATGCCACTAATTTGTCCCCATCCTTCTTGTGAGTCAGTAAATGTAAATTCAACATCCTTTCAATATTTTTTGTATTCTTATTCATTCCATCATGAACATCTTTGAAATGTTCCACTTCCATTGAAATCCTATCATAAACCATACTTGAAAATTTTTCAAACTTTGTTTTAAGATCATTTGTCAACATTTTTTGAATGTCGTCGATTTTTGATGTATCTTTTATATTAGTTTGTAATTTAAATAACGCCTTCTTTTCGCTTTCTTTCTTGTTGTAAACTAGCAATGCCACTTATCTGTTTCTCTATGAGACCTACTTTTACTTCAGAATCTAATATTTTCTTGTCGATATTTTCTAGAGTTTCTTTACCACGCCCTTCTTCCTGTTTATATTTTTGCTCTAATGTTGTTACTTGATCTTCACAAAATTTTAGTTTTTTCGTTATATTGCTAATATTTTCGAAAACTTCAAGGGAGCGTTTATTTTGCAACTTTAGCTCTTTTTCGAAATTTGAAATTCGCAGTTGATTTTGTTGTAATCCATATTTAAAGTGTTTAACAACTTTATTTTCAATGTAGTTTAATTTTTTGAAATATTGTTGGTCACCTCATTTTCAACTTTTTTGACGAGATCTTTTATATCTATATCGGTTATTTTGTACCGTTGTGAAATATGACAACCAAACTTATCGATCATTTTTATTTAAATGTGCCTAAATCTATGTTACATTCTATTATATGATGATGTTAGCTTCTCGTAGTTCTTCTATAATGGAGATAACTTCATTATTATGACCGGTGTGACCTGCATTCATTGAGGCTACCAACAAACGAAGTCTGTCAACAAGTTCGTTAACGTTATCCCAATAAACATAATCAATGTCATTTTTATTATCCTTTAGAGTTAAACCCGATCCTTGTGTAGGCGGTGCTTTTCTTTGAGCTCTATATGGGGCCACCTGTCTTGTGAATGTCGAATGCTGAAATAGGTTTTCTGAGGCAGGGTTAAGAGCTCTTGTTTTTGTTATTCCCTTCTTCTGTAAGTATGGACCTATTATTGTAACATATTTTTACGTGAACCATTTCCTTGAACTTGTTCATTGGGACTGTTATTCCTACGATAAGCGTTAGTTCGACCCAGAATGTCCATATAGTTGTCTAAATGTTTAATACTGTAGCCTTTGGGTTCCTTTTTAAATAGTAATTCGTATAAACCAGGGGTGCCAAGATACGTAATACCTTGTATTTTGACGTTTTTCCCAATTATTTCTACCCAACAGGTTAGACCTAAGAAAAATTTGTCAGTTTCAAGGTCGTGTATTATTCCATATGTGTGGTCGTAGGTGTTTGCGGTGTCTCTGACCTGATTGTCAATGAATGTGCGCGGTAATTCGTGAAACTCTTGTAACCATTCTTGATAGGCTGGTGTGCCCACATATGTCTGGATCGTTTGTCTAGTTTGTTCCAATATGTCTAAAAGATTTCCTATTGTCGACCCAGATGAGGATGAAGTTCCATGCGATGTTTCGGCTATCACACTCGTTTCCTGTATGTTTGGAATTTGACTCACGGAGGCAATACTATCGTCAAAAAAGGATGGTACTTCTGTGGGTAAAACTGGGGTTTTTCCAGTTTTTCTCGCGTTTTTTGTCCTTTGGGGAGTTGATGTTTTATAATATCTGGTTTGGATCCTCCTCTTTTATGGCATGGGGTTCAATTTTACCAATGGTTGGAATTAATTCTTGCAATGGTTGTGTTATTGGTTTATAACTGTCTTCCAGTCTCGAATGAGACTCAAATTCTGCATTTTTTAAAGCTTGATATTTTTTCTTAACTGCATTCCTTGATTTTAAAAGTTGTCTCGCTAATTGTTCATTCATGACAGATTATTTTAAAATACCAGTTTTCGCTTAATGCCATTGTTTTTATATGTAAATGTATGAATCAAAGCCTTTTCGATATCTGCCTGAATTTATAGTGGAATCTTTATCTAGTACCAGAAACCCAAACTTATCTTTCCAACACAATAAACACATTTCTTTAAACTGATTAAAGCTCATATCGACGTTGACGTGGTCATCATAAACATGTTTTAAATTTGTATTGTCTTGTTGAAAAATAACAATTAAATTCGTATTGTCTCGGATCAATTGTTTCGGGATCGATGCATAGGTTTGACATAAATTAAAACAATCGGTGTTTCTATGTCTTCCAAAACAAAAATAATCCTTTACAATGGTTTGATTGCAACATACTATGTCGTCAAAAATCATTATAGCGTTTGGCAACACTTCTTGTTGTGAAATTATATTCTCTTCATTCTCAGATTCGTAGTATCCAATTTCTTTTATTGATTTAAAAAGTGTTCTTAAATATTCGTACTTGGGCTGATATAGAGATTTTGAATAAATATACAAATTTTCAAACCGTAATCCGTTGGGGTCTTCGATCAAGGAAAGTAAGACATTAGTCTTACCACACCCTGAGGGGCCAACAATTAAACCTCTTTTGCTATTTCCCTCGAACAATTTTCCATGTTTTCTAAATTTATTTGTTGATGTTTCATGATCCTTAATTATTACAGTGTAGGATTGTTTTTCAAATCTCATGTTATAAAAAGTACATAAGTTCACGGTAAAAGTAAAACTAATCATTTTGTATCGAGACTTTACCTATATAATGTTCCAATCATCCCCCAAACGGGTTACATACAAATCTTGGGGTAAGAAACGGGGATCAGGTTTACTAAACACTCTTATCAATAAATTACCCTTTGAATTATACCTTCCCGGTTACAATTTCTGTGGACCTGGGACAAAATTAGAAAAAAGATTATCGAGGGGTGACAAGGGAATAAATTTATTAGACGAGGCGTGCAAAGAGCATGACATGCATATTCACAATCAAATGATATAAAAAGAAGGAACGTTGCAGATCAACTACTGTCTGAGAACGCCATAGCACGCTTCAGAGCTAAGGACGCTAGTTTTGGAGTAAGAGTGGCGGCATTAGGTATTAGTGGTACCATGAAAGTTAGGTATGGGACTAAAACGAAAAAAGACTAAGGGGCGAGGAATCACATTATGTCAAGCTATTGCTCAAGCTAGAAAAGGAATTAAGGGAAAAAGGTCTAAAAGTTTAAAAAAGGGGATTAAAACAGCTGTGAAGTCTATTCGGAAAGTTGGTAAGACAATCCCTACTAAAAAAAGAGTAATACCTATTCCAAAAAGTGGGGGATTCTTACCACTTATACCATTATTTGCGGGTTTATCAGCTTTAGGTGCCCTTGGAGGAGGGGCTGCGGGTATTGCGAATGCTGTGAATGATGCCAAATCTGCCAAAGAAAAATTAGAAGAGGATAAAAGACACAATAAAACGATGGAGTCTATAGCAGTAGGACTAAAAGGAAGCGGTCTGTATCTAAAGCCATATAAAACAGGATGTGGTTTGTATTTAAAACCATATTCAAAAAACTGCTAGAACATATACCCCTAAATACTCTTACTAATTTTGATTTACTTAAATACATCAAATTTCTAAAAATTCCCATGTTTAGGGGTATATTTATGCGAAATAAGCTTCCAAAAAAATAAATGAAACTGAATGTGGTATTATTAATTTAGATGACTTTAATGGTAATGGGACTCATTGGACTGCATACATAAAAAAAAACACAAATAACATACTTTGACAGCTATGGCAATTTACGGCCTCCAGCTGAATCAATAAAATATTTTTTCAGTAACAAAAATAAAAATGTTATAAATTATAATTACAATCGGTATCAAACTTTTAACACTACAAATTGTGGCCAATTATGTCTAAAATTTCTTTATAATAATACATGATGTGCAATAAAGATTTATTCGTTGTCGAAATATTAAAGTGACATGTCCTCTAGTTTTGTTATTAGTGGCAATTCTGCCATTTTAACATCTGAATTTCATCCTCCGATTTATCTAGAAGAAAATATCGACTATGTTATAGGACTTGTAAATTTTGAAACATTTAATGCAATTCCTAACATTGATGAGAGAAATAATCGCTTCTTTTACGGCGAATCAGGCAAATTTATAACTATTAAGATGGTAGATGTTGGCTCACCCGACATCGCCCGGTGAAATACCATCGCATCGGCTTAGGTGGCGTGAAGTTGCTCTTTGAGCTAACGTTTCGTCACTGTGCCGATGTCTCCGGTTTCCAGGGTGGGAAATATACAAAAAATGCTGTGATGATGGTTCCAAGATCAATAAATTCCGGAGTTAAAAACGCCCCCCGATCGGATCTCCGGGTGGGGGCGGGTCCTGGCGCCTTATCAAGCGAGATTATCCAATCATCCACCATGTCCAGTAGCCATGCGGGTCCTTCGAACAATATTCTAAATGGAAATGGTGTGAAAATTGGAGTTGTTAAAAGACCCGAGATTAGCAACTTCCAAATTGACTTCTGCAATATAAGAGGACTGAACTCCAACATCAATGCAGTCCATCAACATCTACAATCTACCAAACCTCATGTACTTGCACTAACCGAAACCAAAGTCAGATCATCGATTAGTACGGTCAGCTATTTATATCCTGGGTACGACTTTCATCACCGATTTAGGCGGAATTCTGGCCTTTGTCTCTTTGTCCGGAGTGATATTTCTTGTCAACGAGAGGAGACACTCGAGCCTAACGACTTTGATGTAATGTGGTTTAAAATATCAACGCAAAAAATTACTAAATTCATCTGCTGCCTTTACCGGCCGCCAAGCGATACCCATTATAGAGACTTGTTCTCCTCTCTTGCTAATACTATCGACTTTTTGCAAACCCACCATCCCAATTCCGAAGTTGTCATCCTTGGCGACTTCAACATTCATAATGTCAACTGGCTCAAATACTCAAACATGACTGACGAACAAGGTCGTGAAGCCGAATCCTTTGCCATCAGCTCTGGCCTCACCCAGCTGGTGGGTGAACCAACTCGGATTCCAGACCGAGATGGTGATTTTGCTAGTTTGTCGGATCTTTTCTTAACTTCAAACCCCGACTTGTACACTGTCACCGTGAAGCCGCCATTAGGAACTTCTGACCACAACCTTATTTCGGCACTGAACAAACTACCAATTAGTGCTGAAGAGCCTCCTAAACCACGCAAGATATGGCATTATACATCAGCTAAGTGGGAGGACCTAAGGGACCATTTTCGAACCTTTCCTTGGCGGGACGTTTGTTTTACCTCTGATGATCCATCCATCTGTGCAACAGAAATATCGGAGGTTATCCTTACTGGTATGGAAGCCTTCATCCCTTTCTCAAAAAAGTGCCCTTTTAACGGCAAGCCTTGGTTTACCAAAAATTGCGAACGAGCTGTTAAATCAAAAAATTATTTCTACCGACAATGGCGTAAAAATCCTACCGCCGAAAATCGTACCATCTTTGTTAACGCTCGAAACCAATGCAAGCAAACGATAAACCAAAGCAAAGAAGCACACAACCAGAGGATCAGAGACAAACTTCTTGAATGTCCTAGCGGCTCAAAATCATTTTGGTCGGTAGCTAAGGCCGTCAGTCAGAACTTTACCAAGTCAACCATTCCACCTCTAACACGTTCTGATGGCACCATTGCGACCAAAGCACAGGAAAAAGCAAACTTACTGGCGGAACTATTCTCTTCACATTCAACGGTAAATTTTCAGGGAAGTACTCCACCGAACATTACCCCTGTAGAATCGAGAATGCCCGAGATTGTCTTTCGCCACCGCCATGTTAAGCGAATCTTGGGGAGTCTCGACACTAAAAAGGCTTCTGGTCCTGACGATATTCCAGTCATTGTAATTAAGAAATGCGCTGACGAACTGACACCGGTATTTTGTAGGCTTTTTAACTTATCCTACAAAAAAGGAATATTTCCTTCTTGCTGGAAAACTGCGAGAGTCCAGCCCATACCCAAAAAAGGTAAGAAGACCTTGCCAAACAACTATCGTCCAGTCGCATTGCTCTCGGTTATATCAAAAGTTATGGAGAAGGCTATCAACGAAAAATTACTAAAATACCTGGAAGGCTTCAACATTATTAGTGACCGCCAGTATGGATTCCGTAAGTCTAGATCAACAGGAGACCTTCTCGCTTATGTTACTCATGTTTGGAACAACGCAATAGAACACCATGGGGAGTCCCGGGCGGTAGCACTGGACATTTCCAAGGCTTTTGACCGAGTATGGCATGAGGGGCTCCTAACTAAAGTGAGAGCATACGGAATGCCGGTTCAATTTTGTTCATGGCTGTCGAGCTTTCTTAAAGACCGTTCTCTGCGAGTGGCGATGGACGGATTTCTTTCAGACACATTTAACATCAACGCCGGAGTCCCTCAAGGTTCTATATTGTCGCCCACCCTTTTCTTACTATACATTAACGATCTTTTGGAAAAAACTAAAAATCCTATATATAGCTTCGCTGATGACAGCACACTTGTTTCAACTTTTACTTTGGATGCTCGGACATCGGCTGCTAATGCACATCTCTATAGGCAGCAAGAGGTCTCACATCTCAACAAAGACCTGGAAGAAATTTTGTCTTGGGGTGACAGTAACCAAGTAGAATTTAACGCTAAAAAGACCCAGGCGGCAGTTTTTTCTAAAAAAGTTAATGTTGAAGAACCGGATATAGTTATGGCGGGACACTCAATTCCCTTGGCTTCATCAATTCATTTATTGGGCGTTAATCTGGATAGTCATATGTCTTGGCATGGCCACGTTGCGGCCATTGCTAAGGCAGCCTCGCAGAAGCTTGGAGTACTTTTCCGAACAAAGAACCTCTATACACCCCAACAACTTTTGATCCTCTATAAAGCCCAAATTCGACCATCACTGGAGTACTGTTCGCATATTTGGGGCTCTGCTCCTAAACATACCCTGAGATTGCTAGATTCCATTCAAAGAAGAGCCATTCGCTTGATCGGTGACCATAGTCTGACAAACAACCTGGAAAGCCTTGAACATCGAAGGCAGGTTGGCGACTTGAGTCTATTTTACAAATATTTTCATGGCAAGTGTTCAACTGAGGTTGCCCGCTTAATACCACCCAGAGCGGTGCATGGTAGAAGTACACGACGAGCCACTGCAGCCCACCAGTACGTGGTTCAGCTTAGTGTCCCTCGAACGACACTGTTTCAAAATTCTTTCATCTGGAGAACGTCATCACTCTGGAACGACCTCCCTGAGATCGTCTTCCCCAACGAGTATAGTCTCCAAAGATTCAAGACCAACGTGAATCGTTTCCTGCGCACACGCACCGCTCCTAGAGCGCCATAAAGGATTTATCCTGTAGTGCTGTGCCTTATCATAAAAAAAAAAAAAAATGAAATTGATAATATTAATAAATTGCTTCAAAACAAATGTGAGGAAAAAGAAATTTCGTTTTATCTTCGTGCTAATAATAATACGTTGCGTTCAGTAATTAAATGCTCCGAAAATATTATTTTTAGACAGGGCTCTATAGGCACATTGTTGGAATTTGAAACTCAGGTTCTGGATTCAGGAAAAGTTCATATTTCTGAACGACCTGCAGAAATAATTAAAGTAAACTCTATAAATATCGATTGTAGTATCGCTAAAGGTTCATACTTAAATGGTGATCCTGTTCATATAATCCATTAATTTTTTCCCAGTGTAGCTCCTGGTTTTAAAATCATAGAATCACCCCAAAACGTTATATATTTCCCAGTTACTGCTAAAGTAATAGATAAAATTACTATTAAAATATTGGATCAAGAGGGGGAACGTGTTAATTTTAGAGAAGAAACCATAACGCTAAGACTACATCTTAAAAAATTAGATGAGCGATGGTGATCATTTATAACAGAAGTCACTTTAGTGGAAAGCTTAATAAGAAAGAAATCAATCGAAACTCATTTAGTAATAAACCAAACTCGCGAAGACTAACACCTTCAAATCGTCAATTTCTATTAAGTTAGGGGTTTAAAGTTAAAAATGGAATTTTTTAACGTTAAAGAAAATGTTCTTGTTGATGATTCAATACTAAGTTGGGAGGTATTTTCCTTTGACCCCTTTAATCCCACAAAACTTGAACCGAATGATGAAATTAGGATTGCTTTACAGCAGACTGGAAAGTATCCATTACCTTGCAAAAGTGAAATATATTTAGAATTACAAGTTACTAAAGAGGATGGTACTCCATTAAGAAACACTGTATTAATCAACAATGCCCCAGCATTCTTGTTTAAGGAAATGCGTTATGGTTTAAATGGTGTCACTATTGACTCTGTTAGAGATATTGGCATCACTTCAACACTTAAGGGATATACATCGTTTAATCAAAATGAGAGTGCAAAATTAGAAAATGCGGGATGGTATCCAAAAGCAAAAGCTGCAGAAAACTGACGACAAAGGGAATGTTTCTTTATGTGTGCCATTAAAGATGTATTCTGGATTTTTTGAAGATTATAATAAAATTATTTTAAATGCTCAACAAGAACTTATACTCATTAAAAATAATGCTTTATTGCGCACCAGTGAGGAAAATGAAACATCAAAAATTAAAATAACGAGGCTTTGTTGGCGCGTTCGTCACCTTACTGTGGCAATCCCACAAGAATTAGCATTAACAAAACTTATCGATAGGAACAGTGACATACTAATTACTTTCCGCAGTTGGGAGTTGGTTGAATATCCTGAATTATTGGAAACAACAAGACACAACTGGTGTGTAAAAACTTCTACTAAGGTTGAAACACCCCGTCATGTTTTAATCGCTTTCTAGAAGAATAGACGTGGTAATATAAAAATGGATATGAGCAAATTTGATCATTGCGAATTAAGAAATATAAATGTGTTCTTAAACTCTGAAAGATATCCGTATAACGATCTTCAACTCGATTTCAAAAACAACAAATTTGCCACACTGTATGAAATGTTTTCTGATTTTCGTCAAGTGCTATTATAACTCACCAATGGAACCAATTTTTAATCCTGCAGAATTTAAGAGTAATGCACCTATTACATACATTAATTGTTCACATTAAAGGGATTTGTTGCAAACTGGTCCTGTAACTATGAGGATTGAATTTTAAACACAAGAAAAAATGGTTGCTAAAACATCAGCATATTGCCTCATAATACATGTTAAAATTTTTAGCTATAATCCACTCACAAAAATTGTTAAACAACTATAATCCCCTCCCTTATAAACTAAGCTTATTTAAGTTTCTTAACTAGTACTTGTGTAGTCATAAGCATGTCTTCACCTAACATGCAACACATTGAAATTTTTATTCAAAAATTAAAGGTTTTAAAAAATCAAATTCGAGAGTATACATCTAAAAAATTAATCTTAAAGAAATTTTCATTGTTAAAAATATGCGATTAGTTTTGGATGTGCAGGGATTTAAGTATGAGCATAACAAGTTTATTCCAAAGGAGTTGGCTACATATGATGGGAATAGAATTGGCCACTATGTGTTTAAGCAACCATTCCCGTTACGTTTACTTTCACCAGATTTACACAAGCAAGCTTTGTGGTTGATGAAAAACTATCATTGCATAAACTGGAATGTTGGATATACGACCCTTCATTATTTTTCCACCATTATTGACGAGCTAACAAGAGATGCAATATTTGTTTTTATTAAAGGAGGTGAAAAGGTTGACTATATCAAGAAGTATTGTACCAAACCAATAGTAGAATTAAATGAAAAACCACTTCTACATTTATCAACACCAAAATGTTTTTTTCATACTAAGACACCAGCTATGTGTGCTCTTCATAATGTATTTTATTTGTATGATAATTTTTTCATGAATGAATAAAAAATCAAATTTTATTTATTATTTTATTTCATCATATTTCGTTTTTATTACATTAATATCTTCATATAAACCTAACATTTTAAGTTCTATAACTAATTTTATTAAATTCTTTGTCTTTAAAAAGTTCAAGCATGCCTTGGAAGCCTTTTTACACTGAGAAGCATGCTCCATATAGTCTATGTACCACGGAAAATGTTGTGCTTCAGCATCATCATCATCACCCACTAGAGCATAATAACGCGAACAAGCTTCTGACATAATAAAGTTTTCATACATTTCAGTAACTATTGTCTCCATGTTTAATATTTTCACTTCACTAATCACACATAACGAAATAACGGACTGGGACCCATCTCAGCAAGTTGCGCCTCTTCCACAACACTTAATATTAGTTTATATGCAGCCGTATCATTTGGTGACACAAATTCTTTAAACTCGAACAACTCTTCAATAAAACCATTTGTCCTACAATTTTCAACAAGCTTGAGCATATCTTCTGTTTCATAGTAGTTCTGTATCATTTCCACACCACGTCTAAAATAATCAGCATCAGCATTATACATATGACAGAACTCTGGATTACTCTGCATGGCCTTTTCTACCCATTCATTAACTAGATCACAAAAATCATTTTCAATTTTTTTAAGAGTTTCAAATAACCCATCTCGTACAGAATCAGTCATAATTCTAAACTAACCTGAAAGATTTGTAACATCGTTTATATTGTGGAAATTTCCATCCTTGTTCTTTGAATGGTGGTGGTTGTGATTTTTTTACTCTTTCTCCTCCTCCTCCTCCATCTCTGTTTTGTTATGGTCTGAAGCACATTTACTCCTCATTTTCCCAACGTATTCTTGGCGGTTTAAAGTAGATTTACTCATTTTATCTCCTCAATTCCCCTTCTATATACTACTCGAGAGCTAGCCAAAAGAAAACAAAAAAAATCAGGATCTGGAGCTACCTGGAAGACATATATTTACTTCGAGCAGCTATCGTTCTTAATAAGATCTGCTACTGATAAAGAGTATGTTGCATATTAAGTCGTATTATTTATTACATTATCTAATCTTTATATTTCTAGAACAACCGCCAGCATGGCACCTGATTGCGAGAGCAACAGCGAAAATGTTTATGACAAAATCGATGATAGTCCATCTACTTCAAGTCAACCTTCTAAACGTAAATATAACAAATATGACAAGGACCAGGGCCACGCTAATGAAGTTCTGGAAGTAATAAAACGCAGTATTCAGGAAAGGGCACCTACTGAACAACGATTAGACGAAGATGAAGATCGACAGTTCCTTCTTTCATTATTAGGCGACCTGAAAAGACTTAACCTAGAGAAAAAAATGGATGTGAAGCTAGAAATGATGCAAGCATTAAAGAAAGCTTCTATGTCGGTTTCATTAGCTCCGATAATTTTTAGAAATCCTCCTGCACCTCAAAGCGTAGCTATGCCTCCAGTACCTTATTATTTGTACCCTCCAAATACCAGATCAATGTTCCGCCAACCCCATATATCAGCGTCTTCCCCACCTATGCATCCCACTAGTACATTTTCTCACTTTCAACAACCAATGAATTATCATCAACAGAAAAATGAAAGCTTTTATACACAGCCACAACCTAATCTACAGGATCTATCTATATCTCCGTCAACTACTGCGATATCTCCTGGCCTACTGTCTCCAGGTTTATCCTGTAATTCACAGGAATCTGAAGTTCTAGATTTGCTAAGTTCATATAATGAATAATTTCTTTGTTACAGTATAACCTACTATACGTACTACCTACGACTACATACTATACCTACACCTGTATCCTTGACGACGATAAAGTTAATAATAAACCTATGAAATAATTAAACATTTACGCATACTTTCTGTTCTTACCTCAAAGTCACCATTAGCCTTTCCTCTGATGTAATACTTTTGCGCAAAACTGTATCAGTCTTAGAAATCTTATCTTTTAAGATATTGTGTAGCTCGTCAAAAGACCGAATTGATATTCTGAAATAGTTAAAAAATTTCTCAGGGTGTTCTCTTAACCTTTTATACAGTAAAACGTATGCTCCTGTTGTAATACGTTCGCTGATTATTGGATGAACCCATATTCTACGTTTTCTAAGTTTTTTCTTTTTTTTACACACCAGCTAATGATAATATAGCAAAAGTGCTTCTTCTACTGCGTTCATTTTAATACTGAACAGAAGCGTGCGGCCCTGGAATTTCGCTTCTCCACAAAATTTCCGAAACCGCGCAAGATTAAAAAAAGTATGCATTCGGAATCTCGTTAAAATTCACGTGAGATTCTGAATCCCAGATACAGAATCTCGCATTCAGAAGCCCAGTATAAAAGGAGCCTAAATCACCATAAACTTTTCACTTTTGCCGAATGGTCGACTGCCAGCCAGCGCCAACAACAGAACACCAATGCGTTCTGCCTTCTGCCAGACTGCCACAATCAGAGCACAGAATTGTCATAAAACGGAGCGCGGGTAATTTAAATTTGACATTTGCAGACTTTTAATAACAATATATTCGCTTTTGCACATTTTACATACATAAATGATTAATTTGAAATGGTAATATTCTTAAAGTTTTTTGCATTGGTATTAACATAAAAATGTAAAAAAATAATATAGTATAGGGTCTTATATATTAAAAGTTTTATGAGACGTGCCTTTAACTATAAGAAAAAAAACTATTCTCAGGCGTTTTACTTTAAAACTCTGTCCCACTATATTTTCAAAAAACTTGGATAACGAAATTTTGACGTTTATAGTATTTTCTAATGATACGTATAAATCAATAAATTACTAAAAATCGACGTGTTTATTACGTAAAATTATGACGTATAATACACGTCTTAAAAACTACGTTATTTTGACGTCATTTCGCGACCAAAAGACGTCAAGTGACTAAAAATCCTCAAAATTCGACGTCATCCTGCTACCTGGGTACTTAGACCAATAGGAACATCTTCTAAAAGGATAGGCAAGTCATTTTGTAAAAGTTTAAGTAAGATTCGCCATTTAGATGAGCATTAAAAATAAACGGTCCGATAATTCTGTGTCCTAACACTCCGCACCACACGTTTACACCACCTGTTTTGGTGATCCATATTGGCGCATCCAATGACGATTTGTTTGTTACTAATGGTGCATATTATGCAAATTAACTCTTCCACAGCTACTGAAAGTGGCTTCATCAGTCCATAAAACTTGTGAGAGGAATCGAGGATTCTCGTTACACAACTCCCTTAGCCAATAGCAATAGTCGAGCCGTTTGTCAAAATTAGTTTCTGATAGGGCCTGATGTAAAACTACATGATAGGGATGCAGCTTAAAATCCCTTAAAATTCGTAACACTGCAGTGCAGCTTATGCCGAGGTCTAACGAAATTTCTCTTATGCTTAAATGCGGATCGACTTCCACGCACGCAAGAACGTTTAGGTATAATATTGTCTTAACTCCTTACTGGACGTCTTCTGATAGGAACGGGAATCGGGAATGCGTCGTACACTTCCCGCTTGCCTTAAACATATTGTCAGTCGCCGAAATACTCTTCTACCATACTGTCTTCGTTCAGGCGATATCTAGCAGCATATTTCGCGTTCCGCTATAGGTGCATTCTGAAAACATTCAAAATATACAGCAAGCATATCGTAAGCCTCGGCATTGGTATAAGCCATTTTTGAAGGGTATGTATCTCAAATGTTTATCAAGAAATTCAAGACGAATTAAGAGAATCTTTTGTCAACACAACACCTTACAAAATGAAATCAGTTGACAACTTTCCCATTTGTTTATCTCCATGGAAACCGAGATGGAAACCTTCCGATTTAACTTCACAACAATCTATATATAGATTTATTTTTTAAAATATCATTATTATTAGAGTTACGCCTAAATTACACGTTTTCCATGATTACACCATTAATTTTAGAGTGGTTTCTGAGTCATTGGAATAATGAGTGGCAAACCTACACAACCATAAAGGTTACAAATATTTTTTGTCATGGAATGCTTGATTACGAAACTATAAAAACAATCGCTTCTTCATTTAAAGTTTTAAAAATTATTCTTTTGGCAATAACTTTGAAACGAACGGAGGTATCGAACTGCGGCTTTTACGTTTTTTGTAGCACATTTCATCTACTTTCCGATTATGATATCATAATTATACCGTACGATTTAAGTTTTCGGAATAAAATCAAGAAATCTGTTATTATTGCAAATTGCACATTCTAGCATTTTTATTGAGAACTATCATGGACTACCGAATACGATAGTTAAAAGTACTTACATTTCTCTTCCAAACAATCTTTTGTTTGCTAAAATCGGATAAGTCGTTTATAAGTTACAGCGATTTAAATGATTACACTTTCAACAGCTTCCCCCACTCTTATTAAAGTCGGTACGCCAATGAGCCAAGGACCAAAATGATGCACAATTGTCCAAGCTTTATAATGGTGTTATATCAAAGGTATATCTTAATGTGAAATTTTCGGAGATATCTAAAATTTTAAAATTTACTTTTCAATTGTGCCTCATTGCGGCAAAATGCGGAACTTAAAAGTTATTTCCAGGATTTTCTCATGGCCACTTGAGTAATAATTTTTTTTTTCCTGAATTTCTATGCCCAGTAGTTTTCGAGATATGGCCGGTGGCCGACCATAATGAAACACCCTGTATATATCCAATAAGCAAAATGTATAAGCGACGTTACCTGGTAAAGTTTCTTTTATTTCATTGTTTTGGTTATCTGCGATATTGTTTTATTTTTGTAAAAAGTGATTATAATGATACTAGTGGTGCAAAGAGATATAAGTGTTGTGCTAAAAAGATATGCAAAGCTTTCTTCTGTGCAAATTGCGAAGAAATCTTTCATGGAAGCTGTGCTAAACGAAAAAACCTAAAGTTTGTTAGCAAAACGCGTGTGGTGTGCTGCAATTTGGCGCCAATAAATGTTAACAATGAGGATGGAAACAAAGGTGATTTAATTGAATTTAGGTACGAAAATGAGAGGCTGAGTGAAGAAGTCCAACTACTAAACAGATTAATTGCCGAAATGAACGACAAAAATCAGATATTAAAGGAAAATAATCGTTTATTAATAGAACGAATGTCTAACCTAGAACCAAAACAAAATAAAATGCAATATGGAGCTGCTCAGGATCTTATTTGCGATGAAGTGAACCAAGCAGCCGCAGTCATGCCAATCACTACGGAACCCATTACTGAACAACATCGGCCAAGTGGCAAATCGGCGGCCTCGGTTCCGGGCAACTACTCCGTTGTGGTTAAGAAGCGTACACTGGGCGTAGAACGAAAGGGAGGTTACGTTGCGGCAGCAGATCCCGAAAATAATTCCTTAAGAGGACCAAAAAATCTGGAGGATTACCGTGGAAATTTTAGAGGAAATCGTTACTACAGGCAAAATTCGTACACTAGTACTGCCACAGAAAATGATGGCTTCATTCAGCAACGTAGAACAGGTTTTAAAAAGAGACTAGGCAGAGCTGAGGTCACTCAAGGAGGCGAAGACAGACGTCTCTGGATCTACATAAATAGAGTCAAAATAATTGCCGATGCTAACATGGTCACCGAATACATCAAGAGAAAACCAGGGTTGACCACTGAAAATATAATTGGTCAAAGAAATACCATCTCATCCTAATCAACTAAAAGGGTTCCTAGTAATTACCCCATGAGCAAAAAGGGGGAAATGTATGATCCAAGCTTTTGGCCACACAATGTAGGTATAAAGCGTTTCAATTTTGAACGACACAAAGAGTTTCTTGGGTCTTTAAACTTTCAAACCTAAATGTAATCAAAAAGGACAGTAGTGATGTAGTTATTAATAGTAATGATGTACCAAGTTGTATATTTTATAATAAAAACAGAAAAAATTCTAAATTTAGAAATAAGCACAATTTTAGCATATTACATATAAATGCTCAATGTTTAAGGAACAAAATTGTTCAAATAGAGGCTAATAAATTTGATTATGATGTCATAGTTTTCAGCGAGCACTGGATGTCAAATTTGGAGATAGAACAAACTAAACTGCAAAGTTATTCCTTCATTTCATCATATTGTCGTAGGTACTACGCATTCATGGTGGAGTGGCAGCTGCCGTTAGTGATGTACGTATTCAAGAATTTTCATCCAGAGAAGATATAAATGCTTTAACGGTAGAAAAACAAATTGAAATATGTGCAATACAGTCACACACTCTAAAAATGACAATTATTACTATATACCGACCACCACTTGGTACCTTTGATATATTTCTAGATAGAATGAGTAATATTTTGCATAAAACTAATAAAGCACAATTAGAAGTGATAATTTCGATTTATTTCACTCTTACGGATTTAACAGTATGATAACAAAAAGTACCAGAGGAGCCGCTTGTCTGGATAACGTTTTTACAAATGTGAGTGAATGTGAAAATTACGTAACTGATGTGGGTTTTTCGGACCATTTGGCTGTTGGGGTGGGTTTTATTAACCACAAACCCACTTCCAAAGTAGTGGTCAACACTGTGTTTAGGCCGGTAACTGAGAATGGGCTGATTGTAAAGAAGTCATTGGTACAGGGCATTTGCTGGGACTTTATAACTAATAAAAGCATAGATACAGATATGAAATTTAAAATGTTTCTTACTTTTCTACAAAGCTGTGCCAATTTGGCCTTCCCAGAGAAAAATTTCAAGCATTATAAAAATACCCCATTAATCTCATGGTAAAATGATGATTTAAAAAATATGCGTGACAGGTTAAATTTCTATAGGGATTTAGCTCGAACTCATAAAAGTCCAGAACTGTCACTCATATGCAGAAATTATACAACTCTCTTTCGCAATCAAATAAAAAAAGCAAAAAAGCAGTCAAATGATAATTATATCAAGAATAATAATTTCAACTCCCAAGCCATTGGGAATGTTGTTAAAAATAATTCCAATCTTGTAAAAAAAATATTAAGCAAAACAGTGAACTTACACCTAAAGCCGGCCATACACGTTGCGGTATACCTGCACTGAGCGAAATATCGAGTTGACATAACTCAAATATGGGTTATCCCAGACCAACGCGTGTTGCTAATAGGGGACAGCTCAGCCCTCTGAGTTACGGCAACTAAATCGAAGAGATTGCATCAAATCACTGTTCATGAGTTATCATAGCCCTGCAGATGGGTTGTTTTAGTAGCTAATTGATACTGGGTTTGACGAACACATGCGACGTGGGCTGCAGCAATTCATTATTTAAGCTGCCAGAAACCAATATGGGAGTTGTGATGCCTCACTACTAGGGCTAGATTAACTCATGATTCGAGCTATCAAAACCGGACCTTTCAGTTGTTCTAGCTTACTTTACAACTATAGATTTAATCTGCCCTAAATGTTGGCAGGGAATCTTAATAGAGCCAAGAAACACAAGGAATATTTACTAATATGTACTTTAATTAACAAACACTTGTTACGAAAACACATGCTAGGTTAACTGACATTACTGACATAAGTGACATCTAACAACATATGATAAACGTCAAGTGCAAAGAAACTACTCTATGAACGAAGCTAGGCACAATAAGGGTTTGGCACTTTAAATATATTCCAACACTAAAATTAGATTATTAATTCTCATTATCACGCATCAAACTCTGAACAAAAATAAAAAAAAACATCCCTCCGATCAACGATTGCGCGGATAGCAAGTCCAGTTATGTGGTCCAAGACGACGCGACGTGCACAAAGATACTATTAACAATGGGATGGAGTTACCGCGCTAAATCGGTACGAGCGTGAATTCGGAACTTTCCGTGACTTTTCGATTGATGATTTACCCTCGACATGAGTTTTTAGAGCACTATTTACGACTTATTCCAACTCAAAATAATTTAACACATGGTAATGAGTTAAAATAATGCACGTCTGGGTCAAAACGGCACTTTAAAATCAGTTAGTAAGTTTTCCCAATCCAAAAACTGAGTTTAGGTAACTCATAAAATGGTTACAAAATGAAGGATTGTGGTAATCCCAAATGTGTTTAAAATGTTGATATTTGTGTGTTGAGGCGAACCACAAGAAGCTGAGTTATTGTAGCGTTTTTAAATGAGTTGTGATAATTCGTAGGCTCAGTTTGAACAACATAGAAACGTGCGTTAAAGTAGCTCTAATTCTGCAACCCACGACATCGGTAAATCCATTTTTGTCAGTGTGAGAGGTGAACCTGAACAGGTAACCTGCACAGGTAAACCGGAGCGTGTGTGCTATCAAGTTATGATATAACTGCACAGGCATCGTGACCTGTACAGTTGACCGGAGAAGGATCAAATTTCGATTCTTTCTACCTGCGCCAGAGTGCAGACCGGAGCGTGTGTGGGGCTCGCGGACAGGTTTCAACTGTGAAGTAGATTTGGACTGTGTATCCAGTGTTGTTTTGCGTTCGGTATGGTGTTAATTTTTTTGTGAACAGGATAAAAATGGCATCAAACCGGAAGCGTAACCAAATTATCGAAGAGTTTATTGAAATTTATAAAGCAGAACCTTGCCTCTGGCTTGTAAAGAGCAAGGATTATCATGATCACTCTAAGAGAGATGGTGCATATGCAAAATTACTTCAAAAATTAGATGAGATAGAGCCTGATGCTGTTAAGAGTACTGTTGTGAAAAAAATTAATAATCTGAAGTAGTCCATGAAAGCATGTCTGACTTGTTTACCTTCATTACTTATATTCCCCTGGTTTCGCCGTTCCAGTGCGATCATACTCGATTGGGAAGTATCGTAGCCGGTAGAGATAACAGTTCCATCTCCAGTATTTTCTTGATAAGAACAATTTGCAGGCGAATAACAACTAGATTGCTCTTAGATCAAAAAATTATGTAAGGCACACGTGGCCCTCACTACTTTTACTATATTCTCTGGTTCTAAATTAATTTGTGTATGGTAAATACGAAATCGTGAAGCAAGTATTCCGAATGCGTTTTCCACAATGTGCCTTGCTCTGGATAATCGGCAATTAAAAATCTCTTTGTCAGGTGAATCTAATTGCGCTTGTGTAAATGGTTTTAAGATATCTCTTCTAAGAGGAAACGCATCGTCAGCAACAAAGACATAAGGAACATTTTTAAAACTTGCATTAACGTTGTTGGACTGTGGAATGTTTAGTTCGGTATCCTGTAGTTTTTCGAAAAATGAAGTATTTTTGAGAACACCCCCATCTGATATTCGTCGATTAGTCCCAAAATCTGCTAAGATGAATCGGTACATTGAATCCACTATTGCTAGAAGAACCATGCTATGTCTGCCTTTATAATTGTAATAGTAAGAACCAGAATTTGCTGGAGGGACTATGTCTATGTGCTTTCCATCCATAGCACCGATACAGTGTGGAAGTTGCCACCGTTCTTCAAATACATTTGCAATACCACCGCAATTGCATCCTCCTGTGTCGTAGCCATGACTGAAAACTGACAGTTTTTTACCCGACTGTGTGTGTCCACCAAAGGTGTCCACACCTGTACAGGTATAATTGAGAGGTAAACCTGTACAGGTGTACCTCTCAGGTATACCGCAACGTGTATGGCCGGCTTAACCAACTAAACTCGTTTTTTATTAACATACCTCATGAACTTATAAAAAAATTACCCATTAACAAAAAAAGTCCTATGGAATATGCAGAGCAATATTGCAATTTAATTAGCACTAAACTATATGACATACATTTTGAGTTCACCTTAGTATCAGAAGTTGAGGTTAGGGATGTAATAAAATATAAAAGGACTTAAGAACAAAAAAAGTAAAGACTACTATGGCTTCAATAGTAAAATTTTAAAAAGCCTGGTTAATGTGATTATAAATCCACTCACTAAGTTGATAAATCTAGGTATAAAAGAGAGAGTGTTTCCAGACTTAGGTACTAAAAATTGCTAGAGTTGTCCACCAATATCCATCGTGCCCATATTCTCTAAAATTATAGAAAAACTATTAAAAACTAGAATAACCAACTACTTTGAAAACAACCAACTTTTTAATAAATCGCAGTTTGGATTCAGAAACTCACTTTCAACAACGTCAGCAATAATTAATGAACTGGTAAAAATTATAAATAAGGGCTTCAATGACGGAGAATACATTGGGGCTCTTTTTTATGATCTAACGAAGGCCTTTGATTGTGTTTCCCCACTTGTACTCATAAATAAACTGAGATTGTACAAATTTAATTAAAGAAGTATTGATTTGATAACATCTTATCTAAGCAACAGAAAACAGTTTGTTGTTTCTAATGGCAGTTTTTCTGAATTACAAAACATTCAATATGGTGTACCGCAGGGATTAGTACTGGGACCATTGCTCTTCTTGATCTATATAAACGATTTGGAGTGCTGTGATCCCAGTGCAGATTTGGTACATTTTGCGCATGATAAAACCGTGTTGAAGAGTGCTTCATCTGGGGAGCTCATCAAGGCTGCCATGACGGAGACACAATCAACAGTCACTGAATGGTTTAATAGTAACCAACTTAACCTGAATGAGACCAAAACGGAGCTGATGTATTTTTCATTGAGAGATATGGAAGGTTTTAAAATGTCTCAATGTGTGCGCTTCCTCGGAGTACATATCGATTGTAGATTAACATGGAATACTCATATAGATAAATTATGTGAAAAAATGGCATCTAGTGTGTATGCTTTGCGAAGCTTGGTGGGTATGGTTTCAGAAATTGTTCTTCCCTCTACTTATCACGCTTTCATTGAGTCAAAAATTTCATATGCAATACTGGGATGGGGTCATACTTCACATTTGAAACGACTGTTTAGTTTTCAAAGGAAAGCCATAAGAGTGATGGGTAGATTGAATTACAGAGATGACTGTAAGAATGCTTTTATATACAACTAAAACTACTAAATAATGTGCCCTGTATATATATACTAGAGTGCCTAATATACATGAGAAAACACGCCGATGAATATATTACACACGGGAATATACATGAGCATTACACACGAAATAGAGAACATATCTACACGAACTACCACCGCGTAAATAAAATAAAATGTGGAGTCTCCTTTTACGGTCCTAAGCTTTATAATGCTCTCCCAGCTGCCATGAAGGTGCTACCTATTAAACAATTTAAGTTTGTAATAAAACAATATTTAATTAACAAATGTTTTTATTCGTTGGAAGAATTCTACATAAACAATTTCAGTGATTTGTAATAGGTATGTAGGTACACTTATTTAGTCTATAAGTTGAGTCTCATTGTAATGTTTGTTTCAGGCAACCTATTCTAATATGTTTCATTAGCATTAAAATCTACTATATGACGTATGTAAACACTATGTGTAATAGCATGAATAAAGATTGATTGATTGTTCATTATTAAAGTTTTTCTGTACGATATTTAATGACCCAGTAAAATAACAGACTCCACAGGTTCCAGTACGATGATTCCATTTTAAAAGAATTTTTAAACGAATTAAATCTCAAGGAACCTAAAAGGAAAGGTTACGTTCCAGTATCGTAAATTTGAATCAAATGTTTATTGCCCGGTTTTCTCCACTTCTCTTGACCGAGAAGTTCGGGCGCGCTCCGAGCAGATGCCCCGTTTCATCTCGAACGAGGAAGTTCACGCCGCGCTGGGGCTGCAAAGTAGACACGAGAAATTACTTCGAGCGCGCTCGGAGCGTTCTGTGTTTCTACTCGAACCCCCTTCTGTGGTTGTAATTTTTTTCGTACCATTTGAAATTTCAAAGTGGTGGTGTGGGGCGCCTAGGGGGTGACTGGCCCCTACTAAAGTATGGTGTGGTTCTAGTTCCCCCTAACCAAATAACATTTATACCGATGTTATTAACTTAGTTTCTCTAACTTTGGTTCAATGAAGGCCACTTTTACTAACAAAAAAACGGTTTATTGTCGGATCACAACTAAAAACACGCTTCAGGTTCTACAAGGTCACTTGAACTCTCTAAGCCTAGTATACATCTTTACATCTCAATACCTATAAGGTTAGGTTGTACAGTATATATAAAAATGGTAAAAAGTAACGTTATTAACACTCGGCCATCCTTATGACCTATTTTCGTCCTCGAAAATCTGGTAATCCTCCAAGTACTTCGGTTTTCTTTTAATTCTACTTGTACTGGCTCTCATAGTTTTAGTTTCATGTTCGGTCAAGTTTACATCTTCTTTCCGACTATTCAATGGGGCTGGTTTGCTCATTTATAGAATTCTGATCTGGGTCTTCTGAGTCTGAATTTTCTGAGTCTGACTCTTCTGAGTCACTGTTATGTATTGAGTATCGCTTTAAAGCGTCTATCGCTGCTATACCTCGATCAAATTTCTGAGTACGCTCTATTTTAGGTAGATCTTCTATTTGGTATCGATCATTGGGTAATCGTGCGACAACTATATATGGCCCCTTATATTTCGGTAATAATTTCCTTGAATCGCCCGTTGCAGAGGCTTCTCTTCTAAGCATTACCATATCTCCAGGTTCTAATACATTTGCTTTGGCTCTTGTTTTGTTGTATCTATTTCTTTGTTTTTCCTGATCCTTTAGAATTCTTTCTATCGCTTCCTTTCTCTTTTCTTCTATAGGGTCATCTTCTTTTGCTTGTACTTGTTCAATTTCATCATCTATTCCGTCGTGTTGCATTTCTCTCGGTTTAAAATTAAAACGTAAAGCATATGGGGTGCTTTTTGTTGCTTGATGTATAGTGTTATTTATGCTCCATTGTACTATATTTACATATCGGTCCCAATCTCTTCCTTCTTCATCTTGACTAGGTATGTATTTATTACTCGGTTGACTCTCTCACATTGTCATTCGCTCTAAAAGTACAAGTTGCATTTTGAACATGAATTATTTGATTATGTTTTCATAAATTCTTAAAATGTGTTCCAGTAAAAGCTGTACCTCGATCACTAATGATTCTGTATGGTTTTCCAATAATATGAAATAAATCAGTTAATATTTTGGCAGTCATACTAGAAGTTGTATTTTTCACAGCTCGTAAAAACGTATATTTGGTAAATTCATCTACAATAACCAAAATGTAGCGATTTCCTTTGGTGCTAGACACAAATGGTCCGAGGTGATTAACATGTATAGTATGGAATGGTTTTCCTATCTTATCTATTGAATGTAGGTATCCTTGTCTTCTACCCCCTGGTATTTTATTATACAGACATTCTGTACATGATCCTATACCGGGTGTTGCATCGTCGAGCGGGACATAGGAAATCCCATGTAATTTTAAATGGGGTCAATTATTGGCTTCCCTAATTATTTTAGAGAACAATTCTATTTAGGTTTAATAAAGAGCACTAAAACCCACATTCAAAAGAATAACTTTAGATATTTTTGATGAGCCCGTTTACGGGTTATCGCCGATTTCTTTTTAACTATTTCTCCTTTTTATGACCCCGTATTTGCGGGCACCAGTCAAGGTAAAAGATGACTGTCAAATAAAGTTGTCATTTTGAAATGTGTGCTTTATTGTTATAAAAACTCAATACACCGAAAATATTAACCATGAATTACACTTCTGAAGAAAAAATATTGATGATTAAATGGTATTATCAAGGAAATAGTTATCAAAATGTGTCAGACATGTTTGCTGCTCTGTATCCGAATAGACCGATACTTGCAAAATCTACAGTCGAAAGGACTATCAAGAAATTTGAGACAAAAGGCACTGTAATAAATAACTGCAGATGTGAAGAAAGGCAGGAACAAAGAAGAGATGCAAGAAATGACAGGGACTTGCAAGTTTTATTGTGCGTGGAAGAAAATGATGGGAAGATCAGCACAAGGAAACTTGAGGATGACATAGGATTAGATCACACCACAGCGTTACGAGCTTTGAAACGACATAAACATTATTCATACAAATATGAAAAGCACCAAGAGCTAAGAGATAGGGACGAAATACGACGACAGGAGTTTTGTTTTGGTATGATGGAAAGAGCAAACATGGATAGGGAATTTTTAAAAAACATTTGTTTCACTGACGAATGCACATTTACCTTAAACAATGAACCCAATGTTCAAAATTATCGATATTGGAGCAAAGAAAACCAACACAGGTTTGTGGAAACAAGGACGCAATATCCACAAAAAGTTAATGTATGGGCTGGGATTTTCGGAGAAAATATTATCGGGCCATTATTTCTTACACGAAATTTAAATGCAGAATATTTTTTGGAACTACTTGAAGATCATATTTTACCTACTTTACATGATGCCGCCAGGGAAAATCAGGAAGTTTGGTACCAAATAGATGGCTGCCCGGCACATAGTACCCTGGCTGTCCGGGAATATTTAAACCGTGCTTTTAATGGAAATGTTATTGGCTTAAATCATACAGTAAATTGGCCAGCCAGGTCTCCTGATTTATCGCCAAATGATTTCTTTCTCTGGGGCCATTTAAAAAACAGGATATACAAAGATAAAAAATACCCAAATCTAGACGAGTTAAAAAATGCTATTTCTGCCGAATGCAATAGAATTTCAGTTTACCAACTAGCGAATGTAAGAAGAGAATTTTATGATCGCCTCGGTTATTGTCTAGCAGTCAATGGAGGAATATTTGAACATCTTCTTAAATCCTAAAGTTCTAACAATTTAATAGTACCTACCTATTAATTAGTAAAATATTGAAACATGTAAAATGTCATAATTAACCTTGTAATTGGATACTTTATTTTAGTTTTATTCAGATTAATTTGTACTCATAAATACACCTTTAATATTTTCGATGTACGAGTTTTTATAACAATAAAGCACATATTTCAAAATGACAACTTTATTTGACAGTCATCTTTTACCTTGACTGGTGCCCGCAAATACGGGGCCATAAAAAGGAGAAATAGTTAAAAAGAAATCGGCGATAACCCGTAAACGCGCTCATCAAAAATATCTAAAGTTATTCTTTTGAATGTAGGTTTTAGTGCTCTTTAATAAACCTAAATAGAATTTTTTTCTAAAATAATTAGGGAAGCCAATAATTGACCCCATTTAAAATTACATGGGATTTCCTATGTCCCGCTCGACGATGCAACATCCGGTATATCCCATGCGTGGAAACCAATAATTTTCTTTTAGTTTTTGCAAAGTTTTGGTCAGCGCAGGGTGTCCTAACTTATCATGACATTTTTGAACTATTCTCCATCTTGAATTTTTAGGTACTACCCATTTTAGGTGATTTTCTTCATTTTTGTACGATCGTCCGTCTCTCATTTCAAATTCTTCTATAATTTTTCTTTCTTCATTATTGTCAGGTTTATTAATCTTCAATATTTCAACTTTTCCCTGAATACTTGGGTATTTTTTTTTGTAAAATACACAACCAATCTTCTTCTTCAAGTATGTTGAATAGAATTTGTAAACCATCAGCACAATCTGTTTCTTCTGTTTCTTCAATTGGATTTCGGCTCAAAGCATCAGCATGTATCATATTTTTACCAGGTCTATGAATAATTTCATACTTATAATCCAAAAGCTTAAGGCACCAACGACCTATTCTTGATATTAAATTTTTCTTCGTAAACGTAGTACGTAATGCATTACAATCTGTTATTACTACAAAGTTAATTCCAATAAGGTAAGTACGAAGTTTTTCCAATGTCCAAACTACGCACAATGTTTCTAACTCTCCTGAATGGTATTTTTGTTCTTCGGGTGTCGTCTGTCTACTAACGTATGCTACTGGGTGCATCTTATCATCACAACTTCTCTGCATCAAAATTCCTCCTAATCCTAGTATAGAAGCGTCAGGTGTACTTTCAGTATAAGCCTAGCATCGTACAATGTAAGTATATTTTCACTTATTAATTCTGATTTCAATTGTTCAAAAGACGTTTCTTGTTCCTGACCCGATAACCATTTATAATTTTTAGACAATAGTTTGGTAAGTGGTTTGGATTTTAAAGCATAATTTTTGATAAATCGTCGAAAATATCCTGTTAAGCTAAAAATTGTCTTATATTCTTAACATTTTGCGGTCTTGGAAATTCGTTGACACTTTTTAGTTTTCGTTGTCCTGACTTAATTTGACCTTGTGATATCTCGTATCCTAAGTAATCGATTTGATTTTCTAAAACGTAGCATTTTTGTAAGTTTAATTTAAGATTAGCTATTCTGAGTACTCCTAAAATTTCTTGCAGATTGATCAAACCTTCTTCTCTGTTATACTGGGCAATAAAATATCGTCCATGTATGTAAGAGCGATCGTAAATCTTAAGGGTCCTAGTACTTTATTCATCATTTGACTAAAAATCGCAGGTCCATTTATTATACCGAATGGCATTTTTAAAAATTTATAAATTCCATCATTGGTTACAAAGGCTGTCTTGTGTCTCGACTTTTCTTCAACTGGTATTTGATAATAACCACTTCTCATATCCGAAGAGGTGTAAAAGTTTTTACCGGACAATCTGTCTAATTGATCATTAATGACAGGTAAGGGAAATTCCATTTTTCTTATTTTCTTATTAAGTCCACGATAATCTATACAAAATCTTTCATCTCCTGTTTTCTTTTTTACTATTAGAGTTGGGCTGGCATATGATGAATCTGAATCAATTATAATTCCAGCACTTTTTAACTCGTCAACCATCTCTAATACTTTTGTTCGTTCTGAGTGACTTAATCGGTAAGATCGATATGTAACTGGTTCTTCATCTATAGTTTCTATTTTGCATTCTATTATCTCTGTACAACCTAGCTCTTTCATATTCATTGCAAAGCAGTCTTCATATTCTCTTAAAATTCTTATTAATGCTTGTTTCGTTTCTGAGCTGACGTCTGTATTGACATGAATATCTTCTTCCTTAATTTTCGACTCTGTTTTCTCTGTTCCATTTTCCGCTATATTATTCTTTTCATGGAAATTTACTTCAACTTCTTCAACTTGGCAACATATTTCTGCTCTTGTAATTTGTTCATCTTTGTTTAGTACTATTTCTCCATAGATTAAGTTTACAATAGGAATACATGTCTCAGATTGTTCGTTTAAAGATACAATACATCTAGGTATACATCGTTTATAATCTGTGAGATTTTCTATATACAGGGTCGTTGGTATGTATGGAAACGGCCGATTACTTCCTAAAATAAAACAGTTAGCAAAAAATACTTTAGACAAAAGTTTTAGGGTTTTTTAAGGTCTATCAGAATTAAAAAGAAATATGTATATAGGATGAGTGAGAAAACCGTAGAGAAGCAAATTTACTTTTTTCTAAATAGAACACCGTATATCTTTTTTATTTTTGAATTTTAAGTGGAACAGCCATTATTTTTTAGTAAGTGCATTATAAGTCTAAACCTAATAGTTTCCGAGATATTGGCTTTTGAAAAATGACATTTTTGAACTTTGACAGCTTCTAGCTTTCTAACGGTACATCTTAGAGTAAAATGGCTTACATGTCCCTATCTGACTTCTTCATTATCTTCCCAAGAACATCAACTTTCGGTTAAACCGGAAGTACTTAATTTCCGGCATTTATGTTACATCCGGTTTAACCGGAAGTGACACTTTTAGAAAGATAATAAGAAACATTCAATGAATCCAACAAAATCTTTTGGTATTACGGATGTTTCTTTTGCCCACAAATAAACTTTCGGTTTAGGCAGGTCTGGAATATTAATTTTATCTAAAAAGTCTTCTCCATCATAATTATTCTCCTTTTGTTCGAATAACCTTAAAACGTTTCCTTTTCTGGGAAGAACAATGTGGTCTTGTTCGCTGAATGGTTGTCCAATCAGTAATGGTATACTTTGGTAATAATCAGGGATGATTAAAATATTCGTGATCGCTGTAGCTTCGTCAACTTTGATCTTTGTTTTTATTTGTCTGTTATATATGTACCAATTTGTGATAGGTAGGTACACCTTGTATTTTAGAGTACCTATCTTAAAGGTCACGAATATTATCGAGGGCCGGTCAGTATGTTTCCGGTACTCAAGGCACGCGTTGTTTACCTATATGTTCTCTCGGTTGGCAAATAAATAGTTATTAGTAAAACCTGATATTTTATTTGTAACGCGATCGAATACTTTGCAGTGGCGACGAGGAGTGTTCTTTTAGTAATTTTGGAAATTTCAAATTAAATTTTCGGTACTAAAAGTGAACCCACGTTAGAAATTTTGGTGTGCGAGATTTAAAATGGCGATGGCCGAAAATGTTGGTCAGCTTCGGGAGTTTGACCCGGTTAATTCAGATTGGGCCACCTACAAAAGGCGCCTAGACAATTATTTTACAGCTAATGAAATAACGAACGACGTTCGAAAAAGGGCGATTTTGTTAAACTTGTTAAACGAAGACGCGTACCAATTAAACGAAGACGCGTACCAATTAGTTCGCGATTTATGTCTACCTACCGAACCGGAAGATAAGACATATTCCAGTTTAGTATTAATAATCTCAGGACATTTTAAACCACTTCTAACAGTTTTTGCAGCTCGTTATAAATTCTATAATGCCCGTAAAATCGTGAGTGAATCCGCGAGAGATTGGACAGCGAGGCTAAGAAACTTAGCATCTTCTTGCGAGTTTGAGTCTACCCAATTTTTACAAACGGTTTTGCGTGATATGTATATTATTGGTTACGACAAGGGTTGTGTGCAAGATCGTTTATTGGAAGAGAAAAAAGACGCCAAACTGGAGGATGTGGTGGCAATTGCAGCGGCCAAATCGGCATCTCAATTACAGGAAATGCCAGTTGGTTCCGTTAAGATGGAGCCGCAAATTAATTTTGCGCATGTCTTTCCAAAGAAAAAGGGCGCGCAATTTCAAACTAATGGAACTGCAGCATCACGTAGATGGCAGCAAGGAGGCGGCAGCGGCCGGCACTTCAAGGTCATCGGGCTTGACCCATCAGGCATGCAACGTTTGTGGTAAAGGAAACCACGCAGCAGATAAGTGCTCATTTAGAGAATGTTTTTGTCATTTTTGTAAAAAACAAGGTCACTTGGCCCCTGTTTGTCCAAAAAAGAGCTATAAAAATTTTAATGCATCAGAAAATACGCAAAATTATTTAGAAGTTGATGAATATTCCCTTTATAATTTGGAATATAAAAATAACCCAATTTTAATAAATTTAAAAATAGAAAATATTGAATTCACATTTGCCCTTGATACCGGAGCAAGTTATTCTGTCATATCTGAAGGTTTTTATTCGTCAAATTTTAAAAATAAAATATTAAATAAAACTGATAAATGTTTTACTTTGTATAACGGTGACAAAATTATGTCTTCGGGTTTTATCACATGTAAAGTAAATTTTCACGAAAAGGAACAATATTTAAATTTTTATGTTATTAAAAATGCTTCAGGACCTCCATTGTTAGGACGCGATTTTTTTAACCAGTTTGAACTTAATGTATCTAATCTGAATTTTTTCCAAACACCAGATGATTTGAATTTAATTATTGATAAATATAATTCAGTTTTTACCCCAGGTTTAGGGAATTTTAACAAAGGCTGTATTTCAATAAAATTAAAATCTGATGATGTGACTCCTAAGTTTTTTAGGGCGCGGCCTTTACCGTTCGCGATTAAACAAAAAGTAGAAGCGGAATTAGATCGTCTACAAAATTTGAAAGTGATTGAACCGGTAAACGACAGCCCTTGGGGAACGCCAGTTGTTCCAGTTCTAAAAAAAAAATGGTTCAGTTAGACTTTGTGGGGATTTTAAAGTAACTTTAAACCCATTCATAGAGGTAGATCAGTACCCCTTGCCCCGAATAAATGAATTATTTGCCACATTGCAGGGTGGCATACATTTTACTAAATTAGATCTCTCGAATGCATACCAACAGATTAGTTTAGATTCACAATCCAAGGTTTTGTGTACCATTAGTACACATAAAGGGTTGTATCAATATAATCGAGCTCCTTTCGGGATTGCTAGCATCCCTGCAAAATTTCAAAAAATTATGGAGTCGCTGTTATTAGGTATTGAGGGGGTTATTGTTTTCTTAGACGACATATTAATAGCAGCTGAAAGTCGTATAAAACACCTTGAAAGGTTGGGAAGGGTGTTGGGAATTTTACAGGATGCAGGTTTAAAACTATCGTTGGATAAGTGTCAATTTTTTGTTCAAGAAATATCCTATTTAGGTTTTGTGATTAATAAGGAAGGTTTACACACTTGTAATGATAAAATAACGGCCATTCAAAATGCACAAAAACCGATTAATATTACGCAACTTAAGTCTTTTATTGGCTTAATAAATTACTATGGACAATTTGTTCATAATTTATCAACAATTTTACATCCACTATATAATTTATTACAGAAAGATTGTAAATGGTACTGGTCTACAGAATGTGATAATGCATTTAATAAAATAAAGAAATTACTCACTTCAACGCCAATTTTGGTGCATTACAATCCTTCTCTGCCACTGGTGCTTAGTTGTGATGCCAGTGATTATGGTATTTCGGGAGTAATTACACATGTTTTTCCGGATGGTAGGGAACAACCTATTGCCTATGCCTCGCGGACTTTGTCAGACTCAGAACAAAAAATGAGTCAGATAGAGAAAGAGGGATTGGCTATAATTTTTTCGCTTTGTAAATTTAATCAGTATCTGTACGGTAGGAAATTTACTCTCCAGACTGATCATAAGCCGTTAATATCTATTTTTCATCTTCAAAAAGGCATACCTCAATTTTCCGCCAATAGGTTACGCCATTGGGCCGTTATCTTGTCAAGCTATCAATACGATATTAAGTTTGTTAGATCAGAAAAAAATTACGCAGACTGTTTATCGCGGTTACCACTTAAAGCTACGTCAGAAGACTGGCGAAATGTGGATTTGGATTATATTAATTATTTTTCAAATAATAATGATTTCCCTATAAATTTTGAAATAGTGAGAACGGAAACTCAGAAAGATAAAAGTCTTATAATTATAAAAAAATATTTAATTACCGGATGGCCAAAAAAGTTACCTGATAATATTAAACAATTTTATAGAGTCAGGAATGAACTTACCATTGAGTCAGATTGCCTGTTATGGAATAATCGGATAATTATTCCAAAATCCTTACAGTCAAATATTTTAGAAAGTTTGCATGTGTCACATATGGGTGTGGTAAAGATGAAAAGCTTAGCCCGTTCTTATTTTTGGTGGCCAGGATTACATAGAGAAATTGAAAATGTGTGTCTGTCGTGTGAAAGTTGCTTATTAAACAAAAAAACTCCAGATAAGGCTGTTATGGTAGCATGGCCTTTCCCAGGGGAAGTTTGGAGTAGAATACACCTTGATTATATGGGTCCATTTTTAAATAAACAATATTTAATTTTATTAGACGCGCACTCCAAGTGGCTGGAGGTTTTCCCTGTAAACTCACTCACCTCCAAATCCACTATTAATATTCTTAGGGCAACTTTTGCCAGATTTGGTCTGCCTAAACTTGTGGTTACGGTTAATGCTACAACATTTTGTTCTCGCGAATTTACACAATTTTTGTTTCGAAATAATATTGAACATACTACTTCACCCCCCTATCACCCAGAATCGAATGGCGCTGCTGAAAATGCTGTAAAAACGGTAAAAAATGCGCTTCTAAATGCCTTGGGCAATAATGTAAGTAGTATTGATGACATAAATAAAGTTTTATGTAATTTTCTTTTTGATTTTCGAAATACGGCTAATTGCACTACTGGGGTAAGCCCTTCTAGTTTAATGTTTGGGCGTAAACTAAGAACTCGTTTTGATAACATTTTACCAAATACAAATTTACAATCAAATTCGGATTTGAAAGATCGAGTCCTGACACAGCAACAAAAACAAAAACTATATCATGGAGGTGTAACAGTTAAAGATTACCGTAATGTTCAGAATCCAACTTGGATAAAAGCAATTATTCTTAAGAGAATTGGCAAATCCACATATTTAGTAACCATTCCGGATTTAAATGATATTACCTGGAAACGACATTTAAATCAAATAAAAAAGTTTGAAGGTCATAAATCGTTTTTAGAATCAAATGGCAATTACGAATTTCCTATAAATTCTGAAGACATTGAGACTGTGGATTTGACAATTTCACCAGTTAATAAAAACAGAGAAAGTATTGAACCTATTAGTGAGAATGTAATGCGCCCAAAAAGACTTATAAAACCAGTAGAACGTTTGACGTATGAGTAAATACTAT
Organism: Polydrusus tereticollis; assembly: GCA_963920685.1. Taxonomy (NCBI): domain Eukaryota; kingdom Metazoa; phylum Arthropoda; class Insecta; order Coleoptera; family Curculionidae; genus Polydrusus; species Polydrusus tereticollis. Next base: position 54,098,443 of record OY987335.1, read on the forward strand.
ACATTACGTAATATAGGTTAGATATTTTGAATTTTTTTTTGTAGGGAGGAAGTGTTATATATGTACCAATTTGTGATAGGTAGGTACACCTTGTATTTTAGAGTACCTATCTTAAAGGTCACGAATATTATCGAGGGCCGGTCAGTATGTTTCCGGTACTCAAGGCACGCGTTGTTTACCTATATGTTCTCTCGGTTGGCAAATAAATAGTTATTAGTAAAACCTGATATTTTATTTGTAACGCGATCGAATACTTTGCATTTATTATTGCGTTGCCAAATCCACGAATAATTACAGGATTTCCTAACTCTTCAACGTCTAATCCAATTTCTTTGACATCTGACTCTCGCATTAGGTTACATTGACTTCCAAAATCAATATAAGCTCTGACTATATTTCCATTAACTTCGACTTCTTGGAAATAGTTTTGATTAGTATTCAATGGTCCGTTTATTTGGTTGGATAAAACATTTGGATGTCTCTCTCTGTTAGCAGTATTAAGTGGAGTTGATTGATTTGTAAAATGCCTACTGTTGACATTTTGCTGATTATTTGGGTTGTTACGGCAATATTTTGAAGTATGTCCATATTTTTTGCATACGAAACAAAGAGGTCGGTCATTTGAATCTCTTGGAGGTAAATATCTCTCTCTAGTATTTTGAATCGGTTTGTTCTGTTGTATATTGAAATTAGTATTTTGTTTTTCACTAATGTGAAAAGTCGCTGATTCTCTATTTAATAGTTCATTTCTTTTATCAAATCTGGGGTTTTGCGTAGAATTAGATCTAAATCTTTGTGTTCTTCGTTCGTTTATTCTCTGATAATCTTCTAATGAATGTAATAAATCGTCATCATCAATGTGATTTGAAGTAACGTCACATAGTGTTTTGTCAAATAGACCAATTAAAATTTGTTCCCTCGATTTTCTAAAACCAAGTCCAAGATTTTTGCATAACTTCATCTTCTCGTGAAAGTAAGTACTTAACGTCTCATCTTTTCTTTGCACTCTTGCTTCCATCTGACGACATTTTTCTGTTGTACTTATTTCGCCAATAAAAGTTTTAGTAAAAGGTCTTTCAAAAGTATCAAAATTTCTGATTTCATCAATTTTTCTTGTCATCCAGTGTTTTGCTCCTCCTACTAGATGTGTCCTGGCAGTTTCTAGGATAAAAGGTTCTGGCCAGTTATGTAGTAATTGCATAATTTTTAAGTTTTTCAGCCATTCTACAGCTTCTGCTTTTGATTCCCCATTGTAGAAACCAATGTTTTTTGTTAGGTTGGGCATTATCTGATAAGTTTCTCTTTGTATGTTAGGTTCATATAATGAAGGCTTTGTAGGCAAACTTGTGACTTTGTCAAGTAATCGTTCTAGTACATCATCGCGTCTTATTTTCCTCCATCATCATGGAAAACATTTTGTTCATATTAAAAGTTTCGTTTGTTGTTCCAGGTGGAATATCTGGTAATTCTGAAGAAGAACTATGATTATCCTCGAGATTTTCTTCAAATTCTATAAAATATGTCTCTGTAGCCATTTTTCCTTGGTTTTGATACTTTCTATAAACAGTTTTCTCGTTCAGTCTGGCAACGTTGTAATTGTAGTTTGACTATCGAATATTAGACGGCGCTAGTTTCGGGTTAGCGAATTACAGATTTACTCTTCTCTTTATTTCTGCTTCTTACCAGTAGGTGGCAATACTTTCAAATTTCTTTTTAATCTGAAGAGATGGCGCTATTGATAAAAAAATCAACTGCGGATGGATCGCTAGTATGGATTTGTCTTTTACACTTTTGTACACTTGCAAATGATTTTGAAAAAGAAACTTAGCTGTATCTCTACCTCAAGGTTTCTTTTCCAGTTTTAAAAACACTTTCAATTTTCAGTTCAACACTTTAGTCTTTCCAAGTATTTTAACTTCACAAATTGTCACTTTTAGCACGTAGCTATTTTGTCTTTTTACACGTCAATTTTCATCAAACTTTTTCACGTTTTTTTAGACCACACTTTCAATTTTGGCGAGCACTTTTGCGTTCAGCCCACTTCTGAATTGTTATTAACTTAGTTTCTCTAACTTTGGTTCAATAAAGGCCACTTTTACTAACAAAAAAACGGTTTATTGTCGGATCACAACTAAAAACACTCTTCAGGTTCTACAAGGTCACTTGAACTCCTTAAGCATAGTATACATCTTTACATCTCAATACCTATAAGGCTAGGTTTACAGGATATATAAAAATGGTAAAAAGTAACGTTATTAACACCGATCTGTGTTGTTCTAACTTTTGTAGTTTTCGAGATATTTGTATTGAAATTGCATTGTTTTAATATTTTTCTTTCGACTTGGCAAAATAAATAAGACGACCACATTATTTTAAAAATAAAATTGGAACACAAAAAAATTTATCGACACCAAATTGAAGAACCTGTATTCTTAAAATATTCATTTTTGGCTATTGATTCTGTGTGCAACCTTAATTTACTGAACAAACAAGCTAGCACAGAACCATAAAGGTTAGTTCCTTTCGAAGAAAGTTATAATATAATTATTGTCTTGCTTATTGCTTGTTCGTTTTTTAGCGCTGCAACTAGGCAATTTGCCAGCACATTACGGGAAGCCTCCAGCTTGGCGAGTATGTACTCCTAGAAGCTTCAGATCTACAATTTGAGTTATTGGGGATTCTAACATTTATGATTGGTGCAGACATGCGTATATACTAAAGAATGAGGTCGAGTTGTTAGGATGACACAGACAAGGGAAATTTGGTAAGGAAGGGAAAGTGAGTTTATTCTGCAGGTATATATATATTGAGCATAAAGTGGTACGTTAGATGATTATCAAAGTTTGATCTTATTATAGCTAAGGAAGTAAAGCAGGAGTTTTAGGGTCTTCTCATTGGTATTAGACAGGATAAAGTATATATTAAAGGGTGTTTTGTGCCCTGTGGACCTAATTTTGTCATAAAGGTTGAAATTAGGTATTATGTTGATGGGGCATTCGAAGAAAATGTTATTGAGGTCTTCAATTTGTCCACACTCACAGTGAGGATCATCCTTGATGCCTATTTTAAAGAGGTGTTGTTTAGTTAGGCAGTGCCCAGTGCGCATTCTCGATATAGTAGAGATATGTCTTCTGTCAGTGTAGGCAGGATCAGCGAACCATTTTTTCCTTTTAAATGTTCCCGCCATGTTCGCATACTGTTCCCCCTTAGTCGGGGTAGTCCCTTTCCAGAATTGGGAAAAGTCATTAAGTATATTGGTTTTTATTACGTTTAAAATTTCTTTTCTATCTATTCTCATATTTTTGGGGTATTAAGGTATGTAAGAATGTTAGCCAATTTGTCCACTTCAACATTGCCTGAGATATCCGAGTGTCCCGGAATCCAGGCTAGGGCAATGCTGAAGTTGTTTTGGTTTGCTTCAATTAAGTGTTTTTTGTGGTTAGAGTTAGTTGGTCATTATTTATATCTATGGTAGTATTGGTTAATTTGGTAATTGCACTTGGGAATCTGAGAAAATTATTGCATATTTAATGTTTTTTTTTTTAGGATAGTGATAATTCCGTCATTGATGGCCACCATTTCCGCAGAACTAATGCAAAGTTCCCCCGGAAGTCTGGAAGACACTGTAGTTAATTTTTGGGATGTAGACGCCGAAGCCCACTTTGTCATTTTTTTTTATGCATCTGTGTAAGGCATGTGTCTCTTCCAGGTGTTTTGTTTTGTCTAGAAATTATTGTTTAATAAAGGTGTCTTTTTTTTTTAGGTTTACATAAAATCTTTTTATAGGAGTTATTTGCATATCATAATTAAATTCATAGCACGGAGGTAGGATGCTGTAAACCAACGTTTTCCGATGTCCCTACAGGAAAAAATCTAGACTGTTTAGATCATGTAGGGGATCTAGGTGGCCACGATTGTGTTCCTCTGCGCCCTATCCATCGATTACTATAATGTTGATTTAAAAACTCTCGTGCTAAGAGACTGAAATGGGCAGGTGCACCATCGTGCATAAACCACATACGATTTTGGGTTAAAATAGGGACGTTGTCTAGCAAATTTGGTAACGTGTGTTCAAGAAATTGGCGATAATTGATTCCGTTCAATCTGGCTGGTAAAAAATAAGGCCCAATTAAATAATCACCAATAATTCCAGTCCAAACATTTACAGAAAATTGCTCTTGGTGGTGGGATTCCGTAATGGCATGTGGGTTTTCTTCTGACCAAAAGTGATTGTTATGAAAATTTTGTATGGCTTTCCTGGAAAAATTAGCTTCGTCCGTGAACAAAATTCTGGCATCAAATTGGGGACTTTCGGTAACCATTTGAATAAACCATTGGCAGAAATTGATGCGTAATGGAAAATTCCTAGGAAGTAGGGCCTGGACCCGTTGAATATGGTACGGATATAACAAATAACTTTAAAGCATTCTCCAGACTAGGACATGAGTAATATTTAAAATATTTCCAATTTTTCTGGTACTTATATTAGGGTTTCGTTCCACTCAATTTAAAACAGCTTTTTCGGTTTCCGGTGTTCGTGTAGTTTGGTGTGCCCCTTTTAAGTAGTTTTTTGTTTCAAAAGATCTCGTTTCACATAACTTTCTGTGAGTTCCTGAAATCGTTCGTGCATCCGGAACTATTCTATTTGGATAACGCTCTTGGTATAATCGTCTGGATTCGAATGCATTGCCGTCAGCAAGCCCGTACAGGTAATGCATATCCGCAAACTCGACATTTGTAAAATTTACCATGATACTTATACGTTTAAAAAGTATTACGTTTTTAAAATTTAAGGTAAGTGGAAAGCCGTGTACATAAATAAATAGCTGTCAAAACTATTTGGCATTAAATATTTCGTTATTGTCATTGTTTCCTTAACAAAGTTCATAGCCTACTTGTCAGAAACCATAGGCACATAGCGAATGCGCATTTAATGCTTTTTATTTTTTTGTCGGAAACTGTTTGTCGGACGATAAAAAGGCAAGATATTAAATTTGGCCTAAAATGAATGAGTATTTTAAAAATAATTTTTATCTTGAGAAAAAGCAGTGGCGTACATAATATTTTTCCAAAATGTCTAGTCCAACCCCTTTCAGGACGCCACTGGTTAAAAAATTTTTCCACACCAAAAAACGGCTATTGATGCTTAGAGGGCATGTGTGAAAAATTCATAAAAATAGCTAGAAAGTTGTTAAAGTTATGATAGAAAATCGATTTTTTTCTTAAAACTTTTAACGCCCTGTAGTTCGAAAGTTGATAGGTTAAGGATATATGTTAATTTGAACTTTTCTTCTTAAAATCACCTAAGGATTCACACCGTTAAGGATCAGCATCTTGTTCTGAAACACCCTGTATATCTATCTGAGTATTATCAAGACATTGAACAATCAGGGACCTACATCTACTATCTTTCTTCTTCGCTTCTACTTTTTTCTTTTCATCGGTATAATCTGCTTCGTTATATTCCTTTTCAATAAATTCGTATACTTCTTTTTCTTCTAGTAAAACATGTATTCTGAATTTCTAGGTATGATAATTATTACTCTCGTTATTACTGCTTAGTAGTTCCACATTCCACATTAAAACTATTTTTACCGCTTAAACTCGCCATTTTCTTTTTTCCTTAACACGCCTTTTTCAGGTTATGCCTTTACCTCTTTTGATTCCGTTTCTGGGCCCATAACCTGTTGTTTTGGGGTTTCAATAATAACCACACAGCGGCTTCATGTCCCAAAGATTTATTCAGACATCAGAACATAATTTTACAATACTTTTATAACGTATACGTTATAACAGAAAAATGAACTACTTAAAATACGATTGTCTTAGTCAGGAATCACACTGAGCGACCATGATCGACCGTCCGCGATCGACCGGCTACGACCAACAGGTGAAATAGTTCAAATTCACAGTTCTAAGTCACACTGATCGACCGACCACAACCGACCGCTGTTATGAAAATGTCATACCTGAGATTTTAGGTTACGTATATTTCACAGAAATGTTTACAAACTAACCTTTATTGTTCTGTGTATTTTACTCACAATATACTAGTATTACTAGTAATTAAAATATCTTATCAATAATTATTAGCTAAAAACAAAACCAGCGTCGCAAAGTTTAGTTAGGTTAGAGTTTGGACGCGCACGCCACTTCCACTAGTTCCACTTGGTGTAAAATAAAAAATAACTAAAACTTTGTCATGCGCATTAAATGGAATAGTCCGCGACCGACCAAAATTTCCAGCAGGTTGGAATTTCAAACACGGTCGTCGTAGGACGGTCGCGGACGGTCGAGGACGATGGTTCAGTGTGATCTTTGTGGTAAGAATGTACGTGTTGGAAATTTGGTCGTTAACGCGTGGATTAGATGGTAACCCGAAATACATCGTGTTGCCTGCTGACAGACGATACTATCAAATTAAGAAGTCAAAACCTTTACTATAATATGAGTGAGCATCTAAGAAATATTCATAGGATAATAACAAACGCTGTTTTGTATGACAAAAGCGAATTTTAAATGTTTGGAACATGATTGCAACAATTAATTTCAGCAGAGCAATGGGCTAACTGACTTTACTGGCTTACAATTTAATATTTGAGATGATCAAAACTTCGATCAAAGATATGAACGGTAAGTATATCCCAGACAGCACACAACATCTTAGAGACGTCGTTTTAATGTCTGTACGTCTCAAGCTATAAAACAGATGTCTCAAAGACATCTTTTGGAAGACGTATTTATAACGACTAACAAGGACATCTCTACGACATCGATTACACGTCTCTGCCATCTACAAAATTAATTTAACTAATATATAAAAGCGTTTGTAGATAGTATAGATTTATGGAGTACATATTATAAAATGCATTTTGCATTTTCGAAATTTTCTGTTTGCCTTTTTTTTCGTTATTCTTCACCGTTCAACTTACGTATTCCTATGTTGCCAGATTGCACCATCATTGTGCAAAAGGTGACGAATTTTAATATTTAAAATCAAAAAATAAATTTATTTAAGCTCCATATTAAAATTAATCATTAACACTCATCATTTATAAAACTTTTATAATGGCTACGTCCATTTCTTAAACTAATAATTAATCAGGTGGGTAAAATGGTTTTAAAAATGCATTTAAAATGAAAATACAAAATAGATGCCTCAAAAGCCATTTAAGATAAAAAATAGAAAATGGTTTTTAAATTTTCATTTAAAATATAAAATAGAAAATAGGCATTTTAAATAAGTTTCTATTGAAAATGCTTTCTCTTTATTAACGTAGGGTCAGGGACCCGGACCGGAACCGCTAACTGGTAAGAACCGGACCGGAACAGATATTTTTTGTGGACCGGAATTGAAACCGAACACATATTTCACTTAAAAGAAAATTTTAGTTGCAGAACCCGAACCCCAAAAATTAAAACGGTTTTTTTGGGTTTTTTCGGTTTTCAGAGTAATACTTTGTCAGATAGTTTACACATGGCTTTGCAGTAATTAAACCTAACCTAATTTTAAGTTTCTCTATAAATTTTGTTCTGTACCGTGGAGACACTTTCGACCACAAAACATATAAGAGGTATTGCAGGCGAATTTACTCCCCTTTTGGCAAATAAATCTGAGATCTTGCTCTAGAATATTCTACTTGTTTTTCTCTCCCTCTTAGTCTTTATGCAAAATATCAAAGACTGAACGAAACCATTGCCAACTATATTATAGTGGTCGCATTTGTGGCGACACAGTTTTCTTAATTTTTTTAAATGAAACAGGATTAAAAATTCAAAGTTTATCCAAAACGGTCGTTTTCGGATCGGAACCGAATCTGAATCGAAATTTCATATTTTGGAGGGAACCGGATCAGAACCGTTTAAAATTGGTAGGAACCGAATCGAAGTAATTGTTTCGGAACCGGAATTGTAACGGAACCTAAATTCTCTATTTCATCTGGAACCGAAACCGGAACGGAACCGATATTACATTCCGGTCCGGGTCCCTGCGTAGGGTACATACTTTACATATTACGTAACACCGAAGTACCACCGCTTTCTATGTTTCTAAAAATATTGGTAGCTTTAATTATCAATAATTTTTAAAGCTTTCATCCGTCATTGATTTTCGTTTGGGTCTCATAATTATACCAGAATCAATAAAAAACGTTATTTACCTAACCATTCCTTAGTTAAGCAATAATAAAGTATGAACAATCATGCAGATATCTTGACATAGCTATACTTGGTGACATTGCATTAAGCTCCAAAAACTTTGATCGTAAACAATTTCATACCTGCATAAGAAAATAGTGTTTCCACTGGTGCTGATGAAGGTAATGGCGCATTGTATTTCATGAAGAATTTCTTTATATCAGGATACTGATCCAAAATTATCAAATCGGTGCTTTCATTTTGTAAATATTTTAACGCTTGCAGTTCATCCATTGAATCTCGTTCGTTAATCAGGTAAAATCGGGTTACCTAAGTCCTATAACTATTTTAAATAGAAAATTGTTCATTTATTCTATTTCAAATATAAAATTAATAGAAAATACTTTTTTCAAAAGTATTTAAGATAGAAAATAGAAATGCCATTTTTTTTTTGCATAGCTATTTGGAATAATGTCATTTCAAATAGTTACCCACTGACGATAAAGCAAAGTTATCGTCAGTGTAGTTACCCACCTCTGTAATTAATATCTATTGAATTTAGTGATAATCTCGCACAGTCAAACATCTGGCAACATACTGACAGATGACAGACAGGTTGACGTTAAATTTTGGTTAACTTTTTCTGTCGTTGATTTGCCGCATTTTTTATTCTTGTCTTATGGCCGCCTTTATTTTTTGCTAAATAAAGTTGAATATTACACAATCCTAATTAATATCAAAAGCGTAGAATTTAGGTTTATTGAGCCAAATTGAATGTTGACTAGTTGAAGTGTTTTTTAGTGAAAACCAGGTGTACCGAACTCAAGTTGTGTTTTGAAGGTTATACAAGGATACCGGCCAGTTCTAGTTTTTAATAGTAAGCTTTATTTAAATTATTAAATACTTTACTTAAAAAATTACGAAACGCACCTGTTACTAAGTATTATATGCGTGCTAAACGAGCTAATGTTGAGGATGATCTTAAAACACGTACCTACAAATTTGAATTACCAGAATATAGAACGTAACAATTCAGATTCATCGAATAGCTCCGTTAGCCTGAATTTTGAATGCCAACATAATAATAGTACGAATACATTAACGTTAACGCCTAATGAAGAATTATATAATACTTCAGGCTCTGAAGATGAAGATAGTACAGAAAATATTGAGGTAGAGGGAGACCAACATTATTTTAAAAATCTGAATAATCCTGAAAAACCTTTTAAAACCAAATTGGCTGAATGGGCAATACTGCACAATATATCTCATAGTGCTATAAATGATCTACTAAAATTAATACATCCTGTTGTCGGACAAGTGCCTTTAGATGCAAGAAGCTTACTTCAAACTGCAAGATCCGTTGAAATAAAGTCTGTTACCCCAGGCCATTATTCTCATTTTGGAATAAATAATTGTATAAAAAATATTTTCAACCGTTTATGTCAAAAATTAATTGACAAAATGAATTACCTGATAAGTCTTAATGTAAAGTAAAGTAAAGTAAAGTAAAGTAAATTTATTGGTGCTAATACAAAATTTGCTTACACAAGTCAGGTAGTTCATAGTAGTACTAACTAATAACCAATAACTCAAACTAAACGATGTCACATAATTATAAAATTCTCTCAAAATTCAGAATACAAATATACATGCATATATACAAAATATATCACGTGTCCAAAAATAAAAGTGTCATATCTAAATAAAGCCATGGAGATCACAATTATAAAATTCCTGAAGAGAATAGAAACATCTAGAACTCAAAAACTCCTTTGTTTTTCTTTTAAACTCCGTCAGAGGCAAGTCCCTCCACGGACGGGGTAGCCTATTAAAAAGTTTAGGTGCATGGTAATTCATTGCCCATCTAGATCTATTGATTCTATGGAAGGCAACCAGGACATCCTGTTGGTGCCGTGTATTGTGCACATGAATATCTCCATGAGTGGTGTATTCGTTAAAATTATTTTTCAAGAATATCAGATTCTCCAAAATATACATGGCAGGGACAGTCAAAACTCCAAGCCGTCTGTATCCCTCTCTACAGTCAGCTCTGTAAGGTAGCTTCAAGATGACTCGGATTGCTTTTCTCTGAAGTGAAAAAATTCTTTTTGCCTGTGAAGCATGACCCCAGACAAACAAAGCATAAGACACCCTGGACTGGATCAACGCATGAAAAGCCGTCAGCAGTGTAGGACCAGACACTGTGTTAACCAGTTGCCTCAAGACATAAACTCCAGATGAAAGGTTTGACGAGAGAAAATCTATATGTGAAGACCAGGTCAATCTTGGATCTATATGGACACCCAGAAATCTGACTGATGTTGGGTTCTCACTCAAGTCAACCACATTACTCATGGTAAAGACCATCCTTTCAGTCTTAGATGGATTAAGACTAAGTTTATTCGCCGAAAACCAATCAAAAGCCTCACGCTGCATCTCTCCCAGTCTCCTGTTCAAGGCGTCAAAGTCAGCATCCACTGCTAATACCGTGGTATCGTCAGCAAACTGAATCAAATCAATACCAGGATGACATGTGGGTAAGTCATTGCTATAGATGATAAATAGTAAGGGACCCAGTACTGAACCCTGTGGAACACCATGAGTTATGGACTTTAGAGTAGAACGATCTCCATTAACCTCTACAAGCTGACACCGATTTTCCACATATGACTTAAGGAGTTTTAGACTCTGACAGTTGAAATTATAAAACTTAAGCTTTCCGACGAGGATATCACAGGAGACACAGTCGAACGCCTTCGTCAGATCGCAGAACAGGGCCGCAGAGTGCGAGCCCTTATTGAAAGCCTCGGTGATTCTAGACAACAGACAATTAATAGCCATGGCCGTTGACATGCCACTCCGAAAACCAAACTGTTCCTTGTTAAACAACCGATACGTTTCAAAGTAAGATGAAATTCGAGATTTCAATGCTTTTTCAAATACCTTTCCGAATATTGGAATGATTGAGATAGGTCGATAATTTGTAACATCGCTTGTGTCCCCCTTTTTGAAGATTGGCACGACTCTAGAAATTTTAAAAACAGAAGAAAACACACACTCATTCAGGCAGATATTAAGTAGTTTGGTCAGAGGATAAACAATGAGGTTTACAATACTCTTGACTATCTTGGTATTAAATCCATACAAGTCCCTACTGTTGGAGTTTTTGAGACCAAAGATTATGTCCCTTATCTCAATAAACGATACTTCGTCAAAGCCAAACCAGGGGGTCCCTACCACAGACCTTCCCTCCATGTAAGAACTGCTAGTACGCGCAGAATCCGGCAACTCCGACTCGAGCTCCTCAGCAACATTTACGAAAAAAGAATTAAATTGGTCTGGTTTCAAGTCACAGATGTTGGAATTCTTTTTATTAGGTCGAAACTTATTAATAATCTGCCAAGAAGCCAAGGCCGGATTGCCAGAAGTCTGCACATAATCATCATGAGCCCTGACCTTAGCAATCCTCATTTCAGCACGATACCTGTCCTTGCAGGCCCTAATCTGCTCCCTCAACCACCGAGAATCCGAGTGCCTCAGTCTATCAGTCAGAAGAGACAATGTTTCTCTTTTTAGACGAAGATCCTCATTAAACCACCTAATCTGTGGACCCACTCGACCACCAGTGCTGTAACTCACTTTTTCAGGAAAAGAAGTTTCCAGCTGATTTTTCAGGATATCAACAAAGATGGAACTTTTTTGCTCAGCATTGATGCTTGTATCATTCAAAAACTCCCATGACATATCACTAACCAAACCATGGAGAACATGTAAGCCAAGCTGTGTGACTGGACGATTAACCATTTTACGTTCCTCGGTTACCACCTTTGCAGTATTAAACTTAATGGTCACTCCAAGATGATCCGATATGGACCAATCAAATGTATGTGACAGGTGATCACCTTCGCCCAGATCAGTAAGAACATTATCAATACATGCTTCACCCCTCGTAGCAGACCCAATTGTACACCTTAAACCATAAGTTGACACCAGGTCAACAAACCTGAGTGTTCTGGGATCAGATGTATTGAACCTAATATTAAAGTCTCCATTAATAATGACTGTTTTACCTTTCAGAGTCATATCTAAAACCTTAGTAAAAATATTAAGAAACTTTTCAAAGTCGCCCAAAGGTGACCGATACACAGAGACAATCAAAAGACTCAACCTATCAGAACTGACGGCACTCACCTCACAATGAACCTCCTCAGACAGTGAAGTGATACCACCACAACTCACAAAGCAGTCATTAACCTCCCTCCTAATGAAGACAGCCACCCCTCCATGCCGGTGGACCCGTCTACAAAAACAGTCAACAAGAACATAATGTTCGAGGTAAAAATGCCTTATTTCCTCCTGACTGAACCAGTGTTCTGTGAACGAAATAACATTAGGAGCATTATGCAAAGATAAATTAACAGATAAGATTTCGGCTTTATTACGCAGACACTGAACATTTAGATGACTAACATCAAAATTAAATTTTTTTAAATTAAGAGGTACATTCACACTTGGAACCTTACTAAAATCTGATACATACTCAATTGTTACATCCAGAGCTGGGTGATGCTGATCGATGGGCAACAACGGATCAATATCAAGGTCGACCCTGGATTTCTGTAGACTAGCACCAACAATGACAAAGTCTAGTATAACATTATTTACATTTCTGGTTTCATTAATTTGCACTAGATTGGCATATGATAAAAAGCTTTTAAAATTACACAGACGTTCACTAGGTACATCACACACATAGTCACTAATGTTAAAATCCCCCAAGATTAGACAATCAGAATCTAATAGCTTAGTTTCAATACAATTATAAAATCTTCTATATGTGTCCAAGCTACAGCCAGGTACAAAATAAACAACTACAATATACAATATTTTGTTTTTTCCTTTAAAATTTATCTTTACACACAACGCTTCAAGATCATCATCAAATATTTCACACACCTGAGCAGTAAATTTCCTTTTCACAGCCAGCATTACACCACCACCTTGTTTTTTACCTGCTAACTCTGCATTTCTATCCTTCCTAAAAATGTACATATCACAACTAGTAAATTCAGAGTCGGTGACTGAGCCGTTCAACCATGTTTCAGTAATAGCGATTACATCATAAATATTATTAAGCATACCACACTTCAATTCTACTAGCTTAGTCTTAATGCCTCTACAGTTTTGATAATATAATTGAAATTTCTTTAAGTCTTTTGTAGTTGAGGTTCCACCAGGATAAAATTTTATGTACTTGTGGTGGCCAAATTTGGAGTATTATTTTTATCTTTATGGTTAACTAATACTACCTCAGGCTCAGATTCCGATTGTACCTCCATTGTCTCTCCTGTGATAGCGGCAGGCATCACTGTGTTTGAATTATTGATTACATGAGCATTTAATTTTTCGTTATTATTAATTACATTATTTTCAGGATTAACACTCTTGTATCTATGATTCGGTGATTTTAGAAGAATATTACTTTTAGTTTTATTGTGCTTTATATAGTGCGCAACACGTTCACATAGTTTCATTTTGGTATAAGAGTATGATCTATTTTGTTTTAAATTACACAATGTCGTCATAGAAACATTATTTTGAGATGCATAGCGATATGTATACCCAAGAACCCTGTAGTAGGCTTGTGGTAACTCAGTAATATCACATTTTAGACATAAAAGAACATTAGTGTACCTACCAACTGCAAGAAGAGACTTCAGGTGCCCTAATTTAATACTAGTATATAGGTTAAGATTCACACATATTATTATAAAGTCATTAGATGTTAAGTTTTTACACCGCTCAAATATGCCTTTCGAAAGTTTAGACAAGTCAGCACCCGTTGTTAATATTGATGGACTGCCACTCTGCAAAAGTTCATCGAGCCAAGTATATCCTATACTAATAAGTGTGAATGAAAATAAAGATCTTGTTGAGATGGTAGGGATTTATCATGGTAATGAAAAACCGAAAAGTGCCAATGAGTTTATTTCTTATTTTGTAGAGGATGCAATTGCAGTTATGGAAAACGGGTTCGTTTATAATAACCAAAATTTTACTGTAGAAATCAAAGCAGTTATTTGCGATGCTCCTGCAAAATCCTACATAAAATATGTAAAAGGTCACAGTGGCTATTCATCGTGCACAAAATGTTACGTTGAAGGAGAATATTCAGATAGAGTGTATTTTCCTGCCGTCAATAATTTGCGTCTTAGAACAGACACCGAGTTCAGAGCACAGGTACAAGGAGAGCACCACACTGGTAAATCAATTCTAGAAAATATTCCGAAAATCAATATGGTTAATAGTTTTCCTTTGGACTATATGCATTTAGTTTGCTTAGGTGTTATGAAAAAACTTTTAATGTTGTGGTGTTACGGCAAGCCTTTAACAAAAATACCATTTTTAAACATATCCACTATCTCGGATGCATTACTTAATATTTCTATCACACTTCCATCAGAATTTAATAGAAAACCGCGCAGTTTAAGTGAATTAAAACGATGGAAGGCCACTGAGTTTAGGCAGTTTTTATTTTATACAGGTGTTATAGTTTTGAAGAAAAACTTGAGTCAGGACCGTTACTTAAATTTTTTAACATTACATGTGGCGATGACTATATTATCTTGTTCCAAATTTACACATCTTTTGGATTATGCGTCAGAGCTTTTAGAGTATTTTGTCAGAAGCTTCAAAATTTTATATGGTGCACAAAATATGTCACACAATATTCATAACTTATTGCACTTAGTGGCAGATGTAAAAAATCATGGACCTGTAGATGAATTTAGTGCCTTTCCTTTCGAAAATTTTTTGCAAGGTATTTTAAAACTGATTCGAAAAAATGAAAAACCTTTGCAACAAATTGTAAAAAGGTATAGTGAAAGAAATAGCTTTTACGCTGCAAAAAATGTTTCTATACAGAGTGATCCCTTTTTTAAAGATAAACATGATAAAGGTCCTCTTCATGATTCTGTACAATTCAGAGAACAGTATCAAAGTCTTTGTTTTTCTACATTTTTATTAAAAATTGAACCTCCCAATAATATTTGTTGTTTGAAAAATGGTGATATTGTTCAAGTAAAAAATTTTGGTGCATCGGAACAAAACAATTCTTATATCTTGGGTCAAAAATATAACAATAAAAAATCTTTTTATGAATCTCCATGTGAGTCATCTGAGTTGGGTATTTTTAAAGTTGATATTTTAAATCATATCGAGTTATTTAATTGTAACGAAGTTGCTTACAAATGTGTTCTAATTGATTTTGAAAATGTGTGTGTTGTTTTTCCATTGTTGCATGCTCAGTGAAAAGTTATTATTGATATTTAAAAACAGTAATTTTATTGTTTTGTTACTTTTTTAAATTTGCAAAAAAGGTTTTTGGAGTATGTAGCTAATGTTTATTTTTTTGTTTGTAAAAGGAGCAAGTGAAGTACAAGTTTTAAATTCAATTTTATCCCACCTGTATGGTGGTGGTGGTGGTATTATTTTAGACTTATTTGGACAAATAAGTTTAAGTGCTTATTGCATCCATAACAAGAATGGAAACACATTTAAATAGCTGGACCGTTGTCCAGTTTATAACTGATGAAACTGTAGAGGCTGTTCCTTCCTCCTGGATTCAGGGAGATTTTTGTCATTGGCCACCTTTTTCACAACCAAAACTTATAGCATCAATTAGACATTGTGATTTGCTGAATGCTTGCTGGCCAACACATAAAGTTAAAGTTTTTCGTAATGGCACTTTTGGTAAGTAAATTGAGTGCATCCGGTCATAATTTTTAGAAGTATATCAGTAGAGCAATTGCATTTTTTTTGTAGATGATTATATGCAGGCCAGAAATAAGGCAAAGCTAGCGGAAGAGACCAGTGACCTGAATACATCAGCATCGGAAGAAAATGGCAATTGCATACAAAGAAAACGAAAACAGGTAATTCTTTCAAGTACTTAGTGAAGATGAACCTCTGGATGAAATAAGTTATTTGCTAACCCCACCCAAAATTAAGAAAAAAAGGGCTAATGGTAATAGTATTACACTTGGTTTTAGTCTTCCAAGCATTTATCTTATTTTTTCAGACAATCATCCAGAAACTGATAATAGTGTGCAGTTAGCAGAAACATCTATGCAAAATAAGGAGTCACAAATTCGACCTGCCATTAATTCTTCCCAAACTGTTTCTCAGGATAGTCACTGCTTAAAATGTCATGAAAATGGTACTTACCTTTTTAAACTATATTTGTATATTGCCTATACGGTGTCCACTTAATTGTGAATCTACGAGTAAGTGATTTTTTGCATGTTTGTGTAATAGATGTATCAACCTAGGCATTTTAATTTTGGGTTTTTTGGTGTGGTTCACAAATAAAAAACTTGTTTTATTTTTCAGACAAAAACTTCAAGATACTTACTCAGCAAAACCATATTTTAAGAGGTCTTGTAACAGATACTTTAACAGAGGTGAAAGATATTAAAAAAATTAGCATGTCGTACTGTTCCTCGTGAAGAATCTTCTAAGAACAGTTTTTTTAAAACTCCAGGAGTTTCCTTTCCTGTTAATACCGGCGAAGATTTTGATGAAATGGAAACTGTCCTACAGAACGAAGAAATATTTCAAAATGCTGTAAGATTATATTTTCTCCAGCCATCTAAAATGTTATACCTATATATACAGGGTGGCGCACCGTATACGACGCGGTCGTTTAATGGAAAACGGCTGAATCCTTAAAATTTCTTTTTATTGGGTAAATGCAGGAATTTTGGGGGTACAATTTAAAATTATTTTGAAACATACCGGATGTCCCAAAAAAAAGATCCATATCAAAGTTATATTTTTTTAAACGGAACACCCTATATTTTATGACATTTTTGGATTCTAAGGACCAAACTAGGATAAGTTACTGTCATCTTCCCTATACCTAACTCTTTTAGTTTCTGATATATTTTAGAATATGTAGAATTCCATAGTATATTTTAAAATTTAATATCTACTAGACACATTAATTTTGAAAATTCATATGAAACTCCAATTATCAGCTAAGTAAATGAATTTCGTAAGTTAATAAAGTTCTGGTCAAAAATATATACAGGGGGTTCAAAAAGTAATGTTTAATTTTAATTACATAGAAAGAAGGTTAACTTCTTTATTTTAAATGGAACACCCTGTATATTATTGGGGCAAATAATGGCAAATTAAGTTGTCTTTCAAAATGTATTATGGTTTCCTATACCTAACTTAAACAGTTTTCTAGTTTTTAAACATTATTTATTTAACTAACGAATTTTTTAACATTATAACAATATTTTTGACTAATCTATGTAGAATTCACTAATGTATAAAAAATATAAATTAAAGTAAGTGCTCAAAATGTTGCCCATTCTTTTCAATACACCATAGGACACTCTTTTCCAAGGACAATTTAACTTTAATTAACATCTCAGGAGTTATTGTTTGAAAGGCAGCTATTATCCGTTCTTTCATATTTTCTGGAGTTGTTGGCGGGATATCATAAACAATATTTTTGACATATCCCCACAGAAAGAAATCCAGACAAGTTAGATATGGTGACCTTGCCGGCCAGTTTTGTGGGCCGCCTCTCCCTATACATTTGTTAGGAAAATGTGCATTTAGATATTGCCGCACATCTCTTTGAAAATGCGCAGGCGCCCCGCCCCATCTAACTGTAGCCACATTCTCTCTCGTTTCTAATGGCACGTTTTCCAATAGTAGAGGTAAATCTTGACACAAAAATCTTCGAAATTTGATACCGTTTAAAGTGCCATAAAAAAAGTATGGACCTATTACATGTGATCCCACAATTCCACCCCAAACGTTAACTGACCATCTATGTTGGCGATCGAGAGTACGAAAAAAATTGGGATTGCAGTCGCTATAGTAGTGAAAGTTGTGTCTATTGACTAGCCCGTTGTTATGAAAAGTCGATTCATCGGAAAATAAAACATAGTCAAAGAAGTTTTCCTCCTCTCCTTGACTGTCAAGAACCCATAAACAAAATTCAAGTCTTCGGTAAAAATCCATTTCGTATAGTGCTTGGTGCAGTTGAATGTGGTATGGGTAAAATTTATGTTTTTCAAATATTCTAGAGATACTCCGTCTGCTTATATTTGTTTCTTGAAAAATTTTCCGTTGGCTTATATGGGGGTTTCAATAGCAGAGCCAATCACAAGAAATTCATTTTCTTCATTTCCCAATATGGGTTTTCGCCTGTTTACCTTTTCGTAAGCGACACTACCAGTTCTTCGAAATGTTTCTAGAAGTCTTTTAAATACGGCTCTGTTTGGATGGTTTCGCTCGGGAAACTTTTGAGCGTAAAGCCTTGATGCCAAAAAGCAGTTTTCTTCGCACTCACCAGCTACCAATATCATATCAGTTCTTTCTTGAATAGGAAAAGTCTTCATTGTAATAATTTAAACATAAAGACAATTGAATTATAAACGAATATGGCCGCTGCTTCAAAGCCACCCTGATATTTCAAAAAAAGTTTTGAATAAAAATATGAAAGTAAATTCTCATTATAAAATTTAAAAAATGGAAAAACTATTAAAGGTAGGTATCGCAAATCTTTTTAATGAATAATATAATTTAACTTAACCAATATTAATACAAAAATTCATTGTAGGTAACAACGACCCTGTCGCGCCAGCCTAATTGTGTTAAAATGTCTTAACTGATGTACTTTTAAAAATAAATTTTTTAAAAACTAAAAAACTATTAAAGATAGATATAGGGAACCCCAATACATTTGGAAAGATAACTTAATTTGCCATTATTTGCCCCAATAATATACAGGGTGTTCCATTTAAAATAAAGAACTAACCTGAACTAACCTGCTTTCTATGTAATTAAAATTAAACATTACTTTTTGAACCCCCTGTATATTTTTTTGACCAAAACTTTATTAACTTACGAAATTCATTTACTTAGCTGATAATCGGAGTTTCATATGAATTTTCAAAATTTATGTGTCTAGTAGATATTAAATTTTAAAATATACTATGCAATTCTACATATTCTAAAATATCTCAGAAACTAAAAGAGTTAGGTATAGGAAAGATGACAGTAAATTATCCTAGTTTGGTCCTTAGAATCCAAAAATCTCATAAAATATAGGGTGTTTCATTTAAAAAAATATAACTTTGATGTGGATCTTTTTTTTGGGACATCCTGTATGTTTCAAAATAATTTTAAATTGTACCCCCAAAGTTCCTGCATTTACCCAATAAAAAGAAATTTTAAGGATTCAGCCGTTTTCCATTAAACGACCGCGTCGTATAGGGTGCGCCACCCTGTATATATATTTTTTTTTAATATCATTTAGAATGAAAGAGTTGGAAAAACAATAATATTATTTCTGTTCTAGGTAACTGAACTATCTAAACTGGGAGGATCATGTGAATATGACTTAGTTAAAAGAGTTTTAAGTCAGATACTGACAAATGACTATACACTAAAATACAGTTGGTTGGGGCGAAAAGGGAAGAAACCATTTTGTGATCTGAATATTGCAAAACTTTTAATAGGTGCGTAGCTTTTATGTTCCTGCTTATTTAAATGCTCTGATGTAAATGCATCTGAGAACTCATTTGTATATTTTCTTTCATCTGTTTAGATAATTTTTAATTTTTTTTAGAAGTGTTAGAGCATTCAGGGATATCAAAATCTCGAAAGGATTCCGAAAACGCAATACAGACTTGGTTACGGCGTGCTTCTGACAGAAAAACAAGATTATTAAAAAAATTTTGAAATATGGATTAGTTCTTATGTTATACCTAATGCAATATAATTCATGCATTGTAATTTTTTTTATATGTATTTGTAATATATCTATATGATATCTCACAATTTTAAACACAATTTGATTTTTTCCTGAGGATGGATCAGACCCAAGAACTCGAAATCGTCAAAATTATATATGCACAAAATTTTATGAAAAATTATATTTTCTGAACAACAAATAATAAAAAAATTTTCTATATGACTTATAGTTAAAATTGTAAAGTTATGAATGACTTTTAAGCATTGAAATCAGATGTCTTTAAGACATTGCCTGACAGACATCTATAATTTATTTTAGTAGACAAAATAAATGTTTTTTGATTTGATTTGATTTGAAGATGTTGATTAACAGACGTCGTTAAGATGTCACGTTTCGTAACAACAGACGTCTTGAAGATGTCTTTCAGACATCGTCAGGTTAGTTAGTTAGATAGACGTCAAAAGATGTCTGCTATGTCTAGAGATGATGCCTTTTAGACGTCTTTAGGACATCTGTTTTCTTCTTAAAGACTGCGCCCCAGCACTGCTCCAGCCCTTGTTCTTTCTTTTCAACCTCATTATTAAAACAAACACTTTTCCCGACATTTGGAAAGAAGCCAGAATCAGTCCTATTTTTAAAAAAGGCAATGCTGATAAAATCTCGAATTATAGGCCTGCGTCAATACTCTCCCCTTTTGCTAAGCTCTTTGAAATTTCAGCATATGAGCACATCTTCTGGCAAGTTAAGCATTTAATTTCTGAAAAGCAACATGGGTTCTTTAGCAATCGCAGTACTATAAGTAACTTAGCTTGTTTTACTCAATTTACTGCTCAAGCATTAGACAACCGCCAACAAGTGGATGTAGTTTACACTGATTTCTCGAAAGCCTTTGATCGAGTTGATCACTCAATTTTAATAAGTAAATTAGCCGATATGGGATTCAGTTCCAATCTCACATCACTTTTAAAATCTTACTTATGCAATAGGTTTCAATATGTGGAGATTAACGGCCATAAATCGAACAAATTTGTGGCAACTAGCGGTGCCCCCCAAGGCAGCAACCTTGCCCCGCTATTTATTTATTTATTTATTTATTTATTTGTTTGTCTACGTATTACAACATTAACAAGATACAGGCATAAATTACAATATACAGTTAATTAACTTAAGATAACCCTTTTAGCTGTAATTTTAAATTGTACTGGTGTAGTGTTAAAGAAGCTCAGCCTACTGTAATATTTATTAACATTTGCAGAAATTCTGTTCACAGGACTATGTAGTAAGTAATTAGCTCGACAGTTAGGTATGTGCAAAAGAGAGTGACCACGAGTCTGATAGCTTGGGATATGAATGCTAAAAACTTCGAGGCATTCAGGACTTTTGATAACATTATTAAAAATTTTATAAGCAAAGCAGACGTCGTAGTACTCCCTTCTGCAGGCAAGAGTGGAGTGGTTCAAATAAACCCTGACTTGGTCAATGGTTAAATTAATTCTTGATTGATACAGCACATGCCTGGCAAATTTAAGGAATTTCTCTTGAATATTTTCCAATCTGTTTATGTGCACCTGATAGTAAGGTGACCAAACTAAGTTAGAACACTCTAAAAGAGATCTGACCAAGGAGATATATAAAGTATTAACAGCAGTCACGTTTTTAAAGTCCCTGCATGTCCTCTTCACAAACCCCAGCATACGGTTAGCTCTACAAGTCAACCTCTCAAAGTGCTCTGTGAATGATAGATGAGTATCCAAGTACACACCAAGATCCTTCACAACAGACACCTCTCCCAGAGCAATATTGTTGATGAAATACTGATGGGGGAACAAAGCCTTTGATCTACTGAACCTTATAAGGCAACATTTGTCGATATTGAGTGACATGTCGTTAATTTGACACCAATGGAAAACCTGGTCAATATCGTTCTGCAAAGCGATAATATCCTGGAATGATGTTATTCGTGTGAACAATTTCATGTCGTCAGCGAATAGTAAATGATTAGTGCTCAACATACCGCTCAAGTCATTGATGAACAAGTTAAATAGAAGTGGCCCCAGGTGAGAACCCTGGGGAACTCCTGAAGTAGCTTTGAAAGGTGTAGATAAATAGCCATCAATTTTAACCTGTTGTTCTCTGTCGGATAGGTAAGAACTTAGCCACGACAGCAGTATTCCTGAAATTCCATAATTGGAAAGCTTCCAAAGTAGGGTGGCATGATTTACCTTATCAAAAGCCTTGCTAAAATCTGTGTATATTGCGTGGGTCTCAACCCCCTTTTCAAAGGATTTATTGATGAAATCTGTATAAACGAATAAGTTAGTATCCACTGAACGGCCAGAGCTAAAGCCGTGCTGATGACTCACTATTATTTGTTGAAAGGTCCTAGTTAGGACTATTTCAATACAGTGCTCGAAGAGTTTTGGTATTGCCGAAAGAATAGTGATTGGCCTATAGTTCCCAATATCGTTCCTGCTGCCCGATTTGTGAATAGGACATACATAAGACACCTTCCAGATTTTGGGAAAGATTCCAGAGGTTAGTGACTTGAGAAATATGTGATACAATGGAAGGTAAAGAGAGTGTGAACAGTATTTTAACACTCTATTAGGAACCCCATCTGGACCCGCGCCCTTATTAACATCTAGCTCTGCTAAGGCTTTTTCAATAGTAGTGGCACTGATACTGATATTAGAAATAGATTCAAATTTATGAGAAGGGGTATGATGAGCATTGCAGAAGCCTTGGGGGTTGAAAACTGACGAAAAGTACTGGGCAAAGAGGTTCGCAATGTCGGTACCATTATCAGCCTTGACAGTGTTAAGGTACATCTCTTTTGGAACAGCGCCCTGATTGCATTTTGAGCGAACAAAGTGCCAAAAGAAGTTAGAATTATCGTTTATAGCATTTTCAGCGTTGGATATGTAATGGCGATAACAATCTTTAGTAAGAGACTTACATTGTATGCGTAGTGAACGAAAGGTATTATAATCCGCCTCGTTGTTAGATTGCTTGTACCTCTTGTGGGTAATTTTCTTTTGGACTATAAGGTTTTTAAGGTCATTTGTAAACCAAGCTGGAAATCTGCTACCAGATTGGGACCGCTTCAAAGGTACAAACATTTCAAAACAGCTATAAATTACAGTATAAAAGTTATTCAACATTACATCTAGATTATCGTCCAAAATGGATAGCCAGTCGTAAGTTTGAAAAAAATTGTCAATAAGAAAAAAGTTTGCTTGTTTAAAGTCATAGTATGAGTATTTTCCACAATCAAGATATTTTAAACTCTTACAGGATATAGACAGTTCTAATGCTGGGTGATACGGGTCACAATTGACCAACCCATCACACTTCACAATTGACTCAATTTCGAAGTTAGCAAAACAGAGATCCAGGGTAGAATTATGACCGTTAATAACTTCGTTAAACTGGGATAGGCCCAAAAATGTGGTAGTGTCACATAGCAAGATTTCATTTGCTGATTTTACATTACCGGGTAAAAGGCCCACACAATCATCACCAGGCAGCCATGTTATATTAGACAGGTTATAGTCTCCCATAACTAACACATACTTAAACGCATCGCATGCACTATTCACAGAACCTAGGTGGTTCTCATAAACTAAAACATCCATTGACGGAGGAATATATACACAGCCGATGCAGTAAACCGAATCCCCGATTGTCACCGAAACCCACGTTTCTTCAACGGAGGGACAGCCAAGCGAAAGGCGGCTGGACTTCAGGCTGTTTTTGACCGCCAAGAGGACGCCACCGCCCCGACTTTTATTACTATTGTTTGGACCTCTGTCAGTCCTGTATACGATATAGTCGGGACCTAGATATTCTGCGTCATTAATATTAGGATCCAGCCAGGTTTCGGTGAGTGCAATAATGGAATAGTCCTCAGCCTGGGCAGCACAAAGAAAGTTATCCAGTTTAGTTTTAAGGCCTCGGACATTTTGGTAAACGATAGATATATGATCTAACGATGTTGCTCTGCAGTTTTGGTTGGCTGAAAATTTGCTGGGTTGCTGGATATAAAGGGTCGCCGGGGATGAAACTCTTTGACCGCGGTGCCCACAGGCCAAAGATCGGGTTCCAGCAGACCTCTTAGAAGTTTTTCTTTAACACCAATTTTGAAGGAAGCAACATCATCGTTTTTATCCAAGATAAAGCATTTAGCATCAGTAATAGAAAGTTGCTTATCAAGATATTCTAGTATTTGCTCTACTGTCGTGTCTGGATGACACCTGCCAAGATATAACCATTGACGCCTTTCTCCCGCCATTAGGGGACCGTTCGTTGTTCCAGTGCCGACGATTATCGGTTGCTTACCATCACGCTTAGAAGGGTTGTCAGGTTTATTGGAGTTCATGGATGGCCGGTGAATGTTAGTTGCCTGCATACGTGATTGATGCGAGGATGGGTTTCCATGAGCAACCGGATGTGTATTGGAATTTGAACTGGGCTGGGTATAAGGTGGTAATATTGCCAAAGTCGATGTAGAATCGTTGGTTATAGACGCTACTAAATCTTTTAGTTGTTGCATTTCCTTTTCAAGAGTAACGATTTTCTTGACCAAGTCACTGTTTTGGCGTTCAAGTTCATCTATTCTCGGATCGTGCAGCTTGAGAGACGAGGTGGAAGGATTGTTTGCTGCAAAATGGTCGACAATAAAACTTTTGATTTCATCGATATGGCATGAACCATGACCGGCCGAGTCGATTTTTGAAGAACTGATTAGTTTAGTAGTGTCTTTTATCTCCGATGTAAGGACGTTCATATTTGTGGAGAGGGCAGTCCCTTGATTTTGAAGATCGACTAGCTTGTTCTGAAGAGAAGCGACGAGTCTATCCATTTTTGAGGATATTTTGCCAGCAAGATTGTTGTATAGCGAGTCAAATGATTTTTGTAGTTGAGAATTAAGCGAGGAAAAGCATTTAACTACTTCTTTGCCTTGGTTTTTTACTGTTATTGAACATGTACTACAGGCATATAACATGACCCTGGATTTCATTTGAGTCACTTGGGCTTCGGAAGTTGTAAACTTGGAGCAAGCCAGACAGTGTGTAGCGTTGCAGAAGTCGCAGACAATCCTGTACTTAAGCTCTTTTTCGTTTAAAGTAGCATCACACTTGGAGCACGACATTGCTGTGTACCGATTCTGCTAGGTGAAATAGACTATATGATTGAAAAATGATCAGAAATTCACTGTTTCTAGCATACAAAACGCACTATATATTGTTATTGCTGTTTTTATTTAGGAATGTAGTAAATAAAGAGTAAATAAACAGTTTTTTGTTATAATAGTGATTTCTTGATGCTTCAGGAAACAAAAGCCGTGGATTCGCGATACCGATAAGCACGAATCAGAAACTTTAACGTAGAATCGGTACAGAATTCGGGAACGAAACCTCAGTAAATTTTCACGAATTTTCGCCCGTAAAAACCAGCAAAAACAGCGAAAAGAAGCCGGAGCGCAGCAACACGTGATTGTACACAAGTACAGTGTTTTTTTTTATTATTTTCCTTGTTTATCAATGACATTACTGCCAACATCACGAGTGAAGTCCTGCTTTTTGCGGACGATGTCAAGTTATTCAGAGTGATTCAAAACTATGGTGACTGCCTCGGGCTTGAGAAGGACATTGAATCTATCAGTAACTGGTGCATTGTCAACCATTTACCACTTAATGCGGGCAAGTGCTTTGCGATGACATACGCAAATAAACAGAACATTACTAAATTTATTTATACTTTGGGGAATGATGAAATTAAACGGTGTGATATGTTCAAGGATCTTGGCATCACCTTTGATTCTAGGCTCTCATTTGCAGCACATGTAAACCACGTTTGCAGCAGTGCTAACAGATCTATTGGGTTCATCTTGCGGAATTCTAAGGGCTTTTCGAATATTCAAACTTTAAAAATACTATATTATAGCTACATACGATCGAAGTTAGAGTATGGAGCGATTATATGGCATCCCATTTATAACAAGTATGCAATACAAATCGAAAACGTACAGCGCAGATTTGTTAAATTCCTGTGGTTTAAAATGGACGGAGCCTTTCCTCCTAGAGGAACTGATCATGATGTACTCCTTAGCAGATATCAGATACCCTCCCTGCTTGACCGCAGGAAATATATGTTATGTCAGATTATATTTAAATTATGTAGATCACTCATTGACTGCTCGGATCTCTTAAGCCAAGTGAACTTTAATATACCTTTTCGCTCAATTAGAGGCCATCCTGTGTTTCACATTCCTATCCCATCCACTAACTTCTTAGTAAAAAGTCCACTATTCCAGTCCATGAGCACTTTTAATGCCACTTGCAATGACATTGATATGAATGGCTGCACCCATGCTCAGTTTATAGCGTTAGTTAAAAGCAAATTTATGTAGTCTTGTTCTTATTCCATATAATATATTGTTTATATCACTTTTACTTAGATCAGTATAATCATTATCTGTTGGTGATTGGCTAGAAACTTTATTATGTTACCTTAATCCTAGGTTTTTTTTTTCTTTTTGTAATTGGTAGTATCGCACTCGTATGCTGTGTCTTTAATATCTTATTGTGCATTGTATCATAAAATTGTCTTATTAATGGGTGTAGATCTGTTAGACAATAAAGCTTATTATTATTATTATTATTATTATTATTATTATTATCTTTGTGCTGTCTGGGTAAGGTACATAATAGATCAATTATTATGTTAAAAAGGGATAAACGCCTTGGAGTTGAACCATTATTTGCTTTTCAATGGTAGAAGTCAAGATAGAGCAGAGAACCTTCCCAACATTCTTTGGTTTGTACCTGCCATTTTGGGCACAATGATAGAAAGAATAGGGCTACAATATTTGAGTTAAACGCTAAAAGGCAATTTAGCATTACATCTCCAGAAAAAAGAAGTAAAAAATGTGAACATTTAATAGTTTGATTTAACTTTTAATAGAAAAGCAAGGCCAACATTATATTAAAATATTTTTAGAAAAAGGACCACTAGTGAGTAGACAGATGTTACCGAAGATATTGACTCATGCTTTAGGAGCATCGTTAGAAGCAGAAAAGTATATTTTTTAATGCAAGATTTGTAAGAAATTTCAAAAAAACCTTTAAAAACTTTTAGTACGCTTTAGTTACAACTATTCTCATGTCCTTATGTATGCATAGGGATATCAATGCTATACCTAATACAATTAATTTGAAATATATATTATGTAGATTATAAAACAATGTAATAAAAATAATAATACTTAAATATTTAAGAAGTAGTCCATATTCTGTGGCGAGATTGTAAATAGAAATAAAGGTCTGTCTTTACCACCGAATAATGTATAAATTTTTATAATTTCAGTACATCAAATGTTGTTAAGGTCTACAGTATTTCTAAAATTGCTGATCAATCTGATGATTCACAGCTGCATGAATAAGGCTTACTGGGATATAGCTCCTCGTCAGCTGTTTTAACTTCGCTGGATTTAGTTTTTTGGGCATTTCGAAGGCACTTCTTATCAGTGACTGATAGGTAGTAGTATCCAAATAATGGAGTTGATGATATTTTATTACTACAATATTATTATAACTGTTGTCTTTCATCATAGTGTGAACTTCTCCGACCTGAATCAAATTGCATCCATAGGACATGGTTTGACTCCAAGGCATTTACCCCTTTTTAACATAATATTATTTGCTCTATTAGGTACCTTATAAGTGATGTCCGAGCATTCCTTTCTTTTATCTTTGCAGGGAATACAACAAACTTGAAAATTTTCTGTTCGGGTAACAAAATACGTAACCACTTTAGCCAATATTGAATCTATAATATAAACTATTTAGGCTATAGACTAGGTCTACTTCATATTAATAAATAAACACTACCACAAGCTTTATTTTACAAAAAAACTAACAATAATTATGTCTTAATAAAAAAATAATGTAAACAACAATAACATAACCTCAAACTTTTTCAGATGGCGATTAAATATTTTCAGGAAACACTTACCTCTATCTGTGGCTGTAAATGGGTCAATCATATCACCAAAAATATAAATAATTCGAAGAAATTGCTTATTTGTCGCTTATAAACGTGTACCAACGCTTGCAAAAATGTCTTATGGGATTTTCAATGCAATTTATTTTTGTTTGGAAAGGTTTTTTAAAACACGCCCCTTGTGACGTATTTACGATTTTAACGAAAAAAGAAAAAAGTGAGGTTATATTGTTGATCAAACAGAAGAACCGTTCCGTAAATAACAGACAACCTCGAAGTAATCTGACGATCAGCTGTTCTAGATCTGAGGACTATTCCATCTCATTCGCGAGGATTAACCGAACTCGACTAATGCAAGCTGATAATACTCGTCACCCTCTGCCGGGCGTGAACCCGAAACGAAAGGGCGCTCCGAGCTGAACTATCCTTCCTTGTGCTGTGGCCCGAGAAAAACCAACAACCTCTTCTCGGCTGTGGCTCCGAGCAGCTGCCCTGTTTAATCTCGAACAAGTAAGTTCACACAACCTCTTATCTGTTTTGTGGTTCACACTCAAAGAACATTTCGACCGCGCTCGGAGCGTTCGTGCTGCTAATCGAACGGTTGTCATTTTTTTCGTACCATTATTGAGATTCGTGATTGACAATAGTTTTCCCGACTTGTCAACGTTAGTTTCTTTCTTTTCCCTACTCAACATTTTTTAAGTGAATGTGTTCGATATAAGAAAATTATAGAACTATTGCAATTAGGACGGTAGGTTTTCCATCAGCTTCTCCACGTACACAATAATTTTCTGGTTAGGTTGAATAGTAAGTTTCTTGTTTTTGTAATTAATATTTAGCCTGTCAAGCCGCTATCAATAAGGGGGAGGTTCTCATTTAGATATTTCAGTTCATAATAGGTGCCAAAACCATATTACTAATTTAAATTTTTTTAGATTATTGTGAACTTATTCTGTAGGCTGACAGAAAAACCATGCCAGCCGTTCGGGGTGATGGCATGCGAGGACTGGCAGTGTTTATATCTGATATCCGAAACTGTAAGTATTATTTAAAAAATAATGTTAGAAGCAGAATCACACAATATATTTTATTATAATAAAAATAGTGCAATTCTTAGTCAAAAATTGTTACACAATCAATCATTACCAAGCCACGATTTGTCTCATCACACCAACATTTTACAACTTTTAGGTAAAAGCAAGGAGGCTGAAATCAAAAGAATAAATAAAGAGTTAGCGAATATACGTAGTAAATTTAAAGGAGACAAGACTCTGGATGGATATCAGAAGAAAAAGTATGTGTGCAAACTGCTTTTTATTTTTCTTCTGGGGCATGATATTGACTTTGGGCACATGGAAGCTGTCAATCTTTTGTCCTCAAACAAATACTCTGAGAAGCAGATAGTAAGTGTTTAAGTTGTACATTATTTAGAAAAACCATGAAAAGTAAGTTTTTTAAAATTTACAAAAAATTTTAATTTGTTTTTAGGGCTATCTTTTTATATCAGTCTTAGTAAATACAAACAGTGAACTCATTAAGCTAATAATCCAAAGTATAAAAAATGATCTTGCTTCTCGCAATCCAATTCATGTTAATCTTGCTCTACAATGCATTGCCAACATAGGAAGTCGAGAAATGGCTGAGGCCTTTGGCCATGATATTCCTAAACTTCTTGTCTCTGGGTAAGTGGCGAGTCAGTAAGGGACAAACTTGATAGGACAGGTTGATATTAGGTTTTTTTATTAATTTTTTAGGGATACAATGGATGTAGTAAAACAAAGTGCAGCATTATGTTTGCTAAGACTTTTTAGAACATCACAGGAAATAATTCCTGGTGGTGAATGGACTTCACGTATAATTCATTTGTTGAATGATCAACACATGGGTGTGGTGACTGCTGCTACAAGTCTAATTGATGCTTTAGTCAAGAAGAATCCTGATGAATACAAGGGATGTGTCTCCTTGGCTGTGTCTAGATTAAGTAGAGTAAGTTATGTGATTACAATATGTAATATTTGTAGTAATTTTGGCATTGTAGATTGTAACAGCTAGCTATACAGACCTTCAAGACTATACTTACTATTTTGTACCGGCACCTTGGCTTTCTGTTAAGTTACTGCGTTTGTTGCAAAATTATACTCCTCCAGGTAAGTACCATTATCATTTTAGTTGTCGCCAAAGTATAGTTAAATATGTTTCAGCTGAAGACCCAGGAGTACGTGGAAGATTAAATGAATGCCTCGAAACAATTTTAAATAAAGCACAAGAACCTCCAAAGTCTAAAAAAGTGCAGCATTCCAATGCTAAAAATGCTGTTTTGTTTGAAGCTATAAGCCTTATAATTCATAACGATAGGTGAGAAACTAAGTGCCTAATGTGTTTAATATGCCAATTTATTTTATTTTTTAGTGAGGCAAATTTACTAGTGAGAGCTTGTAATCAGTTAGGCCAGTTTTTGAGTAACAGGGAAACAAACCTCAGATATTTAGCACTGGAATCTATGTGTCACTTAGCGACTTCAGAATTTTCCCATGAGGCTGTCAAAAAGCACCAGGAGGTGGTTATTTTATCAATGAAGATGGAGAAAGATGTATCTGTACGGCAGCAAGCCGTTGATCTGCTTTATGCAATGTGTGATAAAAGTAATGCTGAAGAGATTGTTCAAGAGATGTTAAATTACTTAGAGACTGCCGATTACTCCATAAGAGAAGAGATGGTTTTAAAAGTAGCCATACTTGCTGAAAAATATGCAACAGACTACACATGGTATGTAGATGTCATTCTTAACCTCATTAGAATTGCTGGTGACTATGTATCAGAAGAAGTTTGGTACAGGGTCATACAAATAGTTATTAATCGAGATGAAGTACAAGGTTATGCTGCAAAGACTGTTTTTGAAGCCTTGCAAGCTCCTGCTTGCCATGAAAACATGGTAAAAGTTGGAGGCTATATTCTTGGAGAGTTTGGCAACTTGATTGCTGGTGATCAAAGGTCTTCTCCTACTGTTCAATTTCAGCTTTTACACTCAAAGTATCATCTTTGCTCACCCATGACACGGGCACTTTTGTTATCAACATACATAAAGTTTATAAACTTATTCCCTGAAATCAGAACACAAATCCAAGATGTGTTTAAGCAAGACAGTAATCTAAGATCAGCAGATGCAGAATTACAACAAAGAGCCTCAGAGTATCTTCAATTGAGCATCATAGCAAGTTCAGATGTTTTAGCTACTGTATTGGAAGAAATGCCTGCATTTCCAGAAAGGGAAAGCTCAATTTTGGCAGTTCTTAAAAAGAAGAAACCGGGAAGAGTGCCAGAGAATGATGCTAAGGAGAGCAAGAGTCCAACACCAGTTGTCACATCTAACCATACAAGTGAAATTACTACTAGGTAAGTTTTTGCTTTTAATAATATTTATGCACAAAGAAGAAAGTATAATATGCTCGTACACTTGGCAAGATGGCTTTAAGAAAGTGGCACAAAATCAAATGGTAGTCAAATAAATATTTAAAGTGTGAATCTGTTTAGGAATATGGGTAAAATAAATAAAGTATTTTAGTGAGCATTTTTCAGGATAAGCGAAAAAAGCACCTAATATCCAATACATTTTATAGTCTGACTGAATTTTATGAGACTGCTTGAGTTAATTGGTTGGTCAAATAGTTAAGTTTTGGTTGAATTTAAGGCTTAAGTAGTTGTATATAAAGGCCTTTTGCTGCTAATTAACCTCTTTTTTTGTTTATTCTTGTTTTCTTTTGGTTTGTATAACAAGTTGAGGATGTTGGAGAGGAAGACCTAATATTTCTTATTATTTATATGTTATATATGTTTATCTTTGTTGTCATATACAGGGTGGCGCATCGAAAACGAAACAAGAGTCATTTACTGGCAGCTCAGTTCTTTTTTGGAAAAACGCTCAGACCCGTCGATTTTGTTT
The DNA here is from genome assembly GCA_963920685.1 of Polydrusus tereticollis. Taxonomy (NCBI): domain Eukaryota; kingdom Metazoa; phylum Arthropoda; class Insecta; order Coleoptera; family Curculionidae; genus Polydrusus; species Polydrusus tereticollis. The sequence goes on from OY987335.1 coordinate 54,130,305, forward strand.
TCGAGGGGGACACAAAATTGGCAAAAAATCACGTTACATGTGCAGCCCCCTGGGCGGGGGTGGCACCAGCCCTAAAATCTTAAATGGAAAGGGGGGGTCGAGTGATACCTTATTTTAAAGGTCCTGCAATTCCCTTTATAATGATGTAAAATTCATGTACTTCAGTTTAGTAGTTTTGGAGATTTATGGATTTAAAGCTTAAATAAAACTCTAATACATTATCATTAGTGGAGATTAATACATTTTACTTTACTTTTACTTTACATATGCTTTATTGTCAGAAATTCTAAAGCGATTTTATTGTAACATAATATAATAATTTGGTAATTATAATAATTATTATCCTGGGCATGGCAATATATAAAAATATGCCTACCTAATCGAAAAAATGTATTTCTAGAACACTACAACCTGATAGGGGTAAACAATTAATAAAATAGGAATACTTGACAATTGTAAGTACATAAAAATACAAATAGAAAAAACAAAGTCAAAAATGTAAAACAGCATACAAATTAAATAAATGAAAATAAAATTGAAAAAATTAAAATACGAAAACAAGTATGTAATTCAGATAGGTATTTGATTAAAAAAACATTTTTAAAAGTCTTCATTGTAAAATTCGTCCAAGCTGTAATATGCCTTCTGGAGTAAAACACTCTTCACCCTCCTGTGGAACTGGAGATATGGCAATTGTCTGCACTCAATACTCAAGTGGTTGTAGATCTTGAGACTTTCATAGATTATTGACCGTTTGATCAAAGTGAGCCTAGGTATAGGAAGGCGTATATTTTGGTTTTGTCGCGTGTTATATTTATGTGATTTTGATGCGTTTTCAAATTGATGAAAGTATTTTTTGTGAAGCAGAGAAACTGTTTCTAAGATAAATAAACATGTAATGTTAAAATGCCATGTCTGACAAATAATGGTCTACAGTGGTCTCTGCTTCTCATCCTGCACATATACCTAATAGCTCTTTTTTGCAACAAAAAGATGCTACTAAACAGTTGCTGGTTACAGAAGCCCCAGAATACTATACCATATCGAATATATGATTCAAATAAAGAAAAAATATACCATTCTTGCCGTGGAAGTGTTTAGTTCAGTGGACACCACCCTAATTGCAAAACATCCCGATGATAACTTGCTACTCAGCCCAATAATGTGCTCCTCAAACCTCAACCTATTATCGATAGAGATACCCAAGAAGTTAACTACCGTTTTGTTTTCAATTTCATCGTTTTCTATATGAAGGCTGATGTTGTTAAAACCAAAAGTTAGTACTTTGGTTTTATTAATATTGAGACAGAGAATTTGAGTCACACCATTCCTTAATCCTGCACAGATCATCATCTATGGTCCTTTCCACTTTGCTCTCTTTGCCGACGACACTACCATCTCCTGCATGAGTAAGGAATATAAGGGAGTGAAAGACGCTTCTGTACTGGCGAGCACAGAGGCTAACGAATGGTTTGCGGCGAATCGCCTCTTTCTAAACGCTGAAAAGACCCAAAACATGGATTTCACCATAAGACGGGTTCCAGAAGGTGCCGAGGCAGGCGCGGAAGGCGTGGGATTTCTTGGAGTGCGCTTGGATCGAGTTCTCAGATGGGATGCCCATGTTGGCATGCTCTGCAGTAGGCTGGCCACCAACATCTTTGTGCTGCGCAATTTGGCTAACTGTGTCTCCCCGTCTGTTTTAAGACAGGCCTATTTTTCTCTCTGCCACTCACATATCCAGTATGCAATACTTGTATGGGGACATAGTGCTGGGGCTGCCAGAGTCTTTGGATTGCAGAGGAGAGCGCTGAGGATCATCTCGGGGACACCGTATAGGCAGGACTGTAGACAGGACTTTATCAACAACAAAGTCTTGACTTTGCCTTCCCTCTTCATTCTGGAGAATCTGCTGTATGTTAGGACTAACATTGGACAGTATACGCCGCACGAATCAGTGCACTCGTACGCGACTCGAAATAGACAAAATCTGGTGTTGAATGCCTGGCGACTTGGAAGGTGCCAGGATGGACCTGGCCATCTGGCAATCCATTTTTTCAATAAACTGCCCGAGACAATCAGAGATCTGCCACTTCACAAATATAAGTTCAGACTTAAGAACTTCTTGTGCAGTAGGGCATTCTATTCTACGTGCGAGTTTTTAAATTGTGATATAAGTGAGATTTTGTAGAGCTTTTAAATGTCTTTCCTTTTTGTGTTAGGATTAAGTCTATTGTATTTTAATTTGTTAATATTTTGACCTTTGTTTTCATACCTACTGTGTTGTATTTTAACTTTAATGAAATTTTAATCCATAGTTATACATTTGAATACTATTTTAATGACAGAATCTGTGTATATCATTTTCATTTTGACCTGTGTGAGTAATTTTAGCACCAATAAATGATTTGATTTGATTTGTAAAAGAAGTTCGACACTACTTGAACGCCACAAAAGGGTAGAATGGTCGGCAAACAGCGTAAAGCCTCCCTGTATGTTTAAATTTGTTATGTCATTCAAATATAAAAGAAATAAAATAGGACCAAGTACAGATCCCCGAGGAACGCCACAACTAACACTCATGGGCTCAGAAAATTCACCATTCACCCTCACCGTCTGCACTCTCCCTGAAAGATAAGTAGAAAACCATTTGTGGGTCACTCCACGGATCCCATAATGTTGAAGCTTTCGCAGCAGCACCTCCCGATCGACACAGTCAAAGGCTTTGGAAAAATCGCAAAATACTGCTGCGGCAACCTCGCCGTCATTAATACATAAATATATTTGTTCCAGTAACGCAAAAATTGCATCACTGGTACTTTTTGTTGCTTGAAAGCCAGACTGAACCGAGCTGAGGATATTAAATCTTTAAAGAAATTCAACTAGCCTTCCCTTGACAAGCTTCTCCAACACCTTCGAGAGAGTAGCAAGCAGCGAGATGGGGCGGTAGTTTGAGGGATCGTCTGTTTCACCTCGTTTATGAAGGGGCACCACAATAGCCAATCTCAAACATGATAGAAACTCCCCAGTCTCAAAAGATCCATTGATGGCCTCGACGAGGGCACAGAGGGCGGATTCTGAAAGATTTTCCAATATTCTAATAGAAATATTATCATATCCAGCAGAATTCTTGTTTTTTATTTGAGAAAATATTCCTTTCAATTCATTAAGATTGATAGGATACAAATGAAAGGTCTGTGGTGTATGTACCTCAGCTAGATAGTCAAGTGGATCTGTTTGACAAGAAATATTTGATGTTATTTTTGCTGCCATTGAGCAGTAGAAATTATTCAAAATGTTAGGATCTAAATTTATAGAATTCTGCAACGGCCTGTGACATCTCAAATCATTAATAATTGACCAATTCTCCTTTGTTTTGTTGCCAGCCTTAGAAATTCTATCATTATAATAACTTTTTTTAGCACCTAATTATATGTTTATACAGACGCCTGTAATTATTAAAATAGTTTACAAAAGTATCATTATTTAAGTTAAATTTTCGTATATAATGAAGGCATCGCAAATTCCTTGCAGTTGTTTTAATCCCCTTTGTCACCCATGGCTTTTTATTTTTTGGTCTTATTTTTTTAATAGGAAAACATTTATTAAAAGTGTAGCATAATTGTTTATGAAACATAAGTAAGGGATTAGCGGATTGTGAAATGTAGTTCCACCGTGCCAAGGAACAATCTGCCTTAAAATTTGAAAAATTGTGAGCACAAAAAATTCTCCCCATTTTTTGTTTTTTACGACATTGTGGTTGTTTAAAAGGAAACCTGATTAACACGGCTTCATGATCGGAAAATCCGGCTGAAACAACATTACATTCAATGTCGTCTATGCCGAAATTAATAATAATAATATTAATAAATTTCTTTATTTCAAATCACGAACACATAGGACACAAAATTAAATGACGTCAAAGTAAAAAGTAATCAATATACAAAACAGTCACAAGTAATAGCTAATTAATGAAATCACTCAAATTATAGGGCTCCAGGTCGATCAACACTTTTCTGATTTCAAATTTAAATAATTTTGGTGAGTGTATTTGCTTGATTCGATTCGGCAAAGCATTAAAAAATTTTAAGCATGCATAGTGGGGGAATTTTTCGGTAAGTGTTAATCGATGCACTGGGTATGAAACCTCTTGTGTTCTTGTACCATATTCATGATTTATTTTTAGATTAAACAGCTCTCTATGTTGAAAGAAGAACATTAAGCATTCATATATATAAATGGCATAAACAGTCATTGTCCCTATATTCTTAAAAACACCTCTACAACTTTCCCTGTATTCCATTCTTTTCATAATTCTTACCACCCTCTTCTGAACTACAAAAATGCTCCGAATTGAGCTGTGGCTTCCCCAAAAAATAATCCCATACCGCATTACTGATACAAAATTTGTGTAATAAAGCATTCTGAGGGCCTTTTCTTCCACATATCTACCAATGACCCGTATTCCGTAACAAACAGAACTTAGTCGTTTTTCCACATGGTTTATATGATAAGACCAATCAAAATGTTCATTAATGTGTATGCCTAAAAATTTAGTCTCTTCTGAGAAAATCAATTCCTTGTTATCCATTTCTACAACTGTTGGTAACTCTACTGTTGACTGTTTAGTTCTAAATAATGTAATATTTGTTTTATCCTGATTTAAAATTAGCCTATTTTTTTCAAACCAATCTGTCACCAAGGCAAAAAAATATTTAGCTTCAATAAAAAGATTTTCCGATTCCTTGCTACCAACAATGAGATTAGTATCATCTGCATATTTAACAATTTGCTGATATGATCTTTCAATTACGAAATCAAGGTCATTGACGAACAATATAAACAGAATTGGTCCCAAAATACTTCCCTGTGCTATTCCTATATTATTAAAAAGTGGTTCTGATTTACCTGTTTTCCCTCCCTTTGTAACTGATACAATTTGTTTTCGATTATTTAAATATGATATCAGCCATTTCTTGGCACTTCCCCTTATTCCATATAATTCAAATTTTTTAATCAACAATTCCCTGTCCAAACAATCATATGCCTTTGAAAGATCTAGGAATATCCCAAGAGCCAATTCACCTTTTTCAAGATGTTCTACAATGAACTGCATAAATTGAAAGATGGCGGTATGTGTGGATTTTCCTTTAATAAAACCGTGTTGATATTTAGTGAATAAATTGCATTCCTTCATGAAATTAACTAATCTTGTGTTCATTGCTGATTCATATGTTTTAGAAAATCCAGGTAACAAACTTATAGGCCTATAATTGTTTAATTTTTCAGGGTCTCCTTTTTTATACAAGGGTTTAATCAATGCACTTTTTAGATTTTCTGGGAAAATACCAAAAACAAAAGAATTATTTATCAGGTAGCATAACACATTCTGAAGGTCAGAAGCGGCAAACTTTATAATACTTGTTGGAACATCGTCTATACCACTACTATGTTTGTTATTTATATTTTTTGCTATTTTACAAATTTCATCTGGGGTTACAGGCTTTAAGAACATTGACCTATCATTAATCTTTATGTTACAACTAAAAGGTTTGTTAGTTAAGTTATTTAGGAGTTCTGGAATTGCAGAAAGTAAGTGCTGATTATAATTATTAGCAATAATCTTAGGGCCTCCCTCTAACTCAATTTCTGCAGAGTTTCCATTGCTACCATTTATTTCCTTACAAATCGCGCACATACATTTTGTTTTATTATCTGAATTTCTAACTCTGTCCTCATAGCTTTTTGCGCGCGACTTAATAATAATTTGGTCATACAATTTTTTTTCATTTTTATACAATTCCTTATACTTTTGGTGGTGCCTTGATAATGCCAAGAGAATATCTAATCTATTTTTGCATTCTATGAGCTCAGGGTTCCCCGATGTTATAAACTTTTGTCTTTTACTTACTAATGTTAAAGGGAAATTTTCATTAAATAGTAACATAAAACTATTCATGAAAACCTCCCATTGTTTATTTACATAATTTTTCTCAACATCATATACTTCTAACCAGTTTTGATTTTGCAAAGAACACAGAAAGTTATTTTTATTTTCGACCGAGAATAGTCTCTTATACTTTGATTCATTCTTTTTATTAGGTTCACTTTTAAAAATTATTTTCTGTGCAGTGTGATCTGACACCAAACTTTCAAATACAAATGATTCCAAATAAGCAGAGTTTTTAAAAATATTATCTATGCAACTGGCAGTGTTATTGAATATGCGTGTATTTTCAAAAATGGTTGAAGTTAAATTAAAAGAATTCATTATTGAAAAAAGCTCAGTACTTGCTTTATTCGGTTTTATCATTTCTATATTAAAATCTCCTAATATAAAAATTGGTTTATTTTCATTAAATATGTTTACCAGAAGTTCTTCAATTTTTTCCATGAAGATGTTTAAATCCCCAGAAGGTGGTCTATATATTGATGCAACTATTATTTGAACCTTATCAACTCCACACTCTGCTGCAGCGCATTCAAACACTCCAGTCACTGAAAGCCTATTTAGTTTTGCCCGAACTTTGCATTTTACATTTTTTTTCACATATACTGCCGAACCACCATGCTTTCCCTCTTCCCGACAGAACATTGATGTCAGTTTAAAACCATTAATAGCTAGCTGCCTAAGTTGTGCCTCTGATTTCCAATGTTCCGTGATGCACAGTATCTCGCAATCAGTATGATTATCTAACATGTTATTTATCCTGTCGACGGCATTTCCTAGTGACTGTGCGTTTTGATGAATTATGCTCTTTTTTTCTTTGTGTGTGTGATGGTTTTCCTTTTCCTCCATTATAAAAAAGACGATGAGTAGTTAATGTGGCTTTGGTATTGTGCAAGTCTTCGTTTATATACCGGGCACTGTATATCTCGTGCGCTATGATGGTTTAGTTGAGGATTATATTTCATCTTTGTGCAATTTGGACAGCAAATATTTCACTTTTACAATCTTTGCCAAAATGTAACCCACCGCATCTGTGACAACACTGTTTTTCTTCACAATACCTAGCAACATGACCAAATCCGGAGCATCTGAAATATAGGCTAAGTTAAAATGTTCTTTCACATATACCTTGATGAGATCAAAATTAATTTTTTCTTTTTTAAGAAACCACTTCGCTATTTCGGGTGTAGCTTGAAGAATCCAGTTCTCTTTAAAATCGTTTCTGCATTTCTTTTTGGCGATTACAGTAATTTGATCTGAAACCCTATATCGTAGCTCATCTTCGATCTCACTGTTTAGTCTAATTAATTCTCTCAAAAATTCTTCATTTTCTATTCCCTTTTCAATTCCTGTTATCATAAACATAGGTTTAGTATTTTGGGACTCTTTAATTTTAATGTGGTTTTTGTTATTTAGTGCGAGTTTGAGTTTTTCTTGTTGTTTTTGGTTATGGCTCTCAAGCACAATAGCTCCACTTTTTAAATGTCTTATACTTTTAAACCCTCCATCTGTCACATTGGAGGATATCTCTTTTTTTAATTGTCGGATTGCTATTTTAGGGTCTTTAACATTTTCTATTGTTATTATGGTTTCAAGTTTCTTTGATGTTTTTGGAGTGATCCATGTTTCAGAGTCGAGTGATGGTACTTCTGTTTGCTGATTATTTCCCTTGGATGTTAAATTTGTTATGGTAGCATAACTCTTGGTCGCTGTTGGCAATACTTCTGTGGTTTTTAATATATTTCCTTGATGGTTTTCTTGATGACTAAAAACAAGATTTTCTTTTTCTAAAACTCCAGTGTCAGATCAGCTTTTTCTCGAATATCATCCAGGGCAGAAAATACTTCCAATATTATTTTATCTGTTAACAGTAAGTCTGATTTTTGTTGCGTAGATTTTATTTCCATTTGTTCTTGATCGACACTGTTTTCTGTTTGTATCTCATTTCTGTCACACTGCCTTTTAGTAATTTTTTCCGAATCTGGTGTAGTGTCTGACCTATTTCTTTTATTTTTATTATTTTGCGATTCTAGTTGAATTTCTAAGTTAATACTTCCCTTATTCCATAACAGTGGTGTTCGCTGCACTACAGGTGTTTTTGGTTTGAAAGGATCATCTTCTAATTCGTTTAATTGCTTATTGATCAGTCCTGGTATATCACATTTACCATTTGCGCCTATTTCGATATTTTTATCAGGATTAGTTTTTAATGGTTTATTTACATTTTTTTTTTCACTAGCAGTTAAACCTATAATGTTATTTATCTCAGATATGGGTAAATCGTCTATATAACTAGATGAAAAACTTCTTGTTTTTAGACTTTTCCCTGGGGTTTTTAATGTTTTTTTGTGTTTTTTACCTTCTTCGCCACCACTTTTATCCGCCATGGTAATTCAGAATATTATTTTCCATTAAATTACGCGAAAGAAAATAATTTTAATGCAGAGCGACCAACGAAACGTGTTTACTCTACGAATTACTTTACTTATTATTGCTACAAATGTAATCTAATAAAGTGCACCGTGTGAACCGCCTTGAGGAGCTAGAAATCCTGGATAATTCACAACAGGACAAACGTGGCCCAACTAACAATTTATGTTCTATAAATGGCCTAACAACGTTTACAGAACTATTTTTATAAAATAACTATGTCGCTATAAATGTTCTAACAACGTTTATACAACGCTTATAAACCCAAAAAGGGCGCACTTTTGTGCAGCAATTTTGTTCTTTAATTTGTTTTATTATGGCTTCCACAGCTTTTACCGGATAATTGTTTAAACATTTACAAAATTATTATAAAACATAGTTTGCAACAACTATAAAACAGTTTTATTGAAAACAGTTATAGAGCGAAATATTATTTTATTATTACGACAGTTATACAACATCTATCGAGCTAGAATAAAACAGTTTTATAAAAGTTGTTTTATTATCTCAGATGTAGCTTTTTTATTTTGATTAACACTATAAAAGCAAGCTTTTGTTGTGAAATTGTACCCACTGCGAATAATTTATTTTTTAATGGTCCTTCAGATAACAAAAAGGCAAGCATTGCATCTTTTGTAACGCATAAAATATGCTTGAGTAAATACATCAGCCATATTACATTTAGTTCTAATATCTACACCAATACCAGAGACAGAAATTCGATTTGCAATCTGATGGTTGATATTTTACTGCGAAAGAAATTTTTTTGTATAATGTATGGAAAATATATAGCAAAATTTTTAAGCGCCTCAAATATAGTAGTTATTATTGAGTTTTAGGAGAAAAAGTCAAAAATTTTATTGTATTATTCAATGTATTATTCTCTCATTTTGGGTTGTATTGTAATAAAATAATTCAAAGGACCGATCTTATACCATTATATAAATACTAAAGAAGTTAGTTAAGGCATTTTATCACTGTAAAAATTATTTTTTGTAATACACTTAAAAATGGCCGTCGTAAAGTGAAGTTGGAACAATACAAAATATGGCTTCCATGTTATAAAACGCTTTTAGCACCTTGGGAGTCCTTATAAAATATTTTTGCTCTATAAAAAATGTTTATAAAATATTTAATTTATGGGTATGTTTTAGTTAAACAGAGACGTACTGCAGGAAAAAAGGGCTGGTTTAAAAAAACCAATTTATAGATGTACCTACATAGTAGATCGATCACTCTAAATGTTTTTTGTGCATATATGAAATATGGTAGTTCTTATAAATTTAATTTCCGTGAAAAAAAAATCAAAAAAAAATTGACAGTAGGCTGATTTGCAAAAAACATTTTGTCAGAGAACAGTTCTAAGAAAGTTAGGATAGGAAAGTACAAAGTGTTCTTCTCTATATTAAACTGTCTCGGATTGTATAGAATACTAAAGATGCAAAAAAAATCGTTTTTCTTCAAACAGCACCAAAACTGCTAGTGTACAAAGTTACTTGGACAAATTAGTAATTATACAGTGGGAGAATAATGTATTGTGTATTTTTATAGTTTGTAATATATAGGGCGATTTTATAACATGCGACTACTGACTATTTTTTTTAATTGGACATCCTATATATTATCTTAGGTATATTTAGTTGATGTGGTCTATTTCAGTAGTTCCAATTTTATATCCACTTTTGTTTACCATGCGTGAGAGCTATTGATATTTCTTGCAATATGAATGTCCGAGCGAGCTCATCTAACGTAGTGATTACCTATAAAACTGGAATCAGAAGAGAATTTCCCATCAAACTATAAAATAAAATAAAATGTTAAGGTTTCGCGTATTTTGAAATCGCCCTGTATATCAGTTAAAATCACTACGGCACCACGTTCTACATATAATTTACTAAAACTTTGCCTATCACTTTTCTTTTCTATCTATCCAAATAAAAAAGTTAAGGATATATTATGGTACATTATATGGTGGATCACCTGGTGTACAAGAAATTTAATGACTGAAGTCCACCTCTGAACTCTCAATACGTGTTTGCTCAACGAATTCTTGTTTGCTATTGTTTTCATAGTTATAACATCTCTCTCCAGATGGCGCATAAGAGCAGGAGTAAACACTCGCGCACACGACGCTTACCCGAATTAATAATTCTAAATAGTACATTTAAAAAACATTAACAAAACGGTTAGTATCAATGTTGTTTTAATGCTCCGGCTGCATCAGTTATCAAAATAATTTTTTCTCAAATATGTCACAGATGCAGCAACAACAGAGCTAATTTGTGTCTGGCGCAACATCTGCTTATGTTTTAAAAACCTAACCTCATTTTCGATTGTTATTCTTTTTTAAAATTAAAGTAAATTGCTGGGCTTTTTTGCTTTGGACTAAAGTAAGTTAAACACACGTTTTGCTAGACAAATAAAAAATAAGCCAGCATTTAATATAGGTCTAGTCTGTTTAGTAAGTCTAGGATCTCGGGGAAGTGTATTGGGAAAGCGACTATTGATATTTTGAAATAAAGCCCTTAGTGCCACTTGCGGTACATTAAAAGACACAGCCCACAATCTCATACTCTTTACAAACTCTATATTTTTTCCCGCATTACTTATATTAGACTGATTTTCCTCATCCAATTCATCCAGTTCTACTTCCCAATTATTGAGTACATCTTCATCTTCTTCAAGACTTCTTGGCTCAACCTCCTGAATAAAAGCATTTTCATTGGAACCACTTGGTTCAACATTACTTGAAGCAAAATCATTTTGTTTATCTTGGTCACCTGCTGCTTCCTTTATAGAGAGATCTAGTGTATTATAAATAATAACTTGGCGAACAAGAATCTCTTATTCGTTTTATAAATGTATTAATAAATGCTTTTGTATCGTTACAAACATTTTTGTGTTTTATAATTATTATATATAGCTTTTATTATGACAGTGTTCATGATAATTATATAATAATTTTTTTAAGGTACAATCTGAGTGCAATATGCTTTAGACATCAATAATGTCGGAAAGGAAATATTAATAAATTAATTTTATAAATGTTTCACATAGCGCTAATAAAACAATTTAAGAGATGTTCGCAAGCGAATGTATCAGTATCAGATAACACCAGTATAAATCTACTTTAAAACAAATTTGTCCGGTAAGCTAAAATGTCGTATAAAACTGTTGTGTAAACGTTTATAAAGCAGTATTAAAATTTGTCGTAAAACTGTTTTGTATTTTTGCTCTAAGAACGTTCTTACGACTACCTTATAAAGCAAAATACTTCTTAAAAGCTTGATTATCTCACTGGCAATTTTAATAAAACAAGATTGCGTTCGACAAGCAGTAATAAAGCAATTATAAAATAAAATAGCACGGAGAGTTAAAAATTATAAAATATCTTTGCTAGTTGGGGGGTAATGTTAAAATGTATACTTAATTACCAGGTAATTGTTGCTTCATTACCGTTTTTGTAAAATCTTGATATTTTATATTATATTATTATATTTTTTTTCTCTCGCTGGGTAGTATGATCAAGTAAGCAGTATTTATTAAACTAATTAAGGGGATACATCAGTGAAGAGAAATTCCGGCGGCGTGCCAATCTAAAAATCGCACGCTGCCAGCTATCTATCGAAATCCGCTCGCGCGCTGGCTGATCCGGCATCGCCACTGAATTCGCGCGATTCCCAGAAGTAAAAAGAAACTGTTGAGGGCCCGGTTATTTTATTATTTTAGTATCATTTCAATACCCCTATAGTCCAGGAAGATTAATAGTCCAAGCAAATGTTATGAAAATGTTATCTTACTTCTTAAGTATTAAACCCAAAGTGTATACCAATTATTACATGCCGAGGTTTATATAAAGATATTCTCGACATTTGTACTGCCTGCTCTCATATACATTATGTCAACTCAAGTTGTAGCCATACGGAAAACTTTTTTATTATTAACTGTAAGCAAAAAGGTATTCCTCATAAAAGTTCTGCATGATCTAAAACTTGAAATGCAACCATCATGCCTCATTCTTCACCTAAAAAATGAACGAAAAGTGATGAGCGTGACTCGTATGCGAGTAAGTTTAATACTTTGGGATTCTTCACTACTTCTACTACTAGAATACCTATCAAGCGCACCGTTCATGTTTTATAAACGCTTGTCACACGAAACCTTTTCCAAACGTACGAAGCAATCAGAAAGACAGAGGATCCAGCATGGTGTCCCTCAGGGCTCTGTGCTGGGTCCTCTGTTGTTCCTCATATACATAAATGATTTGCCAAACTTCTCTAATATCATAAACTTACTCATTATCTTGTTTACTGATGACACCACCACATTGCTGCGTTACCACCCCTCGGACCCTATTTTGCAGTGGACTTTACTTGAAGAGGAACAAATCAAAAACTGGTTTCTGGCTAATAAACTCAGTCTCAATAATGACAAGACTCAGAATATGAATTTTACTCTGCAAACTTCAACATCAAACCTTCAGAATCAGGATTCAGTCAAATTCCTGGGGGTCTACCTAGATCCTGGGTTGACGTGGGAGGCACATGTCAATCACCTAAGCCTCGAACTATCAAAAATTACCTTCCTGATAAGAAGTCTATCAAAAATTGTATCCCAGGGCACGCTACTTATGGCATGCCATGGATACTTTAACTCTAACTTATCCTATGTAATTTTAAACTGGGGTCATTCTCCTATTTCTGCACAAATCTTTAAGTTACAACGACGCTGTGTTAGAATAATTGCAGGCATAAAGTATCGCGATTGTTGTAGAGATGTTTTTACTAAACTGAGACTCCTTACCTTCCCTTGCACCTTTATTTTTCACTGCCTGATCTATATGAGGCAAAACCTAGACGATTTTAGAGTGCACAGTGATAATCATTCCTATCCAACCAGGAACAGAGAGAACTTAGTTCTCAGCTACCACAGACTGCACCGTACTAGGAGGGGTACCGGCTACTATGGCATTAAATTTTTTAATGCCCTGCCTATGGAAGTCAAGGGTCTGGATGTGGCTCATTTTAAGTCTAGAGTGAGAAACTACCTTATAAAAAATGCCTTCTATTCCACCGAGGAGTACTTAGAAAGTGATTTCAACCTCTGAATGTAAAATATTATTGACTGTTAATGTTTGCCTCACTAATGTACTCTATGTTGTCTTTATATTATGTTTGGTATTTTTACATTTAATGAATTTTAAGCTGTTATTGTCACTAATGTACCCTATGTTGTCTTTATATTATGTTTGGTATTTTTACATTTAATGAATTTTAAGCTGTTATTGTCGCTTAAGAAGTCTTATTATGCTATCTGTATTACTATTTCTTGACCTGTAAAAGCACATTTGTGTAGTACTTTACTAATAAAGAAACTAAACTGAACTGAAGTGAAGAATATAAGCCCTCAGATATTAATTTGTTTCAGTCGCATACGAGGTTTGTCAAAAAATATGAATTTTGATCTAGAGTAAAGTACCTTTTTATTTTTGGCAATATCAAAAATTGTTATAAAAAAAAAAGTTGATCAGAATTTTAAACTAATGAATGAATTATGAAATTACATCCAAATATCAGATTTTGTTTTTTACAATTGTTTCTAGATTCCTTACATTTTTAATTTCGTTATTTTCAATAATGAACTAAACTGAACATTTTATTTATCTCTTTTGTTTATTAAACACGTGATAACCTTTCAGTTTCTTATATTTTCTAACAATTGAAGAGATTCTTTTCGAAAAAATAACAAAACCTGGTTCGTGGATGTAATTGCATGTTTAAATGAAGTTTTCAAGTCTGATTAATTATTTTTCATAACAATGTTCGATATTGTTAAAAATAAAGGTACTTTACTCTTGAGCAATATTCATATTTTTTTATTTTTATTATCATTAATTTTGCTTAAATTTAATAATAAGAAAGTTTCCCATGTGGCTACAACTGAAGTAGACATAATAGTAAATACAATTTATTTACTAACGAGTTTACACAAAACATTACTACACATAAATCCCTAGTTTAAAATATATTTTATTAAATACTTTGTTAAGTAAATACTTACTCAATTTGAAATGAACAGGAGAAGTAATATAATGACAATATTGTTTTTTTTTATTAATAAATACAATCTAATTATCTCGAGGGGGGTTCCTTATTTTTAGGCCTCTTGTAAATCTAGGATCGATAATCTCTGGTAATAAGCATTTTAAATAAAAACTTGTTAGATATAGCTTAATTTTCTCTTTCCAGAACAAATCATCTCTCTCAATCTAAAAAAAAAACATTATAATTTAAATATTATATTATGTACAACAGAAAAATATATTGGATTTTACAAATTGAGAATTTTTAAATTTACAGATACTTTATAAAAATATCGCAAAACGGCATACCTTTTCTACAAGATATCCTAATGTAGTCTATAACAGGAAATAGCAATATGACCTTTCGGTTATTTGGAGCTGTCTTTGTATTTGATAAAAATAATTATGATTTTTCTTTAATTGTAATTTCCCATTATTTATTATAGCAAAAGTTACCTTTTCCTGTTGCCTCTACTGGTGTCAACATTTTTGCTGTCGAAGGACACTTTACTTCGATTATCTCGTGATCTTGAATAAGTCCATCTGGACTAGCTGCCAAAAGACAATGTTCTTTATGAACAAACAAGCTACAAGGCTCGACTTTTTCATTGCTGCTTGTTTCATATGCCTTTATAGCTATGGGTTCTTTCTCGGTCCCATATTTTGTTGCAGAGATTTTGTATATAAAAGATTTTTTATAAGATTCTCACAGCTTGTTGTTTTTCTTAATTTACAAATAGTTCCAAAATTGGAGGCCGTTAGTCTAAGACTTCTTTCCTGCTTCCACACAGGATTACCAGACTGCCCCCTCGTCTCCTTTTCCAGCATTAAAATTTCTTCATCCGTCCTAGTAAGTTCCTTTAGAAACATTTCTCTTTTAATTTGGAATTGTTCTTTTGTCAGATCGGGCTCAGCATTAGGTTCTGGTCCATAATCTTTATCTGGAAGATGTTGCCTTTTTAGTAAATAACCGTTTTGCTTGCATTTTGGATTTTCTTATCTTTAACATTTCTGCATGCTTCTTTGTATACGCTTTAAGAGTAACCTTACCAATCGCCTTGCCCAATGAAAGATGGTGGTCTCCACTACCTAAATTAAAAGAAATTGAGGCTGCTTCGCATCTGCTCTGATAAGATCCTTTTTTGATGTAATTATTTCTTTTTCCTCCGACAAATTTGCAAATAACAGAATTATAACTTTCGGCAAGATTGTTGTCCATATTATGAATAAGACTTGCTGCATTATAGATTAGCCTATTGAAGCATTATATCAATATCTTCAGAAGTACGGTACGTCACTTAAGGGGGTGATTCCTCATGATATATTACGAAAAAAGGTTTATATGAACGTGTGTCCGGAGTTGCCCCGTTTTTGATAAACAGGGTGTTAAAGTTTAAAAAAAAAAGGTTTTTTTATTATTCTTTAAATATCCTTTTCTCCACTTTTATTGAAATTTGGTACCGTTATCCATAATGATAAGGGGCTTAATAAGCCCTAACTTGATTTAATTTATTAAGTCCAGTGGCATCCCGGGAGCACCTTAACGAATTTTATTGACAAAAAAATGTACGCTACTGACTTTTCTAATTTTGATATTTTTTCGGATTTATCAAAATAATATTGGGTTTTGAGTATAACCATCGTACACAAATAAAGAACAACAGTAAGAAATAAGAAGCGACAACAAATCCAAACTTACTTTCATGATAGCGTCTGGTTTTTTTAATTAATATAATATGCTTTTTGAACGTGAAAATATAATTAAACAATTTTAACCTTATTGTTATTATTATCGAATTATTAATTGAATATTCAAAATCTCTCAAGTATAGATAATGATATTGTTGTTATAATAATGCATCAGTTAAATATTTAGAACAACATTGTTCCGTCACAAACCATACATTTTATGAAGCACGCCCACCTGTATGAGATGACGAATATAGGTGACGAAGGTGAGCTGTTTGTTGAGATGTCGATGTCAGTGAAGAATCGAATTGACAGAGATTTTTAAGTATTAAAAAATGTAACACCATTTTCAAAGAAAAATAGATAAGTCTTATTGTTGAAGTATGGTGTTTTAATAGAAGAAGATACAGTCCACTACTTTGAAGAAACAAACATATTATGTGTTTTGTATCGATACCGAGAAGATTGTTTTAAACACAATAGCAGCAATAATGTGGATCGCTTGGTGCTTCTTGCATACTCTTACTCATACTTTAAAAAAAAATTAGATGCCCCCTACACGCTCCCGAGACATGGAGAATAATAATTGTATTAAAAGTAAACTGCAGTAATTAAAATAATTCTTCCTAACAACGTGGAGGTCTATCAAAAGTAAAAAGTTTTTTAAAATTGATTAAGTACGTCAAAATTCAAAATGTAGTTTTTTACGTGCATCCACTTTTTTAGACGAACAAAACATTTTATCATGCAAGAGTGCATTACTTTTTGTTCAGTATGTTGTAATAAAAAAAAACTCTACCTTGTAACGGTCATAGTTTTGCTGGATTTTTCTGTCCTCTTGCTTTTCTAGCAATTAACATTTTTTTGCGAACACTCCTCCTTTTGGATTGAAATTAAAGTTTTTTTTCCATATTGGTAGGAAATAAAATATAAATATAGATAATAAGTAAATTGTATAACACTGGATGGCACTAAGTAAATCACAAAAACACGACGACACGCTTGAGATTCAAAATTAAAATGATGCATAAAGGCACCCTCACGCATAAGTAAAAACATATTTTGAAGTAGGTATACTCCTACCCTCGACGAAAAAAAGGTTTTTATTAGTAATTATATACCTGACAATATTACTATTACATTAATACTATTGTTAAAGTGTATTCAAATTTATGGCCAAACCCCTTAATAAATTATAAATCTACCTAGCAATAAACCATCAATCCTGTTACATGGAAATTTATGTTTTTGTCCTTGCATCTGCTGTTAATATGTTAACAAGTAATTCCTAGAACTATTTTATCGGGTCGCAAGCCTCTCGCATAAAGCGAGATTGCCAGCGTGTGACCAAAAAGCAGTTAGCACGCCGGGCGCTGAAAGAGGGCTTATTAAATCAGGACTCTTTTGGCAAAATCGTATTTCCAAGATTTTGAACAAACTATTTAACTTTAATTTTTAATTTTTTTACCAGCATGTCTAAATTAATAATTACTACCCCGCTATATCGCCAGTTCTTTAAAATGTCTTTTACTTCAAAAAAGAAAAATTAAAAAAAAAATGACAGTTATATGGCTCTATAGCGGCCTAGATAAAGTAATTCTCTACAACTTTTATATATAAGCAATCGCCTTAAGGTTTGAAAAGATAAAATAATTGGTTTACATATCATGATTATATTTGTTTAATTTATTCCTTGATCCTGGTGCCTGATGATGACCGCGATCTGATGGGAGTTGTCCAGGCTAGAAAGCATCAAAATTTTATTTGAGTTACATATTATAGCTTCTTGTATCTTTGCATTTATTACCAATTTTGAGCAATTTAATAATATTATATTTTTAATTGTTTTAGATGCTCTAAAACGGGTTGTTATGGAATTGAATTTACCTTTTAGTTCTGTCTTGATTGACAAGTTTTGTGTTTTCTTTCTGCATTCTCAGGGTCTGAACACGTTAAAACAATAGAGATATCTACTTATTATTTTAATAAATGTGGCAGCGTAGGCCGGGTACAGATATGAATAGTATCTATCTTAATTCTGTGTTGTTTTGCTCGTTGCTTCCCTTAGGGAGCTGCTACTAAATGTTTTGTGTATAAGCTAATAAATATTATTTCCTTAATTTTTTTCTCGTGAAACTAAAATTTTTAAATTTTATTTTTTATAATTAACAGCTTTACCTTATCCTCTTTTCAGCTTCACTTCTAGTTTTGTTTTTAGGGACATGTCCATTATAATATCTCATACAAATGTGAGGTCTTTAACAGCTAATTTTGCTGACTTTAGGCAATATATAACGAAACATAATTATGACATAGCTGAAGTCACTGAGACATGGCTGCGTCCGGATATTGATGCTGAGACTTTAGCTATCGATGGTTTTAATCTAATTCGCGAAGATCAGGTGTTGAGGCGGGGGGGTGGAGTTGGTATTTATATTAAAGACTCAATTAAATTTAAGATTTTGAGTTCTGGATGTTTGTATTTTGTGGAATATATATGGGTTGAACTCATATTCAACTCTAAAAATATTTTATTAGGTGTACTCTACAGGCCCCCTCAGTCAAATTTAGAAAGTTTTTTTGGTTACTTTGAGGACTCGCTCTCAAATTTCTATACAACTTATGATAACATTATCTGTTGTGGTGATTTTAATATTAACTTATTGAATATTAATAGTAATAATGCTAAACAACTTGAAGACATCGCTGATATTTTTAATTTAAGGCAATATATTCAGGAACCTACACGGATGGCTGATTGATCATATTCTTTACTTGATTTACTATATTGCAATATGTCTGATGTTCTAAGCGCTGGTGTGGCTGATGATCTGTTGTCAGACCACTTTCCCATTTTCATTAAAATTCCCCTGGCTATTGAAAGTCCACCTCTAATATCCTTTAAATATAGACCTTTAAAAAACATTAACTTTGACAGATTTCAGGCAGATCTTGAATCATGGCCTTGGGAAAATATTTTTTGTATGCCTGCCATTGAAGAAAAAGTAAATTTTTTAAGCTCATCAATTTTACTGTTTTTTGATATGCATGCCCCATTTAAAATTTGTAAGAAAAGAAATAAAAAATATACGCCTTGGATAACTGATAATGTTAAATTTCTTCAAAGACTTAGAAACCAAGCATTAAAAAGATTTAAGAATACAAGACAGGCAGAGCATTACTCTTCTTACAAACAACTAAGGAACTACACCACAGCTGCAATAAGGGCGGAAAAGAAAGCATACCTACGGCAAAGAAAGCATACCTACGGCAAAGATTTTCGAATTCTTCAATAAAAGAAAAATGGTCGAAATTAAAAAAACTAGATATTATCAAAAATAAAAATAACGTCATTCCAGGCCATCTCTCTAATCCTAACGATATCAATAAGTTTTTTATCAATTCTGCTGTGTCTTTTGGACAGACACTTGACCCTAATTTATTAAATTTCTATCAACATAACGTTAAACCAGGTATTCTTGATCAGCTGGAGTTTTATCTGGTGACTGAAGATGATATACTAAAACTAATAATGAATTTAAAATCTAAAGCGTTTGGCAGTGACGCGTTGAATATTACACTTATTCAATTATGTTGCCCCTATATTATTCCTTTTATAACTCATGTGATTAATAAATGCATAGAAACTTCTCACTATCCAGATTCTTGGAAGAATGCCCATGTTTTGCCTCTGCCAAAGATCAGTCAACCCACAGAATTTCACATTTAAGGTCAATAAGTATCCTCCCAGCCTTTTCCAAAATATTAGAAAAAATTTCAGATGGTCAAATACGATCTTTTCTGGATAGGTTTAATATTTTACCCCTTAAGCAGTCTGGTTTTCGCCCTGGTTTTGGCTGTGACACTGCTATGTCAGATGTGGTCGATGATGTTCTTAAAGCTTGTGATGATGGAAAGATAAGTGCTCTTATTCTTTTGGACTTTACAAAGGCATTCGATATGCTCAACCACTCTATATTGATCTCGATTCTACATTACATCGGATTTGGAGATGGGGCTATTAAACTAATTAAATCTTTTTTAACTCACAGGACTCAAAAGGTGGAAATAGCGGAATGCTTTTCGGATTCCCTTAGTTTGACTACTGGAGTTCTGCAGGGTAGTATTTTAGGACCTCTATTGTATATAATTTATACGGGAAATTTTCACGAAACATTAAATTATTGTAACTATCACTTATATGCTGATGATACTCAAATATATTGCTCATTTGATACTTCTGATTTGAATTCTGTTAATACAACTATTAACTTAGATCTTAAGAATTTAATCGATGCATCCAGGGACCATCAACTTAAAATCAACCCATCCAAATCATCCATCACCTTGTTTGGTAATGAAACATTAAGAAATACAGTACAGAATTCTTTGAACATCACCATTAACAATGTAGCAATACCATATAAAAGTGTCTCCAAAAGCTTGGGTTTATTGGTTGATTCTAATCTTCGTTTTAGAGAACACATCAAAGTAAAAGTCAGAAAGGCATATTGCACCTTAAAACTTATTTATAATCACAGGCATTATCTTACCTCTGAAATAAAAAAATTGTTATGTAACACTTTAGTACTGTCCCATTTTAACCATTGTATGGCCCCTGTATTGATAGCGCAGGCTCTCGCCGAATACAACGAATGCAAAACTCGTGTTTGCGGCTTATTTATGGCATCAGAAGAACGCATAGAATCTCTCAGTTTTTGTCAAATGCGGGATGGCTTAATATGCATAATCGACGAAAATTACATTTTGCTTCTTTTTGCCTCGAAGTTTTAAAATCCAGAGCCCCTTCATACTTATTCACCAAAATTGTTTTTAGAAATGATATTCATAGCCTGAATCTTCGTAGAAATAACATTATTAATATCCCTAGACATCGAAAAGAAATTTTCAAAAGATCATTTTCATACAACTTTGCCTCTTGCGTCAATTCCTTGGATGCACGTGATGTTGAATGCTCGGTATTGTCTTTAAAAGTAAATATAAAAACCTCTTGTTCTCGAGTCAGTAGAATTTTGCTTCCATTAATTATGCTTAGGTATACCTAATGTTTTTTGTACTGTAATATGCCCCTCCTTTCTCTTTTGTTCTTTTTTCATCTACCATTATATTATATTGTTTGCCACTATAATTTAGGTTTTTCTTTATAGTTTAGAATGTTTTGATAACTAATATAATATTATATAA
Organism: Polydrusus tereticollis; assembly: GCA_963920685.1. Lineage (NCBI taxonomy): Eukaryota > Metazoa > Arthropoda > Insecta > Coleoptera > Curculionidae > Polydrusus > Polydrusus tereticollis. The sequence continues at coordinate 54,151,658 of OY987335.1, forward strand.
GTTTTGGCCTTAACAGTATCTGGTGTTGTTCGCGCAATACCAGTTGTCTGCGTAATAACAGGCCCTTATTAACCTATAAATGTAGTATAATTAATTTTAAATTTATTTTTTGTTATTAATACTTTGTACTTGGTATGCTTAAATTTATTTGGTTAATATAAATTGTTTATTAATATTATTATATTATTAATGTAGTGGCAGAACTCTGAGTAATTCGAGTTGGCCCGTTGCATGCATTTTTAAATGAAATGACTGAAGTATATTACATAACGCCAATGTGGATAGAGATAGCCTATCATCAAAATTAATGTTAAAGTCCCCCGCCAAAATCATTCTCGCGCCCACAGGCAGCAAAGTAGTGTAAAAATGAAAAATGAACTGACCCTTCAGCCAAGTAAATGTTGGAAATGACCACCATGACTCTCCATGCAGTAATAAAGATTTTGCTCAAAACGTTGCCGCACATTTTGCAATATTTGAGGAGTAATTTGAAGGCACTCATTCACAATTCTTTGTCGCAAATCTTCTAACGATGTTGGCTGAGTAGCATAGATTTTGCTTTTTAAGTGACCCCACAGAAAGAAATCCAAAGGTGATAAATCTGGCTATCTTGAAGGCCATTCAATGGCACCTCTTCTACCAATCCATCGACCTGGAAACGTCTGATCTAAATATTGTCGAGCACGTAATGCGTAATGTGGTGGGGCACCATCCTGTTGGAACATCAACCTATTCGCAATGTACCGCCGATCATTCTGATTTTCAATTATGGCTGTTAATGCAGGATCTATGGCGTGTTGCAGCAATTCCAAATACATTTCACCGGTCAAATTTCTAGGTAAGAAAAAAGGACCAACTAAATGATAGCCAAAAATACCAGCCCAAACATTTAATTTTTGTGGCTGCTGTGTGTGTACCTCACGATAAATTCTGGGATTAGAATCGGACCAATATCCGCAGTTATGACGATTTACTACGCTATTTAAGAAAAAGGAACATTCGTCGTAAAAGCAAGTGTTGAATAGAAAATGTTCATCGTTTATAATTCGTTCACTCATATCTTCACAAAATTGTAATCGCCGATCAAAATCGTCTTCATTAAGTTCTTGTACAAGGTGAATTTTATACGGATGAAAACTATGGACCTTTAGAATCCGTTGGATACTACGTCGACTAACACCACACACAGTATCCAATTTGCGGGTACTTACCGTAGGATCTACATAAACTTGCCCCAAAACCCCCACTTTCATTGCTTCGTTCCTTATGGGATTTTCAATGTTGCGTTTTTTATTGGCGAATGATCCAGTTTCCCGAAATTTAGCTACAAGTTCTAGAACATATTTTCGATGCACATTACTGTTCTCATGTCGCTCATTAAATATTTGTGCTGTTTTATTAGCGCACTGATTATTTCCGAAAAATATTTCGATAATTTCAACCCTTTCTGCCGTGGAATATACCATGGTTAATTTATGTATAAAGCGTTAAAAGGTATTTTAACAACAAAGTTTGGTCGAATCAATCGCAAACTATACTAAATTTCTATTTAAAATAAGTACGAGACATTCCCTTCTTATCTTTCTTTAAGAAACAACTTATTTTGCCACAAAAAACGCTCCAATCGCTATTTTCAATACCAAAATGATAAACAAACCATGGGCGTAGTAAAGAAAAGCATTTACTTATTAAGTAAATGCTTTTACTCAAATTTCTTCTGAAAGTAGTACAAACTAATCCGATGTACCTATTAAAGTCTACTTTAAGCTTTAAATCAATAAATCTCCAAAACCACTGAACTGAAGTACATGAATTTTACATCATTATAAAGGGAATTGCAGGACCTTTTAAATAAGGTATCACTCGACCCCCCTTTCCATTTAAGATTTTAGGGGTGGTGCCACCCCCGACCAGGGGGCTGCACGTGTTAACGTGATTTTTGCCAATTTTGTGTCCCACTCGAAAACAAAATTGACGGGTCTGAGCGTTTTTCCAAAAAAGAACTGAGCTGCCAGTAAATGACTCTGTTTCGTTTTCGATGCACCACCCTCTGTATTTACTTTTCTCCCTTTGTTACTAACTGCTCTACTCTAAAAGCTACCTGAATGTAATTTTGTAGTTTTTTCATCTATTGTATAATAATGTTTTAGATACTTCCTTAGTTACAGTAGGCATGAGTGTAGGTGTATGTCTGAGGACGGACTATGAATGAAATAGGTAGAGTGTTTTCTGTTATGGCTACCTTAATACCTAGATATAGGTTATTTTATATTATAGATTTTTTTTACGTTGTAATGTTTCATACCTCAAATTATATACAGTAAATGGAATTGAATTGAATTAAATCGAATTGAAACAAAAAAAAAAATAATAGATATAGGATAAGTGAAAGTTCTAACAAAGTAATTCTGAGAGTAATTCTATGCATTTGTAAATAAATTTTCGAAAAAATGTTTCCACCATACCTACTTTATGGTTGTTACTTAATTGTGCACCTTTTAAAAATATTCATTATTTTACAGGGTTTGCCAAAAAAAACGGGGTTGGAACAAAGGTGTATTTTTATTTAATAGAACAACCCTGTTATATTATGTGATTTTTGAAATCCACATTTTTTATACAAATCTTTTCTACTATAGTAGGTTTAAAGATCTACAGCTTATAACTTTTGAGATTTTCGGGGTTTTAACAAAAAGCACCTCAATATTCAAGCATTATTGACTAAACTATACCCTTCCTTAGATAAACATTAGAGAGTTTTTAAGCCACCAATATTTTCAGCGCTTAACGTTGCAGTTAGTAGTTAAATTTGAAGTACAGGACGGAAATCTAACCAATTAAAAATAAAATCGATACCCTGATAGCATGGCACGAACCTATACATTAGCACGACCGTAAGTTCGAGAGTTTTTAAGCCACTTATTTGACACGGGGTTTGCAGTTAAGATTAGACGGGGCAAACGCCGTTTAAACTATCGTTTGCCACTACGTCAAGGGGTGCTGTTAGCTTTGTACTACATACCCTTACGGTTGTGGGTTGTGGTAAGGAATGATGGGATCGAAGCGATGTCACGTACATATGTGTATTAGATTGCCTAAATTACAAATACCATCGTGCTGGTTTGTTTAGCTCGGCTGTTTTCAATTATCTGATGTGTGTATAGAATTAACTTTGATTGCTTACATTTCTCGCCCCGTACGTCAAACTTCACTGCTAACTGCAAACGGTAAGCGCTGAAAATTTCGGTGGCTTAAAAACTCTATTTATATTTGGTATTTATTCTTTTCTTTTTTCTTCCATTTTCGGTTTTTCTTTTCGTTTTTTCTTCTTTTCTTTCGTTTCTAGTTAGATTAGATAAATCCCTACTACATATAGCATAAACTGTATCACATGTTATCTGACTAGTAGGATTGCCAATAAAAATATAATTATTAATATTATTATATGCAAGTACTTAGGTATAACAATTACTACGTCCATTAAATATTTGAAGTTTAAAATATAGGGTGTTTTACCTACAGGGCATCCCAAACTTGATAGCACCTTAGGAGAATCTAGGAAACGAATATAAATATCGTGCTGTGCTATATTCTGTGAGAATGTATGGTCTTGTGCTTGTAAGCTATGAATTGTTTTAGGTTGTCATTTTATTGTTGTAACAATTTTATCGTCTTGATTTATGCTGTTTTTTTTTTCTATATACACATAGTTTTAGCTATTATTTGAAAGCTTTGTAAATAAGAATTTTCTGTTCTTTTACAATGAAGCATTTTTTTATTTGATTATTTTTGTGGTATAACAGACTTAAAAAGTATTTTATACAGGGTGCCCTAAAAATATCTATCGATGGGCCTTTCCAAAAAATACCAAAAGTTACTTTTGTCAAATAAAACACCCCGTATATTATTAAACCAGATGATAGGGCAGGCCAAAATTCCCGATGTATTAGTATAACATGTTCCTATACCTATGTTCAATCGCTATAAATAAGAACAGCTTAAATAAGCTAGAACTGAGTACTAAAAAATGAAATTAAAACATAGCAATAAAATTTTCTCTTGCGACTAATAGATTAGTTGTTTAGGCTCTTTACAAGTAGATACTGATGAATTGTTGTCATCAATATGGTCAGTTGTAGCTCCTTGATCTCTGCTGGATCCAATTCTTAAGAGGCGCGTGCCACCTTATTTCATACTTTTCACTTAAACACTTCTTTTATAATCTTGCCCCAGAGATAGAAATCCAGGGGTGTAAAATCATGGACCATTACGTCTTATTCATCGATCTTCAAATATTAGGCTCCTTGTTTACTTCATATGTACAATGCGCAGAAGCTTCATCCAATTGATACCAAGAACTTTGGGACACATTAAGAGGCAAGTTATCCAAAAAGTTGGAAAAAGTTGTCCTAAAATTTCTAGATATTTTTGGGACGTTAAATATTCGTCAAAAATCTAAATTGAAAATTTGTCATTCGTTAACAAACAAAACACATTAAAACTAAATTTTTGCTGATATCCCCTTTCTTTAATATAATGTGGATTTTCCTGAGCCCAAAAATGATTGTTGTGCCAATTAAATTCACCCTCACTTGAAAATTTGGATTGGATATTGAGGCATGAAGAAAGGCATGGAAATCCCTAAGACGGTTATTTCATTTTCTTCACTCCAGTCACTGGTTGTTTTTGATCTCTTCCTTAAATCTCCTGCAGGTTATTATCATAATTTGTTGGCACTCACCATGAATATAAAACAAATTTGAAATAACTTCATTTGTGTAACTATTGTCCATTTTAATCAGATTTAACCAACCTGCCAAGGTGTCATAGCAACCTATCTATATTAATTTTAAATTTTTAGTAGCGAACATAAATTTCTTATCAATAGAAATCGTTATAAGTCAAAAACGATTGAACACGGGTATAGGAACATGTTATACTAATACATCGGGAATTTTCTGCCCTATCATATCATCTGGTTTAATATACGGGCCGTTTCATTTGAAAAAAGTGACTTTTGGTATTTTTTTAGAAAGGCCCACCAGTGCATATTTTTTGGGCACCCTGTATAAATTTTTTTTTTGTCTGTTATGCAGCCAAAATACCTGTATACTGTTTAAATATTTTGAAAATTTGAGCTCGTTTTATCCATAGATATCCACGCTATTTGATTTTTGATTCTTACTGTTTTGGCCGCAAAATATAACAAAATAATTAATATCTAAGAAACAATGACAGATGAATATAGAACATAGTTAATAAAAGTTACTCAGAATTAACCGGACAATCAAAAAATCGAATAATATACAGGGGGTTTGCGTTTAAAGTTCTAATGTTAGTATCCGGTATAAGTAGAACTGGCAACGCCGCATACTCAAAAATATTTTTAGAGGCTAGAATGCTATGTCGTATCGCCATTTCTAAAATTTCAGCACGATATTTATATTCGTTTCCTAGATTCTCCTAATGTACCATCAAGTTTGGGATTCCCTGTAGGTAAGACACCCTGTATTTAAACTTCAAATATTTAATGGACGTAGTATTTGTTATACAAGTACTTGTATATAATAATATTAATAATCATATTTCCATTGACAATCCTACTAGTCAGATAACATGTGATACAGTTTATGCTATATGTATTTCTTAGTAGGTATTGATCTAATCTAACTAGTTAACAAAATAAAAACAAAAAATGAAATGACAAAATTTTAAAATAAAATAAACGAAAGAAAGAACGAAAAGAAAAACCGAAAATGGAAGGAAAAGGAAAAGAACAAATACCGAATATAAATAGAGTTTTTAAGCCACCGAAATTTTCAGCGCTTAACGTTTGCAGTTAGCAGTGAAGTTTGGCGTACGGAGCGAGAAATCTAGCCAATCACAGTTAATTCTTACACACATCAGATAATTGAAAATAGCCGAGCTAAACGAACCAGCACGATCGTATCTGTAATGTAGGTAATCTAATATACATATGTACGTGACATCGCTTCGATCCCATCATTCCTTACCACAAACCACAACCGTATGGTTATGTAGTACATAGCTAACAGCACCTGTTAAGCAAGCCAAGTGTTGTTATTTAACTTGCGTCAACAGTTCATGAGGCTTTTATGTTCCTCGATTGTAGGTTAATTTTACTGATTCTTTTATTTACTGAGTGAAGGAATTAAACGAGCTTTTCACTGTGGTAATTTGGCGTTTATTTCTCCAAATCACACAAACTTGTTTAGTACACGATTTTACAATAACATACTATAACATAACTATTCACTACTGATTTTACAATCAAAGCTAATCACTAAATTTGTTTAATACATTTGCTGGGTGCCTTTTTTTAGGCAATGCTATTTGTTTCACTCCGACGGAGAGAAACCACGTGCATTTGTTGACATATACCTTGCTTTTCGAAGCCAAAAGTCTAGTGTAGTAGAAGAAAGAAAACTGCATCATCTGACAGCAAAGTTACGCCCCCGCTGTCACGACGCTTAACCAACAATGCATTCTGATAGGCCACACAACCGCCATGTTTTCTCCCAACCAATTGGACGGCAATAAACAAACTGTACCATGCCGTGTCACCCTCCTAGAGCGTCAAAAACGCCGTCAGAGGGTATTCTAATATACAAGATTTCTAAAAATATACTTTTAACATCTAAACGTGGAACATTGCTTTTTCCTGGAATAACGGTCGACTAGCCGTTTATTATTTAGGACATAATAATATATGTATTTTAAGAGATGATATTTGCAAGTTTTATGCCTATCCCGGCGATAACACTATATTCGTTCAGCAAACATTGATACATTTTGCTCCTTTATTAAAATAATATTGAAATCAGATATTTAACAGTACTATTGATTCTAAAAACATTTGTTGCGTTTAATTATATTATTTTTAATGCATTTGGATGATCGTTTCCCCAACAGCACCCCTTAACGTAGTGGCAAAGGATTGTTTAAACGGCGTTTGCCCCGTCTAAAGTGAACTGAAAACCCCCTGTCCAATAGGTGGTTTTGATAATATGTAGTTTCGAGTTTAGACTTTGGCGGCGGCGTTTTCCATTCGGGGGCTTTTAATAATTGGCTGTCATTTGATGGGCGAGCTTTGACAATATCACTGTACACAGGTTAGCTACTATAGGACGCTTGTGGGGTTTCTATTATACTGGGCTAATAATCTTGAGTATACAGATTGCTTTTAAGTAATAGTGTAGCCGTTAGGTTTTTGATCTTAGTGTTAAGCTCCAAATTATTTTTTTCGGTCTGACCAATTCTGAATCCTAGGAATGTTACATGCTCGTGAACAGTAAACAGAACTGAATGCATAGTACTATTTGGAGGAATATCCTCAGTATTCCTATGTATGTTCTCAAGAGCATCAAGAACTTCGCTAAGTAATCCCTCTGTAGTTTGCGAGATGACACTGCTGACTTTGATTGGGCTAATATTTTGACTATTATTAGTTGGGTTAGTTTTCTTTGTCTTACGCACAAAAAAACCTGGGCTGGAACTGCATCTGGGCCGTTTTTGGGAGCATGTGGGAATTGGGTCAATTGTTTTATTGCCACATACATTGCCTACATCTGCCTTGGAAGTATCTGAGGTGAGCTGTATGTCAGTGAGCGCATGAAGGAATTTCGTGGTTGAAAAATCTGTTTCGAGTTAAAATTAGCGTACCTAAACTATGCTAAAACTCTGAGTTGACCTATTATTATCATATTCTTTTTTTTTATTTCACTGTTGTCCAAATTTTTATTTTTATCGTTGGCTCCAATAATTGAATTTATTTCCGCTTGGCTTAAATTCATATATCCTAAAGAATGACATATTTTTACTTTTAAGGAAAAACTACGTTTTTTTCTACCGATTTATTTATCCCATCACTGTTTTCACTCATTTGTTTATTTATTTATTGACGGCCAGTGCCATTTTTTACAAATAACATACAAAATTAAATAGTAAGGACTATATCTAAGACTAAGACTAGAAATAAAACGATAACTAAAGCTAGCATGCATAGTTTGTTAATGTGTGAATAGGTTCTATAATAACAACTTCACAAGTACTACTACTAAACTAAGTATAAAAAAGAAAAGACTTGACATCAACGTCCACCCATTCGCAGTCCAACAGCGTTCACCTCATATAGCTGTTTAACAAAATTCTTAAGGGGACAAAAGAAGTTTAAGCGTTGTAGCTGATTCTGGTTAGCGAGAGACACTAACCTGGGAAGAAAGGAATTACAACCATAGTTGGTGCGGTGACATGGTTGGGAGAAAGTTTGAACGTTTCTTGTATTGACAGGGGTACATGCAAGGTAACACTAGAGGTAAGGTATGGACAGTCGACAATAGAGTTAATGATTTTAAAGAAAAGGAGAAGATCATGGATACTTCTTCTATCATGAAGTGGTGACATACCCAGTATCTGACACATTCTCTCGTAGTTATATTCAGTGTCTCTGAAAAATAAGTGGATATGGTACATAAACTTCCTCTGCACGCGCTCAATTCTGTTAACATGACAGGCATATTGAGGATTACACACAGAGGCTGCATACTCCAAACCACTTCTGACAAGGCTGCAAAAGAGGATTTTAAAGGAACGAATGGTCATGAAATCTCCCGTAGTTCTGCTTACGAATCCCAGCATTCTCAACGACTTGCTCACTAGTGTAGATATATGAGTAACAAATGATAATTTTGAGTCGAGAATTATACCCAGATCTCTCATGTTGTCAACAGAAGTTAAAATTGTGCCGTCTACATGGTAATCGTAAATAGTTTTTAATTGCCGACGAAATACCAAGAGATTGCACTTTAAGGTGTTAATATGCATACCATTGTCATGAGACCATGCTACAAATCGGTCGAGGTCATCCTGCAAAGCAATGCAGTCCTGGGGAGTTGAGATAACTTTGAACATTTTTAGGTCATCCGCGAATAGAAGGAACTCAGAAGATCGAAACAAGGTGTAACGTCATTGACGAAGAGGTTAAAAAGAAGAGGACCTATGTGGGATCCCTGGGGGACTCCCGATGGTACTAGTATCTCTCGCGATAGAAAGTTATTAATTTTAACTATCTGGATCCGATCAGCAAGATAGCTAGTTATCCAGCAAAGCATAGATCCAGATATCCCCATAGTTTCTAGCTTTCCAACTAATATATTGTGCGGGACCTTATCGAAGGCCTTGGAAAAGTCGGTGTAGATTGAGTGGACCTCCGCCCCACACTCCAATGCCTGTGTTATAGAGTGAGTGTAAGACAACAAAAAATTTAATTCGGTATTTTTGCCCACACAGAATCCAAATTGCTGGGTGATGACCTCGATAGTCAATAGCGAAGTTAGATATTTAGTTACAAGATTTTCAAAAACTTTAGGGATTGTATTAATGATAGAAATTGGTCGGTAGTTTTTTTATGTTAGATTTATCCCCCGATTTATGAATGGGAACGACAAAACTTGATTTCCAGAATGTAGGGAAGAATCCGCTCTCTAGAGATTTATTGAATATGATATGTAAAGGCCTTGCAAGTATGAAAGAGCAGTTTTTAAGAAAGATGGGATAAATATTATCAGGGCCAGGTCCTTTGTGTGGACTCAGACCACTAAGCTCTGTATAGATTTCAGATATGGATATTGAGCACTTGCTTATATTATGGTGTTATCACTACTCTTATTACAGAATGTATCGCGGCTGTACTTAACACATAAATGGATTAAAAGAAGGAGCAAATTTAATTACGTCTGCACATTTAAAAAATTATGACTTTTGGGCAGTTATTTAAAGTGATAAGTGTGGTTTTATTTATTAGCCCAAATCCTCTCTAGACAATCGTTGATTATGGGCATCGGTTTAGTAGGGATGACCACAATTTCTGATTTTTATTTTTATTTATTTATTGATTCTCGAAATTAAAAAAAAAATACATTTTTACGTACGTCAATGAAATTACTCTACACTACATAATATTACACAATACTAAGATAAAATACAATAAAATGACATTACAATAGGACCAGTTCAAAATACACGCAAGAAATTGTCCTACGTTATTAGTTGAACAAGCACACGTTAGAATTATTCAGTATCACCCAGGTATTCCTCAAATGAATACTAAGCTTTTTGTAACAAAGATCCCTTTATATGTGTTTTATATTTATTTGTACTATATTGTTTAATTTCATTAGCTAACTTGTTAGAATTTTGCAGCCTAGTAGTTTAATGAGAAACGACTTTTGGTGAACCACAGTCAAAGGCCTTTGATAAATCGCACAGAAGTGATCCCACAAAAAGACTCCTTCGTAACCTTCAATAATTTTACTCAAACAGCGGCAATGGCAGACTGTGGAGGATCTTCTATATAAATACCTCCACTTCGCCATGCCCTCAGTTTAAAACTAAAGGAACGCACAGCACGCGTGTTGAATTAAAAGTATATCTATGTGTATATGACAAAATGGTTCATAGTCTATATGGCTTGGTGTAAAAATTAGTTTGTTATAATGTCTGTCGGTTCTCATAGTAGACTACCCGTCTAAAATAAAACACCGGGTTCGAAATAAAGATGGAATTTATATAAACTGTTACAACCAGTTACACAATCGTACATGGATCTAACATAAAAAACTTATCAAGGAGTATTACTCGTAAACTACCCGATCGCGCGCGTGACGTCCGGTTTAAAAGTCAGTGGTATTCCCAGGTAAGTTCAGGTTAAAACATACAGGATGGCCCATTTGTGTGACAATGTGTAATATATCGGCTCTTTTATTTGAGATATCAAAAAAAAGTTTTTACAAAAGTTGTAGGGTGTAAGCAAATACATATTCCAAAATTATTTTGAAGTAGGTATACAGAGTAGTCCAAAAAAGTGGTACAATAAAAATATTAATTTTTTTAAATGCAACACCCTATATATTTTATCATTTTTAGATTCCCCACGAAATTATCCATTCGACGCTATATTTGGTTTCTAAATTTTTTACAACGTTGCCAAACAAAATGAAAGATTCTAAAAATTTTAAAAACATAATGATTTAAAATAATCTGTATTTTCTTAATTAGAAAATCTAAAGTACCAAATGTCTTGCAAACTCAAAGTATAGGGATAGAAGAGCTATTTAAAACAATAAAGTGGTCGAATTTTTATACCGGGTGTTTTTTGTTGACATCTGAATAAAGAAAATTTTAAAATACAATAACTCTGTTTATTCTAATAGAACACCCTATATTTATTAGGCTCATCCTATAGAAAGAGAAAAAACTGTGATTTTCCTTTTTCCATAAAACCAAAACAAATGCAATTATTACAATTTTTAACGTCCATTTGAAATAACTTAAACTAGCCCATACAATAATACACTTTGCCAAGACTGCAAAAGGGAACGATCTTATTCCTAGTTATCTATACAAATGTTCGAAGTGGCCCCCATTTACTTCTATACACATTTCAACAAGTTTTTTCTGATTGATTTCTGATTCTGGTTTTCATATCCTCTACTGTCGTAGGAGAAATGTTATATAATGTATCCTTCACGTATCCCCAAATACTAAAATCCATTTTTGTTAGATCTGGGGACCTGGGTGGCCACAAAACTGGTCCGTGTCTCCCTATCCACCGCTCACCATAAGTTTCATTTAAATGATCAATAATTTGTCTTGTAGAGTGAACGGGTGCCCCATCGTGAAGAAACTACACTTGTTCCTTAAGTGCATGTGGAACGTGGGCAATTAATTGTGGCAAGTGATTTTGTAAGAAGTCCAAATATACTCCACCTGTTACTCTACCCTCTAAAGAATATGGCCCAATCACATACTCCCCTATCACCCCTCCCCAAACATTTAAAAACCACCTATTTGCAATGTATTCTAACAAAATGGGGATTAGTAGTCGCATAATAATGAAAATCGTGCCTATTTACGTTCCCATTTTTGTGAAAAGTTGCTTCATCACAAAAAGCACATTATTTGCAAAAATTCCATTGTTCTCTCATTTTATTTTGAACCCGCTCACAAAAAATTACTCGTTTATTATAATCCCCTTCATTAAGCTCTTGTAACACACATGGTATGGATGAATTTTATGGGCCTATCCTTTGAACTGATGATCTTGCAGTATCAGTTTGTTGTGCAAGAGGTCGTTGACCGATATGGGGATCTTCAGTGATGGCCAATAAAACATTTAGCTCATTCTATTCCGTACAGTTTTTCTTTTATTATTTTTATTATAAGCTACACTTCCTGTTCTGTCAAACCTCTCCATCAATTTTTCGAAAGCTCGTTTTTTGGGTTGTCGCTTGTCTGGATATTTTGCGTCATAAAGTCTTGTTGCAAATAATGGATTGTTGTCAATAGCACCAATAATGTAAATCATATCAATCACTTCAGAATTAGGAAAATTCATTTTTTAAATATTTAAATTAATTACTACAACTAGAATATTATTGTAACTACAGAATTCGTTTTGGGATAAATATATGATGCCTACTCTGACATTACAAATTGTAATTGCATTTGTTTTGGTTTTTCGGGTCATGGCTAACTAGAAAAAGCAAAATCACAGTTTTTTTACGAAAATTTAAGTAAAAATCGAAATATTGGCAAAACTATTGAAGATACGTATAGGGATGATTTAACAAGAATAAAATGGAATTAAACTCTCTATAGGATGAGGCTAATAAGTATAGGGTGTTGTATTTGAATAAACAGACTTTTTGTATTTTAAAATTTTCCATATTCGGATGTCAACATAAAACACCCTGTGCAAAAATTCGACCACTTTATTTTTCTAAATAGTTCTTCTATCCCTATATTTCGAGTTTGCAAGACATTTTGTATTTTAGATGTTCTAATTAAGAAAATACAGTTTATTTTATACCATTATGTTTTTCCTAAAATTTTTAGAATTTTTCATTTTGTTTGGCAACGTTGTAAAAAATTTAAAAACCAAATATAGCGTCAAATAGATAATTTCGTGTGGAATCTAAAAATGCTAAAATATAATAATATAGGGTGTTACATTTAAAAAAAATGTATCTTTTTATTGTATCACTTTTTTGGACTACTCTGTATACTTCAAAATAATTTTAGAGTTTATATTTGCTTATACTCTACAACTTTTGTAAAAACTTTTTTTTGATATCTTAAATAGAAGAGCCGATATACTACTTTGTCACAAAAATGGGATTAAGCCTGTGTTCACAACATGTTTTTAATTTTTTGTCTTCTAGCTAATATCGCATAAATTAACGTATGCTTTTACGTTCTTTTCTTGGTTAGGCGAGTAGTATGGTTTCCTAAGCGATGACTTTTCTTGTATGCCTCTGTGGTTTGTTTTTGTTTCATGGTAGTATTTTATTTTTGTTTCTTGTTCGTCAGGGTGGGGTATGTCTTCTGGTAAAGTTTTAGATATGTATAGTTTAGAAGCATTGTCTTCAAAATATTTCTGAAATAGATTTAAGATTATTGGTTTCAATGTTTCGTTTTTAAAGTAAAGGTAATATGTTTTGCCAGATAAGAAAAATATTCTTTTATTATTTTACAAGAAAGCTCTTCTAGAGGGTTATTCGCAAGGATTGTAAACAGTCTGTGTTTATCAAGTTGTTGGGTAGGCTCGACTTTGTTTTAGTTGTCATGTGAGTATCTAAATATAACTTGATACTTTTAGGTGTTCACTGCTTTATTTATTTCAGGTTTTCCGATGATAAGGCTTTCATAGTTTGAGTGTACTGTTTGTGTTTGGGTCTTATTAGAGGTGTGACGATATAACTTCCACGGTTAAAAATAACCGGTTATTAAGAAATAACTGTCGCTGCCGGTGATCCAATATTGTCTGAAGCAGTTACCAGTTATTGGCGTTATTGCATCGAGCCAGGAGCGCGCCGCGGCGCCGGTGACATGTTGCCTGCGTAGGATTACACCGTATACGGTTCTTTTAAATAACTGGTAGACAAATAACCGCTACTATTTTTCACTGATATTTCAATATTTCTTGATACTTTGATATTATGTTATATATAATTCCATATCGCTGGTTGCGGTATGCGTTCGGAGTTATTTTAAACGATGAAAATATCGACATGCTTTAAATCGAGCCATCAAGTAGGTATTTGAACTTGATCTAGGACGGCAGTTTTTAGGATTTAGAAATTCTAATTCCCCTACGACCGACCGAATCGACGCTTGTTGATGTTGCTTGTTTTGTTGTAACGTGTGGCATTGTTTATTGTTTGTTTTTGTGTTTAATCTTTAAATTTAAAGAAATAAGAGGAATTATAGGACATAGAGATAGTGCATTAGTTATGTAATATGTAAACATTTAAAATGTGGTATTTAAATCGTTGTTTTAAATCACAAAATTATATTTTCATTATTTCTTAGTTTTCTGTATATTTTATAATAATAATATTTCCATAAAATATTTAAATAATAGAAAAAATCGTTTATTCGACAATGAACATCATAAAATTAAATATATTTAATATAACTGGTAACTGTTTAAAATAACAGTTAATCTAAAATAACAGTCACCGGTATACCGGTGATTTCAAAATAACTTATAAGGCCATTTCTAGGTCTTATCTAGAGAATGAGTGTTAATTGCTTTATTTACATGACATGTTTAATGTAACTTTTAATGTATAATAGTTTTTTAACGGTTTAAGTTCACTTTTAGTGTTTCTGTTTTATCCAGGGGATGAGTGTTAATTGTTTTATTCGCGTAGTTTTTTCGGATTTTTAATATTTATTTTTTGGTGTTTCTCTTTCGAGACCTAGATGTTGTAAAATGTTATCTAAATCTTGTAGATCAATGTATGAGATTTCTTTGGATAACTCAATATTTCGTAAGATGGAAACATGATCTTCGCCCTCGATATTATTTACCTGATTTGGGATATGAGATAGTGGCGTTACTATCATTGCGACAAAATTCAAATACACAGGGTGTTTGGGAAAACAGTTACAGATCTTCAAAAAAATTTACACCCACTAAAAAACATCAACACAAATCAAAACAGGCCTCTTCTCGGTAATTACTAGCTTCGAAACGAAGTCGGATCGAAATTGCGGTTTACACCATTAGATAATATATCTCAAATATCTTTTTCTACAATCCATCTTCCCATACCTAAAAAACTTAGAAATTGTAGATTTTCGAGAAAAACTAAAAATCGCAATTTTTTTAAATTGATTTTTATTTTCCTCAAAATATGTAAAATGTTTGAAATTTCTCTTTATTTTTTTTTTATTTGAAATATTTTATGAGGTACGTATTTTTTCCATCCATATTTGGTTTACTCGATCCCCCCGTCATTCTGAAACAACTTGCACTGAAGGAAAATTAAAAGTTTTCCACTAATATTACAGATGTTTAAGTTTTTGAGCCGCGAAAACTGCCAAGAAAATCAAGAATATTCGGATTTCTCAACAATATAAAATAAAAAGAGTGGTCTGTGACCCAAGCATGTGTTTGTATTTGGTAAAACTTACATTTTTGATAGATGTCAAGGTGTCAGAAAACTGGTGTTTTAATTTAGTTTTTAATGTTATATTACATGTTGTTTAACTTAAAAAATGTGATATTTGTTTAAAAAAAATCTTTTCTTTTCGTGGACGCACTAATTTTTCTACAAATAGCCGTATTTATTTTATATAATTTAACATGTAAAAGTCATTGTAATATTTATTTCTAAGAACCACGCACATAAAGAGTGATTACGTTCTTTTTGAACAAATAGGATCCAAGTACGTAGTTTTTTAGTGATTCTGTATGAGTTTTAAAATATCTATTTACGATGCGGTCTTTTATTTGTTGCCCATAGGATACACTTATAGGGACCATATACCTAAGGGTAATTACGTTGTTTTTTTTATACCGACGCTTTTTTTGCCCATAAGACCCACGGAATTGTGCAAAAGAATTATCTTCCGTTTTATTGTATATTGTTAATTTATGTTGCTCAAAAGCTAATTCTTAACTGAAGTTAATGAGGATTCCGGATTTGAAAAGTGCGTTATTTTTAATTGTGACAATTTGGCTAATTTCTGTGTTTATTTTATACAGGATTGAAAATAAATTAGGTAAAAATTTAAAACTCTTAACCAACCAACTCTGGCGATGTTATTTAATGTTATGTTTAGTGTACCGGGCAGGGCCGCGCCAGGTGTTTCTGCCGCCGTGTGCAAACGATAAGTGGTCGCCCCCTATTACCCCTATAGGGACGTTTATACTTTTAAGTTTTAATAAAAAACTATAAAATTGTGTATTACATTTTTACAGCAGAAATAAAATAACGCATAAAAAAAAACCTTAAACAAAATATTAAACTTAAGCAACTGAAAAGTAATATATTATATAATTAAAACAATAAAATAACAACTCCGAGAAATTAAAATAAAATATTATGCATAAAACGTAGGTATTTATAGAAAAGGCATTTGCCTTGCCTTAATTGTTGCAAAATCCTTAATAATTTGGTCTACATTTAGTTGTTCACATAAGTAACTCGGATTCAATCGAAATGAATGCCAAATTATTAAGTCTCTCCTGGTTCATCGAGGATCTTAAGTAATTTTTAATCAGCTTTAGCTTTGAAAATGATCTTTCTCCGCTTGCAACTGATATTGGAAGGGTTAATATAGGATTCTTAAAGCAATCGAAATATTAGGGAAAGGTATCAAATAAGTAATTTTTAAAAATATATTGCCAAACTTTTAAAGGGCATTTTTCATTCTCTCAAAAAGGAAAAATTGACAATAATTCATCACACAGTTCAAGAGCATCAATATCATTTTCACCTCTAGATTCATCACGTAATTTTAGACTTAAATCAGCACAATATTTTATAAGATTTTTTTATCAACACATTTTAATTTTGTGAAGTCATACAAAAAGCCAAATACAGTGGTATGTTCTTTTATTAATGTAAATCTTTCACTTATTGATGCTATAGTGGTATCAAGAATGGCATAGTAAAAATTTACTTTAAAATTCATTTTTTGATCAACTATGGGCTCATCTTCGCCTTCATAGCCAAACTGCCTCTTTTTTGTTCTTTTCCTTAAGGGTCTATTTTCATTAAATACCGGATCCAAATCTAAATCTTTAGCGATTTTTGTAGCATTATCTAAATAAATTTCAAATTCAGCATCAGATCTTTTTTCCATAAAATATTAATGTAAATTTTTAAGCTCATTTAAACAGTCTTTCATATGGATATCGGTTTTCTGTAATAATTTACTTACAACATTGATTTTCGTTAGTATGTCATACCATATAGAAATAGATAAAGCTGTCTGCAGAAATTTTTCTTACTTCGTTTTTAACTAATTCTACTACAGATGCATTTAGTGTAGGAGAAATATTATTTCTCCTAATATTGGATTTTAATTGGTGCCATATTAGCTCAATAGGATTGAATATACAATAGTATGGAGGAAGACGCAACACTGTATGTCCATTTTCTGCTGCAAGTTTGTCACACTCGTATTCCTTATTTATTTTAAAAGCTTTTAATACTTCTAGCAGTTCTCGTTTTTTGTAAATTTCTTCAAAATATAAATCATTTTCAATCATAAAATTTTGAATTTCTGCTTTTGTATTATTAGGATTGGGAATGATTTTTGCTTGCCGACTATGATAACTAGCATTGTCCATTACAATGACGCTATTTTCAGGTATATTTTTAAGTAGTTTATGTTTAAACCAATCTTCAAAAAGTTGTGCGTCGGTATCTTAATGGTAATCTAAAGAAGAATCTGCTATGTTTTTAGCTGAAAGCAACAGACAATTTGGAACAAACCCTACCAAACCATACCTACTATATTATGTATTCCTAGAAAAGTAATAAAAACGATGAGAGGCAATCGCGGCGCGGCCTTTATAAAATAAGTAGTTACTTGATTTTCCGGTGTTATTTTTATTTTTATTGACGCCGGGATATTGCTATATTATATAGACAAAACATTTTATCGGGTGGCGGCCGTCGCGCGCCGCCCTTTTAGACTTGCCGCCCGTGTGCGGTGCACCCATTGCACACGTGGTTGGCGCGGCCCTGGTACCGGGTGTCCCAGTAAATTATGTTAGACTTGAACAAAATTCATATTAAAAAGGGGAAAATATAAAAAAACTGTTTTTTTTTGCATTTTAATAATTTGGAAATATATTGGTAGAGAAAGGTCAATGCTGTTGAAATACGAAAACTATACAGGGTGATTGATAGTGGATGGCCTATTAGACGTTTTGGACGAACTAACCAACGGATCACTTTGAAAATTTGGTTACATGCATAAGTGGACGTGCTCTCTCCTCTAAAAATATTTTTAACTATGCAGTGTTGCCGGTTCTACTAAAAAGTACTAGCTACTTTGATATTTTAAATAGAATACCCTGTATAGTATTTTTTTTTTTGCAGTGTTGCCGGTTCTTCTAAAAAGTACTAGCTACTTTGATATTTTAAATGGAATACAATGTATATTAATTTTTTTTTACAATCCCTATTAATTTCTTAATAACTTCTCTTAATATTTTCCTATGCCTATCTGTCATCGTTTTCGAGACAATAATTAATTTCTTTCTTTTTTTTCGCAAAACATGACCTTTAAAAACTGCCGATATTTTTGACTTCGTGACAGATTAGAACATGGAAATTTGGTGGAAAGTTAAGTAATATCCAAAGACATATTACTTTGTATCAATATCTTAATTATTATAGTACAGGGTGTTTCAAAAATGCAAATATTTTGTGATTTGGAAAAATTATCAAAATTATACTTTTGTCAATGGAACACCCTGTATTTTATCTCTGATCCTAAAAGCTGTTAAAATTTTCTATCTTTCTATGTATCATGTTCCTATGCCCATCTAGAATAGCTTTTGACTTAGGAGCATTTATTTGACAAATTTAATTCTTTCAATGAACAACAAGATATTTAAACGAATTCAAAGCAATTGAGTACATTTTTAAAATCTTAAGAATACTTAACCAAATTAAGTTGTTGCGTACAGGGCGATATACAAATAATTTTCCTTTCACTTTTTACAAAAGTACTAAAAAATTTTTTAAAATACCTAATTAATTTTTAATAAATGTTCAAAATGTTGCCCGTTGACATCTAAGCATTTTAAAATTCGAGTATTGACACCATTTGAAGTAGTTAGTCTAAGTTCTCTGATTTTATCGATGTCGATCAAGAGTACTTTTTTTTAGTTTTAGGTATAAGCTGTCCAAAAATATTATTATTATGCCTCTATCGTACAGGCTGTAAAAAATAGCATTACTGTGCTAGAGCTAGTCCGTCCCTGGCAAACTAAACGAGCTGAATGTGATTAAAAGGGCCCATTTTAAGTATACTTACCTTGTAACCAACATTTTAGAAAATTATTAAATGTCACCTAGTACTGCAAAAGTTATTTAAAAACAAACGATTTCCAGGAACGTCCTTTATGGGCTCGTGTCTCCGTAGGGGGGCCGTAGGAAAAAGAATGTATAAGAACTTGTCAATCTATATCCGGGAGATTGCCCACATATTCTGGAACACCCTGTACCGGGTGTCCCACTAAGAATGGCTGTCAGCCGTATCTCAGATGTGTTTGTCGTATGGCTTGCGAAAAAAAAAAAATATTAGGTTAAGTGGTCATGAAAAATTGCTGGAAATTAATTTCAAGTTTCTCAGACTGGCGCTAGAGGGAAGATATCTTAATTATTATAGTACAGGGTGTTTCAAAAATGCGAATATTTTGTGATTTGAAAAAATTATCAAAATTATACTTTTGTCAATGGAACACCCTGTATTTTATCTCTGATCCTAAAAGCTGTTAAAATTTTCTATCTTTCTATGTATCATGTTCCTATACGGGTAAATATCACGAAAGTGAGACATTCCATGTCTCTTACTATAAAAAAATTTAAAAAATATGATTTTGAGTAAAAATTACGGAGTAGATCCTTCATAAATATGTCCTTTTCTAATACTACAACACAACTTTTTAGCATAATTTTATTTTGTAACAATAAAAGAAAAAGTATGATACAAATATCAGTCCCGTGGCAGGTCTCCGTGCAAAGTTATTGCCGTCTCCGTCCTGTTAAATGTTAGAGAATGCCCCTCGCGGTTGGGAAGTACCGACACGATGGCATGAAGGTGACGGCGCGCGGTGTGGCGGCAGAGCTTCTTGAGTTGTCGATTGGAGAACAAAAGTGCTCAGTTGTGAATATTAATAAGTTCTTGGACTAATAAAAGGTCATTTTTAAGTAAAGCCGTGTATTTCCATTCTGACAGACAACATCAGAAGTGGTCGTAACTCAGTGCCTGCATTGTGCAAATTATTGTGTTTGCTTTTAAAGATTATAATTTTGTTTAATTGTGCAATAAGTGATTTTTTTTTGGTCTCTCTCGCTATGCCTAAAAAGAGGAATAGACAAAGTAATAGTAGTAGTAGTAGCAGCTCGACGACAAGCTCTTCACATAGTTCGTCCAGTGACAATGCATATTCACATTTATCTCGTACATCGAAAAAGCACCGTAAGTCTAGAAACAAAAAGAGAAGTTATACGCCTCCTGCCAGCCTGGTGAGTACTGATACCTTTACATTGCCTAAGTCAAATATTGAGAATTTTCGAAATATGGAAAGTATGACTTTCATTCCCGAATTTGACCCGTTAATCTGTCAAGTTGATCAATGGCTCGAAATTATTGAACATAATTCCAAAAATTACGCATGGAATGATAATTTTACCGTTTATCAAGCTTTAACGAAATTACGGGGAACCGCACACACATGGTACGCAAGTTTTATCGAAAGTGAACCGGGATGGTCTCAACTTGTTTGGAGTCAATGGAAATCCATTTTACAAAATACTTTCCAAAGTTCGAAGAATACTTACAATATTTTTATGGATATTGCAAATCATAGACCTGAGATTGGCTCATCTCTTTACGAATTTCATTTTAACCATCTGGCAAAAATCAATAAATTGCGATCAAACTTTTCTAATTCAGATAAAGTTTCATTGATAATAGGGGCCATAAATGATGAACACATTACTTCAGCAGTGGAAGCCGCAGGTATTAAAGATCCGAACATATTAGCTGTTTATTTAAAAAACAAATATTTCAAATTGAATAAGCAGGCGATTAATTATAATTTTAACCCTAATAAGGCAGGTCCTTCACGTGTTCCATCCACAGCCTATAATAATCCTAAGGGAGGTTACAAGAATAATAAACAATGTAGCTGTTGTGGTTCGTTGGGACATTCCAAACAGTTATGTAGACATCGCCATAAAATATGTCGTTTTTGTAAATATGTGGGGCATATAGAAAAAAATTGTTTTAAAAAGAAAGACTCTGGATATTCACACAACCAAAATGTAAAATCAGCGGTGTCACGTTTTAACGATAAAGCCGAAGATAAGACCGAGTTTGTTAAAAGTATCAAATTCAACAATAACAAAAATAAGTTTAATAAATTTATTTCTGTAAACACACATAATTACCAAGCGTTTATTGATTTCGGCAGTGATTGTTCTTTGATTTCGAGAAAATTAGCTGAACGCTTTGGTCTCATAATACGACGTCTTGAAAACAATATTAATCTTTATGGATTTTTGGGTCATTCTTCAACAGTAGAGGAATATGTAGACGCGAAAGTTAAAATTGATTCTGTCACATTAAATATAACATTCTACGTTTTGGCCACCGACTGGAATATTGAGTTGTTAATAGGAAGAAACTTTACAGAAAATACAGATATTGTCTATTACAGAATCGATAATACCTTGACGTTTCAGTATAGGGAAGATGTTTCAAAGAATATTATTACAGGTGGTTTAACACAAGTTCAACCTACTAATTTAGAGACAATTTTAACCAAGCATAAGGATTGTTTTTTCCAGTCATTAAAGACATTGAAGACCTCTCACACTGTCATGATGAACATCGATCTGCTAAGTACAAATATTGTAAGACATCGACCATATAGAGTGGCGGAAGCAGATAAAACAATTTTAAGGGATACGGTTAAGGAACTTTTAGACGCTCAGATTATAAGAAAAAGCAATTCACCTTATGCAAGCCCGTCATTTTTAATTGATAAGCAAGATGGTCAGAAGCGCTTAGTAGTTGATTTTCGCCAGATTAATAAGCTTACGAAGAAAAAACCTGCATTGTTACCGATTATCGAAGAAATAATTGACAATATGTCAAACTGCAAATATTTTACTTCCTTAGATTTAGCGGCTGGATATCATCAGATACCAATGGCACCAGACTCAATTCAGTATACTGCATTTGCTACCTCTGAGGGACATTTCGAATATTTGCGTTGCCCTTTTGGCTTAAGTAATGCGCCAGCAGTTTTTCAAGAAATGATGACTGAAATACTCCAGCCATTACGAACATTTCATATTATACCATATTTAGATGACATTTTAATACCCTCTGACACTATTGAGCAAGGACTGGAGTTGCTTAGCAAAGTGTTGGAAATCTTACAGAAACATGGCTTAACAGTAAAAATGTCAAAATCTAAATTTTTGATGACAACAATTGCTTACTTAGGCTACGAAATTTCTTTTAACTGCATTACTCCCAGTAAACATAAAATTGAAGCGGTTAAATCGTTTCCCCTCCCTAAGAATCAACATCATCTACGTCAATTCTTGGGTCTCATTGGATTTTTTCGAAAATTTATTCCAAATTTTGCCCGCAAAACCGCTCCTTTGACTAGCCTTTTGAAGAAAGATACCATCTGGAAATGGACAAAGGAAGAAACGAAAATAATGAAAGAAATGAAAAATTTCATTATTTCCGAACCAGTTTTAAAGATTTTTGATCCAAAGCATACAACGATAGTCTACACAGATGCTAGTAGAGAAGGATTTGCCGGAATAC
Source organism: Polydrusus tereticollis (assembly GCA_963920685.1). NCBI lineage: Eukaryota > Metazoa > Arthropoda > Insecta > Coleoptera > Curculionidae > Polydrusus > Polydrusus tereticollis. The sequence goes on from OY987335.1 coordinate 54,174,563, forward strand.
TTACACAAATCGATAACAATTTGGAAAAACCAGTGGCGTACTTCAGTAAACAAACCACAAAGGAAGAAAAGAAATATCATTCATTTGAGCTTGAACTTTTGGCAATAGTGAAAACCTTAGAAAGATATAAATATTATTTATTGGGTAGAGAGTTTATTGTTATTACAGATTGCAATTCAGTAAAAAATGCATTAAATAAACAGAGTATAGTTCCGAGAATTGCGAGATGGGTTTTGTATTTACAAGATTTTTCATTTGAAGTTAAACATAAATCGGGAAATCAGTTACAGCACGTTGATGCCTTAAGTAGAAATTTTGTTGAAAATAGTCATGAGAAAACTGACCTTGAGGTACAAGAAGTATTTTTAATTGCGGAAGAGGATTACTTACGCGAAGTTCAACAAGCTGATGAAGATATAAAGAAGATTAAAGATATCCTGTTATCTGGTGATGATACTGATCAAAAAGACATTTTTACCGAGTTCGACTTAAGAGGGAACAAAGTATATAAATTAACGGCTTATGGAAGAAGATTGTACATTCCTAAAAATTGTAGATGGCAGATAGTAAAAAGCAACCACGATGATATAGGACATTTTGCGTTGGATAAAACTCTTGAACGAATTAAAGAAAGATATTGGTTTCCTAAAATGCGTAGATTCGTTCAGAAATATATTGAGGCTTGCATTCCGTGTTTGTATCATAAACATCATGGTGGTAAGAAACCTGGCTATTTACACTCAATACCAAAGTATGCAAGACCCTTCCATACACTTCACGCTGATCATCTTGGACCATTTGTAGAAACACAATCTGGGAATAAATATTTATTAGTCGTTATCGACGCTTTTACGAAATTTGTTTATTTAATGGCAGTGCCTGACACTTCCAGCAAATACGCTTTACAAGCACTAGAAGATATTTTCAAAACATTTGGTAACCCGAAAAGGCTAATAACAGATGCAGGAAAGGCCTTTGTTTCCAAAGAATTTATGAGATATACAGAAGAAAAGGGTATCAGGGTATTTACCACAGCAGTTGGCATGGCTAGAGGAAATGGACAAGTAGAGAGAGCTAATAAAACGATATTAGATGCATTGGCAACAATGGGTGCCACTTTAGAGAACGCTTCATGGGACGTTAATGTAAAGAACATTCAACATGGTATAAATAGTACGAAACACCGAATTACCGAAACAACCCCGGGTGAATTGTTGTTTGGTTATAAATTACGATTAGACGGAGATAAATATGTCACTGATGAGGACATTGACCCTGTCGATATTACTACTTTACGAGCTGTTGCTGCTAGAAGACTCGAGGAAAATCGAGAAAAACAAAATGAACAATTTAATAAGAAGAGAGGTCCACCGATTACATACTGCGTTGGGGATCTGGTTTTGACCAAGATTACAAGTTTTCCCAGCAATAATAAGGAGAGCAAGAAGTTGCTGGAGAAGTATAGGGGACCGTTTCGAATCGTTGAAGTGCTGCCCAACGACAGATATAGAGTAAAAGAGGACATTCATTCAACGCGAACACGACGTCCATATGAAGCTGTTGTAGGCAGCGAGCACATCAAACTGTTCAGATTTCAACAGGTATATGAATAGCGTATCTGACGCATAGTATATGGTAGGTAGCGTATCTGACGCAAAAATAATGACATTTTAATAATGTATTTGACATTTGTTTGTTAGCATATTTGATGCATACAAAAGGTTTAAATGAGCAGCGTTTTTGACGCTTATGTTTTTATTTGATGCATCCAAAAGGTTTTAATGAGCAGCGTTTTTGACGCTAATGTTTTATGTTCTTGTTGGTGACGTCACCCCTAGCTACTGTGCGTATTTGACGTATACAAGTATCTGACTTGATAATCAGCGTTTTTGACGTGTATAAGTATCTGACTTGATAATCAGCGTTTTTGACGTGTATAAGTATCTGACTTGATAATCAGCGTTTTTGACGTGTACAAGTATCTGACTTGATAATCAGCGTTTTTGACGTGTATAAGTATCTGACTTGATAATCAGCGTTTTTGACGTGTTCAAGTATCTGACTTGTTAATGGCGTTTTCGACGCAGACATGTTATGTTGAGTAAGGTGGCGTATTTGACGCACACTTAAAGTTATGTTTATTTACGTATCTGACGTAAGTTCTCGGAAGTTGCCACAAATTTGCCAGTTTCCGATCGAGGACGATCTTTCCGTCAGGATGGTCGAGTGCCGTCTCCGTCCTGTTAAATGTTAGAGAATGCCCCTCGCGGTTGGGAAGTACCGACACGATGGCATGAAGGTGACGGCGCGCGGTGTGGCGGCAGAGCTTCTTGAGTTGTCGATTGGAGAACAAAAGTGCTCAGTTGTGAATATTAATAAGTTCTTGGACTAATAAAAGGTCATTTTTAAGTAAAGCCGTGTATTTCCATTCTGACAGACAACATTATGTTGAAACTTATAAAATATCTCTACTGATAATGTTGTTTTACCTTTGTTTTTAACGCACCATTAAATGAATTAAGTATTGCACATATTCTACATAATGAATTCAAAGTTAAGTTTTTTGTTTTCCAATATTACTATTTAAAAGTCGGTCTCAGAAAAAATAATCAGTCCCGTGCTCTATACCACGCAAGCTCGGAATAAATAGTGGGGAGTTTTCAAGAATTCGTAAATCATGTGTATCAAATTATGCGTCCCGCCAGTTTGCTCTTAACCGTTGTAGGGTTAAGGTCAATTAAACAGTTTATTTGTGCTGTGCCGATATTGTGTGTTTGGGGCATTTGTAACCGACCAATAACCAGTCCCGTGGTAAGAAAAATATGATTGTTTCTTTATTAATTAATAATTTTTATTTTTGTATAAATTACTAGTACACTATGCCTGCCTGGAAACTACACAGTACTGCAGGATATTTAATTCATAGGATCTGATATTAAAATAAATGGGTAAAATGGTCAGGCCCGTAGCCGTCAAGCCCGTGTTAGTTTAGTAACACGGGAATGATGAGGATACACGGGACTTATCAAATAACATGTAATTTTAATGAAACATTAGTTTTTAGATACTATAAAATGGCAAGACAACAACGTGTAAGTGAGGAAGAAAGAAAGCGCCGTAAAAGAGAAAAGGAACGAGAACGCAGACAAAAGATACGCGAAGATCCAATTAAAAAGGCAGAGCAGCAAGAATATGAAAAACAAAAATATTTACGTAGAAGGGAAAGCAAAATAAGAAAAACTGTAGCCGAGATGACAGACCGAGAACATCGCAAGCAGAAAAAACAATGAAGAAAGTATTCACAGGCACACAGAATGTTAATTAAAAAAAATAATGAAGAAAATTATGAAAACAAAAATAATATACAGACAGCGGAAAATTTACAAAATGTGCCAGTTTGTGTAGATGGAAGAAGGCATTCTGCGCGAAAGAAAGCAATAAAAATAAATGTTCAACGTCATAGAGAAAAATTAAGAATGAAGGAGACTATACTGGACCTCGCTAGAAAAGTTCGAAAATATAAGAAACGTTTTCATCGTTTAAAGAATAAGTCAAAGACGACTAAAAAAAACGCTGGAGAAGAGACTTCGATGCACACACCTGTTACTCGAGTAAATAATTTCTTAGAGGAATCAAGAGCCAATGTTGCTATAGTCCTGCCACTCAGTATCGTAACAAGAAAATGTTTTCGTTTATTGCAAATAATTTGGAAGATTACTTTCCGGAAATGAAAGAAGTAACATAGAACTATTGTGAATCAGGTCACGGCAAGGGTGCTCCAGATGAGATAGGAGGAGTCTGTAAACGCACCTTAGATCGTATTGTTGCTCAAGGACACGATGTTGCCAGCTATAATGATCTCGTTGGTGTTTTGAAAGAAAATTGTCCTGGTGTTTTAATTTTGGAAGTATTTCCCTATGAAATAATACAGTTTTCTGAATTACTCAATAATAGTAAAATTATTCCCTTTGTTGGAACCATGAAGGTGCGTCAAGTGAAAGCAATTGTTGGTACTAAAAAGCTTTGGTTGCGAAAGTTATCCTGTTTCCAATGTTTAAGATTTTGTGAGCATTATGAATTGGGTATGCTCGACTACTGTGAAAAAAATACTGACAACGACTCGGATTGCAGTTCTACGACAAACTTTCCCATCAATACAGATATCTCAAGAAAACTTGATGTTAATGAAGTTTACAGTAGTTCTTCTGATGACGATATACCTTTAACTCGTTATAAAGATTTACCTTTCCTCAAAGGCGATTTATTACGCTCACCAAAGAATACATCTAAATTTGATGTTAATGCTGAGCCATCTACTTCAAAACCTTAACCAGTTATCCAAATAGGAACATATGTATTAGTTAGCATCACTACACAAGTAAGAAAAAATGTATCGAACACATACAAATATGTTGCAGTTTGTAACAGTGAACTAGACATTGACGGAGAATTAGAAGTTACTTTTTTAAAACTGTGCGATGGCGATAACCAATCTCAAATTTTTAGACTAAATGAATATGACTTGAGCTACATTACTGAAGAACAAGTTCTAGAAATTATTCCCAACCCTAAGCTGGTATTAAAAGGAAAACGTGTTTTTTATACATTTGAGAGGACTGTCGACGTTTTTGAGCGGGCATAGAACTATACCAAAAAAAAATCTAGATTTTTTTGTGTTTTTTGTGCATTTTTTCGCGATTCACAATAAGAAGTTAAGTTTAGTTTTAGTTTTTTACTCGTTTTTTTATGTTGTAACCATCGAAAAGTTTTTTTTATTTATATTTGTGTAATACATCACCAGTTTCTTTGAATTTTGGTTCGTTTTAATCAGTCTCGTGGGAGCACGTCAGTCCCGTGCTAAGAAGATCTACAAAAAGTTCAATAACTTTTTAAATATGTCGCAAAGTATGAATTTTGACAAATAGCAGGTACCTACTAGCCATAGTTTATAATTTTACCGCAGTATTATTGTGATTTGACATTAATTCTTCGTGGCCGAAATTTGGTTTAGAAAAAATCAGTTTCGTGATATTTACCCATACCCATCTAGAATAGCTTTTGACTTAGGAGCATTTATTTGACAAATTTAATTCTTTCAATGAACAACAAGATATTTAAACGAATTCAAAGCAATTGAGTACATTTTTAAAATCTTAAGAATACTTAACCAAATTAAGTGGTTGCGTACAGGGCGATATACAAATAATTTTCCTTTCACTTTTAAAGTACTAAACAATTTTTTAAAATACCTAATTAATTTTTAATAAATGTTCAAAATGTTGCCCGTTGACATCTAAGCATTTTAAAATTCGAGTATTGACACCATTTGAAGTAGTTAGTCTAAGTTCATCAGCATCTAAACTTTGAAAAGCGCGATTCACCCGATCTTCCAACTCTTCCCTTGAATTAACTGGTGTTTTGTAGACAATTTCTTTAATAGTACCCCAAAGGTAAAAATCCAAAGGCCTCAAGTCTGGGGACCTTGCAGGCCAATTCCAAGGTCCTAAACGCCTGAACCAGCGATCTTCAAAAATTCTCCGTATTTCCGCACTTACTTCGGCAGTGCAATGTGCGGGAGCCCCGTCAAGTTGATACCAGCTACTGCGATACTGAGCAAGAGGAAGATTGTCCACGAAATTTTCAACAAACGTAGTTAAAATTTCTAAGTATTTTATGGAAGTTAAGTTTTCATCATACATCAAATATCGAATCTTGTCGTCCATCATTAAACAAAAAACATTATAGCCAAATTTTTCTTTAAATGCTGAATCTCTTGTAACATGGGGATTTTGTTCTGCCCAATAATGAATATTTTTCCTATTAAAAATTCCTTTGCGAGAAAATTTGGATTCATCACTCCAAATAATTTTCTGAAAGAATTGTGGGTCTTCCTAAATATGAACTATTAAGCTTTCGCAAAACAAAACTTTGTGGAAAGTCCTCTGGCTTAAGAAATTGAACTTTGGTAAACTTATTATCATGCATATTATTATGTTTGGACAATATTTCTTGTACACAATAATAGGTTAAACCCAAATCTTCTTTGGCACATCTTATTGAAGACTGTGGATATGCATGAAAATAGGCCAAAATATTTATTTCATTTTCCTCGTTGGACGTTACAGGTCTAATAACTTTCAACGACGATCCAAAATTTTGAAAATTGCTTTGAATTCGTTTAAATTTCTTGTTGTTCATTGATGGCAAATTTGGATACATTTCGTTGAATCTTCTGCAAGTACGGCTAATTATCTTATCACACTGACCATGTAAAACAAATAAATTCATAAGTACTGTATTTGAATAGTTGTTTTCTTCCATTTTTCTTAAAACTTTAAAATATACTTGTTAAATAAACTAACTGACAAATAAACCAAATGAATAATAGCAGAATGTCAACTATTTCAAAACAAGAGTTTTTATAGGCTACTTGTTAAATTCGACTAAAAAGTCATAACGATTGTTATCTGTAAGAATTAAATTTGTCAAATAAATGCTTCTAAGTCAAAAACTATTCTAGATGGGTATAGGAACATGATACATAGAAAGATAGAAAATTTTAACAGCTTTTAGGATCAGAGATAAAATACAGGGTGTTCCATTAACAAAAGTATAATTTTGATAATTTTTCTAAATCATCAAAATATTTGCATTTTTGAACCACCCTGTGCTATAATAATTAAGATATCGATACAAAGTAATATGTCTTTGGATATTACTTAACTTTCCACCAAATTTACATGTTCTAATCTGTCACGAAGTCAAAAATATCGGCAGTTTTTAAAGGTCATGTTTTGCGAAAAAAAAGAAAGAAATTAATTATTATCTCGAAAACGATGACAGATAGGTATAGGAAAATATTAAGAGAAGTTATTAAGAAATTAATAAGGATTGTAAAAAAAAAATAATATACAGGGTATTCCATTTAAAATATCAAAGTAGCCAGTACTTTTTAGTAGAACCGGCAACACTGCATAGTTAAAAATATTTTTAAAGGAGAGAGCACGTCCACTTATGCATGCAGCCAAATTTTTAAAGTGATCCCTTAGTTCGTCCAAAACGTCTAATAGGCCATCCACTATCAATCACCCTGTATATTACATATTATACACATATTATACATATTAGGATATCCCAAAAAGACGTATTTAATTTATGTACCTCAAGGTTTCCAGATTTGAAAAGTTTTTCTTATATTTCTTTCGTCTTTTTGGCTCCTTTGTGTGTATTGATTTTATACAGGGTTGAAAAAAGTCACGGAAAAATTAAAATCATTTAACCAAGCCAAGTGTATATGATAATATTTTGTCGTCTTATACTAGAACGATATTTTTTTTTAATATTTCGTAACGTTTTTGACAGTTTTTAGTGTACCGGGTGTCTCAAATTGAGTTAAGCTAAATTCGTGTTAAAAATCGAAAAATATAAAGAGCTCGTGTTTTGGTTACCTTTTAAAACATAAAATAGCATAGTGTTAATGATTGAAGTGATATATTCCGGGAAGTTTTTGCAGTCTCCGGTTTTATGAGACATTACAAACTCGTCCTAATTAAAAAAAGGCGTTCTTGAATAAAATAATGAAATATTTTCGTCTCAGATATTTCCTAACATTTTGGAGTGACTTTAGTGTACCGGGTGTCCCAAATTATATTTGAATGTATCATATTATCATATAAATTGAAAAATAAATAAAGAACTGTTTCTTTTTTACATATTTTACAATAAAAATAAAATTTGTTGGTAGAGAGATACTTACATAAATATACAGAATGTCCCACAAAGGCGTTTTTTGTAGCTCAAGATTTCCAGGTTTGAAAAGTTTGTTTTTCTTACATTTCTTTAGTCTTTTCGTCTTTTTTCTGTGTGTTGATTTTATACAGGGTTTAGAAAAAAATCATGAAAAATTTAAAAACCTTTTTTTTTTCATAATAATGAAACACTATAGCGTTATAGTACTTTAAGAGGATTTATAGCTTGTTTAGGCCAAGTGTTTTTTTTTAAATGTACCTACACTATTGGACAAAAGTAGAGCAACGAAGTGCTTTTATTTCTTTGAGTTTAAAAACTTAATTATATGATTGTGATCCCTAGCTAATTTTAATGAAATATTATCTCCACAATATTAGTAATTTTTCACAATATTTTGGTACACTTTAAACAAAATGAAGGTAGAGAAATATTTATAATTATAAAACTCGACAAAATGAAGTGCGACAAAAGTAAAGCAACAAATTGTGTCAACATTATTTTATTTTACATATTAAAAAACCATTAAGCACATTTAGTAATTACAATAGCTAGAAGTATTATGTTAATAGTTAATAGAATATCCATTATTTTTTATAACTTGCCGACAACGTCGCGGCATTGAGGCAATCAATTTTTGAACAGTATTTTCGGGAAGGTTTGTTCAAACTTCATTGATTTTATTTACCAATGATTGTTTATTTGGAAATAATTGTGTACGAATTCCACGTTCAACTTCTTCCCATAGATTTTCAATGGGGTTAAGGTCTGGGGATTGTGCCAGCCACTGTAAAACCCGAACGTTATTTTCTTGAAACCACTCTTGAACAATTCGTGAAGAGTGTTTTGGATCATTATCCTGTTGGAAAATAAAACACAACGGCATTCCCCACTCTGCATAAGGCAACATTACATTTTGCATTATATCTCTATAGACAAATCGATCCATGGTGTCATTAATGAAGTTTAAAGGACCCACCCCATTCCATGAGAAACAACCCCATAGAAAAACACTGCCTTTGCCATGTTTAACTGTGGGTGTAACGTATTTGGGATTAAACCTTGTGTTGATTGGCCGTCTTACACGCTTCATTCCATCAGAATTGAAATTTTTATAACGCGTTTCATCGCTAAACAAAACTTTTTTCCACTCGTCTACTGTCCAATTTATATGTCGACGTGCAAATTCAAGCCTAGCTACTCTATTTCTTGCCGAAAAACAGGGCTTTTTAGCCGGGCGTCTACTAAATAACTTTGCGTCTATCAACCTTCTTTGAACTGTCCGTGGACTAACCATAATTTCGGGAATTTCAGCAAAAATCTAGGTGCAGACATCCAAGGATCGTTTTGAGAAATCCTTTTAATGCGTCTGTCTGTCCAAATTGTTTTTTTTTCGGCCTTCCCGATTTCGGTAGATTCTCTAAATGTCCCCTTTGAATGTAACTTGAAATTATTTTGGATACGCTGTATCTTGGTAAAACAAGCCGTCTTGGAATTGTGGCTTGTATTGTACCTTCCAAGTGTGCATTCACTATTATCTGCTTTAATTCTTTCAAAATTGGAATACCTCTTGGCATGATTAATACAGTACAGAAATGTTAATTAAACATAAAATAAACTCTGCAAAAATACTTTAACCTTTACTTTTACTAAAACCTTTCTTTTTTAGGAAAATATTAAAATGTTGCTTTACTTTTGACGCATTACAATACTGTATTTGAAAGTTTACGTCAATATCAGTTCATTTGTTTTGATTGTTGGAAAAAGCTGTTGTCGCCGATAACAGAAGCCTACTTTGATATTTAAGACACGATGTATTTAAATACGATATCATGCATTTAATATTATAAAATCGAGATTTCTATCATTTTTCGAATTTCGAAAGTGTTGCTCTACTTTTGTCCGATAGTGTGTATGTATTTAGGGATGTCAATCCCGAAAGGTTTTCTTAATCCCGGGATTTTCGAGATTTGTACGACAAATCCCGGGATGCCGGGATCTGATCCCGAGATGTACCGAAAAAAATCCGATAGCATTCAAAAACTTTTATTGTATTAACTTGAATCACAAAATTTAACCAAAAAAAACTCCTAAACGAACTTAAAGAAGAAGTGTGTTGCAAATACCAACAAATTAGTTTTAGGTTTATAGATTTTTAAAATAACACCGCAAAAATATTAGTGCGTCTAAAGTTTGGGCTGAATGGTTGATAAAAATTAAAAGGCTTTTTGAAGATTACGTCCCCGACTACCACCATTTGCGTATAAATCGATTTCTTGAGTAATGATATCTGGCAGTCGCGTCTTTTTACTTTTTTTGTCTGCTTTTGTAATGACTCTGAACAATGTTGTAATGCATTCTGCAGTTTAACCTTTAAGGGTTCATTTTCTGCTCTCAGAATTTCCGAATGGGAATCAGATCCTCGTCGCTGTCGTCGCTAGTTTCTCTTTCAAATGCATCTTCATTGTCTAGCCTGATTAAAAGTTTTTCTAATTCAGATTTAATTAGAGAAATATTTGATGTTTTGAAGCAATCATCTGGTTCAGAGTTTATAAAGTCAGGATTTGTGAGATAGCTGTTGCAGAATAAAAGGTTCTGCGTTGCTTAATCCTTTTTCATAATGAGTATTGTAGATCTGTGCTGAGTGGTGTTTTAATTTTGAATAGTTCTTTCAACGTTAAATGTTCTAAATAACTAAAGAAATAGAATATAAATTTACATTTCATTACATTTCTTGTGGTCTATTTTTCACAATAACCAACAAATTTGAACTAAAATAGCTTCTTAAAAGTCTTTGAATAAAATATTAAATACAACATCTATTCACAGCCGCACGATTCTACAATCAAGGCGTGCAAAATCTGTATTATTTTATTAGTAATATTAGTAGATACGACAATTGTACCGCGGTGCCGCGGTGATTCCCCGGTAGAAAGAAAGTTAATCATGTTAAAATATAACACTGTTTTGTCGTCTTACAGTATAGAGCGATGTTACTTAACATTTTTTTAACGTTTTTGGCAATGCTTAGTGTACCGAGAGTCGCTAGTTGAGCTAAATTACTTATAAAAATGTAAAATTATAAATAGGTGTTTTTTTTAAACTTTTTAAAACATGATATTACAGTTTTTAACACTTTCTGTCTCAATGATGATTTAAAAAATTGTTCTAAATAAAAAGAAAATGTGTTTTTGGATGAAATTAATGGAATATTTTCATATAAAATATTTCGGTACGTTTTTGGCCACTTTTACTGTATCCTGCGTACCAAATAACTAATTGAACTATTTAGAAAAAAATATTTAATACATCCCTTATTAATTCTGAATTTTCTTTTTATAATAAACGGTTAACTTTTATTAACTTTTTGGAAATAAAAAAATTTAGAATCATAATATATTTTGATTAATTCGGGTTTGTTTAGCTAAAGTGATTTATTTCTGGGACCTCTACGATAGATGAAAAACATATGAGTTGCACTGGAAAATAAAAATCTTCATCTAATTATTTTTAAAAAATGTATAGTTGATTCATTATAATGCTTAAAATAATAATTAAATAAATAATAGACGTCTATACTAGTGCTGGGAAGTTTAGGTCACCTTGCCGATTTCAATCTTTCGATCTCGTTCAATTAAGTGAATAGTACAAATACTAGTTCGTTTAGTTCATTTAGTTCACTCGCACACGCACAGTGAAGCAAAATAAATATACAGTGAGGCCAAAAAAGTATGCAACATATGGGAAAGTTTTTTATTACCGATTTCTCAGAAAATTTTATTCCTGATAGAAGTTGGTGCATGCCTTAAAACTATAAATGCTTATTTCATATTTCACCTGCGGCTAATAGTAAGGGATCAAGTGCCATTTTTTCGAAATTGCCTTTAGAGTAAAGTGCCTTAATTATTAGAAATACAGCAAAATTTTATATGAAAATGTTTTTGCAAATTAAAAACTTAGTCCAAATACGAAATTTGAGTTAGGTGTCTCAATTTTTTTTCCTTAATCTCTATTTTTCCCTAAACGGTACGCCTCTGGTCGATTTTTTTGTTTACGCAATTTTAATAGATTTATCAAATAACTTAAACGTGGGTTTATAATAAAAATTTATTAAGTAGTTGCAAACCTTTTAAAACCTTTCAATGATACGAGTTGGTTTAGATATTAGCGTGTTGCACGCCTACTTAAACACGTTTTAGCCAGCTTATGTTCTAAACAAAATTATGATAGACTCCAACTCTATTCATAGTACTGGAAATAACTAATAATTTATTTGTCATTTTCACCCAGTACGCTCAAATCCAAAAACCTACTTTAAAAAAATGCATATAAAATAGGTATTTTGCTTTTTTAAAGAGTAAGCCATGAAAATAATTGAATTAAAAATCATTAGCAGCATACTTGTCACACATACGGCTTATTATGTCAAATTGCTTTTTGAATTATTGCTAAAAATTATGGCGGAAAAACTAACTTTACAAGAAAGGGCAGATTTGGTTCTTATTGTTGGGGATAAATATAAATCGTTTAGAGAAGCAGCATATATCTTCACTGAAAGACACCCTGGAAAGAACATACATTATAGTACAGTTTCTCGAATTTATAACTTCTTTAAAGAAACGGGCTCATTGGAATTTAGTTACAAGAAAAGCATACTAAATGGGTTAGAAGTGAGGAGAAAGAACTTGAAGTTTTACAAACTTTTATAGAAGACCCAAGGAAAGCTTTAAGGTCAGTCGAAGTAGACACACAATCTAAAAAGTCGACAGTAAATAGCGGACTTAAAGAATATAGGTATCATGCATACAAACCTGTATTTGTTAATCAAATTTTAGAGCGCCATTATGACAATAGACGAAGCTACCTTCAACACAAATGGTGTAGTTTCAACGCAGAACTGTCGATGGTGGGCAGACGCTAATCCAAATTTTGTAATAGAGTGTAAAAGCCAGTATTTAGCAAAAACTAATGTATTGTGTGGCATTTTGAATAATAAGTCCTTTCGTCTTTCTTAATTCTGAATGTTACCTCCAATTTCTACAAAACAAACTCTCTCGAACTAGAAGAGTTGCCTTTAAATATTAGATGCAGTATGTGGTTTCAACAGAACGGAGCACCAGCTCATAGTGCTCGAATGGTTACAGATTACTTGGATAGAGAATTTAATGCTTAATGGATTGGAAGGTATTCCGAATATCAGTGGCCACCAAGATTTCCAGATTTGTCACCTTTGGACTTTTTTCTTTGGGGATATCTTAAAGAGACTGTTTACAAAAAAATACCTTTTCGTGATTTAGATCATTTAGAAAATGAGATTCGTGTAGGCATTCTCCCGAAACGTTAAGAAGAGTTATTGATCATTTCAGTAAACAAACAACAAAATGTATTGAAAGAAATGGCGGACATACAGAGCATTAGTTAGCAGTGATAGTATGGTTAATGTCTGATACTTTCTTCAACATCATTCTGAAAATAGTATGATCTTTTTCTTGTTAGTGCTGATTAGGATATATTCATAGACCAAAATGAATCGAGACTGTTAGTCAGTAAAATTAAAAATTGAGACAAATACTCAAATTTCGTAATTATTTATTTATTTATTATGACAAATAAATTATTAGTTATTTCCAGTATTATGAAAAGAGTTGGATTCTATCATAATTTTGTTTAGAACATAAGTTGGCTAAAATGTGTTTAAGTAGGCGTCCAACACGCTAATATCTAACCCAACTCGTATCATTGAAAGGTTTTAAAAGGTTTGCAACTACTTAATACATTTTTATTATAAACCCACGGTTTAAGTCGAGGTTTAAGTTATTTGATAAATATATTAAAATGGCGTTAACAAAAAATCGACCAGAGGCAAACCGTTTAGGGGAATATAGAGATTAAGGAAAAAAAATTAAAAGTTGAGACACCTAACTGAAATTTTGTATTTGGACTAAGTTTTTAATTTGCAAAAACATTTCCATATAAAATTTTGCTGTATTTCTAATAATTAAGGTACTTTACTCATTTCGAAAAAAAAATGGCATTTGTTCCCTTACTATTAGCCGCAGGTGAAATATGAAATATGCATTTAAAGTTTTAAGGCATGTACCAACTTTTATCAAAAATAAAATTTTCTGAGAAATCGGTAATAAAAAACCTTCCTATATGTTGCATACTTTTTTGGACACACTGCATAAGGGAAATATTTCAAAGTGATATTATAAATAACAAACAGACCTACTTAATAAATAAAAGAAAAGCATGGTGCTTCGTGGATAGTACAGTGCAACTATACCATTCTTTACTGTATGAAAGTCTCGATAAATATGACAAATTTTGTCTCTAGTCACGGTGCATCGAATGAGCGGTACATACACACAGCTCACAGAACAATACAGGTTAGTTCACACGCTATCTTGGACGAGTTGTACGTGAGGCAGCAATCCACCCACTGAACTCGATCCACCTGTCCGTCAGCCGACACCATCGGTCGGTCTCCGAGCTCCGGGTAGTTCAGGATCTGCTTTACGGTCGGGTTGCTCTCGTTCGGGTTTTGCGTATAGTACAAGGCTTTAGTTCGCGTTAATTCAATCTTTAAAGAATTACTGATTGAATATTTTAGTTCAGTTATCAGATTCGATCTTTTGAACTAGTTCGTTCGCGAACTACACACCTCTAATTTATACTTTCAATAATTATACAGGGTGTCTGTAAAAGGTCTTTACAAAGACCTACCACATATTCTTCAGACCAAAATTAGCCGATTTAAGTAAACTTACCTTTGTACAAAGTTACTTAGTTTGGGCGCTAGACGGCGCTGAAGTGACAATTTTTAAATTGTTTTTCTGGATTAATTTAAAAACTGCTCATACTATTTTGCCGAAATTTGGTACGTTGGCATAGCTTTATGGGGCAAAAGAACCCATATCACAATTCTGATTAATATCAGTCCATGAGCGTAGAACTTGGTTTTTTTTTACTAATTGCTTGTTTCAGATTTCTATGCCAATGGAACAAGGGGGTTGGGCAAAAAATTCAGATGAACCAACTCATTTGCTACAAAAAAGGTACTCTTGATAAGACTCGATTCCTCTAACGGTTTTCGAGAAATTTGCATTTTATTACTTAATACGTAGTAGTTTTTACCACGTAGTACTTGGGTTTTATAGAATTTTTCTGTTTTTGATTTCTACGCCAATGGAAGATAAGAGGTTTAAGTTTAAAATTTAGATTAAATTAACTTATTTACTACAAAAAACCTCTTGAACAGTTTTCTTATCATCTGCTTTTTGTTCGCACGGTATTTTTCAGGTATGTACAACACGACCTTACACCTCACAAACGATTGGTATTGTTGGTTATTATTAGTTTCATCTGACAACATAAGATTATTGTCAAATTTGTAACATTTAATATTGTTGCTAACGTTCAATCATTTTATCTGATTACATTAATTATTAGAAAACTTTAATTTTCGTGAATTATCATGGCGGTTCAATACACTAATGCAGAATATACCGATATGATATTGGTATTTGGGTATTGCCAGGGAAATGGTCGAGAATGTGTCAGAATCTACTCCGAAAGGTTTCCAAATCGTCGTATACCAAGCCACCCGACATTTGCTGCTGTTGAAAGACGCCTGCGGGAAAACGGCCAATTTACTCTTAAAGCCATTGATAATGGAAGACAGCGTTTCGTAAGGGTTTCTGAAGTCGAGGAAGACATTTTAGAACGTGTTGCAGAAGATCCAGAAATAAGCACCAGGAGGCTAGGTAGGGAAATGGGAGTGTCCAAAGATATTGTTCATGAAGTACCTCAAGAACAGTTGCTATATCCATACCATAAGATGCCAGTTGAAGATCTTTTACCTAATGATCCTGAAATGCGCCTGGTTTTTAGTCGGCTTGTTCATAGGCAAAGAGAAAAGAATCCCAACTTTGCCAACAATATTTTGTTTACCGATGAAGCATGTTTCACAAGAAGAGGGATTCCAAATTTTCATAATGAACATGTTTATGCGGATGAAAATCCACATGCTATCATAGTAAAACATTTTCAAAATGAGTTTAAAATTAATGTGTGGGCTGGAATAATTGGTAATCACATTGTTGGTACTGTCATTATTCCACAAATATTAACCGGGGAAATTTATTTGCAACATCTACAAAATACGCTGCCAGATTTGCTAGAAGATTTACCTTTACAACTTCGGAGAGATATGTGGTTTATGCACGATGGAGCTCCACCACATTTTGCATTAAATGTTAGAAGCTTTTTAAATCAGCAGTACCCAAATCAATGGATTGGTAGAGGTAATGCCCCTGTAAATTGGCCACCACGATCTCTGGACTTAAATCATTTGGATTATTTCTTATGGGGGCATCTTAAGACAGTGGTTTACAGGACAACTTTAGATGACGCAGAACAACTATGGCAACGTATTCAAGATGCAATAAATATTCTTAAGGGCGATGAACAAGTTCTGCAAAGAGTGTGTTTTAATTTTCTTCGACGTATAAATCTTTGTATTCATGAAAATGGTGGACATTTTGAGCAATTTTTATGATATTTCTATTTATTTCTGTTGATGATTTAGTTATTTTTTTCTTTTTTTGCAAAAACTACTACGTATTATGTAATAAAATGAAAATTTCTCGAAAACCGTCAAAGGAATCGAGTCTTATCAAGAGTACCTTTTTTGTAGCAAATGAGTTGGTTCATCTGAATTTTGTGCCCAACCCCCTCTTGTTCCATTGGCATAGAAATCTGAAACAAGCAATTAGTAAAAAACCCAGGTTCTACGCCCATGGACTGATATTAATCAGAATTGTAACATGGGTTTTTTGCCCCATAAAGCTATGCCAACGTACCAAATTTCGGCAAAATAGTATGAGCAGTTTTTGAACTAATCCAGAGAAACGATTAAAAAATTGTCACTTCAGCGCCGTCTAGCGCCCAAACTATGTAACTTTGTACTAAGATAAGTTTACTTAAATCGGCTAATTTTGGTCTGAAGAATATGTGGTAGGTTTTTGTAAATACCTTTTACAGACACCCTGTATGTTTAAACAGTGCGTGGCCGCAAGCCTCAGGACGATTAAGCAAAAAACAGAGTAGGTATTTAATTTTAATAAATTAAAAATATTTTTGAAATTTAGAAACCTTTATATGAACTTACTATATAAAATAAAAGTTTTTAATTTGCAAAAACATTTCCATATAAAATTTTGCTGTATTTCTAATAATTAAGGTACTTTACTCATTTCGAAAAAAAAATGGCATTTGTTCCCTTACTATTAGCCGCAGGTGAAATATGAAATATGCATTTAAAGTTTTAAGGCATGTACCAACTTTTATCAAAAATAAAATTTTCTGAGAAATCGGTAATAAAAAACCTTCCTATATGTTGCATACTTTTTTGGACACACTGCATAAGGGAAATATTTCAAAGTGATATTATAAATAACAAACAGACCTACTTAATAAATAAAAGAAAAGCATGGTGCTTCGTGGATAGTACAGTGCAACTATACCATTCTTTACTGTATGAAAGTCTCGATAAATATGACAAATTTTGTCATATTTATCGAATTTATCGGCAAAATAGTATGAGCAGTTTTTGAACTAATCCAGAGAAACGATTAAAAAATTGTCACTTCAGCGCCGTCTAGCGCCCAAACTATGTAACTTTGTACTAAGATAAGTTTACTTAAATCGGCTAATTTTGGTCTGAAGAATATGTGGTAGGTTTTTGTAAATACCTTTTACAGACAGTATGTTTAAACAGTGCGTGGCCGCAAGCCTCAGGACGATTAAGCAAAAAACAGAGTAGGTATTTAATTTTAATAAATTAAAAATATTTTTGAAATTTAGAAACCTTTATATGAACTTACTATATAAAATATTTAATTTTCTTTGCACTTTTTTTAAAAAATATCTGCGCTTAAGGATAGCGTAAAAATTGCGTGACCGTAGGCCTCGCACAGCTACCCCAAATATGTAAAAGTGGGCGTAGGCTCCTTACTTAACTAAAAACTTGATTGTTTTCAAATGATAGTCCGCAGGAGTGACCAAAAAACAAATTGACACCTATGTTTGTAATGTTTTATTTTATTTATTAATTTAACAATGTTTATTTTATTTGAATTTTTGAAAGCGTTGCACACTGTTTGATCGCAGAGAAACCCCGATTACTTCTAGCTATTTTTGTATTTTTTTGTAGATTATTTCATAATCGTAATCAGTTAATTTTAATCTCTATCGAACTAATTTAGAATTGGATTATTTAATAGCTAATAGTCATGGACGTGATTTATGATCCGAAATTATTTTAAACTTTTTCTCGAAAAGATATCGGCGGAAACATTTGGTAGTTCAAACTATAGCAAATCGTTCTTTTTCTATTGTTGAATAATTCCAATTGACTGGGTTTTGAGTGCGATATGCATTTCATGTCATTTCCTATTGGTCTTTAGGAAAGAACTGCGCCTTACGAATATTGTCACGAAAGGAAAGATACTATGAATTTAAAGAAGTAAGGTCAATAGATATAGAAGATACTTGTAGGGGTAAATTTTGTGAGAACGTCAATATCACCTTAAATCATCTAAAACAATGTGCGTTGAGCCATTTTTTTCCATGTTATAAATCAAAAGTTTGCTGTCTCAATCTAAGAAACCAGCGACTAAGCGACCGGATGGAGTTTTTAAGTTGTTTAGCATGAGCAAACTGAAATTATCGGTAATCACGGTAAAACGGTACTCGTTCCAAGGTCTAAACTTTTATATGCGGATAGGACTGCCAGATCTTCTCGTTCGGTCGCCGAATAATTCCTTTCTGCTCGAGCCAAGGAACGGATTGCATAAGCAATTACTTTTTTTTTCGTCATCTATAAACTGAGTCAACACACCACCTATACATATATGCGTCGGCTTGAATATAGAACTTTGACTAAAATCTGGTTGGGCCAGAATATGCGCACTAACCAATTTTTGCTTATTACACACAAATGCGTGTTCCGCTTCATCACTTCAGTTAATAGCTTCTTTTTTCTTTTTGCCCTTAAGAAGATCACTTAAGGGGCTTATAAGGAAATAATAATAAATACACCAATAAGCGCTTAATTTCTGTTGAAGTACGAGGGCCGAGATAATTTAATATACACTCAACCATGTGTCGATGGCTAAGGAATTATTACCAATAATGAAACTTAAATATTTTAAAGATGGTTTACATATTTTAAGATTAATGGTAAGGCCTGCGTCTGTAAGTAATTTCTTTATAGTATTTAATAACTCGACATGATGTTCCCAAGTAGGAGAACAAAGTAAAATATCATCACAGCACAGGCAAAAAGGCAGTATGGTAAGCTGAAAGAGTCTACAACCGCTTATAGAAATAGCTGTCTTTTTTTCATCCAAGGGAATTTGCCAGAGAGGTAAATTTACCATTACGTAAATTATTCAAAGACGATCCAGTTTATCTTAAAAAATCACCAGCATCTATAGTAAGTTTAATGTTATTCGTCCTCCCTAACCTATCTTTACCTTATTTCCTCAAATAAACCTGGAGTTTTTTGAGCCTCTAATTTTTGATTAGGCCTTAAGTCATACAAGGTACAAAGGTTAGGAATACGCGAATCTTTATTTAATTTGGAAGTTATATAAGTCTAACAATCGAATATAAAAGAATTAATAAGAGAAGAAACAACTAGAACTTGTATGCCTTGGTCGGAATTATCAATAAAAATGGCAAGTTGACAACACCAGGTTTGGATGTGCTCTCAAAAACCGGCCCTGGCAAATTTTCTTTCAACCCTGCCCTTCCCCAGGGCCATAGGCGAAAATATCTTAAAATTTGCAAACTACTAAGTGTGGGACTATACAATGCGTTTTGACGGGAACGGCTATACGGGACCCGTTCGGCGGGAATGAACTCATCGGGACATACACGTCCTTTGAAACCGGAAACATGCGGTATGGATTCCTGAGTACTCGGTTAGAGTAGTAGGTTCGAAAAGAGAAATGTTATCAAATATTAAAATTGTTTGCACCCTTGAAGCTACAGGTGTGCTTCTGGACCCAGTAGAAAGAATATACGGCGTTTCACTCTTGTCAAACATATTACCACCAATACTGAACCAGCTTTTTTTCTTTACTTACTTTAAAGCAATCCGGTACAACCGCAATGTATAGACGCCAAGCGTTTACCGGCAAACTGCAGCATGATGCGGTTCAATCCGTTCTGTGCCGCGACACCGGGACTGTATAGATTAAACACCATATGTTATACCAAAGAAACTTATAGCTACGCTTTAGAAGTAGAATCTTTATGAGCGGCTTAAATCCGTGAGAGGCCGCTTTACAGCGTTAATAAACAGACGATTTTGCATCGAATTTGAATTGGCGCGTCCCGTACCCAGCTTGATGGAGAGCTACGTTAACAATAGTTGTATACTTTCTTAAAAGGTTGCCATTGAAAATAAAAGTGAGAATTATTGCATCTTTTACTAGGTTAATCTTAATAATACGAGCTAAAATTGCTACAGTCAGTGAAACAAGACACTTAATACAACCACGCAAAACTACGTTTTAAATTTTTTCATCGTGTTTTTTTTTTTTGTTATTTTCTGTTGCTTTAAATATTTTGTAACTTTATTTGTACTATAATATTGGTGGATTTATAGATTAATAGTATATTATTTGACTAGCGTGCCATAGCTTTATCACTTGTGAGTGAAATGCTGTAGTTTTTCTACGATCATGAACTCATTTTTAAGAATATATTTATCAAAAAAAAACTGTAGCTACTTGTGAGAGTGAGCAAAACAGTCCAGTTAATTTGGCAAGAAAATGCCTTATAACACACGCGTGTTGAAAAGTGTATTTGAAATCCAGGAGTCAATCTATAAGATTTGAACAGATGCATATGGTGCCCATATTTTCTTTCCATTACACAATATTAAACATTTTAAAGATATGAAAGCTTTTGTATAAATATGCACAATGATAATGTTTATAAAAAATAATGTTTAGAGTCCGACCAAGTTCAAAAGGGTACAGCCACGTGCATGGCAATGCGCGACGGTGTGACGTCAAAATCAGTAGCGGAGATATGAAAGTTTTTAAGACAATTAATGACTAGTTTATTTTCGTTTTTTTTTTGATAAAAATATGCGGGTATCGTATGGGTATAATAAACATATATGGGTAACTAACGATTTAAATACACTGAAAATTAAAAATGCAACATTTCTGTTTATAAAGGTTTAAAAAAAACATATCTCTTAAAACATAGATCGATGTTATCGAAGGAATTAAAAAAAAACTAGAAAATATTTTATAAGCGCATAGGGGTGCTAAGACCCCCCTTTTTATATTAATGATGAGATTTTTCTACAGTGTACATTAAAAAATTGAAACAAAAGTTGGAAATAAACATTTTTTATATATACTTTATATATAATTAAATATACATATAACAATGGTATTAAATGTAAACAATAAAGTCTTAAAAACCAAGACCCTCATCTAGTCTTAATGTTTCTCGGCCTCCATTAAACTCCATGCCTCTATCTTTCATTTTTTGTCAGATTCCTAAAAATCATAATAAGAATATGATTACTGCTTATTCTTTATATTTGTAAGGTATAATTAAAAAACTTAGTTATTTAATACTTGCCTCTAACCGTAGGTGATCGTTTTTCTATAGCGAAAAACTCGTATATAATATTTTTTATATCATAAATATTTCCAGGACTCAGTACCAGCTTATGAGAAGGTCTTTTTTTTGTTGGCGTTTGAAAAGATGTAGTGGCCACATTGGCACGTACTTTCTGCCCTTCTTTCCTAATTCGTTGCAAAGTCTTTTTTCCGCTGCCAGTTGCTGCTAAATCCTGTTCTCTAAAATATGGAAAAACGATATTTATACAGGGTGACGCGGATCTAAATGAACATACTTCAACACAAGACAAAGAATACCTTGGGGGTTCTTAATCACCCATCTTTGATAGTTCAATTGTCGATAGTTAATAAGATACAGGGTCTTTTATGAACTTCAGCAATTTTTTGTTCTTGTCATATTTTTTAATGCACTCCGTATAAAATTTTCATATTGGGTCAACATCTGTAACCTATCTGTCGCTTAAAATTGCAGTATCAGAAAATTTTAAATTCCAGGCCCGTATTAAAAAAAGTTGACATTTTCAATTTTTACATTTTTAACACCCTGTAGATCAATTTTTTCGAAATATTATTTTTTTATTGGAAAGAGCATAAAGAATTGACCCTAACGGCATAATTTTCAAAGTTCCCGCACCCATCACTTGATTAGAATAAATGGTTGTTTTGTAAAAAATTTCAAAATGGTGCATATTTGGAAATTAGAAATTAAGAAAATAATAATAAAAAAGCAAAAACTGCTTCCGAAGAAAAAAAATAAATGTACTAAACGTTTAATAGTTTTAACGAGACTAAATTTTAGGGAACAACACAACAACAAATAACAAAGTAATAATAATAATAACAAAACTGCAAGTTAAAATCGACTGCTTAAAATCTAATACATAGAAAAAGTTTTAGCAAGAATTAATTTTAAGAGCACTTTAGCAGAACACTGTTATTTAAGAAGCTGTTCAAAATGCCCTCCATTGGCTTGTTCACATCTTCGTCTTCTGATGTTTAAATTTGACACTGCTTTTCTAATTGCGTCTGGGTTATTTTTTATTTCCTGAAAAGCATTAATAATTCGTTGCAAAAGCTGCTCCCGCGTGTTGATTTCTTCTGAATAAACCAAATTTTTCATATTCCCCCAGAAAAAAAAATCCAAAGGATTAAAGTCCGGCGACCTGGCTGGCCATAAATGGGGCCCTCCACGGCCTATCCATCTGTTAGGAAACGTAATATTTAAAAATTCAGATACAACCCTTGCAAAATGTGGTGGGGCCCCATCATGTTGAAAAAAGAGCCCTCTCACGTTAGCATTTTCATTCTGCATAAGTCCTGGCAAAATGTTTTGTAAAAAATTTAAATATTGATTTCCATCTAATCTTTCAGCAAAAAAGTGCGGCCCAATTAATTTATTATTTATTATACCTGCCCAAACGTTTATGGAAAATTTGTGCTGCGAATGCGATTGTCTGATGGCATGTGGATTTTCTAACGACCATACATGGGAATTCCTTGAATTATTTACACCATCTCTGGTAAATTGTGCTTCATCGGTCCAGAGGATTCGATAAAGACTCCTTTGGTGTCTACTGAGCCACTGGCAAAAGAGTAACCGGTTTGCATAATCGCCAGGTTCCAATCTTTAAACTTCTTGAACATGAAACGGATGCAAGCCTTCCTTTTGCAGTGTTACATTAACTCTTTTTTGCGGGATTCCTAGACGTGTCGCAATTTTTCGAGTAGATGTTTTGGGATTATCTTCAACAAGATTTAAGATATCTTCTTCCTCCTGAACTGGATGTCGTATTGGTTGATCAATATTATTGTCGGTGGGAAAATGTCCATGTTCTCCAGCAAATAAAAATACATTTGCAAATGTTTTGTGATATGGACATCTTCTACCCGGAAATCGCCTACGATATTCCCGAACAGCAGCTCTTCCATTACCGTTACAAAAACCGTATACAAAAATAATGTCGGCATATTCGGCATTTGAAAATTGGTAAGGCATCTTCAACAGAAAATTGCAATAATTGTTAACCGAATACTAACAAAGGTCAGACAACTGTCACATATCTGATAGTGACTTGAATTGTTGCTATGGAACAGTAACTCGATAGTCTTTGGTTTGTTTTTAAGTGAGGCAAAGCCTACTTTACAAAGTTTGAAATTTCTGACTGTAATTTACGATTTTTTGTCGATGTCTAAAAAGCAATCATTATCTTGCAGTTTTGTTATTATTATTATTACTTTGTTATTTGTTGTTGTGTTGTTCCCTAAAATTTAGTCTCGTTAAAACTATTAAACGTTTAGTACATTTATTTTTTTTCTTCGGAAGCAGTTTTTGCTTTTTTATTGTTATTTTCTTAATTTGTAATTTCCAAATATGCACCATTTTGAAATTTTTTACAAAACAACCATTTATTCTAATCAAGTGATGGGTGCGGGAACTTTGAAAATTATGCCGTTAGGGTCAATTCTTTATGCTTTTTCCAATAAAAAAATAATATTTTGAAAAAATTGATCTACAGGGTGTTAAAAATGTAAAAATTGAAAATGTCAACTTTTTCTAATACGGGCCTGGAATTTAAAATTTTCTGATACTGCAATTTTAAGCGACAGATAGGTTACAGATGTTGACCCAATATGAAAATTTTATACGGAGTGCATTAAAAAATATGACAAGAACAAAAAATTGCTGAAGTTCATAAAAGACCCTGTATCTTATTAACTATCGACAATTGAACTATCAAAGATGGGTGATTAAGAACCCCCAAGGTATTCTTTGTCTTGTGTTGAAGTATGTTCATTTATATCCGCGTCACCCTGTATACATATAACACGAATTAAATTTAAAAAACAACTGTTAAAATTTATAGATTACATAACGATTAACCTTATTGTAAACAAATTTTGTAAGTAAAGACATAGCTAATTAATGGTGAAATGATACTCATTATTGCAAAAAATGTAACATTTGGGCAAAGGAAAAACATAGGTACTTAGACGATAGATAAATAGTAAAAAAAAAATATTTGCCGATCTTGTTCCATATTAATTTTTAAAATGTAATATTCAATATTCAAGTAATATTAAATGTAATATTCTTTGCACTAACCTGCACTTTTTTAAAGGAATTTGCATTCCTTCGCTTGCTTCTTTCTCCATAAATCTAGAAATATTGTCTATTATTTCCCGCACTTGACTATTTAGAGGCTTCCCTCGTCTGCCAATTGTCTTTGGCGCCATTCAAATCCAAAATAATAATATTACTTTCTAAACAGAACAACCACAATTCACACACCACCTTACACAATATATCACTTCTACGCTAATATTAATACTTCTGCCACCTTCTAACAATGTTACGGCACTGAATCGCTTCAGATGATGCTGCATCGTGGCCGTCTCTAGGCAACTAACATAAATAAACCACTGCGCAACTTTAGTGGCCGCCATTTAATGTACCCATTTGAACTTGGACGAACTCTACTGAGCTGTATATCCTGTACAGGGTTATCCAACCAAGACTAGACAAGGCGATTTTTTGACTTTTATTGTACTTTTATAAAAAAACTGAAATAGCCATCTTAAGTCATTTTCTCCCGCGAATTCGAATATCTTCAGCAAAAAACAATTGAACATCAAACAAAAGTACTAGGGGTCACTTTGATATTTTTTTAAATGGGATGCCGTATTTTTAATGAGCTTATCCGATTTCTCATATAAATTTTGATCTAAAATGTAAAAAAAAAAAATAAAAAATCTTACGATAGACGAACATTTTCCGAATTTAAAACTGAAGAAAAAAGGCGTTTTTGAATTAAAAATCCAACATTTTAGATCAAAATTTATATGAGAAATCATCGGATAAGCTCATTAAAAATACGGCATCCCATTTAAAAAAAATATCAAAGTGACCCCTAGTACTTTTGTTTGATGTTCAATTGTTTTTTGCTGAAGATATTCGAATTCGCGGGAGAAAATGACTTAAGATGGCTATTTCAGTTTTTTTATAAAAGTACAGGAAAAGTCAAAAAATCGCCTTGTCCAGTCTTGGTTGGATAACCCTGTACCTATCTAGAAATTAAAAGAAATTTGTACATAAGTGTTTAGGAACTTTTTTACATTCTTTTGATAACCTCTATCGTGTGGTACTATGCACTTTTTTTAAGGTCACCCTGTATAACAGGGTACGTTAATAGGGTGTTCGTCTTTGATAGCACCTAAACTACAAGGGATACAAAGAAAAGTTTAATATGAAAGCTGTTGGGTTTACCAAAAGGCATAACGCAAAAATATTTAAGAGCATACTGAGCGGCCAAAAAATAAATTACATACTTAAACATATATTTTTTTTAAGGAAACACCCTGTATATTTTTTAGTTGTTTGATTCAGTAAAGAAAGACCTTTATATCCGTCTTTTCGTTTTTAAATTTTCTTGTGGCGTTGCCAAATAATTGCTTTTGTTTCGGGAATTTTCAGTGACTCGATAAAAAAGTTATAACATGGGGCATTTAACTTAGTTAAACAAAATGTTTACCATTAATACCTAAGGATACGCGGTACATACCCATAATACTGTTTTTGAGGTTTATGATATAGGGTGTACAGGATGGTCCACGTAAGACGACGCACTGCCTTTTCTCGGAAACCGTAAGGGTTATAAAAAAAAGTTAATAGAAAAATTAATTGATTGTAAAGAAATTTTTATTATTATATTTTTGTGTATACAGGGTAAGTCGCTTTTCTGAAGTTGATATCAACTTTCGATCTTTAAATAGAAAACCCTGTATCTTACAATACTTTTGGATTTTACATAAAATAATAATCATTTTTTAATAATTGCACTACAAGTCTAAACCTTATAATCTTCGAGATATCGACTTTTAAAAAATGACATTTTTGAACTTTGACAGCTTCTATAGCTCTCGAACGGTACATCTTAGACCAAACCGGCCTACATGTCCATTTCTTGCTTTTTTATTATATTCCTAAAAATATTAATTTGAAGTTAAGCCGGAAGTACTATATTTTCGGATTTCGAATTACATCCGATTTAACCTGAAGTTTACACTTTTGGAAAGATAATAAAAAAGTAAGATAGGGATATGTAAGCCGTTTTCACCTAAGATGTACCGTTAGAACGCTATAGAAGCTGTCAAAGTTTAAAAATGTCAGTCGATATCTCGACTATTAAGTTTAGACTTATAGTGCACTTATTAAAAAATAATTGTTATTTTATGTATAGACTCAAAAAGTATTGTAAAATATAGGGTGCTCTATTTAAAAAACCAAAGGTTGGTATCAACTCCAGCCAAACGACTTACCCTGTATACATAAAAATATAATAAAATGAAAATGTTTGTACAATCAATTAACTTTTTTATTGAACCATTTTTTATAACTATTACAGTTTCCGAGAAATGGTAGTGGGTCATCTTACATGGACCACCCTGTACATGGCGACTTGATAAATTCGGTAATTGAATTATTATGTGTTATTTCGATTTTTTCAAATGGAACACCCTGTATTTGTTTAACTGAAGGGGTTTATCTTTTAAATACCTTAATCTTTTATGAAACATGTCACTATCTAAATCTTCTAGTTTTTGAAATAATTTATCCTATGCTTCGCAAAATGGGTAATGTTATTATTTTATTGAAAAGAACTAAAAGAAATTAATTAACAAATTATCTCTTGTAGTAGGAGCCGCTTTGTACACTATTTCTATCACATATCCCACAAAAAGAAATGTAGCTTAATAAAGTCGGAAGATCTTGCTGCCTCATTAAAAGTAAAGTAATATTTCATTCAGTGCGGTTTTTTAAAACTACTAGTTAAGGTAGAATTACCGAACAAACAACTGCTGGATAAGTAAATGGGAGCTATCCAATTAGTGTTGTGATAATTATAGCGTGGTAAGAAAAGCAATGGCTTCTGCCCATGATGGTGGTGTAATATTTAAACGACTATTAAGGTCCAATAACGGAAAACAACAGAAAACAACGGAAACTGTTCAAAATATTTCTCCAAATATAAGTCTCACAAAGATAATATGTAACGAAGATACAAAAGACAATAGAGAATCTACCACTGACATCATCATAAACCTACGTAATAAATTGGCTGATCAGCTATCAACGAATGAAGCGCTTGGACAGGAATGTAAAAAAAACAAGAAGAAAATTGAATTCTTACTTAGAGAGCTTCAGAAGAAAAAAGAGGAAATCAAAAACCTTACAAAGATCATCGAAACAACCAAAATTAAAGTAACTGCAAACCATGCAACTACGCAGACAGATATAATAACAACTATGTCAGCTGAAATACAGTGCAACTTATTGCCTCCAACAGAACCTAAACGGCCAGCCAATAAAAAAGAAAGTATTAA
The DNA here is from genome assembly GCA_963920685.1 of Polydrusus tereticollis. Taxonomy (NCBI): domain Eukaryota; kingdom Metazoa; phylum Arthropoda; class Insecta; order Coleoptera; family Curculionidae; genus Polydrusus; species Polydrusus tereticollis. Next base: position 54,202,366 of record OY987335.1, read on the forward strand.
GGCTAGTCTAAATATTGAAAGCGTTAATAAGAAGGTGGCTCCAAGAAATATAAACAAAAAATTAGAAAATACGACTAAATTTTACCAGCCAATGCAAAAAGAATTGGTTAGCCCATATTATGCCAATAATATTGTCCCCAAACGAAAAGTGCTAATCTATGGTGATAACTCTGGTTTACACAGCTCTCAAATTTTACGTAAGTATCTTGATACAGAAAAGTATACAATTCAAGGATGGATCAAAAATGGTGTTGATTTTAACGAACTTACAAACTGTATTTTTAATGCCAGTAAGGCATATTCTTCTAATGACACTGTTAATTTCTTTATGTCAAATCAGTCAAACGTATCTATTCGGTTGTTGAACAATTTTAAAATAAATAGGGTATACCGGCTAAATAAAACTAAAATATGTGACCGACTTGCTAGGAATGTTCAACTCTCAAATGGTGGCAAGATTGTTTTAAAGACTGTTGTAACACATGATGTGATATCTGATTTAGAGGTAAGCCAGACTGGACGGGGGTATCACGCTGAAGATGTGTTAAATGTTAATACTAATATAAATGATAACCATAAAATTGCTTTGTCCGATCAAATTAATGTTTCCTCCCACTGTGATGCGAGCGATAAACATGATGGGGTAAATTCTCAAGTTGTTGAGGTAATTTCTAGGATTGTGGATAGTGTTGTGGATGTGAGCGACAGGCCTTCCGCCAGTTCCAACCAAAATACCGATAATTTTTTATACCCGCGTCTATCCCAATGGGATCTGAAAGAAAATTAGTACGCAAATTTCCTCATGATGGTACTTCAAAAATGAGTCTAACATTGTGTCACTTAAATATCCAAAGCATCTCTAACAAAATGGACATACTGGAGAATCTTCTCCGTTCTGAAAATATCGACATAATGTGCATAACTGAGCATTGGCTCCACTTAAGACCTGACATCGAGGTGCAGATAGCGGGATACAGTGTAGTGTCGTCTTTTTCAAGGAATAAAACAAGGCATGGTGGATCATTGATTATTGTGAAGAATGATATAAAGGATATACTCAAGCCACTAGATCAAATAGTTGCCACATCCGTGGAAGCGCACAGTGAAATGTGTGGTGTATATTTTGAAAATTGCTGTATTGTTTGTTGTTATCGTTCGCCATCTGGGGATCTGAATGTTTTTATAAACTCGGTAAGTACTGCTCTTTCCACGGCTTTTCAGCGCAGCAAGTACTTGATTTTCTGTGGGGACCTAAATATTGATTATGGTGTTGATGGTGCCCCTAAAAACCTCCTTTGCGGTTTGTTTGAATCCTTCATGTTGAAGGTGACCACTACTGCACCAACAAGGGTTTATACAGACTGTAATGGTCATACCAGCTCGACAGTTATAGACTATGTTGCTACCAATATCCCTGATGAATTGTTTCATAGTGGTATCTTTAATCCGCATATGAGCGATCACTTGGCCCACAAATTTAACTTAAACTTATCGATAAATGATAAAAATAAGATAGAACATGACAGTAATTTATTTTCTAGAGACCTATCAGATAATAATATATCACTGTTTTCTAATATGATAATGATGCAGAATTGGTGGCATGTTTTGGATTTTTCTCTAAATAGTAATGAGTTATGGGCAGGGTTTGTTAACGTTGTTATGCACTGCTTAAATTGTTGTTGTCCCTATAAACACAAAAAATATATAACAAAAGAAAAACGTCAGGTGAATGGTATAATGATAATCTCTTATATATCAAAAACCAGCTAGATGAGTTATATTGGAGGGCGCAAAACACTAGAAATAACATTTTACAACTAGAATACAGAAATCTTAAAAAAACTTACAAAAATCAAATTAATGAAACCAAGAGATTATTCTATAAGAACAAAATATCTAATTCTGACTGTAAAAGTAAAACTATATGGGCCCTTATTAATGACAAGTTAAACAGGAAAAATACAAAGGATCGCCAAATTAAACTTTATGTTAATGATAAGATTATAACCGACCCGTACCAAGTAGCTAATGAATTTGTAACCTATTTTAGTACGGTATCGACAAAGAAGCTTGAGCGGAAATATGGCACTGTTGCCACAACCTGTACCACTCATCCCCCGATCTGTAATACTATTGTTATCAATCCAGTTAGCGAGGAGGAACTCTTAAAAGTTATTGTGGGATTAAAAAATAAAAATTCCTCTGGATTTGATGACATTAATGTAAAATTAATAAAAAGCATTAAAGATTTCATTAAGCAACCTCTTACTGCATTGATAAATCGTAGCCTAAGTGAAGGAGTATTCCCAATGATACTTAAAACTGCAAATGTTACTCCTGTATACAAAAAAAATGACTGTCATAGTACTGAAAACTACAGGCAAATCTCAGTATTGAGCATTTTTTCTAAAATCTTTGAGAGAATTGTCCATGAAAGATTAATGAATTTCATCAATAGATATAATGTGTTAAATTTATCTCAACACGGCTTTCTCTCGAAAAAATCTATAGAATCCGCTTCATACCATTTCTTAAATCACGTATATCGAAGTATTGATGGGGGAAAATATGTCGCGACCATATTTTTTGATCTCTCCATAGCATTTGACACTATAAATAAGGAATTCCTAGTTACCAAATTACACAACTTAGGTATCCGAGGAACAATGCTGAGATGGATAGAATCATATGTGACTGACAGAGTAATGATTGTTAAATATAATGGAGTGCAATCAGAAGCTCAACGAGTAGAACTTGGTGTCCCACAAGGATCCGTACTGGGTCCACTTTTATTTATTCTGTATGTAAATGATTTGCCGTTGAAGGTGGTATCTGGTCATGTGACAATGTATGCGGATGATACAACTGTTGTGGTTACTGCCGATAGCATGGATGATCTGAATGCAAAAATGGCAACTGTTTGCGATGAAATGGAATTGTGGTGTAAGAGAAATAGTTTAATATTGAATGTTGATAAGACTGTATATATGAATATGTTTAATCGCAGGAACCTTCGTGAAATGGATTATGAAAGAACGCTTAACATAAATACATCAAAAAAGTTAAGTTCTTAGGTACCCATTTGGATCCCCAACTTACCTCCTGTGATCATCTGGACCATGTCTCGGGCAAGTTAAATTCTGCATTCTTCGCAATACTAAGCCTTAAGAATACACTCGATACCGAGGGCCTCTTGTCTGTATATTACTCGCTGGCTTATAGTCATATGACTTATAATATTATTTGCTGGGGAAGTGCTACAATGCACCAAAATCGCATATTTATAAACCAAAAAAGGATAATAAGACTTATTTTTAATTTAGACTTTCGGGAAAGCTGCAGAGGCACTTTTGCCAAAAATAAACTACTAACGCTTCCCTGCATATATATGCTCCGATGTTTGCTGTTTGTGAATGGCAATCGATCGATGTTTAATAGACTGGGATCTGCAAGTACCCATAATACGCGTGGAGGTGATCTGCTTGAGATACCTTATCATAGGACAACTTTTTTCAGGAATTCCCCTCTTTACAACTGTGTGAAACTGTATAATGAGCTACCATTTGAATTGCGCGCATTACGTGGCGAGAGATTTGCCAAGATGACTAAGCATTTTCTACTGGTCAATGAATTTTATTCTGTGGCGGAATACATGTCATTCAATCACTAGTCATGTTTATTATCGTGTTTTCTATTATTTCACAAATTCAAGTTTGACTGGCCTTTAGCCCATCTGGAATACCTTACTCAGGATCACATGAAATGAAATTGTGATAGTATTTCGTAAAATGGCTTCATAAATATCTTTAACGATAGATATGTATTTGTCTTGATATGTATTATGTAATGTTATAAATTACCTGCAATATTAATATTATAAATTCCATAAAATACTCTATCCTTAATATATAAAATTGCATCTGTGTGTGACTAAGTGTATTGTGTCTATTGATTTTATACTGACAGTTTTTATACATTTACTTTTATTTTATGTATTTGTGTAATCTTTATTTCATTCTTTCGTTGACGACCCAATGTACAAATTGTATTGAAAATGGTAATATATATATTCTATTCTATTCTATTAAACTGCGTTAAAACGTTGGTATTGCTGATGTCTTACTGCTTGACTGTAATGAGCTGTAAGAAATGAAGATAAGCCTCACCAGTCGAATTTCTATTAAAGAATGTGGCCCAGTATTATGATTTCCTATTATGCCGACCCATACATTAAGCGGCCCTGTGTTGATAGTTAACTTCTACCTTGAAAAAGGGTTACTAGTATTATGATGATGAAAGTTGTGCTTATTAACAGATCCATTTCTCTAAAATGTTATGTTTAGTGATGAGGCTCACTAACCATAATAACATTCTCGAAAAACTGATTTTTTGAACGAGTCGCTGAACATTTCCTAAATATCAGAAGAACACACTTGGCAACGTCGCAAGCGAATTTAAAAATCTAAAGACAAATATAAAGGCATTTCTTTACCTTACCTATTCAAATAAGTAAATAATATACAGGGCGTTTCATTAAAAAACACATATTCTTATTTAATATTTTTTTAGGACACTCAGTACCTATGCGGTATACTATATTTTTACATTTGACATGCCTTTTGGTAAAACCAACATCTCTTATATAACATTTTTTTTGTATCCCATTTTAATCTGGTTGTACTCGCTTATTATTCGAATTTTGTATTCTACCTAAAATTCTAAACGTATTTCATGTAACACACGTTATATTATACACGAATTATATCACCCCTAAACTTAGGATGAGATGACATTATTAAGAACTACCTAAACTGCCGAATCAGCATCAGCAGACAAAGCAGAGAAGATACGCTTGTTCCCGAGAAGAATCTTATTCAGTCGGGTTTTTATTGTCACGCTAACAACACATATTTTATAAATCTTTGTAAAAGTTAGTTTTAATAAATTAAATTGTTTTTAAAAACTTAAATCTCGTTTATCAAGATTTAATTGGCGCAGTCGTGCGGATTTTTGGAATTGATCGTATCGAACGATCGATTTTCGTATCAACGATTAACCAAAAAATCGAACTTGTTGGTGACTTTGTTGTGCGGAGGTGTTTGGTGGAGTGACGTCATAATCTATCGAATAGGAGTCGCCCAGTCTATCACAGACCTATTAGACCACCCAGGCAAGACATAATCGAAGATTGGTACCAAATTGTCCAATTTTGCAAGAATCCAAGTTTGGGAAGGACCACATTGCCGACCTAAGAGAAGGTTTTTATAGAGATAATGCTGAAGGCCATCGTTGCTATTTTTATGTAAGTGCAATTTAATGTCTGTAGAAAACATAACCGATTTTCTTAAAAATTTGAAAATTGACAATAACCCTTCAACCGACTCTCAAATTTTTATTGAAAATCCGGTATCAATTGAATCTATAACCGAATCAATTAATAATATTGATAAAGAAATTACCGATCACTTAAACGTAATTGAAATGTCTAGATTTAGTTCCGAACATCTAAAATGCGTACCTGATTTCGATGGAAATCTCAATGACCTTAATAGGTATATATCTGTTTGTGATTCTTTAATAAATGAGTTCTATGATCGGAATAATCCAACGACTTTTCAAAATGTCTATTTAATAAACTCTTTAATTGCAAAACTATCAGGAAATGCAAAACTGGTAGTAAATATTCAAAATGTATCTACCTGGAAAGATGTGCGTGATACACTTACACGCAACTTTCCAGATCAAAGAGACGAAACATGCTTAAATAGAGATTTGGTTATGATGCGGCAAAATTCTGCGGAAAAACCGTAACAATTTTATGATAGGGTTTTAAATATTTTAAATCTTTTGTGTGCGTACGTAGATCTGCATGAAAGCAGTAGCGATAATAAAAATTTAAAACGCACGTTGTACCAAAATTTGGCATTAAGAACATTTTTGTCAGGGTTACGGGAACCTTTAGGTACTACAATTAGGTGCATGAAACCAAGTGATCTTAGTGAGGCTCTTCAAGTCGTTTTACAGGAAGATAATGTCCACTATTTTCAAAATTTGAATCCAAAAATTATATCTAGACCCGGTCCCATTCAACCTAGACCAGAACTAACATCGAGAATAGTGCGTAGCACTCCGATATATATTTGAATAGCAATACCCCCAATAATTTCTTCAGAAGTCAAGCGCAAAATAGATTTCCATCGCAACCGATTGCAATCCAACCCAGAATGAATACTCAACCACAAAGATATTTTACGAATTCCCAAGTTTTTAGGCAACCACAGCAGAATCAAAATAAAAATGTTTTTAAACCAAACCCGAATAAAACATTCCCCAAACCTACGCCTATGAGCGTATCTACCCGAAATACAACGAATTTCGCGCAAAACCGTCGTTCGACATCACATTATCAACAACCTTAACAACGTAATTGGGTTGCTGAAGAACTATTTTATGCACAAACAGTCGAAATGGAACCAGAAAACACAAACTATGACCTAGGACAACAAGACGATCAATATTTTCCCGATGATCAAACAAATCAATATTTTGCTGAAGACTCGAGAAATGTTCAATCACTAAACGAAGATAACAATTACGATGATGAAAGTCAACAAGAAAATTTTCATTTAACCCATACCAACAAAGATCCAACGTAGAGACCGAGACTTCACCACCTATAATTTCTCTTAATAATACTAATTCTAGCGAACTTTCATACATATTTTTTCCCGAATATGACATTAAAATACTAATAGACTCTGGCTCAACAAAATCGTTCATTGACCCCCAAGTTGCATTTAAATATTTTCCAAATTTAATTAGGGATGACCCATTTATTGTTTCGACAGTTTTTCAAAAGTCGGCTCATAAATATAGCACCCTTATACCCGCTTCGGAAATTTTTAATTTACCACATGTTACAAATCTTAAATTTTTCCTATTTAAATTTCACAATACTTTTCACGGACTTTTAGGCCTTGATAACTTAAAAGTTTTACAAGCAAGCTTAGACTTTAATAAAGGCATTTTAGTCACACCATATGCAAAGAGAAGATTAAGCTATTTTCAAATAAAAATGATCTTAATTTAATAACAATTTCACCCAGATCCGAACAAGTTATAAAATTAAAAACATCAATATTGAATGGAGAAGTCATTATACCTCACCAAAAAATCCATAATTGTGAAATACCCGAATCTTTAACAATAGCAAAAAATGGCGAAGCCATAACAACAATTTTCAATAACACCACCAATCCGATTACTCTGGATTTCTCAGAACCCATATTAGTTGAAAATTTTAATAGAAATAACATTCAACAAATTTACCTAAACAATTTTGACGAATCACCAAAACAAAAAATTGATTTCTCTAAATTTCGTACAGACCATTTAAACAACGAAGAAAAACGCCATATTCTTGACCTGCTTAATGAGTATTCCGATATTTTCTATGACGAAAATACGTCCCTGACCTTTACCAACAAAATAAAGTATCAGATTCGCACTTCAGACGAGGTACCCATATCCCATATACACCAAATCATACAGATACCCGTACGTTCACAAGCAGGAAGTCGAAGGCCAAATAAAGAAGATGCTGGACCAAAGAATAGTCAGACCCAGTCATTCACCCTGGAGCTCACCAATTTGGGTAGTCCCAAAAAAGGCAGACGCGTCTGGAAAACAAAAATGGAGAGTCGTGGTCGACTATAGAAAATTGAACAAGAAATCCTTGGATGATCGCTATTGCCTTCCAAACATTAGTGATATACTCGACAAACTTGGCAAGTGTCAGTATTTCACTACGCTAGACCTGGCAAGTGGATTCCACCAGATTGAAATGGATGAGAAGGACATCGAAAAACCCGCTTTTAGTACCGAATTTGGGCACTACGAATATCTGCGTATGCCCTTCGGGTTAAAAAATGCTCCTGCGACGTTCCAACGCGTCATGGACAATATTTTACGTGGGCTGCAAAACGAAAAATGTGCAGTGTACCTAGATGATATTATTATATTCTCTAGGTCATTGCAAGAACACATTGAACGATTAAAATCTGTTTTCGAACGACTTAGGGAATCCAACTTCAAAATACAGCTCGATAAGTCCGAGTTTTTAAGAAAAGAGGTGGCTTATCTAGGACACGTAGTTACACCTGATGGAGTTAAGCCTAACCCGGATAAAATAAAAGCGATTAAAAAATACCCTATACCTTCAACCACGAAACAAATTAAAGGTTTTCTTGGCTTATTAGGTTATTGCAGACGTTTTATAAACAACTTTGCTAAAATTACAAACCCGTTGACAAAGTGCTTAAAGAAGGTAGCTAAGATCGAACATAACCCAGAATTCGTATCATGTTTCGAAACCTGCAAAAATTTACTTATAAACGAACCCATTCTACAGTACCCCGATTTTACCAAAACGTTCAATTTAACTTGCGACGCCAGCAACGTAGCAATTGGTTGTGTATTGTCACAAGGACCTATCGGTCATGATCGACCAATAGCATATGCCTCGAGGACATTAAATGATTCCGAACAAAACTATGCCACTATTGAGAAAGAATTATTGGCAATAGTTTGGGCCACCAAGTATTTTCGGCCATATTTATTTGGACGAAAATTTAACATCATTACAGACCATAAGCCCCTCCAATGGCTTTTCTCTTTAAAGGACCCTAATTCAAAAATGCTACGCTGGAGAATAGAATTAGAGGAGTATGACTACCATATTATATATAAAAAAGGAACCCTAAATCAGAATGCAGATGCACTTTCACGAATTGAGATACATACAAAGGAGATTAATACCGATTTCGAAGAATTAGACAAAATAATATCAGATAGTAATAATCAAAATCAAACCAAAATAACGGATATCGAACAATTAGATTAAATTCTTGCATCTAATACCCAACAAAATAAAGAAAACAATGATAACGCGTCACTGATTGTGCACATCGATGACGAACAAAATATCGAGGACACAGACCTTAATGATAACCCTGACCTACCTCTCGATGAAAATGCTACAGTGAATTCAAATGCCGAACAAAATCCCGTAGTAGGAATTCCCATATCTGAATGTGCAGTTAATTATGGTAGTAATCAAATAATTGTCACTTCTGTTTTACACTCCCCTACCAAACCTAAGATCACCATTCTGTTTGAGAAGAAAAAACGTATAACAGTACAAATATCAGGAAATAATTTTGAAGAAGACGTAATTAAATAGAACTTTCAGTTAACTTTGTTTTTAAAAACTTTATTTCAAAAACTTAAATTAAGTTACAAAGCTCTTATTGACTCTATTAACAAATAGTCGAAATCGTTGCGGAGACAAAGCCGAAGTCGAGCCGACGAGGGTTAAATATTGAGTGTCCCTCAGGCACTTACAAGTACTTATACCGGGTGTTGCATCGTCGAGCGGGACATAGGAAATCCCATGCAATTTTAAATGGGGTCAATTATTGGCTTCCCTAATTATTTTAGAGAAAAATTCTATTTAGGTTTATTAAAGAGCACTAAAACCCACATTTAAAAGAATAACTTTAGATATTTTTGATGAGCCCGTTTACGGGTTATCGCCGATTTCTTTTTAACTATTTCTCCTTTTTATGGCCCCGTATTTGCGGCCACCAGTCAAGGTAAAAGATGACTGTCAAATAAAATGTCAGAATAAAGCAAAATAAAAGTCTTAATATTTGAAATCTACGTATATTGAAAAGTATGTGTAGGCGTTCGAGCGCTTGCTAACAACTAACTCCCTACTATTTTCTTATCCCCTCGTCATCATATAACATAAACAGTTGTAATCTGATACTTTCTTTCCACTTAAGCATTTGAATATTTTATGGCCCCAGTATTGCCTTAATATTACAAAGAGTTTATTTAGTTAACTAGACGATACTCTAACATTCGGCCATCCTGCAATTGTTTCGCCTCGAAACACCTTTGCCCATGGTTGACCCTGAGTTGTTCTGTATCTTCCGTCTCGAGTACATATTCTGTGAACAACAAAGATATCATTAAAATATTATAAAATACCCCTTTCCTTTCAATGTCACGTGCCTGACAACACGGGAACATAAATTTTACTCCTCAACGTGCATAACAGCACGGGAACATAAATTTTACTCCTCAACGTGCATAACAGCACGGGAACATAAATTTTACTCCTCAACGTGCATAACAGCACGGGAACATAACACCTTTAGTGCCCACATAATTGTGTACCTGTTATTACCCCGATTTCGTAGAACAAATACTCAGTTCAGATTCATCAACATTCATAAATCACACTGATCTGATCAGACCTTTATTACACACATGACACATACATAACACATTTCTCACCCATACACCCATACAGTTAAACAAGGGAATCATTTTAAATTTTTATCATTTTTCCCTTTTTCTTTTTGTTTCCTTCCTATAAATGACATCCCTTATCATGTACTTTATTTATATCAATTTTATTTCATACAAATATATGTATCAACAAACTTATCTTTAACTTAACCATATGGCCATTAACATAAATAAACAAAATAAAACTTAAACCTTAAAACTTATAAATCAAAAGGCAAATCTTTGTCCTCATTTAGGACCACCCATGGTTTTACTTTATCCACCGCAACAACGGTGTCTGTTGACTTTCCTTTACTTCTCAAGTCCTTTACCACGTATCGATCGTTTGGCAACACCACCTTGATTTGGAATGGACCCTTAAACAACGGTTGTAACTTACGACTTGAGCCACTGGTAGGAGCGCTAGTAATTTGAACCATTACTAGTTCACCTTTATATATATTAACAACATTAATATATAATTTATAGGTCGCCTATCTTAAGTGTTTGTTATGTCTGCAGTCCAAGTTTACAGGCGTGCCCGACACTCGGCCATCCAACTTACTGTTTCGCCCTCGAAACATCTTCAAACTCTCTACCGAAGACCACCGACATTAGCCTGTAAACAATAAGCCAAAAGTAAAAATTTACTTATTACCTTTTACACAACAGAATACAGTAGTGTCTGCTTGATCACCAACAATAACTTTCCAACTGTTGTGACCGAATATAGTTGTAGTTACTTTTTACCTTTTATGACAGAATACAGTCATATTTAATTTTACCCTGTCACCTAGCGTAAACAATTTATAACTTCTACATGACAAAACAAAGCCATGTCTGCTTTTCAACCACAACTGTTTTGAACAGAAGGACATACAGGGCATTATTGCTTAATGCCACCCGCAGTTCAAATCCCTTACAATATTTTCTAATCTCTCTGTAGGTATTCTCTACTCATTACAATAACCAAAGGCACAAGTGAATATCTCTACTTTAATACAAAAAATATTATACATAAAAACCACAACTGGAAATCGTGTTAACACCTGAGCCACAACTCTAAACTGTAGCGTTTGACATACATACTACACATACTATAACTAACTTGGCCAAGTTTCTAACTTAGGTACCTAAATCATCATCATCATCATCATTATCATACAAAAACTTAGGTATACCAACTTTTAAAATCTTTTGTAGACACAAAAATACAAAAACTTAGTCTAAAAAGATAACATATTTCGATAACTCCTAGTTATCTGAAAAATTAGATGGTAAGTCCTTTTGTTAAGTTTATAATATTAAGTGCACATAATTGTCCTTCACCTACGTCTCTGCTTAAACAATCAACATGTTGCATTTTATGGCCGGGGTGATAATTCACTTGAAAAGTGTACTCTTAAAGTTCTAACCACCACCTAGCTATGTGGGGTACAATTTCCCTTTTTGTAGCACATGCCCTAATGGCAGAACAATCAGTAAATACTTCAAACTCGTGGCCTAATAAATATACCTGAAAGTGTCTGAAGGCAAACACAACCGCCATAGTTTCCAATTCATACGCATGGTGCATGGTACCTGCTCTGTTAAGTACACTGTTTACTAAAATATGCAATAGGGTGTGGACCGTCTGCATGGACCTGTATTAATATTCCAGCCATAGCTATACTGCTAGCATCCGTGTGTACTTCTATTTCTAAATCGGGATCATAAATTTTTAAGACTGGTCTGGAGACTAATATTTCTTTTATCTGACTTGTTGCTTTCGTTTGTTCTGTACCCCAATGCCAATTTACATGTTTTCGTAGCAGTTTCGTTAATGGACTGGTCATTTTGGCGTAATCTTTTATAAACTTTCTGAAATATCCGGCTAATCCTAGGAACCCTTGTAATTCCTTTTTGTTTTTTGGCTCGTTCAAATTATTTAATGCTTTAACCTCAATTGGATCGGGTCGAACGCCTTCAGCTGATATTTCTCTTCCAAGGTAATTTAATTTGTCCATAAAAAACTTGCATTTTTTAATTGTAACGTCAGGTTATATTTTCTAAATATTTCTAACACAATTTTTAGCTGGCTGAGACAATGTTCAAGTGATTGTGCTGGTATTATTATATCATCTAAGTATCCAAACGCCGTCCCGCTAGGTTTTTCTTTTAAAATTTTTGAGATCATTTGCTGAAAAACAAAAGGCGCATTACATAATCCGAAGCTCATTCTCAAAAATTCAAATTTGCCATCAGGTGTAATAAACGCTGTTTTCTCTATCGAATCCTCTGCCATTGGGACCTGATAATACCCAGAAAATAAATCTAACGATGTAAATATTTTATATCTTCGCAATTTATCAATCTGGTCATCGATTAGAGGCAAGGGAAACTTATTTTTATGGTAAATTATTAAGTCCACGATAATCTATGCACATGCGCAGTGAACCATCTGGTTTTGACACTAAAACCACTGGACTGGCAAACGACGAATTTGACTCCCTTATTATATTGTATTTTAAGAGTTCATCCAACATCTCTTGTACTTTTTGTCTTCTATCTTCAGAAAGTCTATATGGATTGTACGACACAGGTTCGTCCGTTTTTAATTTACTTTTCATTTCTGTGCAGTTGGTCTTGCCCATTTCCGAAAGATTTATGGCGATACAATCTCGAAATTGTCGAAGGACTTCCAATAAAGATTCTTTTTGTCCACCGCAATATACAATTTCATTTTCAATATCATCGCCACAGAATTAACAAGAATTAATTCTGTGTCATCGCTTCGACTTATTTGACTAACATACATTTTCATTGACGTTGAATAAAATTTTATCTCCGAACCATCTTTTATAAAGCCGACATTATTACGCCTTATTAATGTGTTACCAATTAACATTTCCGAAGGGCAACACGTGTCTGGGACTACCAAAAGCTCTTCATCATTTTCTACTTCATCTAAAATTACTTTACCAACAACACTTTCGTTAATTTTAATCGTCTGTCCCGATAGTGTCTTAATAAAATGAGCTTTACCGCGTTGAGTCTTTAAACCGAATTTATTAACAACTGATTGCTGAATTAGCGAACACTCGCTACCAGTGTCAATTAATGCGCACAATTTATTGTTGTTAAGAACCACCTCTTCGTAAAATAGATTTGTAGAATGCTTTTCTACATAATGAACATTCTTTTTGGACCAACAATTTTTCTCAAGGTGTCCCCTCTTTTTGCAAATATTACATGCATTACTGGTGTTTGGGTTAGTATTACTGTCATTTTTCGATTGAGCATTGTTAAAAGTACTTTTGTTCTTATTTAACTTAAAGTTTTGAAACCGCGATTTAGGGCAATTTATTTTAGTGTGTCCCGGTTCATTGCATTTATAACACAAAATTTTAAGCTTATCATATTTCGCACTATGTTTATCATATTTTTTCTCTTGATGGGTAAAATCAGTGCTACGCAAAAATGTTGACAGGTCATCTAACGTCTTATAATTATTTGCAAACGCAAGCTGGCGAGTATTGACATCACTTATGCTAGAAATAATTATGTTTATTTTATCACACTCGGGAATGTCCCATGATAATTTATTAATTAAAGTTAGTTTTTTATTAAAATAAGCAACCAACGATTTTTCTTCTTCACTTGAAAACATGGACGCACTTTTAAAATTTGTACCAATCGACTGAGGGTCAATGTCATAAATTTCACGGAAATATTTTTTAAAGTCATGCCAGTTTATTCCAGAAAATCCGGAAGTTAAATACCACTCGCGGGCTCGTCCGGTTAATTTGTCTATTGTATTGCGTAACAGCGTAACATTGTCCCATCGTAAGAAATAAGCTTTTTGTTCCAATAACTTTAAGAACTTATTCGCGGTTATAATTTTTGTTCCCGGATTAAAGTCTGGAATATTTTCCCAAGTATAAATTGGCTCAACGCTTACCTTTGGTTGCGCAGTTTGAATGGCTTTTAATTCTGCTAATAAAAATTTAACCTGTTCCTTGATGGGCAACCTGGCAGCCTCATCGGCAGCATTTAGTTGTTCAATTAGTGGTTCGTCTAGAGGTAAGCTAGCGGCCTCCTCTGCTGCAGTGTTGTGTTGACCCCTAGGTAAGATCGGTGGAGTGTAGCTTCTTTGTGATTCAGACATTATCCACAGTGGAAACACACACAAAAATAACACACTCTAAATAAATATTCTCACAACACGAATTGGTTTTAACGCGGTACGCGCGTACCGAACTTTTTAATTGTTTTTTAATTATCCCACTTCTGACTTTGTCAGAATAAAGCAAAATAAAAGTATTAATATTTGAAATCTACGTATATTGAAAAGTATGTGTAGGCGTTCGAGCGCTTGCTAACAACTAACTCCCTACTATTTTCTTATCCCCTCGTCATCATATAACATAAACAGTTGTAATCTGATACTTTCTTTCCACTTAAGCATTTGAATATTTTATGGCCCCAGTATTGCCTTAATATTACAAAGAGTTCATTTAGTTAACTAGACGATACTCTAACAAAAGTTGTCATTTTGAGGAATATTTGAACATCTTCTTAAATCCTAAAGTTCTAACAATTTAATAGTACCTACCTATTAATTAGTAAAATATTGAAACATGTAAAATGTCATAATTAACCTTGTAATTGGATACTTTATTTTAGTTTTATTCAGATTAATTTGTACTCATAAATACACCTTTAATATTTTCGATGTACGAGTTTTTATAACAATAAAGCACACATTTCAAAATGACAACTTTATTTGACAGTCATCTTTTACCTTGACTGGTGCCCGCAAATACGGGGCCATAAAAAGGAGAAATAGTTAAAAAGAAATCGGCGATAAGCCGTAAACGGGCTCATCAAAAATATCTACAGTTATTCTTTTGAATGTGGGTTTTAGTGCTCTTTAATAAACCTAAATAGAATTTTTCTCTAAAATAATTAGGGAAGCCAATAATTGACCCCATTTAAAATTACATGGGATCCCGCTCGACGATGCAACACCCGGTATATAGTTTCGTAACATAAACAATTTTAAATGAGTATACATTAGAGGTGATGATATACTTATAGACTAAACTACATCTAAGATTATTCTATAATATAACTACGTTATTAATTTTGTTAGGGATTATATTTCTCCTGATATCCAATACCATATTTATTTTTCAGAACCAAATATGTATGAACCATTTTCGACAACACTGCAAAGATATTTTAAATGGCCATCTATTAAATTTAAACGTTGCACGAAAAAGTTAATTGATGTTACACACAAAAATGACATAAGCGAAATAATTAGAAATTACCACGAAAGCAAGAGCAATCATCGCGGAATAGATGAAACGTACTTAAGAATTAAAGAAAAATATTATTGGCCAAATACAAAAAAGGCGATACAAACATATATCAATGAATGTGAAATTTGCCAACAAAGCAAATACGAGCGTAACCCAGTTAGAATTAAAATAAATGTCACACCCACGGCATCAAAACCATTCGACATTGTCCATTTGGATACATTTACCTTTGAACAATCAAAATTTTTAACTATAGTCGACAGCTTTTCTAAATACGCGCAGGCGTACCCAATCCCGTCAGTAAGTGGTACAGAAATAGCCGATAATTTAATAAGGTATTTTTCACACCACCGTGTACTATCCCAGATAATATGCGATAACGGAACGGAATTCAAAAACTCTTTAATAACCGAGCTTTTAGGCTTACACAAAATTAAAATTCATTTTATCTTACCAAACCGCCCCCAATCCAATGGATTGTGTGAACGTTTTCACTCTACGATTATCGAACATATTAGACTTCTTAATACACAAGGTTTTTCTAAAACTCCTATTAATATGAAAATGTTATATGCCATACTAGCCTATAATAATTCCTTGCATTCTGTAACAAAAATTAAGCCTATTGATGTTATAAATGGGCATATTTCCACAAATGACCTATTTAATCTAGAAATAGAAAAATCTTACTCAACGACTATGTTAACGAACATCGGGAAAAAGCAATTATTTATTCAAAGATAAATCCCGATATCATAGGAAACAAAGAACGAACTATTGAAAAGAGGAACCAAAATCGCGATGACCCCGAAATTTTCCAACCCCAAGATCAAGTTTTTGTAAAGAAACATACTCGTCAGAAAAATTCAAATAAATTTCAAAAACCAACTAAATTAAAAAGTACTAATCCTCAGAGGAAAACAGTATCTACTGAAGAACAAACAAAATTACATATGGATAATCTAAAAATGCCTCTTAGGAAGATCTTCTCTTTCGATTAGTAAAGTAGGGCTTTCATTTTCAGATTTTCTGGAACTCTCGGATTCCAAGAAACCATCTCCATACGAAAACTTGACAACAACCCTGGACTCGTCCCTCTTAATTTAGGAACCTCAAAAATAGAACATTATGCGCATGAACTTATACACTATTATGATTTAAATCCGATATTAATCGAAGTTACCAAATTAAGCAATCGAACTAGACTTCTAATTGACTTAATTAATGTAAATAAAGATAGTGCCTTTGATGCCTCCGACTATTTGAAAATATTAAAATTCATCCGGGATAAAGTTAAAACAAAACTAAGTGAACTTTTATCACAGCCTATGCGCGTGAAACGAGGTTTAATAAACGGCTTAGGTTCTATCTTCAAATCAATTTCCGGAAATTTCAATTACGCAGACGGAGAACGATACGATAAGTTGATTCAAGAATTGCAGAGTAACCAAATCAATATAGCTAATAATATTAAAAACCAAAATACATTATCAGTTGCTCTTATTGATAAATTTAACAAAACTATTCAACAAATCAATCATAATGAAAAATTATTGGAGACACGGTTATTTCAAATTTCTTTAATTATAGGAAACTAGACATACCGTGAGAACTCTTTGTTTATTATGAATATCATGAATCAGATTACCAACATATATGAAATCCTAAACTCTATTTTGCAAGACATAGAAAATTCTGTTTCTTTCTCACAGTTACAAATTATGCATCCCAGCATAATGAAAACTGCTGATCTTTTTTACGAACTTAAAATCTTAGAAACTCATTTAAATAAAGATCAACTTCCAGTCGAATTAGCTTTAAAAAATATACCTATCTATTTAAAGTTAATAAAAATCAATAGTTTTATTTTAAATAATAAAATAGTCTTTATATTATATATTCCAATATTTCCAATTACATACCCCGAAAATTTTAAATATTATCATTTATTCTCTACCCCTATATTTTTTGAGAGACAGTTTAAGGCGATAATTCCGCGAAATAAATTCTTAGCTAAAAATTAATTGCACTATGCATTTGTAAGCAACCCCTGCAACGAAATATCTCCACAACAATTCATCTGTCCAAGAATGGACATCATAGACGTAGAAGAAGACAACCCTTGTGAAATTCAACTTCTTGACGTCAAAAACACCTCCGCTTGCGAAAAAACACAGGTTATGATACCAGGATCACTCATTAACCGATTAGGCGATTCTAACCAATGGATAGCCTTGCTGCCAAAACAAGATACCCTTAAACTTAAATGCAAGAATCAAGAAGAAGTACAAAAACCAAGTGCTGGTAGTGCTGGTACCTATTTAATCGATCTGCCCATTGGATGTCAGATGTCTACCTTACAAGAAATATTTGTGAATGAGAAACAATCGACAAAATTAAATCAGCCAATACTGTTCCCTGATTTAGATACAAAATTCGGTCAAGCAGCTCCAAATAATATTTCTTTTCGATTGGATGAAATCGAACTCGATGATCTCAAATCAATTAGGACCCATATGATCGAGAATCAAGTTATGCTGTCCCATGGAAGTATCTCTCATATACCAAGTTTTTGGACACTGGCGATATATGGACTTCTAATTTCGGAAGCGACATACGTCACTTATAAGAAACTCTATCCCAAGCTGCGTAGACTCAATAATCCCAAGAAAGGAACCCAGAAGGAATATGCCGACTTAGCCGACGTCCAACTTCCTCGCTAACCCTCAAAGTTTGATTTTAGGGGGGAGGAATTATATCACCCCTAAACCTAGGATTAGATGACATTATTAAGAACTACCTAAACTGCCGAATCAGCATCAGCAGACAAAGCAGAGAAGATACGCTTGTTCCCGAGAAGAATCTTATGCAGTCGGGTTTTTATTGTCACGCTAACAACACATATTTTATAAATCTTTGTAAAAGTTAGTTTTAATAAATAAAATTGTTTTTAAAAACTTAAATCTCGTTTATCAAGATTTAATTCACGCTAAAAATTTTTACCTAGCATAAAAAATTAAGAAGGTGTGACATTATGGTGAATCACCCTGTACCTAATTGTAAAAAACAGTATTTTAAATTTTTTATCAGAAAGTTTTGTTTTTTTATCTACCAATAATAAATATCAGGTTAATTAAAAATGACGAAACGTTTTAACTTTTTTTCCCCTTGTTGTTTAGGACCTATGATCAAAAAGGTTTAGTTATTCGTACTTTCCTGTCGAAACTAAATACGACTCTAATTAAAACAAATTATTTCAATGTTAGGTCATTTTGTGGCAATAAGGAAGATTTCAATTTTTTTGTTCTGGTCGTTTTAGACCTATGACCAAAAACGTTTATTACGTACGTCTTGGTGCCATAAAATAAAATAATTCGCAGATACAAAAAAAAGTGTAAAGATTGTTAGATTTACAAACGGATATTTTTTGAACCACCTTATATGCAGATAAACGTACATTTTATACCCCTTTTTATGTTGTTAATACAGTTTTTCTAGATTTTTTATTTTGTTTATCCGTCACTGGACTAAATTAATAACTACTAGTCAGTTTTATAAGTATTAGTAGTACATATTTCAAAAATGCTAGAATTCGTCAAGAGAGTATGCCAAAAGATTTCGTATAAGTTTAAAGGAATATATTTCGTGAACACTTTGTACAAAAAAATCGATTGAAATAGTAAAATTAAAGATTACAATAAACTCCTAGATTTAATCATTTTTATATTAACCTCAGCTCTTTGGTAAACCCGAAAATGAAAACACTGGTTCACGCCGGCCGCGCCGTATTGTTTTATTGGGTTTAGTAATCTCAATAACCAGTCTACAAAATTCAATTAATACTCCTAAAGACTATATTACATATTATAAACACAAATTTTTATATAAATACGCCTTTAATTATCATCCGTACATTAATAAATCAAAAACCACCATTCGTCGCCCGTCACGAATACGTCGTCAGTCCTCTCCGCTTTTTCGCGCCGTCCCCGTCCTAGTCACCGTTGTAGTCTTCACCCCGCTCGCCAGGTGCGGTGTTGCTACTTTCACCGTTGCCGGGTCGCCGTGGAATTCTCCCGTTACAGTCGGCCATCCTGCAAAATTAATGCCCTCATTAATTAAAATTAACTTTCCAGGAGATCAATCAGATCTTGACGATCAGTGATCTCGCCGTCACTATCAGTATCGCCTTCGCCATTTTCGCATTCACCTGGTGTAGTACTACAATAACGCCTAAGCGAATCAATCGCCACCACCGCCCTGAAGGTTTTATAGCCTCGCACGCCTTTAACAGCTGTTATAACATACCGATCATGACCTAATACTTTTGCTACTCTATAGGGGCCATCGTATTTGTTGATCATCTTTCGGTTTACACCTTTTTCGCTTGAACATGTGCTCGCCTTTCGCCATAGCACTAAATCACCCACCTTGTATATAACGGTTGCAACCTTTCGCCTACGATCGTATTGAGCTTTCATAGCTCTACTCGCCTTAGTCAGGTTTTTACTCGCCTTCGCCCGCCGTTGGAGCAATGCCTCTTTAGCTACCTCAAAGGTCGCCTTATAGCCTGCTGAATTTACTTCCTGCACATCGCCTGTCAGATCGGCATTCGTCCCGCCTGTCTGTGTGAACATCAATTGCGCCGGAGAGAAGCCAGAACTTTGATTCGTTGTCTGATTCATGCCCCATATGATTTCTGGAAGTTTCTCGTCCCACGTGACCTCTGACCCTGCGCTAGCTTCAATAGCGTTCAACAATGTGCGGTTCTGTCGCTCCACCTGACCATTCGCCCTAGGAGTGGCAATCGCGTTTAGCACATGCTTAACACCCCTTTCCGCCATATACCTAGCAAACTCCTTGCTAGTAAACGCCAAACCTCGATCGGAAATTATACGCCGTGGATATCCAAACTCGCCAAACACCTCACGCAATTTTTGTATAGCCTCCGATGACCGTAAAGTCCTCGTTGGCTTCGCCAGAGTGTATTTAGTGAATGCATCTACCGCCATGAGCACATACTGATTGCCCCGTGTACTTTTGCAAAACGGCCCGACATGGTCAATGTGCACCGTGTGAAAAGGTATCGCCACCTTCTCAATGGGGTGCAGCAACCCTGCCGCTCGCCCATGGTCGCCCTTCCCAAAAGCACAACTTAGACACGCCTGCACATATTTTTTAATAAAACGCCCCATTTTAGGAAACCAGTAGGTTTGCTTTATTAGCTGTAAACACCTATCAGCGCCGGGATGCCCAATGTCATCATGGTGTTTGCGCGCCAAATTAAATCTCGCCATTGAAGGAACATACAATCTGTCACCTAATAAAGTTTTCCTATACAATCGCCCGTTTGTCACCTTGTATACCGCTTTCACACCTTTATCCGCCGTTCCTTCAGTTAAAACCACCACAAGCGCCTGCGCCTTGTCATCTTGCAACTGTACTGTTAGAAACCAATCATTCTCCGTCATATTCACCATACATACGTTCGCTGGATTTCTACTCAGCGCATCGACATGCTGCATTCTTTCACCAGGCCTATATTCAATCTCCATGTCATATTCCTGTACCATCTAGCAACTCGAGGCACCAGATCTCTTTTCAGTAGTGTCGCCCGAACCGCCGAACAATCAGTCACCACCCTAAAGTGTATTCCAATTAAATACACCCTAAATCGCCTTGTTGCCTCCACTAGCGCCAAAGTTTCCAGCTCATAGCTATGCCACGCCTGCTCAGCTGCCGTAGTAGCTCTACTATAGTAGAAAACCGGTTGTAAGGCCCCACTCGCCTGTTTTTGTAACAAAATTCCTGCCACGCCTAATTTACTAGCATCTGTATGCAGCTCCGTAACCGCCTCGCTGTCATACAACGCCAACACCGGTTTATCGGACAATAAGCACTTAAGTTTATCAAAAGTCGCCTGCTCCGCCTCGCTCCAACACCAAGGAGTGTCCTTTTTTGTTAAATTCGTCAAAGGTTTAGCTATAATAGCAAAGTCCCTAACAAATTTTCGGAAATAACTCGCCAAGCCAACAAACTGTCTCACACCATGTACAGAAGTAGGTACAGGAAAGTCTTTTACCGCCTGTACTTTCCTGTCACCTGGTCGAATACCTACAGCACTTATCTCATGCCCCAAGTATTCTAACTTCTCCTCTAGAAACCTGCACTTTGTTAGGTTTAATTTCAATCCCGCCTCCGCCACCATGTCAAGAACACGACCTAATAAATTTAAGCCCTCCTCCACTGTCGCCGTAGGGAGTAGAACGTCATCCATGTATGCCAGCACCAACTCATTCTGCAATCCTTTCAACATCTTATTCACCACTCGCTGGAACACCGCAGGTGCATTCGCCAACCCAAAAGGAACTCTCAGATACTCGTAGTGTCCATCTGGAGTCACAAACGCCGTCTTATGCACTGAATCTTCATGCATCGGCACCTGATGATATCCCTGCGCCAAATCAAGGGTGGTATAAAAACATTTACCCGCCAATTTGTTGAGCTGGTCCTCCACCAAGGGCATGGGACTTCTATCCTTAAAACTTATCGCATTCAACGCCCTGTAGTCCACGCACATGCGCACATCGCCATTCTTCTTAGGTATCAGAACAATCGGACTCGCATACTCCGATTCACTCTCCCGTATAACGCCACTCTGTAGTGGAGTATTCACCTTGTCTCGCACTATTGCCCTTTCGTGCATAGACAGCCTATAAGGCCTATACACAACTGGCCTATCACTTTCTACTCGAATTTTCATTTCGCCTAATTTAGTAAGACCTAAGTCAGTATCACTACTTGAGAAACACCTTCTCATTCTCATCAGCAAATCACACAGTCGCTGCCTTTCCTGTTCATTTATGTCACCTACATGCATACAGGACAGATCAAACATACTACTCTCGCCATTATCTCGATCTAAATTTTCACTCACCTGAACTCTCCGTATTTTCACAGTCGGGCCGACCATTGTCGCCCTCGCCATTACTCGCCCTGCCTGCCAGTGTACTGGTCGCGTACCTAAGTTGGTAACCGTCACCACGCCTGCTGTTCCACCGTCCAGCATTTGGTTGCCTATTGCAACTAATGCCCCGTTGCATTCAAATCGCCGTGCTGGAATCCAACATCTCTCGCCTAAATGAGTGTTCTCCACAACAACCTCCACTTTAACTTCTTCGCCTGGAGCCACCGTAACATGTTGTAGGGGCAACACTCGATGCGTGATCTTCGCCTCAGCATCATCTTCGTCTAGCGTAATTTGTTGGATCAGCTCATCCACCGGTTCGGCACAAGTTAGCGTCGCCTTGCCCTCGTGCACCGTGAGTTTCACGCCAGGTTCTGCTAACGCCGGTTGACCTAAAAGAATATCAGCGCCAGCAAGGTCACACTCAGCAATTAACGCCGTTACATTTAACAAAGCCCCACCCACAGTGATTGGTAGCTTCACCTCGCCCCTCACTGTGCATAGTGCTCCGCCAAACCCCTTTAAAATCACCGAAGATGGCTCTACTTGATATTCGCCTAGTAAGTCAAAACACTCTCCTGTGATAATGTTTCTCTCGCTCCCGGTATCAATATACGCCTTTAAGTGCCTACCATCTTTGGTGATTGCCGCCTTCTTATACGTGTTGTCACCTACCTCCACCATCCTTACCTGGAAATGTCTATTCTTCCCTTTTGCTCCATTGCCAGTGGCCCCGTCCGCCTTTGGTCCACCAGGTCGCCTATCCGGACACGAGTAATGGTCATGTCCTGGTCGCCTGCACCCAATGCACCTTTCCAATCGGGGCTTCGGACAGTTCCGGCTCATGTGGTCGCCTAGCTGCTGGCAGTTGTAGCATCTTATGCCCATTGCATCCGCCTTGACCTCACTTCTTCTGGTTAGCTTGCCGCCTATGCCACTGCCCTGACCTCCAGAGTTTCGTCTCTTCTCCGCCTTATCGCCCAACTGCTGGTACCTGTCAAAAGATGACAAAAACCCAGCATACAGCTCGCCAGGAGAACTGCATTTAAATGCCCTTGCATTCCCTTGCAGTTCCCTAGGGAGCCCATTAATTACACATGAAATCGCCTTTGCGCCTGTTATTTCGCACCGCTCTAACTTCGCCATTTTGTCGTGAAAATAATGGGTCATGGACTCGCCTTCCAACCTAACCCGCGCCAACATTTCCACTAACAACTCTGCATAATCGTGCTGCCTTGGAAACGCCTGTGAAATCGCCTTTTTCCACTCGCCCCACGTCCGGTCATATTGGTCGAGCCTGTTATACCAGCCTCTTGCAGCGCCTTGCAGTTTAGCCTGCATAAAATATGCCCTCTCGTACTCTGACCAACCATGAATACGCCCTAACTGATCAATTTTATTGAGCCATTTCTCCACATTGCAATCCTTATTGTCTGGATCGAATGGCTCCAAAATTTCTGCGCCCGCCCTAGCTCTATTCGCCCCCGAGCTGCACGTCAGGCTGCAAGCAGATTCCGCCCTATCTGCCTCACCCTCTTCCCCCTTATTACTAGACTCACCTCCCACAGGTTCATTTTTACCGCCTTTTACCTGCTCCAACACCTTTTTCGTCTCGCTCGCCACAATTTCCTGAATGCTTTTGGCCAATCCGCCTTGCAAAAGCTTCGTTATGAAATCCGCCTGGACGCCGTCTTCACTCCTATCATCCTCTGGCTCATAATCCAGGTCGGACTCGTCGCCCTGTATCGCCTGTTTTCTTTGTTCCGCCATGATTACGTCAGCAACAAAACACCTTGCTCAAAACAATTTAAAACACCCTGTTTTAATCACCACAGTAACGCCACACCCTCAGAAACACCACTAGCCCGCAGGTTATCCTCACTTCTGAATTATAAACACAAATTTTTATATAAATACGCCTTTAATTATTATCCGTACATTAATAAATCAAAAACCACCATTCGTCGCCCGTCACGAATACGTCGTCAGTCCTCTCCGCTTTTTCGCGCCGTCCCCGTCCTAGTCACCGTTGTAGTCTTCACCCCGCTCGCCAGGTGCGGTGTTGCTACTTTCACCGTTGCCGGGTCGCCGTGGAATTCTCCCGTTACAATATTATATCGCAACCGGAATGACGACAACTCTGAACGTGCATTCGGCAAAGCCCGACCGCTTAACGAAGAAGGATCCCCGTTTTGAAAACCGGGATCGTTACGTCGGTTTTCTATTGCGTAGCTATAAGTTTCTTTGGTTATACCCATCTCGCTAAACGGGTCCCGCTAAAACGCTCCCATCAAAACGGAATATATAGTCCCACACTATACCTATGGGTGCCTCCAAAGCTGAGAAACACAGAGTGGAACATATTACTATGGGAGTACCATTTACCCATATGGTAGAGTACGAACTGTATCTCACTCTAACGTATAAGTAAATGTAATTTTGTTCCGTCGTTTTTTTTTCAGGTTTGGGTGCATCGTTATTCAATAAGATTGTGGTACTTCCGAGAACAAAATTTAATAAAAATGGATTTTTTAAAGATTTCTATTTTGGTAATTAATACACAATATCGTCGGCTTCATATGAAAAGTGCATAAGTCCACAATTTACATAAATTGAGATTTTTAACGCCATCTAGTAGATCATCGGATCTCTATCGAATGAACTAGATAATTCACGCGTAAATTGCTAGATGTCACTCTAGGGACGGAAATAAATACTTGCACAAGTCCAGTGTCGTGTACATTAATATGAAAAACGCACAAGTCCGTCGTTTTAAACAGCCGTTTGGTTAGTTCAAACGGTTTTTACATTAATAATTGTTGTTTGGAGTTAAATAGTTAAATAGTTTAAGCAAAATTGTGAAATAAATAAAGTAAGTACTACAATATTGCCTTATTATATCAAAATTGTATAAAATATGCCGTATTGTTATTATAAAATGCCTTTACTACTCAGTAGGACTTATGCAACTTTCATTTGCATAGATTCTTAATGTTTCGGTGGAGTTATGCAAATTTCATAATACCAGTTTCTAATTTTAACATAAAAAAATCTTAGTTTAATAAACCAAGTTGTAAAAACATACCTTTTCTAGTTAGTCTTATGTTTTTTAGAAACTTTTAGTGGTAATAACCTATTTCAGTTTTAATTATTATACTTTGCGCTCTATTACAATAACGTTGCGATGATTCCCTAAACAATTATTTTCTTATAGAATGAATCCTGAATCAAGAGGATTTAAAATACTTAGCAAAATATTGAAAAACATAATAATGATTTACACAAGGAGACAACCAAGCTGGAAGAAAGTATGCTAAGCAACATTTCCCGAAACCCCATACCCTTAGTAGATAGTCCCGAACAATGTACAATAGTTAATTCCGAAAATTACGAATTGTCTCTTGCCATTGACAATCTTCAAGACGAATGTACCAAAACCAAGGAACTTTTTGACTACGAGGAACTTGGTAAGGTAAACAAGGAGACAACCAAGCTGGAAGAAAGTATGCTAAGCAACATTTCCCGAAACCCCATACCCTTAGTAGATAGTCCCGAACAATGTACAATAGTTAATTCCGAAAATTACGAATTGTCTCTTGCCATTGACAATCTTCAAGACGAATGTAACAAAACCAAGGAACTTTTTGACTACGAGGAACTTGGTAAGGTAAACAAGGAGACAACCAAGCTGGAAGAAAGTATGCTAAGCAACATTTCCCGAAACCCCATACCCTTAGTAGATAGTCCCGAACAATGTACAATAATAGTTAATTCCGAAAATTACGAATTGTCTCTTGCCATTGACAATCTTCAAGACGAATGTACCAAAACCAAGGAACTTTTTGACTACGAGGAACTTGGTAAAAACGTGACATGTATTATATCAGAAAAGAATTTATTAGATACATTATTTCCATTAGAAGAACCAAAAAAAAAAGTGGTTAATGAAATCCTAAATCTCGATGAGTATTGTATTGAAGAAAAAACGTTTACAACAGATGCTAATAAGGAACAGGATAACTTATTTAATGAAGATAATTCATTTTTAGCTTGCGTTGTACCGTCTACTTCCACTAACTTTAATATTGATAATAATTTAGAAAACGGAGAACCTGACAACAATAAAGATCTTAGCGAAAGAGAATGTTTGGACAAAGAATGGGTTGCAGATCAGGGCGATAATATTTCTACTGAAGATGAAGAGATTAATAATGAAGAAAATAGGAAACGTAAAAGGAAAAAGGCTCGATTGAGTGACCGCTTGCAATGGGAATACAACAGTAATCAAAAGAAAAGGCAAGAAGGTTCATGTTATATGGGAAGAAAGGGTAATACATTTACTCTTAAAAAAAATGAAAGACGTATTAAACCTAGATGTTCATGTCAAGAGACTAAAAATGGTGTTATCCAATGCCATAAGCTTACCGAAGAAGAAAGAAATTTTATTTTTAAAAACTTTTGGAGTTTAACTTGGGACGAGAAAAAGGTTTTCGTTAGAGGAAGGGCAGTTATGCAAAACACTAAAAGAGCAAGAAATAGAAAATCTCAAGACCAGAGCCAAAGAACGTGCTCATATTCGTTTTTTATGGATAAGAAGTATGAAAGAGTAAGAGTATGTAAAACAATGTATTGTAATACATTCGGTGTATCAGTTAGAACAATTTCTAAGTGGTTAAGTGAAGATAACACCAGTTTAAAGGATGTTAATTCAAATGAAGATAACGAGGCCTTGATACAAAATTCTGCACTGACAAACACAAATTTAAATAAAACCCGTTCAAATGGAAATGAGAAGAGATCAAGAGTCAAGAATTTCCTAGATAGCCTACCAAAATTGGAATCTCATTACTGTCGTAAGTCGACGTCAAAGTTATACCTAGAGCCAAATTGGAAAACAAAAGCCGAACTCTATTCCTTCTATAAAGACCACTGGTGCAAGGTAAATCAGATGGAAGCTACAAGTTTAACACTGTTTTTGTACGTTTTCGAGGAAATGAACTTAGCTTTATTTTCTCCTAAAAAGGATGAATGCGACGTATGTGTGGGCTATAAGACAAAAAATATTGAAGAAGAAATATATCAAACACACATCCTTAAAAAAGAAGAGGCTCGCAACGAGAAGGAAAGGGACAAATTGTCAACCAATAGAATTTTTACAATGGATCTTCAATCCGTATTGTTATGTCCCAAGTCTAATGTTTCAGCACTATATTATCGAACCAAGTTAATAGTACACAATTTTACCATTTTTGACCTTCAGTCTAAAGATGGATATTGTTTCGTGTGGCACGAGGGAGAGGGAGAGTTGAAAGCAAATTGTTTTGCTTCTATTGTCTGCAATTTTTTGGTTAACGAAGTAATACCAAGCATGGATCCAAACAACAAGCCTGTTTTAATATTATATAGTGATGGTTGTGGAGCTCATAACCGCAATTCTATTTTATCCAATGCTCTCTTAAATTGCGCCATTGAATATAACATCTGCATTATTCAGAAATATTTGGAGAAAGGGCATACCCAAATGAAGTGCGATTCAATGCACTCAACCATTGAAAGAAAGCTTAAGGGGAGAATAATTAATGTACCAGCCGACTACGTTTCTATTATTAAAACAGCTAGAAAACAACCAAAGCCTTATAGGGTCGAATATTTACTTCATGACTTTTTTAAGACGTTTTCGGGAATAACCTTTGTTAATTCTATACGTCCTGGATTTAAAGTAGGAGATCCTACAGTTAAAGATATTCGAGCTATTAAATATAACAGTTGTGGTACCATTGACTACAAAATTCGTCATACAGATGACTTCAAATCTTTACCTATAAGAATTAATAAAAAAGCCAAAAACATACCATTTCATAGCTTACCAAACCTCTATAAGGGTCCATTAAACATAAAAAAGGAAAAGTTTGAGCATTTAAAGTTTTTAAAAGGTACCATGGAGCAAGATTACCATTCTTTCTATGATAATCTTAATCACGAATAATTTTTGAACGTTATTCATATTTGTAGTGTTTTGTACGTTTATAATAATATGCCTTTTATAAATAAAATATTTTTTAAAAACACTACTTGTTAATATTTTCAGTAAAATGCATAAGTCCAAAAATTGTAAGTCTCGAAATATGAAAAATGCATAAGTCCTTTTATTTTCTTAAACTAAAAAGAATTACAAATATTCTTTTATTTTTATGGAACACATTTAAAACAAATATTACTAAAAAATAAAATACCCCTAAAGTAAAACAAAAACAGCAATAAAACAGTTTTTATCGTTTCCTGTAAAATAGAACTTTATGGACTTATGCACTTTTCATATGAAGCCGACGATATGTAACCGGAAAACCCCAAATTACAAGGGATACAAATACTTTTATATAAAAGGTGTTGGGTTTATCAAAAGGCATAACGTAAAAGTATTTAATAGCATACCAAGTGGCCCCAAAATTATTATTACATAAAAATATGTTGTTTTTTTTTTAAATATTTTTCAGTTATTTGAATAAGTAAAGAAATACCATTATATGCGTCTTTTGTTTTTATAATTTACATGCGGCGTTGCCAAGTAATTTTTTTTCCTTATTTAATGTATTTTTTTTTTTGATATTTAATGACTTCAGCGACTTGTTACAAAAAATCCTAGCTATTTATTTCTTTCAACTTAGATAAATAGAGTTTATACCATAAGTACCATTAAATATGCGACGTGACAAATTTAAATATGTGTTATTTATAGGTTTATCTTTTAAATACCTTAATTTTTTACCAAACATGCAATTATCTAAATCTTATAGTTTTTAAAATATTTAAAATTTATCCTAGGCTATGCATAATAAGTAATCTTATTATTTTATATGAAGAATGCTGAACAAAAATTTTCTCAATAACACACATTTATTAAGAAAAAAATAAAATAAAACATGTCTTTATTGTATAAGTTACAAGTGACGAATTTGAAACAAGGCTTCCTCACTTAACCTAAGAAGCTTTTATGAAATATTACATACTCATAATCTTTAATTAGTAGCTATTAAATAACACTCGATCAAGGCATACACATGTCGGAAAAGTCTTCAACAATTAACAAAATAGAATATACATTAAATTTAATGAGAAAAAAGGTTCAATGTGACTTCCTAAGTTTAAATTACAAACACGAATTCTGTCTCCGAAGGAGGCACTCACATTTCTTCAAATCTAGCTTAGTTAGGTCGGGAGATTTTGCTGGCCAAGACACTGGGTCTCCTTTTCCTATCCGATGATCATTGAAACGTTGGTGTATGTTTCACTGCTAGGCTAATGAGCCGGTGTCCCATCCTGCTGAAACTACATTCTTTCGCCAGTATATTCCGGTAACTTGTTTAAAAGCACTTTAAAGGGGTACTGTAAAAAAATTATGATAAACCCCACCAGATTTCTATGAAAAAAATGTTGTTACAATAGCGGTACCGAGTTTTTTTTGCATTCCAATGCAGTTAAAGCGACAGAAATCTTTCAGTGAAGGAGTAATTTATATTACTTGCAGACTGTAAATTCTAGAACATTATTAAAACCACTTTTTAAGCAATTATTTATTGGAATGGAAGTTTAAAATTTTTATAGGCGGAGTCTTTTATTTTTATATATCTCCAAAATGCCGATCAATCGGAAACCGCCGATCATAATTCACAGTGAAGTCGTGGCTGTGTGAATGAGAACCATCGCACTCTCTTAAGTTTGTCGTTGTTTTGGTGAATGGAGTTGACAAAAATTGTTCATCTTCGGAGGAATTGACTATCACCTAATAATAAATTAGTGGAGTGAGTTTTGTGCAAATCAGTGATTTAATGGAATATTAAATGAACAAATTTGTTCCTAAACAAAGGACATAAATATTTCAACCATTGAGCAAAAAAAAACACTTCTTTTTGTATCGCTGATAAGAAATACCATTCTACTTGGCAGTTTAAAGTTTTTACGAATCTATAGTCCGTTTCATATGTAAATTCTAAACATCTATGAATAATTTGTAAATATGGTGAAACCAAAGGCTTATCATAAATGTGGTAAATGTTATGCCAACGTAACAAAGTCACAAACATCCATCCAATGTGAGAAGTGTAAAGTGTGGTTTCATGTTAACTGTATTGGTTTAACTGATGTTGATCTTGAAGTCCTAAAAGGATTAAATAATAAATTTTACTGTGAGGATTGTAAGACAATAGTAAAGAATAGAGATCAATAAATTTTTCCGAGGGTAATTTTAATAAACTCAATAACAAGAGTAACGAGGATATTATGGAGTGTATTAGGGGGTTAAGAGAAAAAATTCGGGATCTTCGGTATGATCTAAAGTTCTATGCTGAGCAGTACGAGATTTAAAACGAAAATAATGCTAAGTTTAGCAAAGAAATACAACAACTAAAAAAGGAAAATGAGGAGATTAGAAGTGAACTGAGCAAATTAAAAGGTCACTGCGAGTCCAAAGAAAACGAAAATAGATTAAAAAATGTTATTATTATGGGCATAGAAAGTGGAGTCGAAGAAGCAAAAAACAACTCAAAAGATATAGTTCAAAAAGCAGAAAAGGTACTTAAATATGTAGATTCTAACATAGATCTAAGAAATGTTCAAATAAAATTAATAAACCCAAACAAAGAAAAGACACCAATATTAGTCACGCTTAAAACAGTTGAAGATAAAGAAAAGAAAAAAATAAGGAAGAATATCTGGCAGTGATTGTAATCTGTTGGAGAGAAAGTCAATATTTATAAATGAGGATATGTCGAAGGACATTAGAGAACTTTTTGTGGCAGCACGTACCCTGCGTAGTCTTGGGTATAAATACGTCTGGGCAAAGGATGGAAGAATTTTTGCAAAAAAGGAAAAAACTGGTCCTGGCTGATAAGGTTGAGATCATTGGAAGATGTTGAGAATGCCAAACAAGGCATTCTGTAAATAATAAGATTTTAATATTTGTTCTGTTAATTTTATTTTCAGCTGTTCTCATGGCGGCTCTTAATTCGTTGCTCGATGACCATAGTGACAACTATGGCAATGTTGTAATATGTGATAACTTGGATAATGGTAATTGTTTTAAGAAATCCAACAATAAGCTAAATATGTTACATGTTAACATAAGGAGTCTTAATAAAAATTTTGATACCCTTATTTTTATTTGTAGAGTCATTGGCCACTGATTTTGATGTAATAATATTATCTGAAACTAATATCATCCTCAACAAGACTGCCTTTAGTATTGATGGATATGAGGTCTTTTATAATGAAAGCAAGATTAATAAATGTGATTGTTCACTGATATACTGCAAATCTTCATTGGTTAGAGCAAGCAACATTATACAAATTAATAATTATAAATATCTTCGGGTTATTTTGGTAAAGAATAGTATTACTGTGGGTATTGTTTCGCACTATAGATCTCCATCACGTAATCCTAATGATTATATCTTGTCGCTGTCAAATTTGTTTGGACAGAATCATTTTTCGAATTCTGAAATTGAACTTTTTATTGGAGACATTAATATTAACTTACTTGACTCTCACTCACCAATTGTAAATAAATATTCAAATTGTTTGAATAGTTATGGTTATCTCTCTAAAGTCAATAGGGCCATAAGAATAACTAATTTAAGTAGCACTTGTATTGACCACATTTTTATGAAGAGCAAAAAGTATGTTGATAGTAATCTTGTAATGATGAGCAGCACTACCTCGGATCATAAAGCTCTACTTTTCAATGTTGATTTAGGTCTAAATACAGGAGTAACCTTGAATAAACAAGTAAATAAAAATATTCGGAAAATAAACTATTAACGTTAAAGAGAGCCTAGATAAAGAAAACTGGCATACTGTTTTGAGTAATCGTGATCCCAACACTGCGTCTGACTATTTTTTGCGTGTTTTGCATGAGCATATTAGTGCTGCATCTACTGTAATACCTGTATCAAACCAGAAAGTACTTCTTAAACCGTGGATTACTTCTGGGCTACTTATTTCAATACGGAATAGAGATCGATTACATTAAATTTGTGTTGCTAACCGTGGTGATTATATCGCGCGGGTAAATTATAAAAAATATCGTGACCAATTAAGTAAAATAATTAAACAAACTAAATCATCATATTTTAAACAGAAATTAATTGATGTAAATCATGATCCCAGAAAGACTTGGAATATAATTAAACAAGCCACTAACGATATCCAGACTGGAACTAGCATTACTGCATAGCGGTATACGGGATAGCAATAACCATGAGTTGAGTGATCAGCCATCTATTGCAAATGAACTTTGTGATTTCTTTAGCACTATCGGAGCAAGATTAGCTAATAAAATAAGTAGGCCAACTAATGTGCCGGATTTTTTGTTGAATGAAACACAGTTTCCAGGTTCAATGTTTCTGTATCCTATTATTGATGAAGAAATTGTTGCATCGATAAATTCTTTAAAGAGTTCTTCTTCATTTGATGATTTTGGCATGTCTAACACTATCATAGAAGCTAACTATAAATATTTAGTTGCGCCCTTGGTTTATGTTGTTAATCGGATTTTTGAAACGGAAGTTTTTCCTCATATCTTAAAAAAAACTGTGATCATACCGTTGCATAAGGGAGGAACAAAAATTTACATTAATAACTATTAATAAATAACATTAACCTATTGCCCTTACTAGTCCCGTTTGTAAAATCATAGAAAAATGTATAAAAAGGAGACTGTGTTGCTTTCTGAACACAAATGGACTAATGTCTGCTTCGCAATATGGATTTAGGGAGGGAATGGGTACTAATAATGCCCTATATGAAGTCACTAAATATATTGTAAATTATTTTAATAATAACTATAAACCTCTGGTAATTTTCCTAGATTTATCTAAAGCCTTTGATACAGTTGATCATTATTTATTACTAAACAATTTGGAGTTAATAGGAATAAGGGGTAAAGTTCTTCAACTGTTTAAGTCATATTTAAGTAATAGAACACAAATAGTTAAACTAAATACAGTTTGTAGCTCTTCTAAAGTGGTCCAGTTTGGTGTTCCTCAGGGTACAGTGCTTGGCCCGATTCTATTCTCTATTTATATCAACAGTCTGGCGAATGCAATACCTAATGTAAAAACTGTTTGTTTTGCTGACGACACGGTTCTTTTGATTAAGGGGTTAACATGACACGATGTTTTTGAGAGAGCAAAGAGAGCTGCTACCTATGTAAAAATTTTGATGGATTATAATCGATTAACTCTTAATGTGAACAAAACAAATTTTATGTGCTTTGCAATAAACAAGTTGGGGTTGCCTTATAAAAAGAAAATCATAGTACACTCAAATAATTGTGACTTCTCTGGCAAATGTTCATGTAATGATATAGTTAGATCAGTGGAATGTACGAAATATTTAGGTATTTTTTTTTATCAGTCTTTGAAATGGTCTGCTCACGCAGAATATGTAAAGAATAAATTAAAAAAGCTTATATATAAATTCTACGAATTGCGGAACATTCTAAACAGAGCGGTTATAATTAATGTCTATAAATCCTTAGCTGAATCTGGTCTTAGTTATGGATAATCTGTTGGGACTCATAAGAATATCTTGAGCAATATCACTATTGCCCAAAAATATATATTAAAAATAATTCAGTCTAAATTCAGATATTTTTCCTCTGAACTTTTATTTCAACAATCTGGTGTCTTCACAATATACAGGGTGTCCGGAAAATACGTGTACAACGTTTGACGACATACACCTGACGTCAAAATAGGTCGATCTAAGCCGACTTAGTTATATCCAAATTGTCTCGTTTAGCCGGTAAAGGGCGTCAAGAATTTGTAGAAATATTGGTTTTTCCTAAATTACGTGAAAACCTGCTAATTGATTTTAATGATCTTTAGTATGTAGACTAATACCATAAAATGACGTTTTCTAGTAGTATAGTCACCGGCTGTAAATAAGTGGAAGTGTTATAAAAGTGATATAATACGTCAACATTTCTCCTGATTTTTTATATCAACGGCGTCATGACAACTCAGATATTTTTGTCGAGTGACTGGATGTATTTGGAAGCTATTTTACCTCCTCAATATTTTTCGTTGGATGAGCTGTTTTGCCAGAAAAATAATATTTACAATTACCTGCATACATCAATTATTTACAGCAAAGGAACTTATAGCTACGCAACTATAAGTTTCTTTGTTTACAGTAATAATAAAACAAAGTACAACAAAGTTGAAAGTATGTATTAAAAATATTGTAAGAAACTAAGTAAAACGAAAACATTACCTACTTAAGCAAATGTGTAAAATGACCGCCATCTTGCTGAATACACTTATTATAACTCCTTAAAAAATGATATAGGGCCCTATTTAATGTCTCGGGGTTATTAAAATGGTTGCCTGCATTTAAAATCCGCGTCAATAAATCATGGCGTGTGTTTACCGAAGTCTTGTAAACTTATGTTTTAATAGCGCCCCACAAAAAGAAGTCACACATATTTAACTCTGGAGAACGTGGTGGCCATTTTACTGGTGCATCATTGCCCCTTCCAATCCATCGGTTGGGATATTGACGATGTAAGTATTTCCGAACGGCAACGGAAAAAAGGGGCGGGGCACCGTCATGCATATACTACATTTCCTTCCGAAGTAAAAGGGGCAAATTTTCCAGAAGAATTGGTAATGTGTCTTGCAAAAAATTTAAATAAATATTTCCATCTAACCTGTCTGGAATAACAATAGGACCAATAAGGTAGCGATCAATAATACCTGCCCAAATATTTAATTTAAATTGATGCTGATGATGTGCAACTTTAATGGCATGTGGATTTTCATCGGAATAAATATGTACTTTGTGCAGATTGATTACTCCAGATCTTGTAAAGCACGCCTTGTCAGTAAACAATATTTTTCTACAATAATTTGGATCACGGATTCTTTTGTTTCTAATAAATTGACAAAATGTAAGGGTGGGATCAGTCGGTAAAAGTTCCTGGACTTTTTGCACGTGATATGGATGTAACAACTTTTCTTTTTAAACGTCATTGACAATCGTTTTAGGAACATGTAACTCACGTTCTAAGCGACGGGTACTGGTACTTGGTTCTTCTTCAACTCTTTCCAAAATGTTCTCTTCTGTTTCCACAGTTCGAATTTTTCGCATACGACCCCTGCCTTCAAATTTTTTCTCAAAGCTGCCCGTTTCCCGAAGATGACGCTCGATATTGGCAAATGTTTAGTGGTTTGGTATTCGACGGTTAGGAAATCGCTCCATTTAAGCCCTAACACTTTGACGCCC
This sequence comes from Polydrusus tereticollis, assembly GCA_963920685.1. Lineage (NCBI taxonomy): Eukaryota > Metazoa > Arthropoda > Insecta > Coleoptera > Curculionidae > Polydrusus > Polydrusus tereticollis. The sequence goes on from OY987335.1 coordinate 54,238,279, forward strand.
AGTTGCTTGACAAAACCCGTATACCAGGAGCATGTCAACCTTCTCAGAGTTCGTATAATTTTCCATGTTTAATGGTAAAATGAACTTGTAATTCAAGAATGTTGATCGTATATTTTAGTCAATTTCATAGACTCGTGACAATTTGTCAATAATTGTCAAATTATTAAATGCCATAGCAACAAGGTCACTAAAAAAATTATTGTTACAGGTAATTTGATTTTAATTTTATTACTAATGTTAATAATTGATGTATGCAGGTAATTGTAAATATTTTTTTTCTGGCAAAACAGCTCATCTAACGAAAAATATTGAAGAGGTAAAATAGCTTCCAAATACATCCAGTCACTCGACAAATATATCTGGGTTGTCATAACACCGTTGATATAAAAAATCAGGAGAAATGTTGACGTATTATATCTCTTTTATAACACTTCCACTTATTTACAGCCGGTGACTATACTACTAGAAAACGTCATTCTATAGTATTAGGCTACATACTAAAAATCATTAAAGTCGATTAGCAGGTTTTCACGTAATTTAGGAAAAACCAATATTTTTACAAATTTTTGACGCCCTTTACCGGCTAAACGAGACAATTTTGGATATAACTAAGTCGGCTTAGATCGACCTATTTTGACGTCAAGAGTCTGTCGTCAAACGTTGTACACGTATTTTCCGGACACCCTGTATATAAAAAATGTGCTTAGATTTTCGCTTACTACAAATATCTTTTACAATTACATTAGTCATAATATCTTGACGAGAGCAAATGCAAATCGTAACTTAACTGTGCCGATTATACACTTTACTGCTGCACAACGATTTATTGCTTATGTGGCTCCTAAAGTTTTGAACTTATTAATGGAGTATCTTAAAAGAAAAAAATTTCAGCACATAAAAAGGGACCTTTATATATGGATTATTAGTAACACTCAAATAATTAAACATGCTGTTACCTTTCTATGAATTGTAAAGATTGTAAAAATGGGTATATTATTAAATAATAAGTTTAGGATGATGGATTTTACATAAGTATTAGGTATGGACGTGGTGTAATTCAGTGACTGTGTGCACACACAGACTTTAGTCCATAGTGCACACATAGGATTTAAAGTATTTCTTACCACCTCATAATTGGTACCATGTAGTATAGTGAATGTGATATTGTAATACGTAATGAATAAATGAATAAGTTCTATAATTCTGATGACACCGAACTAGACGAACCAAAAGATTTTCAAGAAACAAGCCTCGAAAATCAGCAAGCTTGACAGAAATCAATATTTCCTCAAATAACGCATAATAATAAAAGTTATGAACCCAAAAATGAAGTTGTTGATCGATACGGACAGTTCGCGATTAATACTAAATACGTCTTGCAGAAAATTTTTACCCAAATTGTCTTTATAAATCGAAAATAATATTAAAACACCTATTGGAACCCAAATGACTTAGTTTGAGGCAACAATGCCTGCATTTTCCGAATTTAGCCATAATCACAAAATTAATTTTAGTTGATTTGACTTTCTTGATAATTTATTTACACACCATATTTTAGCTATATCAATAAACGACTTTTCACCCTCAGAGATACAAAATAATAGCGACAAAACTATTTCAATTTCCCTATCGGATCCAATTCCCGTTGAATCCTTTAAATCAATTTATACAAAATATTTACTGTGGAAATTGGGGGAAATTTAAGGCCAACACAAAATAGTATCGGGGCATTGATTCGCACTAAACATGAATACGGAAGAAAAGTTTTCAATAAGGTACCTATGCAGGTATCAATTTTCGGATATTTTTCTAAATCCTGGTAATAAATAACCTTTTACATCTAAAGTAAAACATAACATAGGAACGACAGACGAAATTCCCATTCATACTAAATCGTATAGGTTCCCTTTTATTTATAGGGATGAAGTTAGAAAAAGGAGTAATTCCACCGTCATGTATCCGTGGTCATCACCGATTTGTAACGAAAAAATTGAACGCGTCGGGGAAAGAAAAAATGGCGTGTAGTATGCTATTTTAGAAAACCAATGACAAAACAATTTCGGACCGCTATCGCTATCATATTTCAAATATAACCGATATATTAGACAAATTGGGACTAGCTCAACATTTTATAAAACTCGATTTAGCCAGTGGGTTCTACCAAATCGAAATGGACCAAAATTCAATCGAAAAAACTGCTTTCTCAGTTTACATTAGGCACTATGAGTTCAATGTAAAATTAAAATTATTCATGTTATCACAATTCATGCTTACACACATCTAGTAGGTAGTAATAGTTTGTTAAAAGAAAACAATAATCCTATGATAATATATACCAATTTACCAACAAGCAATTAAAACATATAAGTATAGATATAAAATTACACACAGTACACTGGCAGTTCGATTATATACGTAAATTAGAAAGCATTTACTGGCCCACTTCTTACGAAAGAATATACAGGGTGTCTCACGGTCGATGGTAGGTTAGACGTTTACGGAAAACGGGACATAGAAAATTACTGAAATTTTGGCAACTTAGGTAATTGGCTTTGCTCTATCGATCTAAAATATTTTCAATAACGCAGCGTTGCTTATACAAAAAAATAGCAACATATTTGATATTTTAAATGGAACACCCTGATATAATTGCATTTTCCGCTTCATTATTGATTTCTAATTATTTTTATATAATACGTTCCTATACCTATCTTTAGCGGTTTTCAAGAAATTAATTAATTTCCATATTTTTTGTTCAAGACATAGCTCTAATTAAATGTTTATTACTGCGGTATTTGGATTCGTAGACAGCTGAAATTTTGGATGTAGTTTACCTTGTCCTGTGTATTAGTTATGCATAAAGAAATTTGTTCTGTGTTATACAGGGTCGTTCAAAATTCGTCATATTACCACTTGATACAAAAATGGTGAGAAGTGCATTTTTTCAAATAGAACACCCTGTATATTATTATATATCCTGCAAGAAAATTAATGTCCCTTCCAAATGATATATCATGTTCCTATGGGGCTTCCATGTATTCATATATTTGTAAAAGGCTAAGTATGTATCAAAATGTAAGAGGACTTAACACAAAAACAATTGACTTTTATAAGTCGGTTTGTGCGGGTGACTATGACATTATTGCCATCACGGAAAGCTGGATACAAGACAATGTATTCTCAAGTGAACTGTTCGATAACAGATTTTCAGTGTTTCGCTGTGACAGGGATCTTGACTCTATGGCCATGTCTCGTGGGGGTGGTGTAATCTTAGTAGTGAACAATAAATATAAAGCTACACTAATAGATATTCAAGCCGTACACAACAGCGTCAGTAAGGGAGATGTAATCGGATGCAAGGTAAACATTAATCACTTTTCTCTACTAATTATAGTTCTCTACATGCCTCCAAATATAACTGTTAAGGAGTTTACTGAATTTCTTGAAACTTTTGAAATGCTTCACATTAGTGGTAGTAATTGTTGATCATGGGTGACTTTAACGTATCAGATTTGAATAACGACAATATAGATGACTCAAAAAAACGGAAATAATCAAACATTTTATTCAATTTTTTGCTTTGGAGCAGCATAACAAGGTCAGAAATTCGTATAATAATATATATGATTTAGTTATCTCCAACGTCAGTTGCAATATTTTTAGGGAGTCCCTTCCCCTCGTAAGTGAAGATAGACACCATCCTTCCCTAAACGTTATCCTGTCAATTCCTAAGAATAACAAAAAATCAAGATTCCCAGCAAATGTACATCAGCCGAGGTACAACTTTAGGAAAGCCAATTTCCCATTGCTATACGAAATGATCTTGAGCGCGGATTGGTCTAATTTATATGGAATACAAGATGTTAATACAGCATGCCAAAACTTTTACAGGGAATTGTACCGAATATTCGATGCGTGTGTCCCAAAGTCTATTGTTCGTAAAAGAACCTTCCCAGTATGGTATACATCAGAAATAATTAGTCACTTAAAACGTAAACATAGGATATTTATAAGGGCAAAAAAGTCCAATTCCCAATTTCAGTGGCAACGAAGTCGAAAAACAAACCTAATGTGGACCAGATAGGGTGCCTTGTTTCATAGTTAGAGACTGTGCTGATGCTCTCTTAAAACCATTATCATATATTTTTAATCAATCTCTTAAAAGTAGCGTATTTCCAGATGAATGGAAGGAGACAAGAGTAACCCCAGTTTTCAAAAAAGGTGATGTCAGTGATATATCCAACCTGTTTCAATATTATCCATGTCTGGTCAAAACTTGGCGAAACTGATCGAAACCCATGACTATGTGTGAAAATCCTGAATGGCGTTGTGTGTTGAATAAACCCACTCATCAACCCTTTCTTTCTTCAGTTTCTTAAAAAAAAAACAACTTGGCAGTTGTATTTTTTATTCACCTTTAACTTTTATGTAGGTTACGTTTCAAGAGTAATAATAATTCAAGACATGCGTCATTGATTCCACAGCATACTTTGATTACTTTTTTTTTTTATCTTACGAGACGTAACCTGTGAGTCAAGAAAATGTAATGTTTTTCCTCAAAATCTAAGAAAAGAAACATTAAATTTATGATCAGCGATCTTCCAAATTGGGTATATGCAAAAGATTATTTAAAAATTCGGTTAGTTTCTCAAACAATTACCTTATATGGCTACTATTAGAATTTGTTGGATGCTTTTTGAAACATCCTCTATATTTTTTCAGTCCTAATTTTTTTTAATGAACATTAAGAAAATATAAGAAAAATCTTGCTTGAGGAAAGATTACCAGGGTATCCTAAAAAACTGTTTCGGAATGTAACCATTACCGGCCACATATTTATAGGAACTTTTTTTTTAAGGTGCTTCTAAACGGGCAACATTTGTTCGGCAATGTGTTGCAGCAATGGTATAGCTGCAAGTTGCCGGAAACATTGCCAGCCATATGTAGAAATATATTGCAATATATTTTGTATTGTCCGGCAATGTAGTCAAACATGTTTACTGTTTTTAATGTATTGCCGGATGATTGCCGGTCGATCGCTGCGCCATCGAAAATACCGGCAATATTGCCGAGTTTTCTTTTTTTTATTGTGCGCAGTATCTAGTGAGTTGTTGTCAAGGATTGAAAGGTTATCCGTCTTGTTAAAAATTAATACAATAATGACATGGTCTAATGAGAAAACGATTGATTTTGTTAATGAAATACATTTACATCCTGTGCTGTGGGATGTGGAAACCGGCATATATAAGGACAGGACTGCAAAAAAGGATGGATGGGCTACTGTCGCTGAAAAGTTTAATATAAATGAAGCGTACAAAAAATTTAGAAGCTTGAGAACTTCTGCAAAAAATGAGGAAAAGAAAAAGAAAAGTGGTAGTGCTGGCGGTAAACAAATTTCATGGTTTGCATACGAGGCAATATCGTTTATTCTTTCTCGAGATAAGCCAAATACTGGAATGGATAGCGAGAATACAACAACTGAGGTAAGTACGATATCTACTTGATTTTATTTCGGTAGTACTTGGCGCAGAGTTACAAATACCAATTAATCTCAACGTCAAAGTAAATATGTATCCGCTATATTAAAATATAAGTAGGTACCTATAGGTATGTATATATTTTTTTATTGACAATAAAGCTGAAAAAATAAAGAACCACAAATTATTAACACTGTTAATCAATTTAAATTTTTACATTCCTATACAAATTTACATGTGTGGTCGTAATAACTCGCGTCTAGCTGTAGCAGAAATATCGATATTTATTTATGATTCGTGCCTATGCGGATAATGAGTAGGTATGTCCAATCACGATTCAAGACGGTATGTGCGGTATCAGCTGGCAACTTACTTTTTTAAATTTAATACTTTTTTAACATTTTTTTATTAAAGGTGGATGGAGTGTAACCTGGTTAGCACTGTTTAAACTAGGAAGGTTTTTATTTTTTTTTTTGCGTCGATCCTTATTATACGCATGCACACGAATCATAAAATATTGATATTTCTGCTACCGCTAGATACGAGTGTCGCAATATAATATTTTTATGTCCTTCCTTCTAAATATTTATCTTGCCCAGTTACTCGGCCACGATCCGCCATAAAATAATGCATAAACTCATCTCTCATAGCTTTTGCTCTTGTTGTTGCGTTTCTTCCCAATTTTTGTAAGCTGGTTAAATGTTGTTCATCATTTCTCCAAGATCCTGGTACTACGCTCCCAATATTGATATCTTCACTATCAAAAGTCCCAGGTGGAGCATAGATATTTTGTGTTCTTGTGTTTCGTCGTAAAAAATTATGTAAATATGCGCAGGTCATAATTATTTTTGGAACATATTGCAAATCAACATTAATTGTTGTATGTAATATACGAAAAACTGAAGCCAAGATACCAAAAGAATTTTCCACAATTCGGCGTGCTCTCGATATTCTATAGTTGCACACACGTTTAGGAGATCCTATGTTTAATTCTATGGTATAGGGTTTGCAAATATTTTCAGTCAAGGGAAATGCGTCATCTGCAAGAAACACATATGGTGTCAATAATTCTCGACCATAAAGGGGTATATTTAGAGTATTGCTTAAGACTGCTTTTCCAAAGGCGGTATGCCTGAACACCCCGCCGTCAGATATTCTTTCCTGAACTCCAGCATGCACATATATGAAATTGTACTGTGCGTCTGTTACAGCAAATAGCACAATGCTAACAAATTGTTTATAATTAAAATATGTACTGCCACTGTTAGGGGGGGCAAACAATAGCAATGTGCTTGCCATCCATGGCACCCAGACAGTGGGGAAAATTCCAATGATCCTCAAAATCATTTGCAATTATTTTACAATCTATCGCCGTTGTTGGCATCTGAAAGAAAAATTAATATTTTCTATTTTTTAGGTAACAGAATAGTGTTAAAAATGAAGAAGTTATAGAATCAGAAACAACCAACTCTTTATTGTCCATAGATGCTCCTCTTGCACCAAAACCACGAGTTTCTAAAAAACTGAAGACAACCACAGATCCAGTTATGGAAAAGGCTCGCAATATTTTAGTTGAAGCTGTTGAGAAAAGAAAGAACGAATTCGCTGGTTTTGGAGATCACATAGCGCTGAAGTTAAGCAAATACGATGAATACACTAGATCACATAGCGCTGAAGTTAAGCAAATACGATAAATACACTCGTTCTCAAGCAGAATTTAAAATAATGAAAATTTTGTATCAATGTGATATGGATATGTATCGGAATAGAGCTTCAACTACAAATATCCCGAGCCCTGATTACGACAGATCTGGTGCCAGCACTTCACATAGCCGGTTTACAGATATCTCGAATTCACTTTCACCGCCGCAGAATATTTTGGAGGAAAATTATAACTGTGCTAGGCCTCAATATCAACTCGCGACTACAATGGTCCCTCAGCCTGAACCTTACGTGGCTCCGAAACGTGGAATGAATATTTTATCAAGTTATGAGACCCTTGCGGCGTCAGTTACTGACGATTATTTATAATTATTTACAAAAATAAAATAGTTTTGATTTACCTTGATGTATTCTTGTAATCCCTCTATTCTATCTACACAAACTTCTGGAATAATATTCGAAATTGAAGAATCGGATACTCTAAACAGATACATTAGACTCTTATATTAATCTCCAGTTGCCAGATATCGCAGAGTTATTGCTAATCTTGTGGTAATATGTATTGGCGTTCTCATGTTTGTTTCTTTTCCTTTTATTTTTGGTCCAATTTTATTTAATAAGAACTCAAAGTCACTTTTTGACATTCTAGTAAAGTTTCTGAATACATATTTATCCAGTATTAATTCTTGACTTAAATTATTATTTAAGGTATCACGCCTATTGAAGTAAGGTCAAATCCACATTCTTGTCTTTTTTTTTTTTCGTTTAACACAATATAAGCCGCTGCAACACGAACAATTTCGTCAGCCATCATTGTCTTGACTGTGGCCTGTTTACAGATTTATGATATGGGCAATACTGTGGCAACAATATTGCCGGGCCGTACATTGCTACAAATGTTTTTGTAACATTGGTGATGTACATATTGCCGGGCTATAGTTCGGTAATATTGCAGCCATGTATTGCAGAAAAATGTGGCCCGTTTAGACCCACCGTTAAACATGATAGAAAATCACATTCTGCAACTAACCTGAATTGTTTGCGCAGTACTTAGAAGTCACCCTATATAGTTATAGTTTTTCAGGTAGGTACTGACTTTTTACTTTATTTAATTTTTAGCAATGCAAGTCAAGCTGATTTGCTGGGTTTATCAACACCACCAACCTCTCAGCCAAATAACTCCAGTAGCACTGGAGTACTCCTCGATGTTTTAGGAGACATTTACACTAAGCCAACTAACAACATTTCTGCACAAAATTCTTCATGGATTGTTGATCCCAAAAAGTAAAATATTCTTATTTTTTAAAGTTTGCAGATTTCTACTAAGTCTCTATTTTAGGTTTGTCTGTAAAAATAACGGTGTGCTATTTGAAAACGACCTTATTCAAATCGGCGTTAAGAGTGAGTTTCGTCAAAATTTGGGTAGACTTGGTTTGTTTTATGGAAACAAGACGACTAACGCTCTTCAAAACTTTATTCCGACGCTTATGTGGAACGATGAACAATCAACTAAATTGACCGTGCAAATGAAGCCCGTTGAACCTGTTTTAGAAGCTGGTGCTCAAATTCAACAAATGATTAATGCCGAGTGTGTTGACGATTACACTGGTGAGTTAATCAAGAGAATGAGATTTTTAAATTTTTTTGTTACATATTATAATATTTTTTTTAGATGCTCCAAGCATAGCTATTGGCTTTGTCTACAATGGTGTACCACAGAAAATCACTATCAAGCTTCCTTTGACATTAAATAAATTCTTCGAACCCACGGAAATGAATGGAGAGTCTTTCTTTGCAAGATGGAAGAATCTGGGAAAGTAAGTTAATATTATTATTATTGCAATGCCGATGCGACTCCGGCATTGAGCTTACTCTTTAAATAACTTAATTACTAACTATTCACAGTTTAACCGCTTTTTAGCTGACTATCACTTATTCTATTAATCATATTCTTTACACATATTTAATTTTACTTATCACAAATGTTTATATCAGAGATAGTGGACTAACCGCGGCCGCTATGTTTATGCCGTGCTTGCTACAACTATATTGTGCATGTGTGATAGCCGTGTCAATTCGACGATTTGTTAATTTTCTCATAAACGGTTAATAGTAGAATACTTAAATTTTACAAACAATTCGACAAATATTTAGGGTTTCTGGTGCGATTAAATTCGAATATCTGGGGTGTTTCGGAAAAAAGGAATTAAACATCAAAGTCGAAAAGAATTACCCTTATTCTGTCGATAAGTGCAGAAGTAAGACGTATATTGTTGCCTCACGAAATTTATCGTTATTAATACGGATACATTTTGAATTAAACCATAAAAGTTACCTCTTTTGAAAGAGAAAAAAATATAAATAAAATGTAGTGTGTGTAAATATGTACATAAAAAGTAGTAATTGTGTTAAAACCAAAAACAAAACATTAAATAGTTCATAGTGCCAGCAGTACTACTGTTTACAATTGTTTTTTTTACCAAACATTGAGATAAGCAGGTGATAAGATTTTAGTTACTAAGAAGGAACAGGCCCGGATTGAACCAAATCTGTTGTTTCTGTTAAATTTATAGAATGCCTCCTAAAAAACCACCGGATATTAAAACTGTCTTCATACCGGCAAAGAATTTAAGAAGAACACCACCTAGGGATAATAGTGACCATGTACAGGGTGGCCAACTAAGCGAGGTAAGCGGCTGTATCTCAGGAACCGTTAATCGTAACCGTTAATCGTAGTTTTCGGAAAAAAATATTGCTAGTAAATACGGCCAAGAGAAATTGCTGGAAATAATTATCGAGTTCGCTAAATGGCCGCTAGGGGGTGTAACACTAAAGGCAAATTGAAAAAAGGGGGGTTCTTTACAATTTGCTTAGATAAAGTATACTAAAAATATGTGCAAATAAAGTTCTCGTCTTTTATCTACAATTTTTTTTTCACACTTTTTCCTCTAACTCTTCAGATAAAGTGGTGGGGGTAAGGCAAACATTTATTTGAAAAATATTTAATATCTCGGGAATGCCTTATCGGAAAATACTATGCTTAGCGGCATTTGAAAGAGTTTTTTATGCCCTATCAGCTACATTACAAGACATGTTTTCATTTCGTTCACTATAGTCGCTAGATGGCGCTTTTTAAATTTTATGATTTTTTTCAACAAACCCAAATGCAATGATAGATATATTATCACGCCGATTTGAAGAGGACTAAAGTCGAAAGCAAACGGTAAAAACCGGAAGTTTCTATCTTTTTTCTAACCGTAGATATCAATGAAAAAGTGATGATATTATCTGAAACAACAAATTTATATAAAAGAAAATAAAACAAGTAAGTGGGCATTTAAATAACGGCTGCATTTTAGTGCTTCCTCAAATGCTCAAAGTGCCTGCCATCATGTTCTACACATTCCTCCAGCCTTCGTCGGGTAGAGAAAGTAGCAGTTTCCACTTCCGCTGTTGGCAGGTGATGAACTGCATTTTGGGTTCTATTCCTCATATCTTTCCGAGTAATAGGCCTAGTTTGAAAAACTAGATCTTTTAAGCGGCCCCACAAATAAAAATCTAAACAGGTCAAGTCTGGTGACCTGACTGGCCAGGGAAAAAGGCTTCTTCCTATCCATCGGCCTGCATATTCTTGATTTAAGTGTTCTCGCACATTTAATGAGAAATGTGCTGGACAACCGTCGAGCTGTAAAAACATATTTTGCCTAGTTTCAAGAGGGTCCAATAATTCTACCTCCAATGATCCCACACCACAGATTAATACTCCAGCGTCCTTGATGTTAAACTTCTCGCATCCAGTGGGGGGTTTTGAGCGGACCAGAAATGCATATTGTGCAAATTTACCGTGCCCACGCTACTAAAAGTAGCCTCATTAGTCCAAAGAATTTGGGAGATAAATTGAGGGTTTTCATTAATCATGCCTAAAAGCCAATGGCAATTCGATTAAAATCCTCTTCATTTAAGGCTTGATGCAAAACTATATGGTAAGGGTGCAGTCTAAAAATATAAAATAAAATATATGAGTAAAAATAAAAAAAAAATTAGAATATTCTAGCAAGGAAAACGTTTTTTATTTTATTTTTTTTAAGATTATATCAACTTACCTGTGCTCTTGCAAAATACTCTGAACGGCAGTGCGTGATATTCCCAAGTCGAAGGACAATATTCTAGTACTAACATGGGGATTAAACTCTATATATGCTAGAACATTAAATCTGTTCGGGTTAGTTCAGCTTAAATATGAAGTAGTAGTATCGCTGGGCATATATGGAAAAATAGATAATTATCAAAGTAACAACATCAGATGTACTAGAAAACGTTTTTGAAACCTATGAAGATAAGCTTACTGTTAAGGCCAAAGACGAAATAGTATACCCTGTCCTCCTAGAAAATGAAAGTGCAAAGAACATTGTTAAAATACATAGGATACCAATAGAGGTACCATAACGTGATATCAAGACAGCACTATCATACTTCGGTACCATTGAGTCCATAAAAAACGATTTCTGGCGAGATTTACCATATAAATGCTATAATGATACGAAAATATTAAAAATGGATATTAAAAGGCAAATACCTTCATACGTTGTAATTCCTGGAAAGCAATATTGGATAACCTACATTGGACAAACACGAACATGTAGAAGATGTGACTCTACAAAACACGAAATCATTAACTGTGACCAAGCACCTAACAACAGACCAAGGAGTTACGCCACCGTTACTGCGAACAATCAAACGCAAAATACTCAAACCTCATGCATTACCAGAAATGAAACAATCAATGAAAACCCCGAAGACACAAACCAAACTGCAGCCCCGATCGGAAATACACCCCAATGCACATTAAATAACGAACAACAAAATACAAACATAGAAGATGACTTGCTTTTGGGATTTGACACCCCCGCCCAAGATGAGGGGAATAAAAAGATGGAGGAAGTAAAAAGAATATACCAAAATAAACGACAAAGGAATATCGACCTAGCATCAAGTGAAACATCCGGGGATGAAAATACAAATACAAACAGACACACGTCAAAGAAGAGCATGTCGTGGACCGCTGAAGCAGACATGGAACTTTAACTAGATTCTGTATAAAAAAAAGGGAATAAAAGAAAAAAGTATAAAAATAAGTAAATTTAGTGCAAACTCTATTAGCACGAACTCGTTAGTATCATATTCCATAGCCACTCAAGCAGTACAATCTCCTCGGATTTAAAATTGGATTTACTAGGAATTTTATTTATAGTAACAATGTAGACATCCTTTTTTTTGCAGGAGGTCGCAGTAACTGACTCTTCGTTTGTTAATGGGTATAATTCGATTCTTAATGTCAATGAAAATAAACGCGGAACAGCGGTGTTAATACGAGATGGTCTAAATTATAATGATGTTATTTTACTGGAATCGTCTAGAGGGATCTCATTTAAACTAAATAATGTTCGATTTGTTAATGTTTATGTCCCCAGCGGGTCACAAAATAGGATAAAACGAGAAAACTTCTTTAACACAGAAATATGTGTACTAATAAAAACCGGGGAGAAACTTATAATCGGTGGTGATTTTAACTGCATATTATCTGAAAACGATTCAAACAGTCAATAATTTAATACGTTTAAAGCACTTAAAAAAATTGTAACGAATTTTAATCTTTTAGATATATGGTCCTCTAAACACGGAAATACTCCCGGTTTTACGTACTTTCATACGAGCTCGGCATCAAGACTGGATAGGTTCTATATACCAAAAAATAATAGTAGTGCAATAAGTGATGTTAAATTAATCCCAGTCGCATTTTCTGACCATCGAGCACTTCTTTTTCTTCATAAATTTCAATACGGAGACAATACAAACTTTTTTAGAGATCGGGGATTGTGGAAACTCAATAATTCCTTGCTTTTGGATAATGAATCGACAGATCTACTTAAAACTAATTGGAACAACTGGGTAAAGAGTAAAACGCGATATCGCTCGATCACAGAATGGTGGTGTAATTATGTTAAACCCAGAATAAAAAAATTCTATAAATTGATGGCCGCGGTCATAAAAAAAAATAAAAAAAAATAAAAAAAAAAAATATATAATTTTTTACTCAATGCTTGAAAGAACTCATGGATTCAGAAAATTTTAATATTAATACTTATATAGAAATAAAAAAGTTTTAAAGTACTTATTTTAAAAGAACAGAGGGGGCAATTGGAGGGGGTAAAAATCAGAGGCAAATATTATGAACAAATGGGGAATGAAAATTTGTCGTTGTTCCATTTAATTAAAGAAAAACAACAAATAAAGAGAAAAACTATAGATAAGATTCACTTAAATAATGAAATTATCACGGACAAAAAGCTAATAGAGGAGCCGGTATATAACTATTTTAAAAACATGTTTCAAAAAACAAACAAGCCACAGAATTTTGAGAATTTTCCACAAATTTTTCAAAATACCATTTCGATCGCTACAAATACAGAGCTTAAAAACAGCATTCTTGAGAGTAAGTTAAAAAATATAATTAAAACTACCACTAGAAATAAATCCCCGGGGCCTGACGGTCTAACTATATTTTATTGGGATACAATTAAAACCGAATTCTTGCAAATTATCAATGAAATACATAATGGCGCTTACGTACCTGAAAATTTTAAAAAAGGTGTTGTTGTAATGATTCCCAAAATAAAAGAACCCGAACAGGTTCACGATTACCGACCCATTTCCCTTCTTAATTCGGACTATAAAATATACATGCGAATTCTTAAAACAAAACTGATGTCCTCATTTCGAAAAGATTATAGCAGACAGCCAAACGTGCATTAGTAAAAACAATAACATCTTTGTTTCATTATGCAAACATAGAGAGACCGTTGCTCATTCAATGGCTACTAAAACAAATAATCTCCTTGTCAGTCTCGACTTCGACTACGCTTTTGACAGAGTCTCCCATGATGTTCTTTGGTTCGTAATGAAAAAAATTAATTTTGATTTGCAAATCATCAATAATTTTAAATCCTTATACAGTGGTGCTCGATCCGTTATACAGGTGAACAGAAAACATAATAAAGGAATTATTATCGAAAGGGGAGTTCGCCAAGGTTGCCTCATGTCTATGTTTCTGTTTGTATTAGTCATAGAAACCCTTATTTCTCTCCTTAGGAGCCATAATATTAATGTAAACGCATATGCCGACGACATAACTCTCCTTATATCCTCGGTACAGGAATTAAATGTAAGTAAACACCAAATAGATACGTTTTGCAGATATAGCGGAGCTGTGTTAAATACAGGAAGATGTAGAGCCATTGAGTTAGGACCAAAATGTAAACACAAGTTTAAAAATCAAGAATATGAGTGGTTTAAAATTGTAGAAAACATTAAAATATTGGGCATTAATTTTTACTCAAAAGTTCATGCAATGATAAAAAATAACTGGTATACTAAGGTAAATCAAGTACGTAACATAATTATGGCAAGTATAGATAGAGACCTTAGCCTATTACAGCGAGCAGCCTTTGTGAATATTTACGCACTTTCAAAAGTCTGGTTTTTAGCACAGGTTCTGCCAGTTCCTGTGGGGGTGGCCCAGAGGCTGGATTCAATATGTGGCTGGATCTTGTGGAAAGACAGCCCTTTGAAGATTGCCCGGGCTACTTTAACACGGCCAAAAAAAGAAAGTGGCTTGGCATTAATTGATCCGTGGTTAAAATGCAATGCCCTCTTAATGAAGAATACCATAATCAATACTAAAAAAAGGATCATTCAAAATATAGATCTGTCACAAGTGTGCAATCCCCCGAATCCTTATATTTACCCTTGCGATTACCCACATATATGGAGATTTATATTAGAAACGGCGGCGGCGTACGTATCCCATGATATTTTACAACTCGATAATCCACAAGCAAAACAAATTTATTTAGGTCTTCTTAGGCAGAATAGAGAAACACCCGGTTCATTTAAAAAAATTATGAATGACGGTCTAATAAAAAACATCTGCACTCACCTGAACAACAAAATACTGGATCACAAACAACGCAGTTTAGCATTCAAATTGATGCACCAAGCATACCCATTTCTTACAAATCTTAAAAAAATTAATAAAGCTCCTTCGGATACATGTCAACATTGCAATAGTATTAACAAAGACAACTTAATGCATAGATTTTTATGCACGTTACAATCACGATTAATTGCAGTACTTTTAATGAAAATTGCCAATAGAATAACAGACGCGCAGAATAAACTGTCCACAATTCTAAATCTTACGTTTTACTTTGATACAAAGAAAAAAAATACTTGTATACTGTACATAACAATACAAACTATCGAATATATTCTAAATTGCGGAGTTTATGCGACCTTGTGCGACTATAAGGATAGAATAAAGACCATGTGCGTTAGATTAAATAAGATATATCCTGATTTACATATGGTATTAAGAAATTTATTAGTGTAGATTTAATATGAAGTGTCATTTATATTTAACGTAGGTTAACTTTTCTTTTTTATGTAATTTTATATTCGGAAATAAAAGTTAAAAAAAAATGGAATAATTTGACATTTACCTTTAATGTGATGTTTTAAGCCGTTTTTTTTTCCAAAGCCTATGTGATTTAGGGCATAATTTTATTGTCAGGACGAACAAAAAGCCTATATTATCTGGTTTATCACTTTTTCATTGATATCTACGGTTAGATAAAAGATAGAAACTTCCGGTTTTTACCGTTTGCTTTGGACTTTAGTCCTCTTCAAATCGGCGTGATAATATATCTATTATTGCATTTGAGTTTGTTGAAAAAAATCATAAAATTAAAAAAAATTTAGAAAGCGCCATCTAGCGACGACTATAGTGAACGAAATGAAAACATGTCTTGTAATGTAGCTGATAGGGCATAAAAAACTCTTTCAAATGCCGCTAAGCATAGTATTTTCCGATAAGGCATTCCCGAGATATTGAATATTTTTAAAATAAATGTTTGCCTTACCCCCACCACTTTATCTAAAGAGTTAGAGAAAAAAGTGTGAAAAAAAATTGTAGATAAAAGACGAGAACTTTATTTGCACATATTTTCAGTATACTTTATCTAGGCAAATTGTAAAGAAACCCCCTTTTTTCAATTTGCCTTTAGTGTTACGCCCCCTAGCGGCCATTTAGCGAACTCGATAATTATTTCCAGCAATTTCGCTTGGGCGTATTTACTAGCAATATTTTTTTTCCGAAAGCTGTACGATTAACGGTTCCTGAGATACAGCCGCTTACCTCGCTTAGTTGGCCACCCTGTACAAAAAAAAGCAAGAAGTCTATCATGCAGCGCTGATATATTCTCGGAAGATGGTTTCAACACTGAACACAATACTGAAAATAGTGTAACAGACCATGAGATAAAAGATGAAAATCCAAGTTCCATGATAGAAGTTGCAATACATGCACTTGATAAAATATATGGCATAACAAATCAGGAGATATTTGGAGAGTCATCATTAGCCAAAAATGACCAATCAAATTCAAGAGAAGCGGCACAAACAATCCTCAAGGAACTAACGCGCATGGTGTACCGAATGGGGCAGCTGGAAAGTAAAAATGCTATATTCTCAACAACTTTTGACAGCCCAGCACGACTTGGAGAAACATTAGAAAACCTATGCATCTGCTACAAAGACTTTCTCAGCAGCAATATCGCAACAGCCAAAAAAACATTACAACAACCCCATGGACTACACCACCAAGCATAATAAGAAAAATAGAAACCCTGGTTAAAATCCCTGATGTCAGCGATCCTAAAACTACCATTAAGAAAATGAAGGAAAATATAGCAGGAAAGGGCACGGATGGTGGTTTTAAAAATATTATTGCTCTACACTCTACAGAATGGCTCAGTTATTGTTCAAAGTCATAACAGAAACCAACAAAACAAATTAGGTCAAGGGTTAGGTAGTGCACATGAAGTTGTTGTTAAAAACCTTGGTAACACGGACCCAATGTTCATGCTGATCGGTGTAGAAAAAGGTTATAGTGAAGAAGAATTACTGGATGAGTTAGTACGAGAAAACCCCGAAATAAAAACGCTTTCCGCAACTGGGACATCAAATATTAAAATTATTACTAAAGAGTCGTGTAGAAACCCTGTAAAAGAGAACTGGATTCTACAAGGGCCGCCAGCTGTGTCTAAATGGGTTTTAAAAAAAGAAAAAATTAATTTCGATCTACTAACAGTGTATACCAAAGAATACATTCCTTTAAATCAAATTATAAATCCAGTTTAGCGTTAAAATTGGTACATCTCAAGAATAAATATATTCTATGATACTGTAAAATGAACTCATGTAAAAATGTTACAAGCATTGTCTGAGGTATTAATACACTACAAAGCTGTTGCTAAATAAAGATTAGATTTAGATACACAGGGTTGGGCAAATGTTCCGGAACGGCTTAATTACAAGCGAACGAAAAGTGATATCGAATCGGGGTTTTGGGCAATCTATAGGACAAAAATTTTACTATTTGACTGGTATACCATATGTCAGTAATGTCACCAACTGTCAAGTGTCGACGATATTTTTTTATTTTTTTAAATGGAACACCCTGTATATTATCAGATATTCTAGATCTTCAATAAATTACAAATATTTTTCATATAGCATACCATATGATTAAATTCAACTGTTTCGGAAATACGGGCAAATGAATGTAGTACATTTTATTTAAACAAAACCAAGGTAATAACTTTAAAACACAATAATATAAAATAATGGTTATTTAATTAAATGTTCAAAATGTCGTCCTTCAGCCACCTGACAGTGTCCAATCCTGTCGGAAAATTCAGAACGCACGTTTTGCAAATGTTCACGAGAAATAACATGCACAGCATCTAAAATTCTGTTTTGAAGATCCTCCAAAGTCTTAGGTTGTGTACGATATACGACAGTCTTTAAATGACCCCAGAGGTAGAAATCTAGAGGTGTTAAATCTGGAGATCTAGGAGGCCATTCAATGGACCCTCTCCTACCTATCCACCTTCCAGGAAAAGTTTGATCTAAATAATTTCTGACATGTATACCAAAATGAGCTGGCGCCCCATCTTGCTGAAACCAAATGTCATTCGCTAGTATTTGATCGTTAACCTGATCATGATATAAATTAATCAAATTTGGTATAATTCTATTTCGAAGCAGATCTAAGTAGTAAATAGATGTCAAGTTTCCATCAAGGAAGAAAGGCCCAATAATATGGTTTCCAATTATACCTGCCCACACATTTAATTTTTGGGGGTGTTGCGTACGGTGCTCAATCATCCAATGGGGATTATGGTCTGACCAGTATCGACAGTTGTGCCTATTGACGAAACCATTAAGACAGAATGTAGCCTCGTCAGAAAATAAAATACTACTTACAAAGTTAGGTTGTAGGTCTATGTAGTCCATTATTTCTTGACAAAATTGCACGCCTATCAGGATCGTCCTCTGATAGGTCTTGAAGCAAGCTGACTTTATAAGGAAACATTTTATTTTTTTTGAGGATTCTTCTAATTGATTTTTCGCTGTTTTCATGTGCAAGAGCAAGCTTTGGAACTGACGTCTGTGGTTCTTCTTGCAGGGCAAGCAAAACATCCAGGGATTTCTCGTCATTTGTAGCAGTTTTCGGACGACCTGTTTTTGGCAAGTTTTTTACCGTACCCGTATGCTCAAAGTTATGGAATATTCTATTAGCAGTTGATTTAGAAATGGGATCTCGAACAGGAAAACTTTGATTGAAAAGGTCGGTTGCTTCTTGAAAAGATCTCCGTCTATCCCCATATCCTATCATCATAAGCAGAGTAATCCGTTCTTGTTCAGTTAGCTGAACCATAGTTTTATCAGTTATATCAGAGGATTAGTCGATAAACAAAAAAACTCGCACAACTCACTTAATACAAATAAATAAAAATTAAATAGGAAATGTGTTAGAGTGACACTTGGGAGTCATGGAAACTAAGACTTTTATTTGGAATGTCATAATAAAAGAAATATGTTGCTTGATTTTTAAACAAAATGTAATATGGGCTTTCTAGATTCATTTGCCCGTATTTCCGAAACAGTTGAATTTAATCATATGATATGCTATATGAAAAATATTTGTAATTTATTGAAGATCTAGAATATCTGATAATATACAGGGTGTTCCATTTAAAAAAATAAAAAAATATCGTCGACACTTGACAGTTGGTGACATTACTGACATATGGTATACCAGTCAAATAGTAAAATTTTTGTCCTATAGATTGCCCAAAACCCCGATTCGATATCACTTTTCGTTCGCTTGTAATTAAGCCGTTCCGGAACATTTGCCCAACCCTGTATACTTATTTAAGGTATTTAGTGCACACACAAATCCTATGGATATATTGTGCTCTAGAACACTGTAAAAAAGTTTTGTAACCATTATTGTAAAGTATCTTGGCAAATAAAATTTGATTTGTTTGTTTGTGATTTGTTTGACAATATGCTTTAAATGCTGTGGATTTAGTCATGCTGCAAAGCACTGTCAAAATAAAGAACGATGCCACAAGCGTGGCGAAGAACACGCCTCACAGGACTGTAAAGCGACAAGATTATGTTGCCCAAATTGCAGTCAGATGCACTATAGTGATACAGCACACTCCGCTAGGAATTTGGGATGCCCAACGTACCAAAAAAGACCTTTAAGATCAAAGCTTCGTATTAACTACGATGAAAAGGAAATTTTTTGATGAATTATGATGGAACGAAAACAAATCAGAACAAACAGTCAAATAAAAAATACATATGTGTCATACATCAGAATCTCCAATCCATCGGAAACTCGATCGACCTATTAGAAGATATTCTTCACACAAATAGTGATTGCAACTTTCTATGTGTTACTGAACACTGGAAAACTCAATACCAGCTTGAAAATTATGGCGTACAAGGATTCAAATTGGCAACCACATTCTGTAGAAAAGAAGAAAATAGGCATGGTGGAAGTGCAATTTTCATAAAAACCGAAAATCAATGAAAGTGGAAAACAAAAAATTGTAATTGTTTCTATATATCGCCCTCCCAATGGGGACTTAACTTATTTCTAAATAAAATAGAAGAATTATTAATTCTATGTACTCATAACCCAAAAGACTTAATCATAATTAGTGGGGATTTTAATATTGATTTTTTGCCCAAAAACAGTCACATTTCAGACCTTAAGTCAGTGATCGCATCCTTTAATGTAAATTATACCATTTCAGATCACACGTGTATAACAAACACAAGCCAAACCTGTATTGATAATATATTAACAAATTTTAATGGTAACATGAAAATTTTACACTCGCAAATTTCAGACCATACGGCTCAAAAGTTAGAATTACATATTCAGAAACAAAAATCTAAGCTTATTGAAAAAAGAAAGAAACTTTAACACGGTGAACAATTTAAAATTTAAAGGGGCTCTACAAGAAGTAAAATGGGAAAAAATGTATACAATTGATAGGCATTTGATAAATGAGCAATGGGACACTTTTATAAAACTATGTTTAGACAAGTTTAACCAATGTTTCCCTCTTACAAAAGTACCAGAAAGAAACTTTAATAAATCCAAATATATCTCCCACAGTTCTGAAATTACTGAGTGTAAAAACCATCTAGATGCTCTTTATATAATGAAAAATGTAAAAAGTAGATTTAAGACCTTATATATTAATAAAACGAAAGACTATGATAAGTTATTAAAGCAAGCAAAGAGACAAAATTATGCAAATAGGTTAAATAACTCGGATAATAAGAGTAAGTGCGCCTGGAAAATCGTAAAAGAAATAAAGGGACAAGACAGTGGAAACGATATTAAAATTGAAGGTGATCAACAGACAATAGCAAACAAAATCAAATCAATTATGCTTTATTGTTAGTAAGATAAATCTTGTTAACAAAGCTTTTCAGATGTATACAAGTAATTTTATAAATACAGTAAAATACAATAGAGTACACTAAAATAAAAATAAAATAATTCCAAGTAAAATTAAATAAAAGCAGCCTAAAACATAGTAAATAAACAGTAAATAATTAAAATCAAAATCAAATAAAAGTAGAGAGACAAAACAGAACAAGGTTCCTCAAAATACATATACATATACTTAGATACAGATTAAAAGTGGTCGTCAAAGTATTCACTCAAATCGTAATAGGCTCTCTCCACCAGTAATTTTTTTAAAGACCGCTTGAATAGGCAAAGTGCAGGACAAGCCCTTAAATTATCAGGAAGGTGATTATATATTTTACGGCTTTCATATATGATTGAATTTTTCACTAGGGCCGAAGTAGGTATGGGCAAGTGAAGGTCTTGTGTTTGCCTCGTAGCATAAGAGTGACTAGGCCCGGGCAAGATATCCCTACGTTTATACATCATACAGGCCGTCTCCAGAACAAACAACGATGACAACGTTAGAATTTTTTTGGATTTAAATAAGGGCCTACACGATTCCCTGCCGTTTACTTGGTAGATGTATCTCACTGCTCTTTTCTGTAAAACAAACAGTGAGTGCAGCAGACAATTATGTGTATTCCCCCAAAACACAATTCCATACCTTAAATGTGACTCCACCAAAGAGTGGTACACTTTCCTAGCAAGAGTAACACCAATTTCTCTAGATACCATACGGACAGCATGGCATCCGGAAGCCACCCTTTTTGTCAGCCCCATAATATGCGAATCAAATTTTAATTGGTTATCGAGATGAATGCCCAAGAATTTAGTTTTTGTTTTCAAAGCAAGTGGAACATCCCCAAGCAACAAGCCACCCACGTCACACCTAAAACCCAAGATATTGGTCTTATCAACATTCAGGGTCAGCAAGTTAGCGTCAAACCACTGTACAATCCTCGGGAGATCAGTTTCTATCCCTCAATGCGACAGGGCTAGGATTATGCCAGAGTATGATAGTATCATCGGCAAATAGTGTAAATTGTCCCTCAACGTCCAGAAAAGCAAGGTCGTTAATGTACAACAGAAAAAGTAGTGAACCCAGAACTGAACCCTGGGGAACCCCACAACTGATCGCACCCGCATCAGATGTTTTTGAGCCGATCATGATCCTCTTCACTCGCCCCTCCAGGTAATACCGGAACCACTCCAGTACTTTTCCCCTAAGCCCATATGTATTAAGCTTCTGCAGCAGAATTCTGTGTCACAGAACACCGCAGCAACAGCCTCTCCGCCGTTAAAACCAAAATACACCTTCTCCAAGAATTGAAACACCGCATCCTCAGTACACCTACCGGACTGAAAGCCAAATTGATTAGGGTGTAAAATTTGATGTTGCTTGAGGAACGTCACAATCTGCTCTTTAACAAGTTTTTCGAGGATCTTTGGAAGGGTTGACAACAACGAGATCGGCCGAAAATTGCAGGGGTCATCAAGGTTACCACCCTTATAAAGGGGAATAACCATAGCCTGCTTCAGACACAACGGAAACCTACCAGTCACCCAGGAATGATTAATAGCACCAGAGAGAGCATTCAAAGCAGGAGCAGGAAGAGATAGAAAGATTTTTGCTGAGATGCCATCCTCACCACACAAGCTCTTATTCTTAATTGATTTCATGGCTCGCGTAATCTCCGTCGGGTGCGTTGGCTGAAAGAAAAATGATAAGCCGATCCGAAACCGAGCCATGTAGTCCATTGGATCAGCAGTTGTGTTCAACTTCGACGTGAGTGCACCTGCCACAGAACAGTAGTAGTTATTTAAGATATCCGGGGACATTTCTGGAACATTGAAACGCGACCCGCCATCAACGCCTCTCATCTCATTCACAACCCTCCAACCTTCCCTCTGCGAGTTGCTAGACGCAGTTATGCGTGTAGAATAATAAAGCTCTTTCGCAAGCCTTATTAACTTTCTATATATGAATCTATACCGTTGAAAATAACTCAGAAAAATATCATTATTCGTAAATTTTCGGATCGTATGTAAGCATCGCAAATTTTTTGACAAAACTCTCAAGTCTTTGGTGATCCAAGGCCTTCTACTCTTTATTTTAATTTTCGGAACAGGAAAAGCTCTATTGAATGATCTACGCAAAAGACTATGGAACTGCTCAAGAGGATCGCTATACTCAAATATACCATTCCAATCAACAGCCATACAGAACTGCCCAAATCTCCTGTAGTTTGCTCTACTAAACAGTCTACCATATCTGCATTGACACTTTTTGGATTTAGTGGGAAAAGCAATTTTACTTAGTATAGCCTCGTGGTCTGACAGACCTGATTCAACGACTAAACAGTCTATAATAGGGGAATTCATGGATGAACAAAAGTAATCAATAGTGGAGGATGAGAATTGCGAGATACGAGTGGGTGTATTGACGTACATAAAAAGATTAAAAAATAAAATAAGAGGTTACATAAGTCAAGCGTATAACCTGAGTTTGTGTCATCATAGTTTATGGTAAAATCGCCTAACGAGATAATATAAGATTTGTGTGGCAGCAAAGAAAGCATCCGCTCTAATCTGGACAAGAAATCATTGGCATTTGAGGCAGGGCTTCGATAAATACAAATTATATATAGGTTTTTAGCACTGGAACAAATCATGGAAAACTCAAAAACTTGCTCTACAACTAAGCCATTATATATATTTATGTCCTGAAAGGAATTGTCATCTAAAAAAGGTTTTTTTGCCTTTTTAATAATGACTTTTTAGTAAATATTGCGCCAAACTTGTTATGCAATTAAAAAATATACCTTTTAGCTTCAATATAGAATGTAATTCTTCATCTATTGAAATAGAGTTAACAAGCGAAGACGAAATATTACAAATTGTTAGTAAAATAAAGAATAATTTCAGTTGCGGATATGATGAAATATCAACAAGCATAATAAAAATTTATCATTGGGACAATTTTGGAACCACTCCTCTTTGTTATCAATAACTCACTTACATTTGGTATTTTCAAATAAATTAAAGCATGCTGTTGTAGTGCCCATTTTTAAAAAAGGCGACCATAATAATTTAGAAAATTACCGTCCAATCAGTTTACTACCATCATTCTCTAAATTATTTGAGCATATTATGTGTAAACGAATTTTAAGTTTTATGGAATGTATTATTTTTTTCTTTAAAAACAGATCTTCTTCTATAAATAACGTCTCGCAACAAGTATATCAAACAAGAAACTTAGAATATATCAAAATCAAATCAAATCAAATATAGCTTTATTGTCATGAAAATCAGATAATTTTGTTGACAAAGCACCTTCATACTAAACTGGATATTAAAGCCACAAAAGAAAAACAAAAAAATAGAGAAGCAAGAAATACAAATAAGAAAAATGGTGTAAATGAATAATTATGAGTGGTAAATATAATACAAACAAACTTAATATATATATACGGAGCTGTTAAAGAGTTGAAGGCTTGGAATAAAACTTTAAAGAGTATCCTTTCATATTGCTGCACACCCCAATATTCTACTAGTTTGTTTTCTAACTAGTCGGCAAAGACTACCCTCTCAAATAAATCACAGGTATGGGGTTCTACCAGACCATCTTGGCTACATATGGTAACGGAGCTGTTAAAGAGTTGAAGGCTTGGAATAAAACTTTAAAGAGTATCCTTTCATATTGCTGCACACCCCAATATTCTACTAGTTTGTTTTCTAACTAGTCAGCAAAGACTACCCTCTCATATATATATATATAAAACAAAATAAATGAGACATAAGTACAACAAAAAATGTTTTACATTGAAACGCCAAATTCGCACATTATAGGGGCGCAGCATAAAACTTCCATACGAAAAAATAGTACAGTATTCAAACATATAATATGGAACAATAAAAACACTACTTAATATAATATAAATATCAGAGATGGCCCAGATAATTTACAAACTCCTGCACATCATAAAAGGCTTCACCCAACAATATCCTTTTGATTCTTTTTTTAAACAAATTAATGCTTAGGGTCTGCATAGATACAGGTAGCAGATTATACAACTTTATACTTTGATAGAAAGTACTATTAAGGTATTTTGCGGTGTTTGGAAGAACCGGACGGTCATTGCGAAGGGGGTAGGCGGTACTTGTAGATGTGGAAGGATATTTTCTTTTTTGTTTATGAACAGTGACAAGGCATTTAAATATAAAGCAGGATGGCAAAGTCATTAGTCTACCCTCCTTAAAGAACGCCCTGCATGAGACTCTGGGATTTTAGTTATTAATGGCTCTAACACATCTCTTCTGAACTCGAAAAATGATTAAACTTAAGGGTTCACATCCCCAAAACTCCACCGCATACACCATTATTGAGTGAAAGTACCCATAGTATACACTCTTAAGCACTCCTGAGGAGACTATATCTCTCAAAACACGTATAGAGTAACATATTGAATTTAATTTAAGCTTTAGTTCCTTTAAATGAGTCTCATATTTAAGTGCTATATCGACAGTCAGCCCAATGATCTTCGTTTCAGGGACTGCTTCAATTTTTTTTATCGCAAATCAATATATTATCACAAACACGTCCCAAACTTCTGTTTTTGAAAACCAAGAAATTTGTTTTATCCTAATTTATTTTTAGTTTATTAGCAGTAAACCACTGAATCAGCTCATTAACACATATCTTAGTCTCTGATTCCAAAATAGCTTGATCGTTATTACTGACTATACAAGTTGTATCATCTGCACATAACCACTTTTGCCTTGATATGATCTGGAAGGTCATTAACAAATATGCTAAAAAGCAGTGGTCCCAAAACTGATCCCTGGGGGACCCCCGACGTAACGGGCTGTATCTCAGATTCACACGCACCATTACCATCCTGAACACAAACATACTGACTTCGGTTTAAAAGGTAGGAACGAAACCAATCCAACACTCCACCTTTCACACCAAGTATTTCTAACTTTTTTAATAACAAGTCATGCCTAACAGTATCAAACGCTTTTGATAGATCACACACTATTGCTATACAATATTTTCCCTCATTACGTCTGTCATAAATGTAATTTAAAATGTCATACAGAGCACTCTCAGTGGACCTTTGTGATCTGAAGCCATGTTGACACGAGGATATTAAATTATTTTTTTCTAAAAACCCGACCAAGCGAGCATGCAACGCCTTTTCAATGATTTTGGTAATAACGTTAACTAGTGAAATTGGGCGATAGTGCGTCATGTCATTATGCGACCCTTTTTAAAAAATCGGCAGTACTTTAGATATTTTTAACTGATCTGGCAAATGACATTCAGCAAAGCAAGAGTTTATTAAATCCGTTATTACAGGGGCCCAACTACCTATTTGTGCCCTAAGACAGCATAATGGCATCTCATCATTACCAGTAGCACCAGTATTCCTTAATGAGTTTACTATGTCCTTTATTTTAAGGATTGTTACTGGATTTATGAAGAAGCTGTTATTAATTGACTTATTATGTGGAAGTGGTAAGTCAGGAAAGCTAAAAGAATTTGTTAAATTTGTAAAATAAGTGTTAAATGCATTTGCAATCTCTAACTTATCAGTGCATTCCCCACCATTTATGTTTATAACCCACTCTTTGCATATTCCGCCCTGTTGCCCCCTACCAGTTTCCCTTTTTACAATACTCCAAACGGTTTTTGATAAGTTTGCAGACATTCCAATTTCACTCTCGATGTTCATTCGTTTAGCCTCAGCTATTAATTCTTTTAAAATTTGTCAATAGGTTTTATAAAAGCCCTTCAGTACTGAATTGGAGTTATTTTTTAAAAACTTAAAAAGTTGTCTTTTATGTTTACAAGAACATTTTATACCTGCTGTCATCCAGGGCTTGAATTTTTTCTTGGAAGTTCGTGTCACTGAGAAACATTTATTAATTATGGGGCTTATTATGCTATAAAAAATATCAAATTTTTCCTGCACAGATACGTTCGGCATAGACCAGTCCACACCATTTATATACTGGATACTAGTGGTTAGATTTTTCTTTGAAAAAACCATTTTAGAAGTAACTTTAGTGACTCTGACACATTCGTTAGAAAATATGACCGCTTTATGATCGGAAAGCCCCACGTCATACACTCGGGAATGAAACACTGGTATTCATAGTCGGACGCCAGCGACTCGCTGAAAAGAAACGCTTGCTGGTGATGTTTTCGGCGAGCGCAAGGATGATCAGAGGAAAAAATAGCCTTTTCATAGACAGCCGCCAGCGGATCTCTGGCGGGCGTAAGGAACGGCGCGGCGCAAAAAAAGGTCACTACTGGTACCTATACTTCAAATGTTTTTATCCCATTTTGTTTAAACTTTTTTATTTATGGCTTTGATGAAATATATGGGTTTCCTTTTCTAGTGGTCATAATGCAAATGCATCGAATTATCCCTATATAAAATCGGTTGTCGACCTGTACGTTTCTTCACAGAAACAAGTGCTTTTAAAATAATTCCAATTTTTATTGAATTTTGCACAATTATGGCAATTCCATATACTCGCATCAACATTTAAAAAAAAGAGCGCTGCATGTGACAGTGTTACAGACGACTTCAATGCTAGTCGTATTATGGAAAAGGTAAATATTACCAAAAATCTTTAAAGATATTTAAATTTGCAAAAAATAAATATATAACTTTTACACAAAAATCAAACTTCCAATCTCTCAAATCTAAAAACCATTTACGGAGTGAGAAATCATGTAAAATGATTTTTCACACTGTATAATACTGGAATTTTAATCCAAATTTAAATAGGTGTTATTTTGTTATTTTAGCGGACTAGTATCCAACTAAAACGTTGTTGGGACAAAATCAAAGGTGTTTTTGTTTAAATAAGAGTAAGTATAATAAATATTAATTTATTCTGTAAAATAACGACCAATCAGTGCACGACGAACTCCATACCCTTGAGCATTACTCCGTACTTGTACATTTTCTGGTATGTTTACATTTCCTGCTTCTTCAACTACAACGTCTTCTAGATTATCTCGCAAATCAATACCTTTATTATACAAAACAGCACAAGCCACTATTATCATACAAGTTGTTTGTAATTTAATTCCTAAGTCTTTCGTCAAACAGGGGAAACGTCTGTTCCAGACTTCGAATAACCTCTCTACAACATTTTTAATTTGGCTTGAATTATATCGAACGTCTACGTTGTTTTCTGGATGCAGCAGAGGAGTCATAAGATATGGCAAACAAGGGTACCCACTGTCACCTAACAAAAATCCATGTTAATGTCCTGCTTCAAATCTTGCTTTTAAAGAACTATTGTTAAAAATCATGCTATCATGTTCTCTTGCAACGAGGTTCATAATTTTCAACGATGTTCCTCCAACAACTTGAACGTTTATACTAAATGTACGTTTTCGGTTTCGGTATAACTATGCAAAAGGACCACTAGGATTCTTAATTAGTACGTGCGTACAATCTATACAACCAATAACTTCGGGAAAGTTTGCGATCTGATAAAATTGTTCATAGATATGCCGTTCATCGGTATCTGTTGGCATCTTAATAGTATTGCGAGCTTGAGCTGCAAATATTGTTTAAATCTTTTTTATTATTCTACTCACAGTTGGTTGTGAGACACCTTTAAGATCCCCACAGGTAAGCTGCAAAAATGAAATAATAATAATTACTTCAAGTAAAAAAAATATATTTATTTAATCATTTTTATTACCGAGACATAAAAAGACTTCAATATAACAAAAAAAACTTTTTAAAATTACAACAACACGAAACACAGCTTCTTAAAGATATTATATTTTTAACAATATTAATAAATACCTTACCTGAAAACTTCCAGTTGCATAAAACCGTAATACACATAGCAATGCCATTAAAGAGGAAACTGGTAAACCACGCTGGTTAATTTTTACTAATTCTGGTTCCACTAATGTAATTAAATGTCCCAACACTATGTTTTTACTGAATCTGTATCGACTTTAAACTGAAAATCATCATAAAATTCAACTGGGGTTTTCATGTTCCTAATATATCTTTTAGGCATTCTAATGGCTCCAAAGACATTAATGTCATCATATTCATCTATGTCCGCATTTACTCGAACAATATTATAAAGGTTTTCCATAATTAACTCAACACTCTGCTATAATAATATAATTTAAAAAGTGAAGTGGCGAGCCGCCTGGAGAACAACAGGATATGCACCAGTCGCCCAGCGAAAACCGACCAGGAAAGCTCAAACAGCGCATGTGTTCTTTACCTGATGATCGACTATAAAACGAAAAATAAAAACTTATCCAGCCGCTCGCTGGCGAGAGTGCGGGATCCCCAAAAGACCAATGTGGGCATGCGTCATTCGGAGAGCGCTCGACTGTGAAATAGAAATGAAAATTTTTCGCAAATCTCCAGCCAGCGGGCGACTAGCGCTCGACTATGAATACTAGTGTAGGAGTTCGGGCTCAATGTTCGTTATTAGGTTATCTATTACAGTCGCGGACACAAACGTCTCCCTGGTGGGTTCAAAAATGGTAAGTTGCAAGTGGTAACTATTAAGTAACGATACAAAATCATAATAACTATGTGATTTTTCAGCAATATTAATGTTAAAATCTCCGCAAAGAATTATATGTTTTTTCAAAGAGTATAGATAATGCAACAATAACTCCAGCTGATCCAAGAATAGGTTCACTGCAATACAAGGGCTTCTATAAACACAAACAATCATACAAACACCTATGCCGGCAAGTTTACACTCCCCACCACAACATTCCATTATTTTTTCACCACATTAACCTCCTAAGTCTATTGGCTTAAACATTACATCATTCTGAACAAAAACAGCTACACCGCCATGACGGCTTTCCTTTCTACAAAAATAGGATGATAAAGTATAATTGTTTAGAGCCATTGTTTCCCCATCTCTCAGCCAAGTCTCCGCAAAACACAACACCTCAAAGTTAAAATCACTCAAAAATACATCCAACTCGTGTTTTTTATTTTTTATTGATTGAACATTCAGATAAAGGATACTATCATTTTTACCGTTTTTAGTATTTAGATTGTTGTTATAGAAGGCGTAGTCGGGTATAAAAAAATGTCCTTACTTTTATTACTTGTGTTGTCCTTTATACTTTTATCAACAATAGAATCGTCAACAGAATCAAACACATTGCTAGGTGAAGCCTCTACCATACATTTGACCAAATTATTAGGTGAATCCTGACTTGATACCATTACATTTTCAGATGAAGCCTGAGTTTCAGATTCCAATTTGTCATCAAGTGCAGCGAGAGTTGCAGAATCCAACATACTGTTCGGTGAGACCTGAGTCACAAAATCGACGACATTTATACGATCAGTTTCAGTTACCCGGTGATAAGCCTCACTGATTTTGATGAATTTAATATTTTTCTATGAGATTAAAACTCCTGTCATTTTGAACCTTTTGCAGCATCAAATTAACTATATTAGACTTTGCAACTTGAACGCCATTTTTATTAATGTCCACAAAACTAATGTGACCCTCCGAATATCTATTTAACCTGGCCAAATGTTTACCTAAACCAACATTAAACCTGTATATCTTATTATTTATGTTGTGATTTACAATTGAATAGGGAACCGACATGAAAATTAAATTGGTATGCGTACAATATCTAAGTTTCGAGTGCAGATTTTTTTAAGAAGGAAATTTTTTAGAAGTAAAATTATTAGTTCCCGCCAACACAAGTACATAATCTTGTAATGTAAAGGATTGTGTTGCTTTTACAATATTATCAACGACCTGTTCAAACAAGGCATTTGGTTTAATAATTGACTGAATTTTAAAGTATTTTTGACGCTTACACAAAATATCCCTCAACCCATATATATTCTCGTCCCCTAAAATTAGCATCCTACCTTCTATAGTGTCTTGGTTTTCACCTACCCCGTTGGTAACCAGCTTATCTGTAGAATTTGTCAACATGGTTGGAGTATTATCACCTGTTTGTTGTAGTGTGCATTGGACCTCTTTGTGTTCTAGTGGAGGCCTATCTCTTAATTTTCTACTTTCAGTCATGCATATCTCATTGTCTTTCTCTAAAGTTCTGATGGTTCCAACCATTTCTCTACTAATCCCATTAAGATCACTCAACTCCTTATTTAATTTGCCTATGACTTCGTTCTTACTCTGTAGTTCCCCCTGAAGCTTTTCACTTTCGATATTTATGCTGATCAATTTCCCGTTAAGACGGCAGATTTCTTCTTCTCGTTTTTTCAATTTTTCTTCGTACTGTTGTTCCGCTTCTGACACTGACTCTTCAAAATCGCGCGTTCCTCGCTTTATACGCTTGATATAGGTGTCCTTGTCTTTGACTTCCTTTTTTAATGATTTTAGTTCATCATTGAATTTTTCAAGGATTTCTTGCCTTTCTTTGTCTTTGATTTGACATTCATAGGAACAGTATATTTTGTGTCCATTTATCTTGACAAAAGTTGTTCTTCGTTCAAGACAGCTAGGGTGATATATATCTGAGCATATTATACAACAATAATTTTTAAACTCTGAAGTTTTGCAACACTTAAATTTACCTTCCATGATTTATCGCGCGCCAATGTTCGATATTTGTACACCCACTAAATTAATTTCAGTGGTAACTCAGGCAACACCATTCGCAGAAAGATTACAAAGAAATCACTTCACATTTTTTTATTTTAAGTTTTTTATTTTAAGCAGTTAAAGAAAAAGTCCGCAGCACTCAACAGAAAAGCCCTATCTAGTAGTCTGCATTGATACCAAACCGAAAGTAAGGTGCTTAAAAATGAGACTTGCACACACAAAAAATAACATTTCCGGCCTGGTTTGATAATATTTACAGCGCAGCACACAAAATCGAAGAATATTCCAGCCTGCTTCACACGAGATTTTTTTATCGATTTAGTTATTTTTATTTAATTGAAACACAGATTAAACGCAGGTTTTTATGTGGCGATACCAGTGCCCACTAAGGCATACTTTGCCAATTTACTATAAAACCTGAATAATTAGGTACGTAAAATCATTAACAAAGTTTTCGTAAAGTCCGATAACTATAGTTACCCGAAATTCAGACCTTTTTAATCACTTAAACTAACGATTTCTTTAAATATAGACGGAAGACGATAAACCGATGTTTACTTTACGCCGTATCTCTACTAAATCTTTGCTTATACTCTAATAAAATATAATCTTAACTTTCAACTTATTTACAAATCAGTCGTAGGTATTTATTTATTTATTTATTTACGGCAATGCCATTTTACAAAATACACCAGCATAACAACAAAGCAAATTTTAAAACTAATTTTAAAACAATAACACAAATTATACTTCAATTGGACACGTCCTCCTAGATCACCCTGTAGTAATACCTTTATCGCTGTAGTGCGCGCAACTTTAAAGAAACTGATTGATCATCACCTTTAGCCCGATTCCCATGAGTCATTATACTTTTTGCGCTGGGTGCAGCCAGTTCTTAATTAGCCGCAAATATAAAAAACAGAAAAAATGCCAAAGGGAAAAGAAAGAAAAAGAAAGGGAAAAGTAGTGTCCAAATTAAGGAAAAAAATGAGAAAATTGGAAAAAAAATTGGAGAAATATGAATCAAGTAAGTACGGACATATCATATTACCTCTTTGTTTTAGATACAGACATAAATTATCATCACATACTTGGAGCCCAGTTGGTTTGAGCTAGTCTACTTACTGTGTAGACAGACATATATAACTTCATAATTATGGGTCAAAATATTACAATTCCTTAATATAAAGCCAACAAAAATATCCTTTTTTCAATCCAGCCGCAATTCCAGTTAGCCAAACGCGGCAAATGTTTTGTTTATGCGACGTTGATAAGTCACCTTATTACGAAGTCGAGCATGCCGGAAAAATAAACAAATTCTTTGCACAAGTCAGTATGTTATGATTTTAAATAAATAATTCCCTGTGAAATATACAGGGCAGTCTCATACACATTGTGCAAAAACGAGCCTGTGAAATATACAGTGTCTCTTAAGCCATTAGCCTCTGTGAAATATACAGGGTGCCATATATATCCAGATCATGTGAAATATACATGATCAGCCATATCCAAAAATATTCCTGGCCTTCCCATCCAAGCAAGGGCTTCTTACAAAGTCAAAAATAACATTATCTTTTGTCTTCCTAGGCTCAGACACTGACACCTCCTCTGAAAGCGGCAGACCGACCAGCTCGGAAGAATCTGAGAACGTTACCTCCAACAGCGATATTGTTAAGAGAAAGAAAATCCTGGGTGAAGATCCTACGCGTGAAACCATCCACGGACCCGAAATATCGCAAGATTTAGCCACCAGATGGAGGTGTTACCTCCAGCAAGGGTTAGATAAGGAGGCAAAAGAAGCACTATTTAATGCTCGCTATGTGCCAAGCAATTGCCTTTTTCTCGAAGCCCTAACTATAAATCTTGAAGTTCAAGTACTCCTGTCTCAAAATGAGAATAAAAAAGATCTTTTTTTGCTTGAGCTCCAAAATCACCTTGGAAAAGGAATTTCCGCTGTTGGGTGTGTATTGTCAAAGATGCTGGATCCTCTTGAAGCAAATGATAATTCTGAATCTAACTTGGCAGGCCTCGTTGAGGCAGGAAAAATGCTATGCGAGGTACACCATGCTATTTCCAATCACAGGAAATTTCTTTTGTACCCAAAGTTCAATAACAAGACCCTTAAAATTGCAACATCGCAACTAAGAGATTCTCTGTTGTTTGGGGACGATTTCGGGGACAAATGTAAGTCTGCAAAACGGTGGAATTAACAGCAACTGAGCTAAAAGCATCCACTTTATATTCGTTAAAAAACTCCAAAGGCCTGGCCTACAAAAAACGCTGGAAACGGCCAGAAAGAAGGGAGAGGGGGAGAAATTACACCAAGAAGCCGACGTACAAGACATCCTACCGTCAGAACCGTTACGGGAGGAACCCGAAAAATCCAAACCAAGACTGGAGGAGACCTCGTTAGGGGTAAGGTCTAAAGGCAAAATTGCTGGAAGAATAAAGCTTTTCTACGAAGAGTGGGTGAAAATAACTACAAATAGGTTAGTTCTTAACTGGGTCAAAGGCTATAAAATACCCTTTCTAAGCTTGCCCCGTCAGCACAAACCTCCCACCCCTCCAAACCTAAGCACAGCCGCAGAAAAGCTTTATTTAACCAGTATCAACCATCTTCTTAAAATTGGGGCTATCAAGGCAGTAAAGAATTGCACAAACCAATTTTTATCGAGTTATTTTTTAAGGAAAAAACCGAATGGCAGTTACAGGTTTATTTTAAATATTAAAAACTTAAATGAATTTCTCCACCACCATTTTAAGTTAGAAGATGTACGAACAACAAAAACCCTAATATCAGAAAACTGCTGGCTAGCCTCTTTAGATTTAAAGGATGCCTACTTTCTGGTACCCATATCTCAAAAATTTAAAAAATATCTGAGATTTAAATTCAAGACTACACTTTTTGAATTTCAGTGCCTACCCTTTGGGCTGTCAACAGCTCCATACGTTTTTACTAAACTTCTAAAACCTATAATTACGCATCTACGAGAGAAAAACTTAACATCGGTTTTTTACTTAGATGACGCGCTTCTTATAGGCCATAACAAGGGCGAATGTTATAAAAATATAAAAGACACTAAAGACCTTTTTGAAAAACTGGGATTTATTATAAATACAGAAAAAAGTTGTTTAAGGCCAGTCCAGGAAATCAAGTTTTTGGGGTTTATTTTTAATTCAAAAAGTATGACTATGCGCCCTACCACTGAGAAAAAGATACAAATTAGGGAATTAACAAGTAAAATGCTAATCACGAAAACAATCAAAATAAGATTATTTTCAAAATCCTACCACTGAGAAAAAGATACAAATTAGGGAATTAACAAGTAAAATGCTAATCACGAAAACAATCAAAATAAGATTATTTTCAAAATTTATTGGACATTTAGTTTCAATATGCCCAGCCACTCAATACGGATGGCTTTACACAAAACAGCTTGAGAGGGAGAAATATTTGATTTTAACATTAAAAGATTGCGACTATGACTTGAGCATGAAAATACCTTGTACTCTAAAATCCGATTTACTTTGGTGGTTAAAAACTATAGACAAATCCGAAAATAGCATTAAAAGCCCCAATTATATCTGTCATATATTCACGGATGCGTCCACCTCGGGGTGGGGCGCATTCTGTAATGGTAAAGAAGCAAAAGGGTTTTGGAGGTTACAAGATACAACAAAACATATAAATTATTTGGAATTAAAGGCCATATTATACGGTTTAAAGTCTTTTGCGAAAGACCATTGTCACTGCCATATTCTCTTACGGGTAGACAACATGACAGCAGTGTCATATATCAATAGAATGGGAGGCGTAAAATATTTAAACCTTAACACAATAACGAAACACATATGGCAATGGTGTGAAAGGAGAAATATCATTCTTTTTGCGTCCTATATTAATACAAAATCCAACATAAAAGCGGACAAAGCCTCAAGATCCAAGGATATTGAAACGGAATACTCATTGCACCCTAGAGCCTATAAAACAATAATTAAAAAATTTGGAATTCCAGAAATTGATTTGTTTGCAAGTTGTCAAAATGCTAAATGTAAAAAATTTGTCTCCTGGCACCACGACCCAGAGAGTTTGGCTATAGACGCGTTCACGTTGTCATGGAAAAACCTTAAAGCGTACATTTTCCCTCCCTTCTTGCTCATACCCAAAATTTTAAACAAGATAAATTCGGAAGGGGCGGAATGTATATTATTGTATATGTATATTATTGTATCTTTCCTATGTGGAAGTCACAGCCTTGGTTTCCAAAATTACAAAAAATGCTATTATCTGATATATACATTCTCTACCCACAATCTGACTTACTGTTATCCCCTTTCAGAGAACCGCACCCTCTATGGCGCACGCTTACCCTGGGAGCCGCAATATTATCAGGGAAATGTACAGCAGAAAAAATATCACCGAACACACAGCGGACCTTCTGCTCGCGGCCTTAAGTCCAAACACATTAAAACAATACAATTCAACCTACTCCAAATGGTGGATTTTTTGTCAAGGATGCAGGGAAAAAGTATATCAACCGACCACGCAAAACATTTTGGATTTTTTAACTAAGGAATTTCACAAAGGAGCAAAATACTCCACAGTTAATACTCATAGATCAGCCCTTAACTTCCTGTCGGAGGCAGGGAAAGACCCCTTGGTGGAGCGGTTCATGAAAGGGGGTTTTAAAACACGGCCGTCCTTTCCAAGGTATGACGAAATCTGGGATCCTCATCCTGTCTTACTTATGTTAGAGAATCTCTATCCATTAGAGACCCTTGACTTAGGGAACCTAACAGTTAAACTAATCCTATTGTTAGCATTATGTACGGCACAGAGGGTACAAACTCTATCGAAAATAAGGTTAACTAATATAAGACATGGTGAAGAAGAAATGGAAATAAA
Source organism: Polydrusus tereticollis (assembly GCA_963920685.1). NCBI lineage: Eukaryota > Metazoa > Arthropoda > Insecta > Coleoptera > Curculionidae > Polydrusus > Polydrusus tereticollis. Next base: position 54,274,847 of record OY987335.1, read on the forward strand.
GATCACTGACATATTAAAAACATTTGCACCTAAGAAAGTCCAGCCTCAGCTAAAGTTCATGGTTTTTAAAGAAAAACCAGAACTTTGTATTGTCACCACCATTCTTCACTACATAGAACGCACGAAACCGTTAAGGGGCCAAGAGGATGTTCTTATCCTAACAATTAAGAAGTTCCACCGCCCAGCTACGACACAAACTTTAAGCCGCTGGATAAGAAATGGGTTAAAATCAAGTGGAATAGACACTGAACAATTTAAAGGACACAGCACTAGACATGCAGCGTTCAGAACTGGAATAAATATTGAAAATATCAGGAAGGCAGCTGGATGGTCTGCAAAGTCAAAAGAAGTAACTACCAAAAAACTCATATTCGGAAATTATATAATTGAATTGGCAAAAAAGACATCTCAAGCTATATAAATATTATTATATTGATTTAAAATAAGTTTTAATTTTCACTACTTTGTCAATTAGTTTAAAATATGGTTATATTTACCAATTATTATACTCAATCGTTAACTGCTGATTTTCTAGGTAGTTTACCATATATCATGTATAGGAATAGGATAGGAGTTATTTTAGGTTGTTATTGTTTGTTTGTTATTTCAAAATAAAATATATCACACATTTATTGTGTAAATGGCTACATAAAACATTAAATGTTAAAAAAAAAAAACAACCTCCAATGTCATTGTTTTGTCATGAGTATGAGATCGCCTATTTAATCTTTAAACATCTACAGGGTGATCTAGGAGGACGTGTCCAATTGAAGTATAATTAAGGATTAAACGACTTACCTGTAAGGAAGTCCAATCCTAATTATACGAGATGGGACACGTCCTCCTAGATCAAACCCACCCCTACGATACGTGGCCCGACCCAGAGGCGATCTCCTATGGCTCCAAAAGTATAATGACTCATGGGAATCGGGCTAAAGGTGATGATCAATCAGTTTCTTTAAAGTTGCGCGCACTACAGCGATAAAGGTATTACTACAGGGTGATCTAGGAGGACGTGTCCCATCTCGTATAATTAGGATTGAACTTCCTTACAGGTAAGTCGTTTAATCCTTAATAATATAAATATCACATAGCATAGCAAAATAAAAATTTTTACACATTACAGTAGTAAATCGAAAATAGTAAAATCACACATTCAATTACATCACAAGTGATTTCTTAAAAAAGACTTAAAACTAACGAGCCTAGAACTGAATAAATCTACATTATCATATCTATTATTAAATTGATTAGCCCTATCTAATAAACGAGTGAAAGGGTTGTTCCTGCCATAATTAGTTGGGTGAAACGGTACAACAAAAAATTTGTATTTCTACCTCTCCTGCCACTAGCGTTAAACGGGACCAAGGTAAGCAGTTCCGGGCATCGTATGCCACCCCTCAAAACATTGTGAAAAAAACACAAGTCAGCAATCTGTCTTCTAGTCTGCAGTGACTGAAGATTGAACTCGAAGAGAATGTCATCATATTGATAATCCCCTCTTTGATAACCACATATAAAAGCTATTATCCTCAAAAACTTTCTTTGAACTCTCTCAATGGCTTCAACATACAATCCATAAGACGGTGACCAAGCAACTGAACAATATTCCGGCAAGGACCTTACAATAGAACAATAGAGATTACGAAAAGTTAACACAGATAAATCGGTCGAGATACGTTAAATGAAACCCAGCATCTTATAGGCTTTCGTTATAATATTAGTAATGTGGACATTAAAACCATCTTGCTGTCAAAAGTGACACTAAGATCCCTTACATGAGTGTACATAGGTAAATCTGCACTATTTAGACTATACTGATAATTCAAGGGCTGTAATGAACGAGTGAAGGTTATTTGAAAACACTTGGCCACATTTACATCCATACAATTCCTCTCACACCATTCAAAAATACTGTTGAGGTCCCGCTGAAGATCATCTGCGTCCTGCAGCGAGTCGACGGACTGGAAAACCTTAAGGTCATCGGCAAAGAACAAGCATTTACTGAATCTAATGCTCTGCACCAAATCCATCACAATCAAAGAGAACAGAATAGGCCCACAGTGGGAACCCTGCGGAACTCCTGATGGCACCCGGATAGGACCTGATACTGATCCATTACACCTAACATATTGCGTCCTGTCTGATAGATAACTCTTGATCCACTCAAGAAATGATCCACCTATACCAAGTTTTTCTAGTTTTGCCAAAAGTAAACGGTGATTGACCCTGTCAAAGGCTTTAGAAAAGTCCAGATAAACAGAGTCAACCTGCCCCGTCCACCCTCTATGCCAAAAGTAACAAAATTCTGGTACAGAACCAGATTTGTAGTCGTCGACCTGCCCTGCATAAAGCCATGCTGCTCCTCATTAATTAGGTGTTTAAATTCCCATGACAATCTTTGACCGACCAGACAATCCAACAGTTTCAGAATATCAGACTGATTACATACTGCTCTGTAGTTATTAACACTACTCCTATACCTGATTTAAATATTGGTTTGAGATAACATGATTTCCAGAAGTTCGGAAATATCCCTGATGACAGGGACAAGTTGAATAGTTTATGAATTGCCAAGGATAAGTTAAACTGACATTGTTTCAAAAAAATAGGCAGGTATCCCATCGGGACCCGCAGAAAGGCGCGAGGGCAATGAAGTTATGGCATCAAACACGTCAGAAACGCTCAAACTGCAGCTTTCCACAGAGACTAGCTCAGAAAGACCAGGCTCATGTAAATGTGCCACCACGTCCGGTGAATACACGGTCGAAAAAAATGATGAAAACAAATTCACAGTCTCCGATATACTGCTACTCACAACTCCATTGTACTCAACATCTTTAGGCAAGTCGTGTTCATTCCTAAGATCAGCAACATAGCTCCAAAATCGTCTTGGGTCCTCCGATATCCCATTCTCAATCCTACCAATGTAAGCATCATAACAGTGCCTCCTGAGGTGCCTGCAGCTTTCTATCAATTTAATAAATTGATTATAACAATCTTCATCACCCGACTCCTTGAACTGCCTGTGAACAATCTTTTTCTGGATAACCAAACCTCGCAACTCTGCAGTGAACCATTTGGGAAATGTAGAAGTTTTATATCTTTTAAGAGGTACAAATCTCTCAATCACATCATATAGAATGCCATAAAAAAAGGCCAAAGATTCTTCAACACCATTAAGGGAAGACTTTGTTCAGCAAGGAATTTATCGGCCACTGCAACAGACCTGAGCTGGACAGACTAGCGAGATCACACGTGCTGCAAAATACATCCTAAACACAACTTACACACTGCGAGATCTTTATGCTGTGGCGAGACGATCCAACTGTGTTGAAGACCGGGCTGAATTCGGCGAATTGATATACTTTTATTACTTTTTATTCCGTCGGTGACTCGCGTCTCGCGTTGTTATTTAGCGGTAGTATGGTTTAATTTCGGAAAAGAAATAGGTATTGTATGCAAAAAAATACCTGGGTTTAAAATTAGGCACAATACAAATACCTAGTTAGTGGCTACATATTTAGTATGCATATATGTTGTTTAACTTGTTTAGTAGGTACCTAGGTACATATTATTATTATTGTAATACATGAAATTAAAAAACAATAATTTCCATTTTTGCGTTTGCAAAAATTTAGCAGCCTCCGCACCGCGTCGCGAGGCGTAGACAATAGAATACGATCATACATTTTATATAAGTAAGATAGTAAGATACCATATGTACAGGGTCGTTGATATGTATGGAAACGGTCGATTATTTCTTAAAGTAAAACAGCTAGCAAAAAATATTTTAGACAAAAGTTTTATGGTTTTGTAAAGCCCATTAGAATTAAGAAAAGATAAGTATACAGGATAAGTCAGAAAGCCGTAGAGGAATAATGTTACCTTTTTTTAATAGAATACCCTATATCTTAGAATATTTTTGGAAAAAAACCCTAAAACTTTTGTCTTAAATATTTTTTTCTAGCTGTTGTACTTTAAGGTGCAAGGTCTAGACTATAACTGCGATTTTTGCGAATACTTTTTTAACTTGACCTATACTTTTAAAAAATATGGTTGCACATTTTATGTATTTTAGGTAGGTACATTGGGATTTTTTTTTTTTATTTTTGAAAATATAATTTTTGTGTTTTTTTTATAATGTGTTTTTCCCTTTTTTATTGACAAAATAAAAAATGCTATCACGGGCCCGTGCTAAATAACCATTATTATGTGACGGCCGACTTCTGCTATAGGCATGGCCGACTACTAAACAATAACTTTCTTCTGAAAAAAATTATATTTTTGAGACCAACTTAAATATAAAATATTTACTTACTTTCTTGAGTATCTCTATCGTTTTCAATTGATTATTTAAAAAACAAAAATAGAATGATAAAAAAGGGCCGACTACTGGAGCAATTACCCTATGCGTTGTTGGAAAACATGGTTTAATATCAACACCCTACGTACTAGCGTAAAAGTAAATATTAAAGTAATATATATTATAAATTTATCAAAAAGAACATGCCCGCAGAAGAAATCGACCCCGTGTCTCTTAGGTTACAGTCCAGAGGTATTCTAACAACTAGGCCATATAAGATGCACTATTTGTAAAACAGGTTGATATTTCTATTTCGTCAAGTAATACTATAATCATATGTAGCAACATGCGAGGATGCTATAACTACGACAATTTAAAATAATTTTTTTTTTAATTTACTATTTTTTACGGTCGTCGGCGTATCAGAGGCCATCTTGAACCGGTCATCGACCGTACGGTTTTTAATCGTGCGGTCTACCGACTGGGGAGTGTGAAACGGCACCTTCATCCTACGTGATATCCGATCTCATCCGGCCTGTCCGGCGTGAATAGGATTGTAATTTTATCTATTAAATACCACGTATGGCATACTGTTGGATTTATATTTAACAGGTTCTTAGCTGCCCCAGAAATACGCTAACTATAAACAATCCGTTATATATTACCTCTGCTATGTATAAAAATTAACGTGAAACAATAAATAGCCTAAAAAGCATAAATATAAAAAAAAAGTCGTTTTAGCAACCCGTCTACTGAAAATAAAATCGCTACGTAACAGTTCTTCTTACGCTCTCGGCTTTATTTTATTGAACCTATCCACCTGTACAGGGTGTCCCAAATTCGAGGGTGACCATTGGGATCTCGGAAACTATAAGAGATACGAAGAAGTTTAAATTATGGCAAAGTTGCACAATTTGGTCCTCAATCTAATGGCAATTAGAAATTTAGGAAATTCCGAATACTTCCGGAGATATCCGGAAAAAAGCGAAATTCTGAAAATTGATTTTTATTTTTTCCTACGGTTATTTAAAGAGCAATTATGAAATAAATTGCACTTTCTCATTGACACTTTTTCTTCTCTACAAAATGGCATTATCAATTTTTGGGTCTGACGTTTCGATGATTTGGGCCCATCATTAACTTCATTTTTTTAAATACGGACCTGGATATTTTATTTCGGATTTCGAAAGCGCTCGTCATTCTAAAAACAAGTATGTATCATACTTGCTATCTCATTGAACGTTTCGACAAAAAAAAACGATTCAGGGAATATAAATTATAAACAATAGCAAACTTAAAAATTAAAATTTTTTATAAAAATACTTAAATATATATTTAACGAAATTAATAAAAGAGTCAAATATTATTCAATTTTTTAATAAATTATCAAAAGAAAAAAAAATTAATCATTTATTTTGTTAAAAAATACAATTTAGTTTGTTTTTTAAATAGTACTAATTTTTTATGTTTTTATACTTATTTGGTATGGTATTACAGATCATAATCCCATTGTATAATAATGATCGTTTAGCGAAATTACTTCTTATATATTATAAAAAAATTATGAAGCAGAAATATAATCAAACAATACAACTTGACAAAACAAACTGTAAATCAAAAATAAAAACAACTACTGATACAACAAGTTTGTCATTATTTAGTTATTGAGCAAATAACAAAACTCAAATAGTATTAAACAACTTAAAAATATTCTCATAATAGATATTCAAATTGCAAGCCCTCAGCTTCAATGCATTTTGCACTAAGCCGTCGTAATTTTAGTATCGAACGTTGAATGGACCTAGCAGGAATTGCTCTAATTTCTCGGATTAAATTTTGCTGCAGTTCATGTATGTCATTTGGTATATCTCGATATAAACGATTTTGTAAATATCCCCACAAAAAATAGTCCAGAGGATTTAAATCTGGACTTCTAGCAGGCCATCGCACAGGTCCCTGGTTTCCAATCCATTTATTTGGAAACAGTATATTTAAATAATTTGTTATTTCCCGTCCATAGTGAGGAGGAGCGCCATCCTGTTGCCACCATAACTGCTGCAGAATATTTAGAGGCTCATCTCCGAGATGCTCGAAAATATTATTTAATATTAGTTCTCTATACCTCTTGGATGTTAAGCTACCCTCGTATATTATAGGACCAATAATTTTATTCCTTCACATGCCGACCCACACACTAAAAGAAGTTCGCCCCTGTGGTCTGACTTCTTGATGTTGCCGGGGATTTTCTATTGACCAATATTGTTCATTATGCCGATTAAATAAGCCGTTTGTTGAAAAATTGCACTCGTCGGTCCAGATTACTTTTGACAAAAAATTGTTGTCTTCTAAAAGTTTATATTGAAGCCAATTGCAAAAATCCAACCTTCGAATTTCATCACCAGGTCTAAGTGTTTGGTTAAGATGGATTTTGTAGGGTCGATATTTGTTAGAATTCATTGTTCGCCATATTCGCATTCTAGGTGTTTCTAATTAATTTTCAAAAACTCTAGTCGAACTGCGAGGAGCATTATTAACCTTTGAATAAAAAAATGTCATTAGCTAAATTAGTAACGTTAATTAATATAAAATCGTACCGTGTTTAAAATATTTTCCTCTTCATCCGGATCAATTCGACGGCCGTATTTATCTCGAGGCTTGCTAAAGCTTCCGAATTCCAACAAGTTTTTATCCAGTTTAGCAAAAATATTTTCATGCGGTTGCACTCGTTCGGGATATTGGATTAGATATCGCTCACCGGAAATTCTACTGTTTCTATCTGAACTATAATAAATGCGTAACATATCACGTTTTTCCATATTTGAAAACATATTTTTAATATAATATTAAACACGAAGAAAATAGCCACAACTAACAAAAATGTCCAAACAAATCGGCCATTTTGGTTTAACGTAAAATGTTTTGTCTCATAGCCACCTTTAAAATTATTTAAATTCTGGCTTATTTGCCCGTATTATGAAAGCAGATAATTTACAGGTTTGATGATGTAATTTTTCATCGAAACGTTCAATGAGATAGCAAGTATTATATATATTTGTTTTTAGAATGACGAGCGCTTTCGAAATCCGAAATAAAATATCCAGGTCCGTATTTAAAAAAATGAAGTTAATGATGGGCCCCCAATCATCGAAACGTCAGACCCAAAAATTGATAACGCCATTTTGTAGAGAAGAAAAAGTGTCAATGAGAAAGTGCAATTTATTTCATAATTGCTCTTTAAATAACCGTAGGAAAAAATAAAAATCAATTTTCAGAATTTCGCTTTTTTCCGGATATCTCCGGAAGTATTCGGAATTTCCTAAATTTCTAAATGCCATTAGATTGAGGACCAAATTGTGCAACTTTGCCATAATTTAAACTTCTTCGTATCTCTTATAGTTTCCGAGATCCCAATGGTCACCCTCGAATTTGGGACACCCGTACACCTTTATTTTAGATCTAAAAGTTAAAAGCAAAACGAATAGTTATATACGCCTTCTATAATAAATGCAGATATTCTGTTATCGTCACCGACAATACAAAAAAAAACATAAAATATTGCCTAAAATCCCAACCCAAAATTACTTCTAGTTCAACCTAACTATTTTTCCCAGTGTACTTCTAGTTCAACCTAACTATTTTTCCCAGTGCATTATAAGCATGTCTCGCCATCGCTTATTTCACGTCGGCCTAGCATAAATAAACCTTTGCATAGGCAGCTTCTGATACATTTTAACCTTATGTTACCTGAAACATGCTCCGCGCGCTACACGATAACGGACTTATTACGAAATTGTAATGTCTCAATTTTTATAATAGTAAAGATAAGACATGGAAGTTCTAAGGTGCATAGCGATTTTTTCGAAAAAGCAAATATTAGCAACGATATTAACCTTCGAACAATGCCTAAAATACCTACCTTCAGTGACAATTTTTTCATAAATTTTATTATTTTTTTCAAAAAATCGCTATGTACCTTACAAATATAAACATTCCTTTACTTAAATCTAATTTGTCCCGACATGTATTTCAAATAGCTTTTCCAGGATATTACATTAACAAGACGGTGTTAATCATCCTATAAATTTACGCACAGTCTCCCCTTAAAGTTCAAAACATAATCCCAACTAACCAATGCAAGACACTCATTGATCTGAAAATATTCACAATTTCTAAAATCATAATAAAATTCCTCATACCCAGTAACCTGAGTGCACTGCCCAGTGGAATATCAAACAGTTTGCCAAAATAATTCCAGGTGAATTCAGTGGACCATTTACAGTCAAACCAAACTCATCGTTTCCCCAAGCATATTCTGGAACATTAAAATCCCCAACAATGATAACATTGCTATCCGGATGACTCTCCATAACACATTCAATACCAATACAATGTTCATTAAATAATTCAGGGCTTGATCCAGGTGGCATATAGACACATCCAAGTATAAGCAACGATGTGTCCAGCTTGACTGAAACAAAAACCTGCTCAACACTATTACATTCCATGGTTATCCTCTTAGCAGTCGAGCACTTCCTAGTGGCAACAAGCACACCGCCCCCTCGTAACTTATCACTATTTGTTTCACAACGATCTAGACGGAAAATATCAAAGTCTGTCATCCCCAATTCGGCATCATGAAAAGTTTCATTTAACCATGTCTCTGTAAACACAACAATATCGTATAAACAAGCACTAACAGCAAGCCGCAGCTCCAGCAGTTTGGTTCTAATACCACCAACATTCTGATAGTACACAACCGGTCCATCATTCAACTGCATACTCAGCTACTTTACACTCATTTCTGTTTAGTCTTGCTGCTCGTTCTGAGCGGGCAGTGGAAAATTTTAATCCCCACGTTGATCACCACGACTATCTTTCACGAGAAATCTCCTAATTATGACTCCAGCAGGCCATATGCTTGATTTATATACTAACTTAACCTATGATTACTAATATTACTGTGAATGATATTGCTATAGTTAATATAAGCAAACACAATATCATGTATCGTTAGGTGAAGATCTTCAGCATACTGGATGGTTGTAGAAAGAACATTTAAATTTATTTAAAAACAGGGGGTTGTCGTGACCAATTTATAAACCATTTTGAAATCTTCGTAAATTACTCTCATTAATCTTCATTTCAAGGGCAATCTTTCACAAAGCTCCATTAAGGTTATATACCATCAACGATTTTCTCTGCTTGTGGAGGAAGAATTTTTGCCTTACTCTTGTTCCTATACTTTCAACTCCACTTTGAGCATGGACTATTTCTTTAAATTACAACAAATATAAAATATATCTAAAATAGGTTTAAAAGTTCTTCCACAATATTTTCTAATTATTATTCTTTCTTTCTTCGGATATCGTCTAGCCCTGTGCATTACGGGTACATTGGTTGTTAATTCTATACACATTTGCTCTTGACACGTTCCTACATCGAAAGAGTTATTTGTAAAAGAATTCCCAAACCTCAATAATTCAATAAATTTAAAAGGGCCTGGACGCCGAACGCCACTGGACATCGAATCCGAATCTTAACATTTGTGTTGTCTGAAACCAAACCACCAAAATACTGTTTAATTGGGCCTGTACGCAACACAAAGGCCAAGTTGTAACTAAAGCAATCTCGAACCTGATTGACAGTTTTGGAGTTCCCATAAGAGTAATATCTGATAGGAGCAGTGCAATTGCATCAAGGTACTTTAGGAGCTTTTGCTTAGAATATGGGATCATACATCTTCAAAACGTTATGGCCACTCCAAGAGCAAACGGACAGTGTGATCGATTTAACCGTACTATATTGGGTTCGCTGGCGGCTCTGAACGAGGAAATGAAGGATGATTAATGGGATACACACGGGAAAACGGTCCAAAGAGGTATTAACGGCATGAAACATCAAGTGTTGGGGGTGACACCATCTGAAGCCTTGTTTGGGTGGAAACCAAGGAGCCCAACAGAAGCCATTTTGTTAAATGAACTTCAAGATGTGCTAGAGCAAGCTGATCCCAAATCCTTACGAAAAGAAATACAAGCACGTGTTACCTTGGACCAATAGGACTAAAAACGCAAATTTAACGCTAAAAGAGCAAAGGCAAGGGGCCTTGTGCTGGTAGCAAAGGCTGCTTTTCCAGCCACTGGGCAAAGCAAGAAATTGTTGTCCAAGTACACGAGGTCTTACAAAATTACAGCCTTACTTCCTAATGATAAATATGTAGTTGTAAGTGTGACCGAGATCCACGGAAAAACACCTACGATAATTTGCGTGGACAAAATTAAACCATGAAATACTTTACAAGAAAAAGTAAGTAAGTGAAGTATACTATGTTAAGATGTTGACGTATTTAAAGTATTCGATATGTGTAGGGTAGGGTAACGACGCGTAGAAAATTAATTTTCTTAATTTAATACGTATAGAAAATAGCCTCGAAAATGTATACCATAGAATTCTATTCTAACCTATTATGTTTTATTAAAACATATATATTTTTTATTTAATTATATGTAATATAGCAAGATTTAAAATAGTACATTATATGCCTAGGTTGAGAAGTGAGCTATATAATAGCTGAGGTGTATACCGGGTGACAATGAGATCACTTTCCCGCTGCCATTTCTTTAGATTTTAATCACAACAAGATAAAACTTGGTAGGAGTCATAGGCTAATAAAAACACACTTTTTAAGGTACTTGTCAAGTTTTAGCGACTTCCGGTTTGGCCAGAAGTAACCTCAACTTTGGATTTTCACATGCATATTTTTAGATTTTTGAAATCTATAGATCATTTTACGTACAACTGTACTATTTTTATTAATTTTTGTGTCAATTTAACATTTTTAAAATTAATTTTTTTTTTCATCCCATCTCAAATCGTTCTAATATATAATTTAACACAAAAATACCTACACGATATTATCACCTTTTATTTGTCTTACTAGAGCGTTTAAAGTTGACGAAATGACATTGTTGATAATAACTTAAAAAAATTAAATACAACTATATCACTTCTATAGTATAATTAGATGTAGTTTTTAATTACGAATCCATTGGTGCATCACAACATTAAAATTTTTTTGAATTTTCTAAAGAAAACTTAATTTTCTTTCAATCGCCATTTTATTGTTGTATCAAGTCTGCAACTGCAACACAACATCAAACTATTTTTGGATTTTGTAAAAAAAAAAATAATTTTCTTTCAACAGAAATTTTTATTATTGTATGAAATATGCAACTGCACTACGATCAAATGACATGTAGTTAGCCATGACCAAAGAAACTTATAGCTACGCAATAGAAGTGGAATCTTTATGAGCGGCTTAAATTCGTGAGAGGCCGCTTTACAGCGTTAATAAACAGACGATTTTGCATCGAATTTGAATTGGCGCGTCCCGTGCTGAGCTTGAACGATAGCTACGTTGCCAATAATTGTATACTTTCTTAAAAGGTGGCCACGGAAATATAGAAGTGAAAGGTTTTGCATCTTTTATTAGCTTATTCTTAATAATAAGAGCTAGAATTGGCTACAGTCAGTGAAACAAGACACTTATTACAACCACGCGAAACTACGTTTTAAACTCAGACGAACATATATTAGTTCGTCTGAGGTTTTAAATTTTCTCATCGGATCTGGAGGCGAGAAGGATCACCAATCTATTTTACGATATTAAAACCTGCTGTGGCGCAATGGTTAGAGTGGCGTCTTTAGTGGTACTAGATAGATAGATAGATAGAAACGTCTTTATTTTTTAACTCGGCGAAGAGCAGCATTGCTGTTTACTTAACCGAGCATATACAATACAAAAATATATATTTACATATCAATACTTAAAGGAAAAAGAAAGAATAAGTAGTAGTAGTAGTAATATTAGTACTATAATATGTTATATAATTATAATTATTATAATAATATAATAAATCAACTAAAGATTTCTTACTCATGCATAAAAAAAAAAACAGTTATTGCCGGCATTTTAATTAAAATATCAAACTTTTAATATTTACTAAGCAAGTGTATTTTAAACTTACAGATAACTAATATTTGTAAACTTGTCTCGAATTTCCGAATTAAATAATTTGGGAATCACATGAGAAAAGCAACGTTCGTAAAGGGCTGTACGGTGGCGTGGTATATTAAGTAGGTCATTGTGGCGAGTCGCGATTGTGGGTTGTAGAGCGAAATGACAGCTTCTCTCGCAGATATTGAGGAGTCCCGCTTTCGAGCAATCTGTGTAAAAAACAGGCCATATGCAATTTTAGTCTATCCTGAACGTTCAGCCATCCTATGTCACGCAACTTGTGTGCTACGTGGTCTCTTAACCTAAGGTTGTAAATAAATCGAATACATGCATTTTGAATTCTCTGCAATCTACCCTTAGACTGAAGATCAAGGCATGGACCATAAACGATGTCTGCGTAATTGATATGCGAGAGAACAAGAGATTGGCATAATTGCCTTTTTAAAGACGTGCTCAATATATCCTTATTTTTATATAAATTTCTAAGAGACATGAATGACTTTTGAACTATCTTGCAGACTTGATTTTTAAATCTAATATTGCTGTCTAAAAGAACTCCCAGATTTTTGTATTCCTTTACCGCAGGGATATTTACATTTGATATATTAAGCTTTAAGTTTTCATTCGACCATTCCCTATTTGGTCCAAAGAACATAACCGCTGATTTGTTCGGATTTAATTTTAGACCATTATTAGTAGAGTATTCGTAGACACTACTAAGACATCGGTTCATGCTTTCAGCAGCCGCAGCTGCTTCGCTGGGGGTAAAACTTATACGTAACTGTGTATCATCCGCGTATCTCTGCATGTCGCAGCCTACTACAAAGTTATCCATATCAAAAGTATAAATTAGAAATAGTAATGGCCCTAGAATCGACCCCTGAGGTACTCCCTTACTGATTAATAAGGGTTCAGACAATTCACCGTCAATAAGTACACGTTGTGATCGACCAAAAAGATATTCTTTAAAAAAATGTATCGTGTTATCAGCAAATCCATAATAATGAAGTTTGGCACATAGAAGGCGATGATCTAGAGTGTCGAACGCTTTACTATAGTCTAACAGTACCAAGGCTGATGTCTCTCCGCGATCTGCTGCTTGAATAATATCATCTAAAACCTTGAGTAATACGCCGGCTGTGCTACAGTGTTTTCGAAACCCAGACTGCGAATCGGGCATTAAATAATTAGCCAGTAAGTATTTAATTGTTTGGGTATATATAATTTTTTCAAATACCTTAGACACCTCTGATAAGAGACTAATTGGTCTTAAATCAGACACTTTATCGACATGAGGTACCTTAGGAAGGGGCAAAACTATAGCAGTCTTCCACTGCTGAGGAAACACAGAGTTTGTTATACAAAAATTAAAAGTGTGGGTTAGGAATGGGACGATAACGGGACAGCACAGACGAATCATTTCGAGAGATAAACCGTCGGATCCGAACGCGTTAGACTTTAACTGACCGATTGCATGTAAAACGTCTTTATCTTCTACTAATTGTAACGAGAAACTATTTACACTTATACAGTTAGCTAGATAATTGTTTATTGTGTTTTCGTCTACCGGAGGTGCAATTTTTTTAACTGAATCAATAAAAAAGTGGTTAATATTTTGAGGGTTTTTTAAGGAGTTAGGTATATCATAATTATTTTTGGATTTAGTGTATATGTTCATATGAGCTAGTGTCTGCCAGACCTGCTTAGGCTGATTGGTTCGGACTACAAAATTAATATAAGCCTTTTTTTCGTTTCGTACCGCTTGCGTAAAAAAATTTCTCATCTCTTTGTAAGCTATCCAATCATTTTCGCTACGCGACTTTTTATATCTGGATAATAAGCTGTTGCGGTGTTTTTTCATGATTTTTAATGTATCCGTAAACCAAGGTGAATGGGGTCGTGTAACACGTGCGCACTTTAAAGGCGCATGTGCGTCAAATAGTGATATAATGTTATTGGTCAGTAGTGTGACCTTTTCTGAGAGAGTGGGGGCGTCTAATATTGAAGTCCAGTTCATATTTACTAGATCCGCCTGAAATTCTAGATTATCAAAATTTTTGAAACTTCTATACTTTACAATCTTAGGAGTTCTTAGAGGCAGTTTACAATTCAAGGTACAGTATATGAGCTGATGGTCAGTGATGTCATGCATGTCATGGTGCACAACCTCGTCTTTAAGTAACTCTTTATTGGTTACCGCTATGATGTCTATTAGACTGTGCGAGGGACCTACAGTACGGGTAGGACGTGTTACAACTTGCGTTAGATTATAAGTAAGGAAGAGATTGTCAAGTAGGCCTACACTATTGTTTTGATTTAACAAATTAATATTCAGATCGCCCATTAATACAAATTCGTCGGTTAGAGGAATTAATTTGGCAATAGAATTTTCTAAGCAGTTAATGGTATCCATAATATTACTTCTAGGTGGTCTATATAAAATACCAAACACCAAGCGAACCCTATCAACCTTGCAAGCCACCCAAATATGCTCAAGCGCCATCGCCATGCCTCGTTCCTCAACATCCAACAATTTGACCTTAAAATCATTTCTAACATATAGTCCGACTCCGCCACCGCGTGACCCTCGATCAACTCTGAAAAAGTTAAAACCAGCTATAAATACCGCTGCGTCTGGTATATCCTGCGACAGCCAAGTTTCGGTGACTCCCAAAATATCCAACCCCAGATCATTGATTAAATTCCTTATCTCATCTATACAAGGCAACAAAGACCGAATATTTACATGTGCTATTTTTAGATTATTTGTATCTAGATGGCACATTTTGATAAGAGAAAAAATTTATAAATAAATACATATGCAGGTAAAAAAAAATTGTTTATGCTAACATTTCATTTAAAGTGGTTTCATTTTTTATAAGTATTGCGTTTTCGCCGTCTTGCTTACGTGCAAGGATCTTTCCGTTTTTATGCCAGATATATTTAAAACCTTTATCTTTAAGACTTTTGGCAGATTTAAAAAGAGAGTAAGTTTCTTTAGTTAATTCTTCAGATATATAAATACTCGAATCCCCTTCTCCTAGGCCTGCCTTTGCAATGGTGATTTTCCCTTTTTGTGAACGTGCCTTTAGAATACGGTCTTTAGTTTCTGTGCTTGCTAGTGTAATTATTGTTTTCGAACCATTTTTTGTTTCAAAGTGCCTGGCATTTTCGAGGTTGTAATCAGACGCTGGGATCTCTAAGTAGTTAAACAGCTTCGTTAACTTTCTATTGGCAACGGATATTTCGTCGCTTTTTACCATCCCAGTTATGCAGAGGTTGTTTTTAATTTTGCTGCTCTGTTGGATATTTAAGGCAACCTCCAACTTCTGAACTTTTTCTTTTAGTAGCTGGTTGTCTTTAGAAACCTCAGTGAACATGTCAGACATGATTTTTGACCTCTTCTTCTCATCTTCGTATTTTTCATTGAGAAAATCCATAGCGCCACGTATTTCTCTTATCTCACTCTGCACCTCCCTGAGCATGGACTTTAGCTCGTTAATGCCCCCGCCCCCGGAGTCCGCCGGAGAATGGATACTAAAAATTGTAGAACGTCTAGCAGTGAGCTCCCTCGTGCATGCCTCGCAATTCCATGCAGTTTTTCCTGATGCATAAGTCGTGCGTCAACTTCCGACACATTGCCACATTCAAGATGAAGGTATGCCTTACATCTTCCGCAGTTGAGCTTAAGCTTTTTCCCAATGTTCTTGCTGCATACTTTACATAGCTTACTACCACCAGCCATTTTAAGTTAAATGCGTACCTTTAGCTACCGCTGGCAACAGCGCACAGGTCCTATTACCAGGTATATTGTTCCTTGAGAGTCCAAAGTCCACTTCGGGCACGTGCAATTGTGAGTGTTTTATGAAAAACAGACAAATAATGCTCAACAGAAGGTTTCTTTCACTCACCAATCAACCCTAGGGCACTAGGACGGTCTTCGAGTTCTTGTGCGCAAAAAACTGTCCAGTAGAAACTTTAAAAATCAATTTTGAAAGACAAGAAAACTATAATCGAGGTAAACAATCTGTTGGCGACGTTGCCATCTCACTATTCACTTTTTTTAATGTTACCCTGTATAACAGGGTACGTTAATAGGGTGTTCGTCTTTGATAGCACCCAAACTACAAGGGATACAAAAAAAAGTTTTATATGAAAGCTGTTGGGTTTACCAGAAGGCATATCGCAAAATTATTTAACAGCATACCGAGCGGCCAAAAAATAAATTACATACTTAAACATATTTTTTTTTAATGAAATACCCTGTATATTTTTTAGTTGTTTGATTCAGTAAAGAAAGACCTTTATATCCGTTTTTTCGTTTTTAAATTTTCTTGTGGCGTTGCCAAATAATTATTTTTGTTTCGGGAATTTTCAGTGACTCGATAATAAAATTATAGCATGGGGCCTTCAGCTTAGTTAAACAAAATTTTTATCATTATATAAACGCATTTACCAAAAGAATAATTAAAAGAAAATAAAATCCAGCGTATGGTACGAACGTATATTTCCAACTGCCCTCAATCAATTCCTAAAAACAAGGGCCTTTTAGGGTATCCCAAATAACCCATAAATATTCTTAAAGATTAACAGGACTGAAAGAAATATAATACGTTGACACAATTCATTTGCGCCTCGCCTAAATGGTACAGATACAGGGTGTGCTTTTCTTAAGTTGTTACAATCGGCCAAACCTGACTCCCTTCACGTCCCCGTGAAGTCCACTCCTTCGAGAATCTGTAACATAACAAAACATGTGTATAAGATAATTATGTTCAATAAGATCACAGTTGAGCATTCTCGCAGTCATCGTCTGACTCACTAGAACTCACAACTGTTTTGAAAAGTTTCATCTTATCTGAGGGTCATATCCCTTTATATGCGGTTCGGCAGCGTTCTGCACCCGCAAGATCCTCAACCACATAACGATCGTTATCTAACACTGCCGTTACAGTGAAGGGCCCTTGGTAATGTGGTTCAAGTTCTTACTCTGTCCATCATTTGAACACTTTGTTCTATGGACCAGGACCTGTTGTCCTAGAAACGTATTTCTATATCTCGGCATGCCGCTTATCGTACAATTGTTTTTGTTTTAGCTGACGTTCAGCAATACGTTCATCATCGCAAACCTCAGAAGTTAGAAATGCGTCATTAACATTACGTGGCTGATAACCGAAAAACACCTCGTATGGTGACTTTCCCGTCACAGAGCTCACCGCCGTGTTAATGCCCCATCTAACTTTGGCCAAGGCTTTATCCCAGTGGAGATCGTCATCTACACTCGTCATTAGCGATGATAAGATCACTCTGTTTACCCGCTCTACTTGCCCGTTGGCTCGAGGGGTAGCCGTAGCGCATAGTACTCGTTTTATACCAAAACCAAAACAAAAATCAGTGAACTGCTTACTGGTGAAAGCAGTTCCTCTATCACAAATCAATCGACGTGGTACGCCGAACATATCTATTATCTCATCAAGAAAATTAATCACAGGCGTCGTTTTCGTATTAGGCACTGCTTTGAGAAAGATAAACTTGGTGAAAGCATCGACGCCTACTATTAAGTAACTGTTTTTTTTCGCACTCTTTACAAACGGACCCAAGTGATCCAAGTGGATAGTGTCCATCGGTATTTCCTTTTTTTCTATACTGTGTAAACGACCAGGTACTTTCCCAGATGGCTTTTTATTATACATGCAGCCCAAACACGCGGCGATGTAATTTTTTACATAATTTCTCATTGAAGGAAACCAGTAGCGTTTAGACACTGCTTCTATCGTCTTGTCGATTGCAAAATGTCCTGCCGCATCGTGATAGTACAATAATATATTCCGTCTCGCCGACTTAGGGACTAACCAACGCTGTCCATTAGGTGTCTTTCTGTACACTCTATTATTTTTAAGTATGTAGTCTTTATGAATTAGTCTTTCATTTTCATCTAATGGTAGTCGT
This sequence comes from Polydrusus tereticollis, assembly GCA_963920685.1. Classification (NCBI taxonomy): domain Eukaryota; kingdom Metazoa; phylum Arthropoda; class Insecta; order Coleoptera; family Curculionidae; genus Polydrusus; species Polydrusus tereticollis. The sequence goes on from OY987335.1 coordinate 54,293,116, forward strand.
AATAATACTTCATGTATGTTTTTACAGCGCTGATCTTGCAACTGTACTGCCAAAACCCAGTCATCTTCAATTATGTTGACATGTAGCATTTCGATTTCTTCAGTAGCGTTGTCGGAGATTATTGGATTTCTACTAAGCGCGCCTACATGACTCATTTTTGAACCTGCTCTATATTCAATGGCAAAATTAAATTCTTGTGTAGTTAGCCACCATCTACCAATTCGGGGGATTAAATCACGTTTAGTTAAGGTTGAACGTAATGCATTACAGTCTGTTACTACCTTGAAATGAATACCTATAAGATAAACACGAAATTTCTTTAAGGAACATACGACAGCCAGTGTCTCTAACTCATAGGAGTGATATACTTGTTCTTCTTTTGTCGTTGCCCTGCTGAAATATTGAACGGGCTTTAGTTCACCATCGTTGGATTGTTTTTAAAGAAGAATCCCACCTATTCCCCACTTGCTCGCATCCGTATGAACTTCGGTAGCAGCTTCTCTATCGTATATAGCTAACGTTGGACGCGTTGTTAACTTTTCTTTAAGCTCGTCAAACGCACGTTGTTGTTCATCACCCCATAAAAACACAACGTTCTTTTTAGTTAGGTTCGTGAGCGGTTTTGCAAGAAGTGCGAAATTTTTTATGTAGTTCCGAAAATAACTTGCAAGGCCTAAAAATTGTCTTATCGAATTAACATCTGCTGGCGCGGGAAAATTTCTAACAGATAATTTTTTCACTACCGGGCCTTATTCCTTCTCCACTAAGTTCATGACCTAAATAGAGTAATTGCCCGTGCAAAAAGTTACACTTGTTCAAACGTAAAGTCATATGAGCCTCACGTAAAAGCTTTAGAACGTCTTCCAAGCTTTGTAGCCCAGTGCAAATGTCTTTGGAAGGGATAAGAATATCGTCAAGGTACGCCATAGCTGTGGTATAGCGTAATAATCCCAAAATTTTGTGTATGGCGCGTTGGAAAACTGCCGGCCCGTTGACTACACCAAATGGCATCACTAGATATTCGTAATGACCATCCGGGGTAACAAACGCAGTTTTGTCAATCGAGTCTTTAGCTACAGGTACCTGGTGGTACCCCGACGCAAGATCTAAACTAGTAAAATACTGGCAGCCATTGAGTCCATCTAGTAAATCGTCGATTCTTGGAAGCAGATACTTATCCTTAACAGTTTTTCTATTCAACGCACGATAATCTACACACATGCGCACTTCGTTGTTCTTTTTTCTTACTAATAAGATAGGGCTTGAATAAGGGGAAGATGATTCTCGGATTATATCGTTATCAAGTAGATTTTGAACTATCTCTCTAACCTTTTCCCGTTCAGAAAAAGCTAACCGGTATAGCCTATATGTGACAGGTATGTCGTCGAACAGATTAATAGAAATTTCGGCAACATTAGTCTTCCCTAATTCATTTAGATTAACGGCAAAACAATCTCGATATTTATTTATTAAACTCAGCAATTTAATTTTGTAGTCATTGTCCAGATTATTGTCAACGCGGTCATTCAGATCAGACATCGTAAAATTAGTCACGGAATTTTGGTTAACCGATAAGTAATTGAGACTCTGCAGACATTCGTCGGCAGTGCAGGTAACCGCCCTTGCGACCACCCGACCCTTTTCATACGAAACAGCGTGATCTGAAGTATTTAAAACTGGCACCAGACCACCACTTTTTAAGTTCGTTATACATCTGGGGATTACGTGTAACTTATTTGGCCATCGCCTATGTTGTAAATCAATAAAGACGTCTTCGCATTCGTCAGAGGCGTACAGGGGTATGTGTCCGATATGGTGAGGGGGAATAACGGTAGCTTCCTTTGCCCAAAGCGTAATTTTGCGAGATGGTAACACTTCAAGTTCTTCAAGAGGGGCCCTATCTACGTTAAATAACCTAACTTGTCCAACGCGTACCACCATAATGACATTAGGGTGATTTATGAATGGCTGTCCCACTATGACAGACACTTGCTGAGCCGCGTCTGGAACTACGAGTGCTTCGACCGACGCCTCTGCTAAATCTACTTTAAGGCTAATAAAAACTTTATAGCGAATTAATATTGAGCTACCTGCAAAACCGTTTAAACGTATTTGGACGGGGCAAAGGTTTAAACCTAGATTCATAACGTCAGACTCACGTAACAAGACAGCGTTGCTGCCTGAATCAACATAGGCACGAAATATAAAACCATTAATTGCATAATCAATAAAGTAACAAGTATTGGTTTCATTATGGTCAAGAAGATTTAAATTTAAAATGGAATATGGCTTACCCTGCTTATTACTTGGACAATTGACTTCCTCATGTCCCAACAGTTTGCACGTCTTGCACTCTAGACGAGGTTTAAAACATTTCGTTGCAATATGGCTACGTTGACCACAGTTAAAACATTTTGTCGAGAACACGTTGTTCTTCGACTTATTCTGAATATTCTGTCTCAAATCAACAGGTCCATGTTTTCTTACGTGTCTCTCTCGCTGACCTTGCAATTGACCAGAGGTAGATTGTACGCCAATCACTGCGAACATTTACCCTAGGTGCTTCCTGTCTGGATTCTACTGATCGAGTTTGTCGGCTTAGGTTTTTATCATGTTTTCTAACCTTCTGGACATTTCTTCTGACGTTCCGGTTTCAGGAGTTCTTGGGGAGGCAAAAGGGGAACGCGTAGACAAACGTTTTTGTCGTACATTCACGTTCTGTGATTCTGGACGTTTCCTTGAATCACTTATTGCCTCTGCTCTCCGAGATTTACGACTGCGATAACGAGCACTATCACTGTCTGAACTCGCACTAGAGCTCTGGCTCCAAGATCGGGATCGTTTACCCATTGTACTAACAAAGTATTTTAGAAAGTAATTAAACAAAGCACTAAATGCGATTAGTCACTAGGCACTACACAAATCTGACAAACAAGAGTTAATAGCACACGAAATAATTATTAACGGCACGTAAAGTAAACGCCACACCTGATCTATAAACGCATTTACCAAAAGAATAATTAAAATAAAATAAAATCCAGCGTATGGTACGAACGTATATTTCCAACTGCCCTCAATCAATTCCTAAAAACAAGGGCCTTTTAGGGTATCCCAAATAACCCATAAATATTCTTAAAGATTAACAGGACTAAAAGAAATATAATACGTTGACACAATTCATTTGCGCCTCGCCTAAATGGTACAGATACATTGTGTGCTTTTCTTAAGTTGTTACAATTAGTACCTTAAGGTACGCGGTACATACCCATAATACTGTTTTTGAGGTTTATGATATAGGGTGTACAGGATGGTCCACGTAAGGCGACGCACTACCTTTTCTCGGTAACCGTAAGGGTTATAAAAAAATAAATTTTTATTATTATATTGTTGTGTATACAGGGTAAGTCGCTTTTCTGGAGTTGATATCAACTTTCGATCTTTAAATAGAAAACCCTATATTTTACAATACTTTTGGATTTTACATAAAATATTAATCATTTTTTAATAATTGCACCATAAGTCTAAACCTTATAATCTTCGAGATATCGACTCTTAAAAAAATTACATTTTTGAACGGTACTCTCTAACGGTACATCTTAGACCAAACCGGCCTACATGTCCCTTTCTTACTTTTTTGTTATCTTCCTAAAAATTAATTTCAGGTTAAACCGGAACTACTATATTTCCGGATTTCGAGTTACATCCGGTTTAACCGGAAGTTTACACTTTTAGAAAGATAATAAAAAAGTAAGGTAGGGATGTGTAAGCCGTTTTCACCTAAGATGTACCGTTAGAAAGCTATAGAAGCTGTCAAAGTTAAAAATGTCAGTCGATATCTCGGAAACTATTAAGTTTAGACTTATAGTGCACTTATTAAAAAATAATTGTTATTTTATGTAGAATCAAAAAGTATTGTAAAATATAGCCTGCTCTATTTAAAAAACCAAAGGTTGGTATTAACTCCAGCCAAACGACTTACCCTGTATACATAAAAATATAATAAAGTGAAGATGTTTGTACAATCAATTAACTTTTTTTTTTAATCTTTTTTTTATAACTATTACAGTTTCCGAGAAATGGTAGTGGGTCAGCTTACATGGCGACTTGACAAATTCGGTAATTGAAATATTATGTGTTATTTCGATTTTTTCAAATGGAACACCCTCTGTATTTGTTTAACTGAAGGGGTTTATCTTTTAAATACCTTAATCTTTTATGAAACATGTCACTATCTAAATCTTATTGTTTTTGAAATAATTTATTCTATGCTTCGTAAAATGGGTAACGTTATTATTTTATTGAAAAGAAATTAACTAAAAAATTACCTCTTGTTAGTAGGAGGCGCTTGGTACACTATTTCTATCACATGTCCCACAAAAAAAATGTAGCTTAATAAAGTCGGAAGATCTTGCTTCCTTTACAATGATCATTAAAACTAAAGTAATATTTCATTAAACTGCGTTAAAACGTTGGTATTGCTGATGTCTTACTGCTTGACTGCAATGAGCTGTAAGGAATGAAGATAAACCTCACCAGTCGAATTTCTATTAAAAAATGTGGCCCAGTATTATGATTTCCTATTATGCCGGCCCATACTAAGCGGCCCTGTGTTGATAGTTAACTTCTCCCTTAAAAAAGGGTTACTATTATTATGATGATAAAAGTTATACTTATTAACGGACCCATTTCTCTAAAATGTTATGTTCAGTGATGAGGCTTACTAACCATAACATTCTCGAAAAACTGATTTTTTGAACGAGTCGCTGAACATTTCTTAAATAACAGGAAAACACGCTGGGCAACGTCACAAGCGAATTTAAAAGTGAAAAGACGAATATAAAGGCATTTCTTTACCTGACCTATTCAAATAAATAAATAATACACAGGGCGTTTCATTAAAAAACACATATTCTTAGTTAATATTTTTTTAGGCCACTCAGTACCTATGCGGTATACTATATTTTTACGTTTTATATGCCTTTTGGTAAAACCAACAACTCTTATATAACATTTTTTTTTTGTATCTCATTTTAATTTGGTTATACTTATCGCTTATTATTCGAATTTTGTATTCTACCTAAAATTCTAAACGTATTTCATGTAACACACGTTATACCCTAACCAAACGAAAAACCGTTTGTTAAGGTAAATGTTAATATTATATTAATTAAAAATATATCAATGTATTGAAAATCCTTCATGTTATATGATTACAATTTTAGGTAGAATTCATAAATTGAATAATATATTTAGGAAAACATAACTTTATGCTATATCCTATGTATGAAGCGACTAAATAAATTTGTGGACACCCCTGCAAAAATTATTTCAAATACCCTACACGCTAAAAATTTTTATCTAGCATAAAAAATAAAAAAATTATGAAGGTGTGACAATTTGGTGAATAATTAATAATAATAATAATAATAATAATTACCTAATAATGTAATGTAATAATGTATGTGTAATAATGCACCTAATTGTAAAAAACAGTATTTTAAATTTTTTATCAGAAAGTTTTTTTTACTCATCTACCAATAATAAATATTATCAGTTAATTAAAAATGACGAAACGTTTTAACTTTTTTTCCCTTGTTGTTTAGGACCTATGACCAAAAAGGTTTAGTAATAATAGTAATTCATTCTTTCCTGTCGAAACTAAATACGACTATAATTAAAACAAATTATTTCAATGTTAGGTCATTTTGTTGCAACAAGGATGATTTCAATTTTTTTGTTCTGGTCGTTTTAGACCTATGACCAAAAACGTTTATTACGTACGTCTTGGTGCCGTAAAATAAAATAAATTCAGCACATACAAAAAAAAGTGTAAAGATTGTTAGATTTACAAACGGATATCTTTTGAACCACCTTATATGCAGATAAACGTACATTTTATATCTCTTTTTTGTTGTTAATACAGTTTTTCTAGATTTTTTATTTTGTTTTTCCGTCACTGGACTAAATTAATAACTAGTCAGTTTTATAAGTATTAGTAGTACATATTTCAAAAATGCTAGAATTCGTCAAGAGAGTATGCCAAAAGATTTCGTATACATTTAAAGGAATATATTTCGTGAACACTTTGTACAAAAAAATCGATTGAAGTAGTAAAATTAAAGATTACAATAAACTCCTAGATTTAATCATTTTCATATTAACCTTGGTAAACCCGAAAATGAAAACGTTGGTTCACGCCGGCCGCGCCGTATTGTTATATTGGGTTTAGTAATCTCAATAACCAGTCTACAAAATTCAATTAATAATCCTAAAGACTATATTACATATTATATTGCACCCGGAAAGACGACAACTCTGAACGTGCGTTCGGCAAAGCCCGACCGCTTAACAATTGCCATGACAAACAATTAAATATCTGTTTGAAAAGTAATGGGAAAAAGCCTAAAAAAATTCTTAATTGTGCCATGAATAACTGTTGAATTTAGGATAAACATTAGAATTTTTTAAATTTATAAACAATTATTTTTTGCTATTGATGGACAAGAGATTACCGCTGCTCCTGTATTGATTTCTAAGCCTAGGTAAGATCAGATCTTTAATAATAGATATCAAGAGATTAAATCCAATCCAAAAAAAAACTATTGTATGTAGCAGTAGTATAATTTATGTGGGGGCTAGTTGCAAAAATTTTGTGAACTTTTGTAAATATCTGTATCTGTTAATGGCCTAAAGAAGTATGAATAAATAAATAATAAAATGTATAGGAAAATAATTATTTCACCTCATATCAATAAGGGGTCGACATTTTGCTAAAGGCATTTGGCTAAGGCTCTATTATTGTCCTCTACACTGTATCCCTATAGTAATGGGACATAAGGGGTACTTGTGTTAATTATTTTGGGTAAAACTAAATTAAAAGTATGTTTATCAAAAGCGAACAAGTAGATATTTTAATTATTTTTGGACAATGCGGGAAAAACGCGGCCGAAGCTGAGAGAATGTATCAAGAAGAGTATCCTGATCGCATTAACCACCCAGGTAGGCAATACATCATTTATTTAATTAGAAAAGTGCGGCGTGAGCCCGCTGTTACTCAGGAATTTATAATAGTGAGGAGATCGAAATAGATGTTTTGGCTTTGGTAGACCAAAACTCGACTATTTCTACAAGGGAATAGGCCAAGAATTAAATATAGGCCGCGAATCCGTTCGAAAAATATTAAAAGAGCATGGTTATCGCTCTTGCAAATACCAATTGCATCAGCATTTGTACGAAAACGATTTTGATAGTAGATTGAAATACTGCAATTGGTTTTTCAATAACAACAATAATAGCAATAATTTAGATTATTCAATAATGCACTCGGATAATTCCAGGTTTACCAGTAGTATGTTCAACAGAAAAAATACAAGATATTGGAAAACCAACATTTGATGATTTAGGGAAATTTCCAAGAGCAATTTGTAATCAATGTTTGGGCTGCAATAATTGGCAATAGAATAATTGGACCACTATTTCTTGAAGGACGTTTAACCGGTGAGAGATATTCGGGACTCTTAGAAAACGATATTAAAGAATATTTGGACAACCTACCCCCGGCGCTAACACAGCAAATGTATTTTCAGCAAGATAGGGCTCCACCCCATAATGCTCATATAGTAAGAAATTATTTATAGGAGAGATTTGGGTATAGGGTCATTGCCACCCATGGGTCAGTAGAATGGCCACCCCGTTCGCCAGACCCAACCCCACTTCATTTCTTTTCATGGGGTCATATTAAAAACCAAGTCCATTACGCCTCCAGCAACACTGAAAATTTAAAAAAAACAGGATACGGGAAGCTTTTGCAAATAGCAAACCAGAAATGTTCAGAAACGCAGTAGAAGAGAACGTTTACCGGGTACGACTATGCAGGTGTGCCCAATGTGGATATTTTGAAAACCTTATTGTTCACTAACTGGGTCACTAATTTAGGGTTTATAGCTGTTAATTGTTATGTTATTTACTTGTAATTTTTAATAAACATCAAGGTAGTATTAAATATTATTGCTTGTTTAAATTTATTATCGATCAAATCTAAATAGCTATGATTATTGTGTAGGTATATTTGTACATGTGTTAATGTATATTTAAGATGGGCCATGGCACTCTGGATGAAAAAATAAAATTCATTTTAAAAATGTTAAATTGACACAAAAATTAATAAAAATAGTACAGCTGTACGTAAAATGATCTCTAGATTCCCAAAATCTAAAAATATGCAGGATGTCCCATTTCAAAATCCTAAGTTGAGGTTACTTCTGGCTAAACCGGAAGTCGCTAAAATTTGACAAGTACCTTAAAGAGTGTATTTTTATTAGCCCATGACTCTTGCCAAGTTTTATGTTGTTCAATTAATATCTCAAGAAATAGCATCCGGAAAGTGATCTCATATTTATATTAGCCGTTTCCGCTTAATTTTTAAAATATTTTGAAAATCAAGTAGTCTTCAAGCAGTCTGTGATTTCAGTTGGCAAACTAAAAAATAATACTAAAGAAATCCAAAATGTTCAAGCTATTCAATGTCACAGAGAACTTAAAAAATTTGAATTACGTTAGCTTTGTTTTAGTTTCCCTTTTCCAGGAAAAATTCAAACCAAGCTTACGCAACTTTTGTGATAATTTACGCCTAATATAAAAATAAATTGCCGGTTAACAAGAACCTATGCAACCCGGCATAATACCGGTAAAAAAGGTTAATTTGACAACCTTGGAAGATACTGTTACCGATAGCAAAAGACGATAATTGCTGAAACCACCTTATGTAAACCCAATATAACAAAACTGGTATTTGACGAAAATGTAAAAAAGCAAATTAAAGACAGTATTAAATTGTTTGACCCAGTTTGCAATATTATTAACGCATTACAAACTCCTCAGGCTTCCATTGCAGATGCAGCTGAAGAATGGATGAACTTGCTACTGCCATAAGGTTTTGATGAATATATTCCTTATGTAGAAAACGCCAAAAAGCGCTTTAAATATCTTTTCCGTGGCCGCTAATTTCTTGCATCCTGTTTAGGATGATCAATGATTTCTTAATAGATAATTTCGATGGACAGTCTTCAAGATTTTAAGCATAATCGCAATATATTTCACAAACTCAGCGACAAGGAAATTACAAAAGTTTGAACTTTTTGGGAATTAGGTGAAAAGCTTCGTCCTACATTATCCCGTCTAGCGATTAACGCAATTCCTGCGTCATTGGCATAACTAGAAAGGCTATTTTCAAATTGGTCATTTGTTCATTCCCCTATCCGTATGCTCACTTCTGAAAATTCAAAGATGCTGACTTATATCTATTATCACTTGAAGATTAGAGACCATAACAAATCCGACGAATACTAACTTTCTCTGTGTGTTATTACTCTTTTTATTTTTCTTAACAGTTACTTAACGAGTATTTTCTTATTCGTTACTTAAGCAATGGTTTTATTCTTTCAGTTTAGGTTAGTTGTCCCTTTTATTGCTTTAGATACTCTGTAAGGTGTAATAAGAATTAGCAGTTAATGATATATTTCAATAAACATTCAAACAAAAATAATGACCGAAAATGTAAATAAATCATTTTTTACACCGCAAGATGTAGAAAATGTAGACAATTGGTTTGTGTAGAAAATTTTTCTACGCGTAAAGTATACAGTAGAATGTGTATAATTTTTTATATATGGATATATGTCATTTGTGGGGCATATAAATACTCGAAGCATACTATGTTAAGATGTTGACGTATGTAAAGTATTCGATATAGGTATGTTAATTTGAGGGACATATGAAATACTCGAAGCATACTATTTTAAAATATTAAGGTATGTATAGTATTCGATTTATGTTAATTTGAGGGGCATATAAAATACTCGAAACATACTATGTTAGAATATTGACGTATGTAGAGTATTCGATATATATTTGAGTTGCAGAGGTGACGTTCGATGCAGAAAATGTCTGATGTTCTCTTCGTGGATTGAATCCGTGCTCATCGCCCGCGGATGGTAACTTACAATCAACAAATATGCAGGGTGTCCCAGAACATGTGGGCAATCTCCCGGATTCCGATGGAACACATAAAAATAATTTAATAAGTTCCTATACATTTTTTTCCTACGTCCACCCTACGAAGATACAGGCCCATAAAGGACGCCCCTGAAAATCGTTTGTTTTTTTAAATAACTTTTGAAGTGCTAGGTGTAATTTAATAATTTTTTTATATGATGGTTATATGGTGATATGGTTTTTATTGAATAATTTTGTATGCCTGTTCAACATGAGATCCTTCTACTCTTATGCATTCCCTAGCTCTAAGAATTGAAGATTGTTGGACCCTCCACAATGTCTTACCATTGTCCTCATTTCGCGACAATGAAAATTAATCATTTCTAATAAGTTTTCTCGATTGTCTTTTGGATTTATCGACATAGCCGTATACGTCGTATTGGCAGAGGCAGATCTTCTAAAAGTTCTGACAAACTGTTTTGAAGAAATTCCAAGTAAACTTCTTCAGTTAACCTTCTTGGCAATATAAACGATCCAATTAAATGTTGCCCAATGATTCCGGCCCACACGTTGATGGGATTGAATTGATGCTGATGATGCAAATTATGGCAGTTTAGATGCCGTTTTTAGAAAATCCAGCTTCGTCCGTAAAGAGAACTAAACCAATGAAATTTGCATCGTTTCTGTGCCGACCTAAAACCCAGTAGAAACAGAAAGCTTCGCGGAAAGTCTTCAGGGAGAAGCGCATGGACTTTTTGAAGATGGTACGGATGCACCTGTTGCTCTCTAAGGATTCTAGAGACCGCCGATTTTGGGCAATTAAACTCGACAGCCAATTTTCGGACACTTGTAGAAGGATCTGCTTCTACGGCATTTAGCAAGTTTTCTTCAACACCCTTACCGCGAGGGATTTGATTTCCACAATGGCTGGCTTTGTTAAACTTTCCTAAAATTATTTACGACACTTTACATTAAATCTCTATCATTCGATAAGTACATAAACATCGTAGTTAGTTACGTCTTTTAAACGAAGAAGTTCGTTTTTAAAAAACACTTTTTATTTCTTAAGCAGTTACATTAACATGTACATGAGAATAAAGAATGCTAAAATCTTAATAGTTAGACTTTATAAGCTTCGTCTTAACTCGTCCTGATAAAGGCATCATGGACTTGGTCAGCTGTTATGCTCACATAACTCCTCCCGTCGAAGTCGAAAACAACAGGGATGAGGGGTTGTGTTCGGGGGTTGCTTCCCTTGGGGTTTCTTGGGTCCTCCGCTGTGGACTGGCTAGACACTTTTTTTATAGTTTCCAAACTGCGAACATGATTAAGGCATTGATTAGTATAATTGCAATTGAGGATGAAAGGCTCCAGGAAACAGGGTGAATTCCAGGGTAATTTTCGGGAATCTTCAGTTCCTTCGCTTGTTCTTGGAGAAATTTGATTTTATCCAAATTGATTCATTCCAGTTTGATTGGTTTCACTTCTATTGCATTGGGCTTAAAGTTGCTGGACTTGATTGGGAGTAGAGAAAAGGGACTACCCTTAATAATTTCCTCCTTGTTCCAAAATTGGGTATTTTGAATGCTTATACCACAATTTAACGGGATGCTAATTATACTTGGCTCTTTAACGAATATAATTTCTTTGTTTTTGCAATTCTTTTGCACCTTTATTGCTTGCTCACTGGGTGTGGTCAAGATATATTGATTTGTGATTGATTGAATTATTGACGTCGAAACTTCAACTTTTCTTGTAGGACAATTTTGATTTTCGGCTTTCTTGATAAGGGCATAATTTGGTAAGGAAGTAATTTTTATTTCTACCCATAATAAAAATTATTTGTTCTAGTTCTGAGACTGAAATAACTGCACTATGTAGGGTGCTTAATTTTGCGAACATAATTGCATCTAAAAAATTCTCTTTCTAATCTAAAAATGTTATAAAACTTTGGCAGTTTAGAATAATTTAAAATAATGTATCTTGGACTCGTAAAAACGTAGTTATGTCCGTTACTGTTTTATTTAGATACTTTTCAAAGGCGTCTATGTGAGTTTTGATCATTTCTTGATTTTTATTTAGAAGGGTTATGGTACTATTATAGTTATCGATCAGCTGTTTTGTCAATGAGATTTGTGAACTCATTTCCTTTCGATACGAATCTTGATGCTGACGTAATTCAGTGATTACTTTATCGTATTTTTCGCCATCATCTAAATCAAGGGTACCAAAAACCCATTTGGATACTTTTCCTCCAATAATTTATTAAACCACGTTTAAAACGATTATGAGGTTTAATATTATTTAGTTTTACTTGTATTTGGGAGATAAGATATCATGCGTGATTAAGCAAATTGTTTGCACTAACAGAATGCATGTTTTGAATATGTAAAGGCGTAAAAATAAGCGTTTTCTCTAAAATATTATAAGCGCGTTCTATACTAGTTAATTGAGCAATAAGCGGGGGTATTTCTACATAATGTAAGAAGATATTAAAGAGTAAAGAAAAATCCAAAATTCTTCACAATTATTTAATATTTTGCTCTACGCGTTTCGGTTTCTTAAACCATTTTCAAGAGCTGTATAATATAATCACAAGCTTTACATTAAGGACACAAACAAGCTCACAATGGCGAGCACAGGTTAACTCAGTTAACTCAGTTAACCTTACTAATCGTGAATTTGATTCTTTCATATTGAACAAGTATTGGAGTGATTTATGATCAGTTACTATAACAAATTTACGTCCAAAAAGGTAGGGTCTAAAATATTTAGTAGCCCAGACAATTGCTAATAATTCCTTTTCAATCGTTGAATAATTGATTTCTGCTGAAGATCACTGCCGATTTGACCTTAGCTAAGAACTGCTTCTAGTAAGATATTTGATTCATCTGTCGCAAGTACAAATGGTTTCGCGAAATTTGCGTATTGAAGAATTGGGTCATTACATAATATGGTTTTACAGAGTTCAAAGGTTTCTAAAAATTCGGGGGAGTGTTCAATGGCTACTCCTTTTTTTAAGCATTTAGTAAAAGGCTTTGTTAATTTTGCAAATCCTTTAATAAATCGTCTATAATATCCCAAAAGTCCCATAAATGACTTAATGTCGTTTGCTGTCTTTGGCAATGGAAATTTTTGGATTGCAGCTATTTTCTTGGGGTTCGGTATCATTCCTTTTTTTGTAATTATATATCCTAGGAATTCTACTTCGATTCTAAGAAATTCCGATTAGCTTAGTTGTATCTTTAGTCTCGCTTCTCGTAATCTTTCGAAGACTAATTTTAAATGTTTGATATATTCTTCAAGGCACGTTGAAAAAGTAATGATTTCGTCCATATATAGAAGACATATATTTCCTTTTAAATCTCTTAGTATGTTATCCATTACTCGCTGAAAGGTGGCAGGCGCGTTTTTTAGACCAAATGGCATGCGCACGAACTAGTGGCCGTTCTCTACGTTGAAAGCTGTTTTTTCTATGGAGTTCGGACTCATTTCTATTTGGTGGAATCCTGACGAAAGGTCAATGGTAGAGAAATAGGTACATCGGCCTAATTTATCAAGGATGTCATTGGTATTTGGTAATGGGTAACGATCATCTATTGTCTTTTCGTTCACACGACGGAAATCGCAAACAATTCTCCATTTTTGCTTTCCGCTAGCATCTAACTTTTTGGAAACGACCCAAATGGGACTACTCCAGGGGCTTTGACTGTGTCGTATTATTCCTTAGTCTAACATTTTATTGATTTGTCTCTGGACTTCTTCTTTATGTATGAATGTGTACCTATATGATTTGGTATGTACTGGAATTTCATCGCTTGTTTTTATTTCATGTTTAATTTTGTTTGTGAATGTTAGTGTTTCATTTTCACAGTGAAAAATATCAGAGTATTCTTTACATGTTTTTATTAACTCGTTTTTTCCTCGGCATTTAAATGTTCAGAGCGAATTAATTCCAAAATATCGGTTAGATTAACAGAATGTTTATTTACACGAGGTAAAATATTTTCTAAGTGAAAAAAGTCAAGATTTTCTTTGTTACAATCCGGAAAATACCAGACCTGTAAGGGTTCGGGGAATTGTAATGTTACACTTTTATCAGTATAATTAAAAATCTCTGCTTGAGCAAAACCGTTTTTTGCTTTAGTTGAGGTCTCAGGAAAATACAGATTATTTATAATAGTTTCTGGTATGATTACGTCGACATTGTTCTGTGATACTGGTATTCTCACGGTTAAAACTTCATGGGCGTTAACTGAAATGCTATACGTCTCGTTTTGTGGTTCGCGATATAAAATTGGAATATTTATATTATTGTTAATTAGCTGTTTACTTGCAAGATCAATAGAGAAATTAAATCTTCGTAGTTCATTTAAACATAAAATACCGTCAAAATATTCGTGAAAGTCAAAAAGTATAAAGGACACTTCTCTATTTTGTTCGAATTCGGGAAATGCAGGAATGTCTGCTTTAAATAATATTTCTCTTTCACCTACTTGCATTTATATAGGGTAGACTATTATTTACTTCGGTATTCATTTCGGTTGTCAAATCATAGAAGGGGGTTGGCCCGTTAACGTAAAATTTTGATATTCATCGGTTTTTTTGGGGATTATCGGAAAAATCAGTCAAGTTTGCAAATGAACCGTAATCTTCATAATTTTGGTATTGATTATTAAATTCTGTCTTCTGATATTGGTTGATAGATTCTGCGTTAACATATTGGTTATCGAAAGTTATATTTTCGGTATTATAATCGTCATTAGTTGGTTCTAGTGTAGCGGTTTCTTTGCTGGCTGCACCAGTCATTACACTATTATTTTGTGTGGTGTCATTTTCGTCGATATGGTATAATTCTTGCGATATAAAGTTTTTCTGACCGTTTTATCTAAAGTAATTAGATGGTGGTCGATTAAACTGTGGCATGGTATTACGCGAAGTAGTTGACATTAGCTCTGGCTTATTGGTAGGCACTTGACCAGTGGGTTTAAATACATTTTTGGGTGGACCAGAAACTTGCCTGTTTGTTGGATAATGTCTATTAATTCGGCGAGGTTGCACATTTATTGGTGCACTCGGACAAGACGAATTTTGAGAGAAATTTTGCATAGGCGTTTGTTGTGGCCGCACCGGCCCATTATTTAAGAAATTACCATTTTGTGTGTTATAATTCTGTCAGTTATTACTGTATGAATTTTTTTGTCCATAATTTTGTCTGTTTTGTTGATGGTTAGAATTAAATGTATTTTGTGCATATACAGGGGTATGCAGATAATTAAAACTACGCATTTGCAATAATTGTTGTCTAGGCATAGTTTTTGATGGCACTGGGGCTTTAAAAAGATTTTGTGTATATTGGAAATTTTTCTCTTCATTAATTTGAGTGTTAGCTAATTCTAAGCAATCAGGGTTTTAGAGTCTGATAACGCTTTGTAAAGGCCCAGGTAAACCTCTAACGAACGTCCTTAAGGGTACTTGATCGTATTGACGTAAATAAATCAACTTAGTTGCTTTATTCATATCTGTCTCACTAAATGAATTTATTTTTTGTACGAGATTGCTTCGCAAAACTTGTAATCTTTTCGCGAAATCTGGAAGATGTTCATTTTTATACGGGGCGGCTATAAACAAATCTTGTTCTAAACATTAAAAGTTTCGTTTATCACCAAAACAATCATTTAAAGCTTTTTTTAATTTGATCCCATGTTAGGAGTTCTATTCTACAACCTACTAATATTTGTGCGCGATCGATTAATTTCATTCGAATTGTTCTTATTAAATATATTTTAAGAACATCGTCATCTTGTTGACCATAGGTTGTAATAAGGAAATCACCAGCTGATAGAAAACTTGATAAAGTATTGGGTTCACCATTATATGAGGAAATGTGTTTATAAACATTTTAAGTAAGGTGTAATTGACACCTTGTTGTGCTTGAACTTGCACTTGATTATTCATTGTAAGGTCTTTGTTTTGTTCTTCGTTTCCTAATGTTAATTCGTCAATATCTTGTTCATTTATAAAAGTAATATTAATTATTGTTTGATGAAAGTAAATTAAAAGTACTTTCTTTTCCTAACCTAAGTAGGTATTCTTAAAATTAAATAGAAACTTTTTGTTACAAAAGAAGTAATTATGTTCCTTGATATTTTATTTATTGAAATTTTATCTTTCTTTGATTTCTTGATTTTCTTAAAATTAACTTAACCTACTTCCACCGTCCTATCCAGGGAGGAAGAAAGGATTCAATAGGAATACTTGGACACTCACCTTTGAATTTCTCAAATATGTTGGGCCGTCAGCCTTTCCTTCCTACTGGGTGATTCTCTAATCTGTACTGCCTAGTATGCTGCCTGGGGGTGTCACGCTGAACTGCTGTGTTGACCTTAGTTAAATTCAATCACTTTTTGGTGCACAAGAAAGTCACAATAGCCACTGTTCGTTGGAGTCTAAGGGTTGAAACCCACGTTTCGCGGCCACTCGTACTCGATGACGTGGCTTGACCGAAAACTACCCCAATCCTACCGACTGCGCGAGTTACGTCTTTCAAACGAAGAAGTTCGTTTTTAAAAAAATTTGCAGTCCTTTACAAAGATGCAACCGGGGATGACATTGAAAATGCCGAAGCAGAGTGCAACGCTTTTGACTCTTGTGAGATTTGAGATCTGCGAAAACTCATAGATTTGAATGTAATATTTAGGTAGCTGATATAAGTTTTATTGATTCATAATGTAAAAAATAGTAAAATAAAGGTTTAAACTCTAACGCGCCTCTAAGGTATGGTTTCTCTGGAGCAGTCAGCGGCCGCGGCTGGCGTTCGCGATTAGTAGCTCGGTACTGGTTTAATGCGATTTGTATGTACACGGTTTCACTGCCGCAGCTCAGCGACACAGCGTTCGCCGTCAATTGCAGCGGCTCCGTTCAGACTGCTAGAGAGACCAGTCCAGCCGCGATCGCTTAGCAGAATGCCACCGTTTTCGGCAATTGCTGACGAGTGTTTGATAGAGGAGGTGCAAAAGTACCCCCCTTTATACAACTACGAGAACGAAAATTAGAAAAATGTTGTAATGAAAGAAAATGCATGAAAAAAAGTGGCAGCAAGTGTAGGGAAGAACGGTAAAGTGTACAAAACCATTCTGTTTATTTTTCAGCATTACATTACAAAGCTTATAATTAGGGTAGACTGGGGCAAGTGCGACGTTCAAGTCTATTCCCTTCCTACTTTAAATATACAATATTTATAAAAGTGTCTTTGTAAGAAAGTAATAGTTTAATATGTTTACTTTTTATACTGCATAGGGCACTCATGAATTATTTTTGAGATCTTGAGATTTGAATGATTATTTTTTTTTGTACCGAAATTTTACACTTACCCCAAAAAGGAAAGTGTAAAATCGGGATACAATTTCCATGCATGTTCACAGAAGTGGTAATGGGAAAGTGTAAATGAAGTTTATATCTCCCATGCCAATTTTTCTTTTTACAGACTTAAAAAAAAATAAAAATCTGGGAAGTTATGAACTTTTTATTGTTGGGAAATAGTTAGCCAAACAAATCATAAAAACGAAAAATTAAAAGGTACCTCTGAAAAATAATAACTAATCCAAAATGACCCTAAAAAAATTCCTAATAACAAGAATAATATTTTTATAAACGTATTTATCCGTTGAAAACCCAATGTTTGGCTTTAATCTCTAAAACAGTAGGAATTATTCCCAAGGAGAAACTAAAACAGAGAAGAAACTTAAAGTTTAAAAATTCGAATAATTTTATGGAACTTTGTTAAATATTGTATCCCGCAAATTTCACATTAAAATGAAAACCTCCTCGGCGTGTTTTTACCGGTTCAGGTAAACGAGTCACTATATCGCCTAGCTGTACTACATCGACATCATCGGTGAGTGGCCATAAAAAATTGTCTTTTAATTTTCTAGTAAACTTGATTTTAAAGCCGTTGTCAACAGTGTTTACCTGGCCAATAAAATGTTTGTTTGCTTTTCGTAATGTGTATTTAACCAGTACCCAGTCTCCAATGGAAATATTGTCTTTGTTTATTTCAGGAATCTGATCTTCGCAATCCGATTCTAAAGTGAAACTTTGATCCGATTCCATTAAAGGTACACTTTTATTATCTGATTCACTGGAGCTGGATTCAATTTGATACGGACTTGGCCGACTTTGTTTAGTCTCTCGGTCAATTTTCATAGCTGGCTTAGATATAGTAGATGAACTTGTAGAGAGTTTTGACTGACTACTTGCGATAGTACCTGCAATGGTTTGGCCACCTTGAATTAAGCGCTTTCGTTTCCTTGGATTAGAAGAAGGACTCTGTCGGAACGAATCAAGTAGTAGATCATCAAAACTTGCCTTCTTTTCTTGCCGATTTTCGGTTGTAGCTGGTACTACAGCTTCAGTTATAGGATCCTGATGATTATTTAGTATATTTTCTTCATTTTGATCAGAGCTGACAATTACTTTGAGATTGGTGGCACTAGATGCTGATGAAGGAGCTGTAAGTAATTCTGCATTAGATGCTAGTTTCCTTTTAAATGAAGCGCCAGATGTAGAAGGCTTTACTGTTTTTAACATTGACTGTTCGAAAGTAGCGGTTGTTTCTGTTACATTCGGTGCTACAGCATCATGTTCATTCCCTTCAATATCAATGCGTTCTGGCCTCGGTTGTAAATCTGTTACAGATCTTTGATTTTTCAAGTGTTCCTCTCTTTTTTTTAGGGCATCGATGTCATACTTTTCTTTAGGAATAACATGTCTATTAAATGGAACAATACCACTCTTTCTGAATCCTGTTTTTATGATTCCAGAATCTACTTCAGCCCAGGTTTTCACTAGCAATGTGGCGAAGTCCCTTTTTGGTAGTCATTGTCCCTGATGACGTCTTTGCCATGTTATTACTTCCCTCTCCCATATTACCTTAAAGGATCTAAACACACTCAAATCGAGAGGTTGAAGTAAATGACTTGTATGGGCTGGCAGTTTAAATATATGAATATTTTCTTCTCTTGCGACTTGAATTAATAAGCAATCCACATGCGAGACATGCCCATCATATATAACAATAATTGGTGCCTGATCACGAACCAAAGGAATAAAAGTCTTTAGAAAGTAATTTCTAAATGTTTCGGAGGTCATCCATCCATTGGCGCTGGCTGCATATACGGTGTCTTTAAAGAGGTCTTCATTTTTATCTGAAATTGCCTTTCGCGCCAACAGTTTTAAGACGAGAAGGATCTGTACACAGTGAAGTCTCATCTAAATTGTAAATACATTCAGGACGATCCTGAAGACCCAACTCCAATATAGCCTTTTACAATAAAACAAAGTGTTGGTCTATTATGAATGGGTCCGTAGATTTCTTTCTGCAGTACTCTAAGCTTTGTGGTTTTTTCGTACTCAAAGAGTGACGTTGTTTAAACTTTATTAGCCAGTCTGTGCCTGGCATATTGTTCTTAAAAGGATTGGGAATATTATTTAAAGTTACAAAGTCCCGGACTTTTTCTTGAAGTTCTTTCGAATTTAATCCATATCCCCACTTCGGCCAGTTGACACTCATCTTGCCAAGAAAGTATTGGAGGTCGGCCCTGTGTCTTGCTTTTTTCTCTACGGCGTCCAGTTATTCTACAGTAGATTTTAATGTATGGGATTCTGAATTCCGTACTGGCCATCGACATGGTTAATTGACCTTGATTGACGGCATTTACTGCAGCATTTAATTGCTCCTCCCCATAGGCAGCCCTATCGGACTTTCTTTTATAATTTCGTACCATGACGCCAACTCTCTGTAAAGAATAAAAGCTTTAAGTGTCAGTGCCAACGAACTTTAGCATTCCCAGGAAAATGGGGCAAGTATAAACTAACCTTTACACTTTCCCCATTACAATTTTCACACATGCCCCACATTATGTTTTTTAGGGGGGAAGTGCAAACCTGTTCGTGAGTAAAAACCGCTTTCAGATTTGGTCGGTATATAGGATTTTAAAGCTACAACAATTGACTAAACATAAGAAAATGCAATAAAACTAAAAGTATATTATAAGTTTTTATCTTTGACCAATTTTTTATGGAGATATTACACACTATTCAACGAACCGATGACTACTCAGAAAGAAAAAAAACACCTGGTAACTCGCCGGGAGTAGATAATTCAACAGCGCTAATGTATAGTTAGTTGCCTCGAACCACACAGACAAGTAAACTTTCAATATTGCCTGATTGGCGCTCTGATTTTCCACTTACCCCATTTTTACACTTTCCCCAGTCTACCCTATACCATATTCAAATCCAAGATTATGCATACGAAGGAAACATTGATCAGTACTTAATGACAACCGTAACTCTATTTCGATTGGTCAAGCGGCAATAAAACTAAAAGGCCCTGGGCGACAGGGTTGAATTTAGTTCACCGGTGATTTTCGCATTATTGCATTGTATCGTTTGGTGTTATTGTTTGTTATCAATATTTTAATATAAATCTTTGTGTTTTTGACCGTTGTATTTGAATGTATACAGGGTGTTTCAGAAGTACTAACCTGAACATGTGTCCGGAGTTGCCCCGTTTTTGATGTACAGGGTGTTAAAGTTTTTTTTTTAATCGTTTTTTTTATTATTTTTGTAAATATCCTTTTCCCGATTTTATTGCAATTTGGTACCGTCATTCATAATGATAAGAGGCTTAATTTGCCCTAACTAGAATAAATTTATTAAGTCCAGTGGCGTCCCGGGAAACACTTAACGGATATTATTGACAAAAAAATGCACGCCACTGACTTTTTTCTAATTTTGATATTATTTTCGGATATACCAACTAATGATACAATTTTAAAATGTTTTGATACTTTGACGTCTTAATCAAATGATTTGTTTACTTCGTATGCTGCAGCTTTGATTTAAATATGGTACCTATGTATAGTATAAATTCAAGTGTTAATATGACGTTTGTCGAAATGGAGGAATTTGGGCTAACATCTCCTCTTCGTCTTCTTCCTCCAACAACAGCATGCAACTAATGTTATCGACGTTCATTATAAATCATACATAAGCGCTTTCACTACGAAATACGAATATGATCTGAAGCGCGCTTTAGCCGCGCCAGCGAAACCACCCTGTAGCGACGGCCGATTGCTACGCTCGATCGCGAACGCCAGCCGCACCCGCTGACTGCTCCAGCGAAACCATACGTTTACTCTCGACTTGGTCTGATCCCGATCATTTTAATTCGGTGTGACGTCAGGGACAAATGCAACACAAGAATTTCGAATTCCGTACCCATACTAACGTGCCCGTGCGATAATATAAACATTTTCAATGTTAAAACACTTTTTTGTTTGTTAAGCAGTTACATTAACATGTACATGAGAATAAAGAATGAGAATATAATCTTAATAGGTACAATTTATAAGCTTCGTTTTATCTCGTGCTGATAAAGGCTTCTTAGGATTCATGGACTTGGTCAGGTGTTATGCTCACAAGGTTTTCCTATCAGGAATTCTTCTATTTGGAAATCGTTCTTCATATAGCCTTCTGGCTTCTAAGGCATTACATGATGCAATCCCATACATTAAATGCATGTCGTCATATTCTGCAAACGTAAATTCCGTTATTAATTAACTTACCAAGAAGAAAAAGAAGAAAAAATATCGAAAATTTCAAAACACTCTATTTTCAACTTACACTGGAATAAATATCCTTATTTTAATCGGTACATGTCAAAGAAAACCATGGCAACAAAAAATGAATTTTAGTTAACAAAGTGGTTAACGAAGAAGTGTTTAAAAAAAAAAATTATTCAACAGTGGTTACAATTAGACTCGTCATAATATGGCGGTTTACATATATTTATAACATTTTAGAGTATATAATCTTAATAGGTAGAATTTGTAAGCTTCGTCTTATCTCGTGCTGATAAAGGCTTCTTAGGATTCATGGACTTAGTCAGGTGTTATGCTCACAAGGTTTTCCTATCAGGAATTCTTTTATTTGGACATCGTTCTTCATATAGCCTTCTGGCTTCTAAGGCATTACATGATGCAATCCCATACATCAAATGCATGTCGTCATATTCAGCAAACGTAAATGCCGTTATTAATTAACTTACCAAGAAGAAAAAGAAGAAAAAATATCGAAAATTTCAAAACACTCTATTTTCAACTTACACTGGAATAAATATCCTTATTTTAATCGGTACATGTCAAAGAAAACCATGGCAACAAAAAATGAATTTTAGTTAACAAAGTGGTTAACGAAAAGGTGTTTAAAAAAAAATATTCAACAGTGGTTACAAACAGACTCGTCATAATATGGCGGTTTACATATATTTATAACATTTTAGATTCTGACATTGCATTGGAATAAAACATAAAAAATCTAAGAATTTAGATAAGAGATTCTGTGAATCCTTTACCAGACAATTCTCGCAAGAATATAACCTTTTATGAAGGTGCCAAATACCATATTGAACAAGAATATTTTTTTTTCGTAAACAGTTCATTTTATTGACGTGGATCTAGAGTACCTTTTTTTAGTTTAATGTTAGTTATTTATTTTTTATTAGTTAGTTATGTTAGAGCTAGTCCGTCCCTGGCAAACTAAATAAGCCGAATGTGCCCGAAGCCCATTTTAAGGAGACTTACCTAGTAATCATCATATTTAAAAAAATATTAAGTTACACCTAGTACTTCAAAAGTTATTTAAAAACAATCGATTTCTAGGGGCGTCCTTTACGGGCCCATATCTCCCTAGGGGGGACCGTAGGAAAAAAAGTATAGGAAC
The DNA here is from genome assembly GCA_963920685.1 of Polydrusus tereticollis. Lineage (NCBI taxonomy): Eukaryota > Metazoa > Arthropoda > Insecta > Coleoptera > Curculionidae > Polydrusus > Polydrusus tereticollis. The sequence continues at coordinate 54,315,895 of OY987335.1, forward strand.
TTTCATTTTATTTACTTTATTTAAATCAGGTACTACATTTACATTTCGCCATTGTGGCGATTCGATTGAGTTGAGATAACAATCAAGGGTGTCCCGTCCCGCACACGCTAGCGGATAATAGTTCGAAGCCATTGCAAAGTAGGTTTAGATTACGGAAACAACCCTTAAAAATCCCAGGATAAAAATACCTGGTTTTACTGGGGATTACACTGAAGAAGAAATTCAAAAAGTGATAAAGCATCAAAATCCAGTCATAACTGAAAGCGAATACTTTAAAGTTACATACATAAAATCCTTTAGAAACAAAAACTCCAAAACTATTCATGTTGAATGCTCTCCGGGATTGTTCCATACACTTATTAATATCAAAAAGTTATATATTAGCTGGGAAAGATACTCGCTGTATGAAGATATAAACTTATTAAGATGTTTTAAATGTCAACAATTCCATCACAAGAGCAGTGACTGTGTGAATAAGCAAGTATGCTCAAAATGTTCAGATGAACATGAAACTAAACAATGTCAGAGTCAGATTCTTAAATGTAATAATTGTCATGTGAGTAATGTAAGGTATGGAACTAATCATGATGTAAGTCATGACACTAATGATTGGAAGTGCCCAAGCTATACATACCACTTAGACATAGCAAAATCTAGAATAAATTATGGCCAACATAGAGATGCAAGTACTAGACGACATACATGAGAACCAGAACCACAGCATTAGGATAATGCCAGATCGGCTTGAAAATGCTGCTAATATAAGAAATGGGATACTTAATATACTGCATATTAATATACGAGGCATTGTTACAAACTTTGACAATTTACTGGTGTTCCTACAGGCATATAATCTCAACTACTGTGATGTTATTGTATTAACTGTGCGGATTATAATTCTTGTGATGGAGTTATTATCTACACAAAATCTCATTTAAACCCTAAAATTGAAAGTCATAAATTTGTAAACTCCGGAATTACTTTGACTAATGTATCTATTATTTTAAATGGTGTTACCTATAGCATTTATACTTTATATAGATCACCATCATCAAACCTACCTGTCTTTTTGGACGAACTAGATTTATTTTTTGAAACAGTTCAGAATAGTGGCATTGATGTATATCTAGGTGACATAAATATTGACTTATTGCAAGGAAACGATATAAATGTTAATAGATACTTGGCGCTTATGAATTCACACGGCTTTAAACCCCTTTGTCTGGATGTCACAAGGCCTGATAGCAAAACTTGCCTCGACCATATGTTTATACGGGAAAAAAAGAAATCAAACTCAAGAACAATTGATACGTTTATAATTGAACATGATATAACAGATCATTTGCCTCTCATGCTTAATATCTCTGATATTGACAAAAGTTCCAGAAACCCTCATAGCACTAAACTTTACAAAAAAATTGATTTTAACAAGGTGAATTCATTGGCGGCAGATATAAATTGGGATTACACTTTAAGCTTTTCTTAACCAGAACTCGCGACAGACTATCTTTTAAATAACTTGAAAAGTTTATCAATTACCAATCAATTAGAACAAAGATTTGAAATCAAACCTGTCTGCAAGTAGTATCAAACAAGGAACAGAGAAATCAATACACTTGGCTATGTCTTGCAAGATACAAAACATTCCTGGAATATAAACATCAACAAAGGTTTGAAACTAAACATAATAAAAATTTTGGCTATTACAGGTAACTTAATTAGTAATTATTGTTTAAGGTGAGAGTCTACATATGTATTTTAGCAATATAAAAGCGAAAACTTAACAGATAATCAAACTTATGAAATGCAATTTTCGAACTGTAACAACAGCTCGTTTTGTCTGTCCTTCGGGATATCATGAATATATACATTATATTATACAGCATCGGAGCGAGAGGAGACCCTTGCGGGACTCCCGCCCTGATGTGTTTTAACTCAGAAATCGCGCCCTACGACGAGGCTGCAAAACTTCTATTCCTCAAAAACGAGGTGATTATTTTAATTAGGTAGTTAGGGGCCCCCAACCTTATTAGTTTCAACGTCAGACCGCAGTGCCAGACCTTGTCGAACGCTTTTAAGATATCGAAGAAAACCGCACCCGTGTGTGCTCTCCTATTGAAACCTTGCAACACCCTAGTTGCCAGCCTAGTTGTCTGTCTTACCGTACTCTCCTCTAAAACCAAATTGTTCCTCAGGGAGAACATTGCGCTCAATGACAAAGTTGACCAAGCGACTCAAAATTATTTTTTCAACTATTTTGGCAAGACTGGACAGCAGGCTGATTGGCCTGTAGCTGACAACCTGGGTCGGATCCTCATTTTGTTTCAGAATAAGCACTACCTTTGCTTTCTTTTATACACACGGGTAGTAACCCTCCTCGATAATCGCCTGGGATAGGTTTGCTATGTCCCTTATTATATTGTTAGGCAGATTGCGTAATGCTGCGTTTCTTATGCCATCTAAACCCGGGGCCTTTCTGATTGATGTTTAAATTATTTAAGATGCCAGCCTCCATCGTGACATTTGCTACATTCTGGATCGGGTGTATATTTGCACTGTCCTGGAGACCCTTGCGTCACTCTCTCTGGATCGGCAGATGGGTTTTCGCTAAACTGTTCGCAGAGCTTTTCCGCGAAAAATTCAACTTTTTCTTTGCAATCCGAGATTATTTCATTTTCCAGGGTTCTGACGAATGACATCGGTTTTCTGGTGCCCTTCGTCAGGACTCTCGACATTTTATAAATACTGCCATCTTCCATGTTTAAATCCCTTATTCTGTCTTCCCAGAGAGCGGATTCGCGCTCATTAAATCGCTGTTTAATAATGTTACTAAGTATGTTCGCTTCAGCTTTAATTTGTGGATCTTCAGTCCGGTATGCTCTATTCTTAACCCTGTTATTTTCTTTAATTGCATTTTTTAAATCATCAGAAATGGCCCCGAACTTTGGAAATTCGGACACTCTCGTAACCGATGCGCTTGCTAAAGCTAAATTTATATTTTCAGCCAGTTTTTCGACTGCCTGGTTAATTTGTTGCGGCCCTCTTAAAGGGGGGAGCGGTTCAATCTCTTGCATAAGTGTTTTATATCGCAACCAGTTGGTGCTTGTCTTGGATTAAAACGCTCTTCCCTTATCGCGAGGGTCTCCTAGCTCCACGATGACCGGGAGCTCGTGCAAAACTGCTGGCTGAGAAATTTGCCCTGTGTTTTTAATCACGAATATATCCAAAATTTCCGAGAGTCCACGCTCAAAAAGATAAGTGCGGGTCTCCGGCGGCAAGATATGATAGTTAAATATGTCCGAGTGCTTGAATAGTGAGAGACCTCTTGCCTCCGTGGTTCTACAGCCCCAGACTATTTTTGGCATTTAGGTCTCCCCTTATTATTGTGGTTTTGTTGTTTCCAAAACTTTCCGCAGACAGTTGCCATTAAAGCTGTAGGCTGCTGCAGGGCTACAGTAAACCGACCCCAGGCGCAGGCGCTTACCATTTTTCATGTTTATTGTGACGTACGTCCCTTCGATGTGCGCGCAGTCCGGACCTGGCACCGCTTGAGCAATGATGTGCTTGTTTTACCAACATCATTGTCTCTCCACCCCGTCTATTTGAACGGTCGTTCCTGAAAACATTAAAATTCGGGGGAAAGTAAATCTTTGACCTTTAAGCTACGATTCTTGGACCAAAAGCACATAAATGCTATTATCTTAGGCAAATGCAATAGGTTCAAGTTTCTTACCAACCATTCTATTGATGTTTATTGTGACTATTTTGACAAAAGCGGCTTCCGACTGCAGAGCCATCAATTAGCAGAGAGCGCAAAGGTTGATAGCATATTTGTAACCTGCGTTTGCATAACTTTAGTGCATTCGGCCAAGAAGCCCTGCATGGTAGCGAATGCTTAAAGAGCTGGCATCTATGGCATTGCGAGGTCGTAGCTCGCGCTTTCTGCGCCTCTACTTTAATCGTCATATGATCAAGACTGGAAAAATCAAAGATGCTTTTTTGTAATTTTGGCAAGAGAACACCAGCTCCACACTGCCGTCTTTGCAGCACCATCTGATCACTCGGGAGGGCGTAAAACCCAACTCCTGCAGATCTTCTTCTATCTTTTTTTCTGACCATGCCTCCAGTACACCACGAAGAACAACGTGTAGTTCTTTTTTCTCTTGGAACCTAAAGGAAAAGTGGTAAAGATTATTTGCCTCCAGAAATCGGATAATCTTATTGTATTCTGCAGGGGTTGGTGGGTGAATTTTCACGCCCTCCGCGACTGTCACAGCTCTACCATAGTCTGTGTTGTTCGCACTAAAGTGCCTCGCTATGCTACCATATTTCTCTCTATTTCTGATGACAATGGGGGGCGCTCGTATTCTTTTTGGTTGTTCTGCAACCGCCTCTTTTTTTATTGTTATTCACATTTGTCATTACGATATTACTATTTGAGATTTCATGTCCATTTTGAGTAGATTTTTGGGCCACCGCCTCTGATTTTTTGCTGTTTCTCTAGCGTGGTTTTTTGCGTTAGATAGGCTTCAAGTGCCTTATTATTAGTTTTTGGCAAGTTGGGCCAATCAGAGTCGTTAACCGCTTTTTTGCTATTCTCCGCGTTGCCACCATGCTTCGCCAGCCTCTTGCGAGCCTTTCTCTTGGGCGACCTCGGCACGCCACCTTCGGATTCCTCCGATTCGGACTCATAGTCCATATTGGAGGGAGTGCTGACTATTGTGATTACGTCTACAGACGTGCTGATTGGGCGGCGTGCGTAGGTTTCCGCAGTATCATTGTCAATGCTATTTCTACCAATAGGTTTATCTGAATTATTTTGAAAGTCCTTTTCAATCTGTTCTGCCAAAATCGAGTTTGCGTTAGAGTCTAACTTTATGTCTACGTTTTTTTCTAAGTTAGTATTTGAGTTTATAGTAGTGTTATTGTCTCGGTACCTGGTAATTTCTTCCTGCAGTTTCCTATTGGCTTTTTGTAGGTCTTCAATTTCCAGCGCTCTCCTAAGACCGTCCTCTTTCATCTTTTGTAGTTTGTTTAGCCACTCTGTTTTACGGTCGCTCATCAGTTTCCTCCATCGCTGTTCCATCCTTTTCTCTATCGCATCGATGCGCTCTTCCACAGTAAGTTTGACCACGGGCGACATTGATTCATCGTCGGATCCTGGCAGATTAACTTTATCTGGGAGGGACGGGTCCCCCCCGCTATTTCTTCCAATTTATTTATCTGACAATTTTTTTCTTTTTAGCGCTGTCCTCTCATACGTGTTCACGCTTCGAATACTTTCTCTATAATTTTGTAGAAGTTTTTCTAATCTGGCAGAAGGACTTACATTTACAATACTATTTATTTGATCTAGTTTACAAATTCCGAAGCTTAATATTTTTAATCCATTTCGCCCTATTAGAGGTGATCCTCCACTTTGAATAACATACGTTTTTAATTTATAAAAGTTTCCGTCGTAACAAATATTAAATACCATAAAATCAAGCGGCCTGATGATACGTCTACATGATCTTTGAGAGCCAAATCGTTAATAAATAGTTTTAAATTTTTAAAATGTTTTAGATATAGTTTTTGCGAAATAGTCGCATGCGCAAATTCAGAATGTGTTTCGAAATTTATTGGAATATTTTCAACTAGTAATTGTATATACAATTACTTTACAATTGACTGAAAATTTCCGGAATTAAAATGTAAAGCTCTAAATAAATTGTGCTCGATCGCTGGGTTTAAACTATTATCTATAATATTATACACAGTATCAAAAAACTCTAAATCCTTTGGTTAATCGTCATTAGATTCTAAAAATTGTTGACGGTTTGCCCCCTTGCAAACAGGGGCCAAGTGACCTCTTTTACCGCACTTGTGACACACATCATTTTTAAACCTGGAGTCAAAAGAGTTGTGATTTACACGACCACATATAGAGCACTTACTTGGGAAGTTCGCTGAATACCTTTTTTCCTGGAATTGCCCCCCTGCCGATCTACCATATCTGTTTGATTGCTGCTCCTGAGGAGGTTGCCTTTGACTAGTACCTCTGCTTGTAGAAGGCTCCGGATCCAGATCAAAAAGAGCCTCTGTTTCAGTCTTGACTCTTTGCTCTGCTCTACTAGTGATGACTCTTTCGACGCTGAGTTTTATTAGGGATGGCATTAAAGTATCGGCTTCGAACGATCCGATGACGCGCATATAACGGTGCATTTCAACAGCGACAACGAGGTGTGGGAAGCGAATTAACACCGCCGACGAGTTCGTACGTAAAAATACATATTGTAGAATGTTAATTTAAAATTTAAAAAATAGAATAATAATTATTATAGGCAGTGCTGCAGCTCTTATTAAAAAGCCGCCACTGAATATAATCTAGCAAGAAAAGAATATTATATATCTCTAAAAATGTTTAAATAATGTGTTTGTGTAGTAGTGTCAATAAATATATATTACTATTTAAACGTTGTTAGTTGCTATATTTAAGAATAGTTCTTGTAACAAAGAGTGTCGTAAGTGAAAAGGTTCTTTTATGATAGGAATTTTATGGTAATAGTTACCGATGGACGAAAAAAAAAATGGTTTGATATAAAATACACTTACGTCATTTTAAATTATTATAGGTTAGTCAATCATAATCACTTACTAAAACCCAAACAAAAAAATCTTAACTGTCGAGACAAGCCCTTATGGTATTATGTTATACTCATATCCTTCATATTATTCTGCACTGTACGATAACGGGCCCAACCAATACATGTCACTTCGATCATTAAGCTGAGAGGCATAAAGGAAAAGAAACCAATGCAAAAGTATAAGTATGCAGTCCCCTGACTGAAATAAATATGCTTATGGGCAACGCCCGCGCCCCTGCGCGACCGAGACTGAAACGCGTCTGCCTCGTGAGCATACCATCCTATATTCCACCACGAACCCAAGACGGCGCCGGCGTAGCGTAGTTATTTAGAGCTTAAACTGCTGTGCCGATGATTGCGGGTTTAATCTCCAAAAAGGACATCAGACTGTTTCTGCATCGATCGTCACCTCTCAGAAGACGATGACATACTATGGGTCGACGAATACTAAGGGTAAAGAAGACAATCGCCCATGGTATTGGACCGTTGCACGCATGTCTAATTAATGTCAAAATCAGCGGCCTTTTTACAGTGTAGAGGCGACATGCCCATGCGCGAGGCCTGCTATTTCAAAAAAAAATTAACTAACCTGAACTAACCTAAACATTGTTAATTTAATAAAATGAGAATACATAAAAGAAACATACAATACTTTTATAATTAAATTATTTCTTTAAAACATAAATACCACATGGAAACAATCAAAATATGGCTTTCATATACCTAAGTAAGAATAAATGTATATACATACTTTTCTTAAAAAAAAATTAACAAAATAGTAGTTTGGGCTCGGAGGACTGGACACTAACGGTCTGGCTGGTTTGATGTAACTATAATACCATGAAACAAAGGCATTACAGCGTTGTCGTGATAAAATTGATAGTGGGAATAGTCGTCGAGAAGTAATATTTACAGTTTAAAAACATACATCGCAATCGGGGGCACTGATTCGATATTTTACATTTATAGTAAAAAGAGGGTGGGCGACAATATAGAACCTTAACGGACTCCGGCATTGATGCTAAATGTGTCTGAAAGAAATCCGTCCATGGCCACTTGCAGAGAACTATCTTTAAGAAAGCTTGACAGCCATGAACAAAATTGAACCGGCATTCCGTATCCTCTCACTTTAGTTAGAAGCCCCTCATGCCAGACTCGGTCAAAGGCCTTGGAAATGTCCATTGCTACCGTCCGGGACTCCCTATAATGTTCTATTGCTATGTTCCAAACGTGAGTGGCATAAGCGAGAAGGTCTCCAGTTGATCTAGACTTCCATCCATACTGGCGGCCACTGATAATGTTGAAGGCTTTCAGGTAATTTAATAATTTTTCGTTGATAGCCTTCTCCATAACTTTTGATATAACCGAAAGCAATGCAATTTTTCCCTGAAAATTAACCGTGAAGAGAATAGTTCCACCAGTAAGTTTTCGTTCTCCTATGCTTTGGTAGCAATAGTGCTATCAGAACGTGTTAAAGGTGGAATGGTTGACATGGTAAAGTTTTGACTGACGACCTTAGCTATGGACCAAAATGATCTTGATCCGTTAGGACATTCAAGAAGTTTGTCGTTGATTCGCTGGTTGTGTGCTTCTTTGCTTTGGTTTATCGTTTGCTTACATTGGTTTCAAGCGTTAACAAAGATGGTACGATTTTCGGTGGTAGAGTTTTGACGGCATTGTCAGTAGAAATAATTTTTTGATTTTACAACTCGTTCACAATTTTTGGTAAACCAAGGGATGAAGGCTTCCATGCCAGTAAGGATAACATCCGATACTTCTCTAGCACAGATAGATGGATCGTCAGAGGTAAAACAAACGTTCCGCCAAGAAAAGGTTCGAAAATTGTCATTTAGGTCAACCCACTTAGCTGATGTATAATGTCAGATCTTACTACCACTGAACTGATTTTCCTGTATTCCGAATAATTACGAAGGATTCAAATGACTTACCTGCGACAAGAAATTACCATTTTCTGCAGAAAATTGGAGAAAAAATAGTAAAATAATAATAATAATAATAAAAATCGCAAAAACGTCAGCCTCACCAATTTAAACAAAAATTGAAAGGTGTTGTTCGGATCATCGGTTGATCTCCTTTAATACTTATTTACGGAAATCTTTGTTTGCTGTTAGACTTACGTATATCTAAACTTTTAAGAGTGCGGGTGAACTTTCAATAATACCTTGTAAAAAAGGAAAACACGAGAAATGTCAAAGAGTATGGCGATCCTTTCTGCAGTTTTTGCAGTGTAACTTTGTAACAGCTGTCATTCTTCTGCTTCGCCCATTTGGGACTCACGCCGGTGCTATGAGTAGTATATTAGTTCAGAAGACAGTGGCTATGGGTTTATAATAAATTTAATCATTTTCTATAATTTTGGCGTCGCAACGCTTTCGTTTAAGAGGGGCCCAAATGTTTAGTACGCCCCTGATCCGGCGTTTATTTTTATTTTCGATTAGAAAGCTGAACAAGTTTTAAAAATAGGTATTTTAAATAAATTGAAAAATTAAGGTAGGTTAGTTCAGGCTAGTTATTAGTAGCGTTCGAGTATGGAATGTCCACTTTTAATAAATTGAATCTCCCTCATATGGCATCATTTTTTAAAAACTTTTAGTAGCCGATCTTTTAGTTAAGGCTATGTAGCAATTTTTATCAAGAATAGCATATTCCAAGAAATAATAAAAAACATTTATCACAATTATGAAGCGCTAATTCTGCCGGTTACTGTTCTGGGTGGCCCACTAAGGAAGGACGCTGGCTGTATCTGAAAAATCGTTAATCGCACAGCTCCAAAGAAAACGTTCAGTAAAAGTGATCAAAGAAACTGCTGGAAATAATTTTGAAGTTACTAGGTTGGCCACTAGAGGGGGTCTAGGATGATTGGGCACGAGGATACAATTATTATTGGAGTTATATCAAGGAAAAACTGATAACCAGCTTCCAATCCATTGATTTTTATACTTTTTGTTGAGGTACTTCAATTAGCTTTATATTGACTGAATTGGTGCTAATCAGCTTCCAATCCAGATTGCTTCAAATTTTGAAATGTTATAGAAATAACTCTTTTTTTGTATAATAAGTGAGATAATTATTATTTAAAGGAGGTAAGGTCGTGCTAGAGGTGGGTCGGTATTAGAAGAACTGCTACTTTGGAACTATTCTGGAGTGGAGCGAGTCGCCGCGCCCGCCGCTGGACGACAGCGATACCTTTTCGGCTTTGGCTTTCGGTTTAGGTCATTTCGGTGGTTTCTACGACTGGCGGATTAGTGGGTGTTGCGCCTCTTGGCGTCATTTTCGCGATGTCGCGAAGGCAGTGGAAGATAGCGAGCCATAATGACGAAAAATCAAATCAAATTGTTTTGTTATTTTTTTACTTTTAGAGAGGTGCGAACTTTAATAGTTTAAACATAATAAATCAGGATGGTGATTTACATCCTAGGAATTAGAAATATAAGTCCTGTTATAATAATTAGTTACGGTTAAGTTAGCAGTAGCAATAACAAACAAATATAATTTTTGAATTTCTTCCCGTCATTCGATTCTACCGAGATGTATTCGGTGTCCTTCCCTAGTCTTAGCAATTATAGACATAAACGTACCTTAGTAATATTATTATAAATAATAAGAAATAACATAATACAGAACAGAGATCAGGTCAGGTCAGGGTTACGTTCAGATAACATCGGTAATCGCGGTACTGGCTTTAGGCACTTGGACAGACCGGCGCCCATACTGCGATTGTTACATGATATATATACGTAGTTCCAAAGTAGCAGTTATTTTGTTGCGGTATCAGTTGGAGCGCTCCAAATTGCTAACGGTATTCCCATCACTAGGTCGTGGTGAATCGGACGAAAATCATTAGTATTAACGTATTATTTTGCATTGCAGCATACGAGGAGTCCAAGAATAATGGACAACTTGGGGGTCAGGTGGACAATGACAGCTGTTTCGTGGTTATAACCACTCGTCAGATTGCCATCACCTGGGTACACTAACTCTAGTCACACACACACGCGGAGAGGTGAGCCCGTCTGGCGGGAGTCCTTGTGGCCCTGAGCTTATTTTGCTCACAGTCTCAATGACTCCTTCCAGACTTCCTTCCACGCCCCCCTGCGGTCCAGTTTCGCAGCGTCTCACCAAGAAGTACTTAAGGTACTTTTCCTCTGGAATCTGAGTATAACTCTAGTATTAGCCCAACTAACCTGAACTAACCTTAACTACTAAATGTAGAACACATTTAGCAGTGAAAGCACAAGAGCGCCATTTCGAGTTTATGTCACAATGTAAGAGAGCCCCACAATAAGTGAATGCGCCTGATAACGTGAAACAAGAAATCTACTAAGCACGGCATACCGTTCGTGCGGGTTTGCAGTTAGCAAGCGGGATCGTGCGTTGCGATCTTCCGGCCACAGGTGGCAGCACTTTAGCAACCGAGATCGTGCGTTGCGATCTTCCGGCCACAGGTGGCAGCACTTTAGCAACCGAGATCGTGCGTTGCGATCTTCCTGCCACAGGTGGCAGCACTTTGCCTTTTTAAGGCCAGCAGTGAAATATATAATATATATAGATAACTGCAAATCCGCAGTAAATATGTAAAAGGGTTCTTTTCGCAGGAACGGTACGCCGTGCTTAGTAGATTTCTTGTTATTATTTTATCATGGCGCATCCACTTAGAGCCCCTACACACGACCCAATCTGCAGGGCATGTAGGAAAGGTAAAATCGGGTGCTGCTCTCCACGCCACCCGATCTCGCAGTGTGTTTCACGAAAAACTAGCCTTGTTTTCGAGGCATGAGTCGTAAAAGGTCAGAATGGTTCCTCTAAGTAAATGTCAAAAAATCGAAATTGCGCTGACTTTGATATTGAAAAATAATTCGCGAAGAAAGAAAAGAAAATGCTGGGTTAAGAAGTGGCTATTACAGAGGAAAAAGTTTAGCCATATTAATATTTTTAAAGAACTAGGACTAATTGACTTCAAAAACTTCCATTCTTTGGCTCCGCATGTCTATTTAAATAATTGGCGTTGGAAATATCCCACAGGCAGGGCATATCCCTATATAGCTCAAAAATCTCTTTACAAGCTCTCTACAAGCTCCCTTTCAGACATTTTCGATTCAAAATACTAAAAATTCGCTCCAACTCTGTCAGAATTAAAACATTGATATATCAATGAAAATGGACTCAACCGTTCTCTACACGATCAGACTTGCAAGGCAGTTGGAGTGGGGAGTCGGGAGATGGTATGGTCGCCTCAACCAACCGCCCGATCTAGATTTTGTCGGTCCGGCCTGCCTACACACTACCTAATTTGCAGAGTCTCTCCAGATGGAACCCTGTAAATTATGTCGTGTGTAGAGGCTTTTAGTGTGGGTTACTTTTACATTTTTTTTTATGATAAGGCACAGCACTGCAGGATTTATCCTTTATGGCGCTCTGCGAGCGGTGCGTGTGCGCAGGAAACGATTCACGTTGGTATTGAATCTTTGAAGATTATACTCGTTGGGTAACACGATCTCAGAGAGGTCGTCCCAGAGTGATGACGTTCTCCAGATGGAAGAATTTTGAAACAGTTTTGTTCAAGGGACACTAAGCTATACCACGTACTGGTGAACTGCAGTGGCTCGTCGTGTATTTCTACCATGCACCGCTCTGGGTGGTATCAAGCGGGCAACCTCAGTTGAGCACTTGCCGTGAGAATTTTTGTAAAATAGACTCAAGTCGCCAACCCGCCTTCGATGTTCAAGGCTTTCCAGGTTACTTGTCAGACTATGGTCACCGATCAAGCGAATTGCTCTTCTTTGAATGGACTCTAGCAATCTCAGGGTATGTTTAGGAGCAGAGCTCCAAATATGCGAACAGTACTCCAGCGATGGTCGAATTTGGGCTTTATAGAGCATCAAAAGTTGTTGGGGTGTATAGAGATTCTTAGTTCGGAAAAAACTCCAAACTTCTGCGAGGCTGCCTCAGCAATGGCCGCAACGTGACAATGTCAAGACATATGACTCCACATTGCGGCATAAACTCGAGATGGCACTCTTGTGCTTTCACTGCTGAATGTGTTCTACATTTAGCAGTTAAGGCGCTTGAAGGGCTAATGCTACAGTTGGTGTACCCAGGTTATGGCAATCTGACGAGTGGTCATAACCACGAAACAGGTATCATTGTCTACCGGATTATTAGCAATGCAAAGGAATACGTTTATACTACTACTTTTTGTACGATTTACTACGACTTTTTCTGCTTTAAATTTTGTCACTCTAATATTTATTATTATTTACATATTGTCACAATACTTAAAAAAAAAAACAGGCAAATTGCGAATAAAATCAAAATCAAAATAGTTTATTTTTTGTCAATACTCACATAGAACTCACGCAAGTCAATATCATGATGAAAAAAATATTTAAAATGTTATAAAATATAAAATATAAATTAAACATATTATGTAAAAATTTAAAACATCAAAATTGTACAGAGTTGCAACATTAAGGCAAGCAACCCTTACTGTTACATTACACAATAAAATTATAATCAAGACAATTAAAATTTAGTAACAATATAACATATATTTACAATACAGTTTTATAATTTAAGGTTCTTCCTATACAAAACAACAAATAAAAAAACAATCAATTCAATAGATTATTAAAATGGGTGACAGTTACAAACTCTATATTATCTCATTTACATCACAGGCCATATATATATTCATTTGTAGAGTAGCATGTCTGACTGATGAGAAGGTTTTTTATTTTACTTTTAAAATCTTTAATTGGCAGGATTCTTATCGTTATAGGAGGGTTATATTATAGAAATGGATTGCCAGATGTCCAGGGCCATCTTGACACCTCTTTAGCCGCTAGCTGTTTAGTACTAGGTTGAACAGATGTATGCTCAATGTGTGTTCTAACATATAAAAGATTTTCCAGAATAAATAAGCATGGTAGAGTTAAAATTTGATTGTTTATAAAGTCCTGTCTACAGTCATCTTGGTACGACGTTCCTGTAATAATCCTTAGGACCCTTCTCTGTAGGCCAAAAACCTTGAACGCAGCACTGCCGTGACCCTATACAAGTATTAAGTATCCAATATGTGCATGACATAAGGAGAAATATGCCTGCCGCAGGACAGTCTGTGAAATGCATTTTGATAGGTTGCGCAATACAAAGATGTTAGTTGCTAGTATTTTACGGAGCATAGCAATATGGACGTCCCACCGGAGGGTTTGATCTAAGTGTACCCCAAGAAATTTAATATTCTCAATACCGGAGTCTGGAGGAATTTGTCTCATAGAAAATATCATGTTTTGGGTTTTTTCATTGTTCAAGAAAAGTTGATTAGATGTAAACCATTCATTCGCTCTTGCACGCGCCACTTCAGAAGCTTCTCTCACCTCATCACAATTCTTATGCACACGGGCAAAGGTGGCGTTATCCACAAAGATAGTATAGTGCGTACTAGGGTCTATGTTAGGAAGATCGTTGATATATATTAAGCATAGAAGGGGTCCCAGAACAGACCCCTGAGGAACCCCTACCGTCACTCTCTCCTTGCGAACGTCACCCCGCGCACCCATACAGCCTGAAGCCTACCTTCAAGGTAACTTTTTATTAAGGCAATACTATTTAAGTGAAAGTTGTAGAGTTTAAGCTTTTGTAGGAGTAAGTTATGAGAAACACAATCAAGAGCTTTGCTTAGGTCACAGAATGTTGTATACACAAAGCTACGGTTCTCAAAGGCTTCGAAGAGAAGAGACACTAGCTCCATTATTGCTGAAGTGGTGCTTCGCTGTTTTCTGAAGCCAAACTGAGAATCAGTAAAAATAATATTTGATTCAAAGAACCGCGATATTCGCGATGCCATGCACTTCTCGAATATTTTTGAAAAGACTGATTTTTTAAAGCACAAGGTAATGGACTTGGTTAGTGGGCTAATTATAAGGTCTTTATATTCTTGATGAGATCAACATTAAAATCATAGATGTCTTTACTTTTTTGTTTTTAAGCTAATTTATAGTTTCACGCATCTCGATGAGTGTGACCTTCGAGACACGGAATATCTCTTGAGTGGTGTTAAAGTTATTATCTAGAGTGTTAAAACCTGAGGGATCAAGATTGCAACGCGCACTTCAGTTGTGTTTTTTTGACTATTAGAAATAAATAAAATAAAAGTAAAAAAAAAATTATTTATTTTATTTAAAAAAAAGATGGTACTCTTCAGCGATGCTATGATGAGCACCGCTGAATAAGCAAAACCGTAATATTAAAATAACACATAAAAGGTTTAAATTAAAATAATTAAATTAATTATTGCTTAATAAAAAAAAACTAATAAAAGTGGTGACCGGAGAGCACGAGCAGGACTAGCTGTGAAGCACGCGTGTCAATTGCCCTAGCTCGCGGGAGGGGGTTTAACAAGCCTCACCAGCTTTACCACAGGAAAAGCTGGAAACCTCCAAGATGGTCGTGAAGCTAGCTCTGGCCGTGCAACCTGACCACGCAAACTGAAGTTAAAAAATACAAAGTTTTAACTTAATGTTAACGCAAAGCAGAAGGAGACAACATCACTTAAAAAGCAGACCACCATACAGTATTGATAATAAAAAGGTAGGGAAAATACACTAAACCACTGCATCAGCGATATGCAACAAATGAGTTTAATAGTAATCAGTAACTGTCAACACTATATGGCACTAAACCACCTTAAATCTGTTCAAATAAGTTATGCAATTCAGTAGAAAAGTAATAGTTATATGTAAAACAAACATAGTAATTAAATTTATTAAAGAATTAGATGTGTCACCAGGTAAGGCATGAATTGAAATAGGAAATAAAATACTTGAAGTCTTCCTCCACAAAATAGATTTATTGGTTTATCCCTACATGTTTAGGATGTTTAAACATCCATCATCAGGGGATACTAGAAGAAATTAAGCAAAAGGTAAAAGAAATTCAAAGTTCGAGTAGACTTGACTTCTTAATATCGAGTTAATATAATGAAGTTCGTTACCCCAAATGAATGGGCATAACTACTTGAAGTTTTGAAGCGAAGAAACTTTCACATCAAGGAGGGAAAGAGTGTTGTAACGTCACATTAGGAGGAAAACTATAATACGAAAGAAAATTTTTTTTTTTTAAGTAGATGAATATAAAATTTATATTAGGTTCAGAATTATATGAATATTTTGAATAAAGGTTATACTTACAAAAATTTTTTTTTTAAATATTTAATTGATGGCATTCATTAGGAGATATTAGTTAATAACTTAAATTAAGATTTGAAAAAATATTACTTTGGTTACATTTTAACTAATTTTAGAGTAGTACTCGTGAGTTGTGGGATCCAAGTCCCGCAACAAGTTAATGATGAACATCTTAGTTATTTTAATAAGTTTTTGATCAACGAGGAAAATTAAATAATTATTTTAAATAAATTAACACTACGTGTGACATTGACGTGAAGACGGAAGTGGTTGTGTCAATGATTAAAAGTAGTTGTCCTAGATCGGAAAGACGTAGTAATAAGAAGTGCTTGATTGAACCTCACCGGATGAACTCGACCTTGGTTTACAATCGAAATAAATTGTAAATTAAAAATTATTAGTTGTCACCACTGAACATATAAAAGCCTAAGGTAGGTTATTATACAGGCATCTATTAGTAGAAAACTAAATTAAACGGTAATATTAAAAATTATAAAAAGGGAATTGGTAAATGTCCAATAGGGAATTAGTATCACAAAATAGCACCAAGGAGACACCTGTAAAGGTACCTTATAGAGGGCGCACTGAGGATGATGCAATTTAAGTTGAGAAGTAATTAAACAAATATTGTGAAACAACTGAAGAGTTATAAAGTTAGAAATAGAAAGAGATTGAAATAAACAGGTAGTACAATCCTGTGAGATTATCGATGGAAATTTAAGTCATTGAAAAAATGAGTACTTGAATGTATAATTTGGTTATTTACACAATTAATTTCTGGATTATTCTTGTCTTTGTTTATCTCTAAAATTTCGAGTAAGTCGAGTTTATTGCCCTTATTACAAAAATGTAGAAACTTAGTGTTTATATCTGAGTTAAATTCATGTTTATCAGTTACTATGTGACAAGAGAAATAAGACTTAATTCTAGAAGGAGATATATACTGGTTATTAGCTCTTTCTATTTTTTTACAATGTTCTAGAATGCGAATCTTTAACTTTCTACCCGTCTGAATGTCATGCAACACTGGACTTTAAGTAAAACTTGTGCTATATAAAACAAAGTAAATGAAACAAAATGAATGAAGCAAGCTGGACCCAGTAGTGGACCCTTTATAATAAATTAATAAAAAAAAATTCCAAGATCATGACTAATCAACTAATTATTAAATCTCAATCATATATTAAATTTAATTGACAGTATACAGCAAACTGAAAGGAAAATAGTAAATTCTTCATTTAAAAGTGCTTTTATTGTCTCGATATTACTTTAAGACAACCTGCGGGCTGCAGGGTTGATAAACTAGCAATGTTAAATAGATAAAATGGGGTTCAACTAACATAGGTGGGGCCAGTTGCTTCATATAGTAATCAAAAGGTAATAAGGTATATTAAAAATTTAGCTAATGAGGCCTTTAAGCCCTCGGCCATACGTACAAGAAAACACATTTACCCGGGAAAAGCATGGTTTGTTTAATTATGGGATTTTGCACCAATATACAGGGAATATAAAAAGATAAAAATGCATTACATTCACCTAGTAGGAGCTTCTACGGTCCTAAAGGTTTATTTAGGGGGTTCAACACTATTGTTGGGGTGCTCCTAAATAATTCGGCCCGTTTAGGTCTTGGTGACCGGACTTGACTTAAATAAAGCCCCTTGCTTACTCGGCTACTGGAAATCAAGTGAAGAAGTAAGATAAGTGTCACCCGTCAACAATGTCACAAGAAGGTGGGAACGTCAAAAAAAAAGATAAAGTAAATTTCATTGAACCACTCCCATGGGTTCAAAATATAAAATAGACCGGTTCACGTACTAGCGGTTGATATCAAAATAAATCTAGTGGGTCCTGATTACTCGGTTGCCGGTATTTAAGCTAAGTAAAATAAAACCGAGGTACCTAAATTTGGTTACTGTTGTATAATCAATGTAACATCACTATAAATTTTCCTCAAATAAACAAAAGCCCCAATATCTTCTCGACATTCGAGAAACGGTCACGTTCGAATTTGGGTTGCTTGATATATAGGCCATTAACATCTTTGAAAAGAAGAAGTTATTAACCTAGAAGGTTTGGAGCTAAATCTGACAACTAAAATGAAAACCAAAACAAAGAAATTTACACAAAAATACTGTTGTATATGAAATGATAGGGTAGTTAATGCAAGGAAAATAAGGTGATTGAAGATATGGGCAAAATGTAATCCCGCTTGGTTCAACCTTCAGTAGGAAACCAAAATAAAGTCGGTGTGTAGTTTTATACAGAACACAGAACATTGCACTTTTCACCAGTTTTAAAGCTAACATTCAAATCAAATATGTGATATACGTTACTATAATTAGGCCAGTTCCAATGACTTATTATTATTGACAACATTGAATTGTCACAACTCCCCCTCTCCTAGGAAAGGAGGGGAATTTCCTAAAGGAAATTAACCGACGATAATTAAGCACAACAAACCTCATTAGCTAAGTAAAACAAATGAAATAATAATTTAAGTTGTATAAATACACGGCAAATAGGCAGGAAACAGAAACACTCTCTGAGTGTTCATCAAACAGTTAAAAGTAAAGCTAAGTAATAAAATAAAAAGGTACAGTCACGAACTCACTTCCGGAGTGTTCATCCGATAACTAATGGTAAAAATGTAATAAAACAAAAAAAGGAAAATTTGAATTCGACGATCCGCCCAAAGTACCTAGCGTAGTACGGTTAGTGCCATAGCACATCCTAACCCTTAGACGATCATGGGAGCTAGTATTGCGTTACACGCAGAGGAAAATGTATGGGGAACCTCGTGTACTAGCCTTACACCAGACACCTATAGACAAAATCACAAGGCGCACAGCTACAAAACAATTAAAGGGTGGATGACTAAAAATAGAAAAGGTAATTAATAACAAAAAAAAAATTAAGAAGGAAAAATAGGTAACCCAAATGATCCACTACACAAATGGAAGTGATTAATAGCAAACACTAAGCTAAAAGGTACGCCGGCGTGGTCAACCCTCTACCAACGCACCGCATTGAACTCTAGGTACAAATCCGGTGACAACCGTATTGGCAAAAGACGTCGAGACTTTTCCAATCGACATAGGGAAAAACATACCTACAGGTAAATGAAATTAAAGCAAAGCAAAGTAATAGTAACGCGGTAAGCAAAGTAATAAGCAAAGCAAGGTTAATAACCCAATGAGACGTAATGCAATACGAATGAAAAGCAAAGGGAAAACATCAAACAGATGGCAACTAAATCAAGTAATAATAATCTGTCTGTAACCAGATTTTCAGCGAAACTAATATAGTAAGCGAAGCAAAGTAACGTCAAGGTAAGGTATAAAGTCTAATCCGGGTATAGTGGTTTACTGAGGGTAGTTAAGGGAAAGAAGTAAAAAACCAAAGTAAATTAAGAAACTAGATCCAAGTAATGATTTACACGAAAGTGTAACAAAGAAATCCATTAACTCCGGCCCTGTTAAACATTCATCTCATTTCGCGCTAAGATGATAGTCTACAAGACACTGACATCAGAAACTAAAATGAAATTACAGTAACGAAGGAGTAAAAAAATCGAAAGAAATTAAGAAAATATATTAAAGTAATTATTTATATCAGATTACATTTCATTTCGCGTTAAGATGATCGTCCACGAGACACTGATACAAGAAACTCAAATTAAATCATGGCAACCGAGGAGAATTATAGAAATAGTGAGACTAAAACTATGCAACTGGTGCTCAACTCATTTCGCGCTAAGATTAGAACCAGTGAGTGGCGAAAAGGTAGAAAATATCAATCAAAAGAAATAATAATACTGAAATACTAGAAATACTCCGTTACTAACAAAAAAGAAGGGAAGATACCAGTGACTAGCAAATAGAAATAGTACGGTAGCTGAAGGCTGAAGCAAGAAGTAACTTGAAGCTAATAGACTGAACGTCTCAGGGCTTCAACAAGCAACCAGACTGAATGTCTTGGTGCTATGCAGAGTTATTCTACGCCCACTGCTGCAGGGCTTAAACAAGCAACTAGATTGAAGGTCCTAGTGCTTGGGCACTTGACGGGCTTTTACCGTCACTGTGTTCCCCGTGCAAGGTTATTCTACGCCCACCCCTGCAGGGCTTTAACAAAAGCAAAGTAAAACAAGGTAAGCAAGGTTATAAGAGAACCCTAGTAAGAGCCAATAAGTCAAAATCGGGAAAACTAGTCATAATCGGGCAAAATTCAAAGATTTCATCGGTTTCAGTAAAACAGCAAAAATTTAAAGATAAAGTGACAAAGGAAAGTAAAAAAGGTATAGTTATGAAATATATAATATAAAGTCATTAAATGTATATAAGATAAAGTTATAAGATACATAAGGGTCATAAGGTATATAAGATAAAGTGACAAAGAAAAAGTAATTCTATGGTAATACCGGGTGACAACGAATGTTGTCCCCCCCCCCCCCCCCCCTATTTTTTCCGTAGTTTTATTAATACAAATTTTAAAATTTCAGGAGATTCTAAGTGTATATTTTGCCACTTTTTAGTGAAATCGTACTTTTAAAATCACTTCCGGTTTGACCGGAACTGGTATCAACTCTTTTGTTTTAAATGGAAACCTATTATTTTTATTTGATATTTGAATTCTACGGCCAATTTCCTTTAAAATGACGTATCACACATTATCATTTGTTTTCAAAATGGCTTCCAGGCTAACTTTTCAAGGAAATCCTTAGATGGCCATGGATTCGCTAATACAACATGATTCTTTGAGAGTGGGCCATGGAAGTTTTAAAATGGTCTATTTTAACCTGTTTTATGTTGAACAATTACATTCTTTGCGAAAGATGCTTCTGTCAAAAATATTTTAGATATGTCATTTTTTTTTAAACAATGAGGAAGAATTACTCAATATTTTTAAATGGCAACAAGGCATTTTTTTAGGGCCAAAAGATAGCTTATTAAATTACCTTTTTGAAAATGTATCATAAGTATGGTATTATACTTAATGGAGCGGCCAAAATTGAAAAATAATCGAGATAGGTCATATTTCAAAAAAATAAAAAATAAAATGGAATCCTTAAATGTTTGTTACGAACACTTTTTATTTAGTAAAACAATAACAATCAAGGTAATAAATGTTCAAAATGCCCACCTTCCACTTCAATGCATTTATTTACAACCGTGCGGGTTTTTCGCATGACATTTTCTAAAATCCTTGGTGTAACAGACAAAAACGCGTTTCGTATCTTGTCCTGGAGTTCATACAAAGTGTTAGAAGGTGTTTCATAAACTTTATCCTTTATATCACCCCATAAGAAGTAATCCATTGGAGTTAAAGCCGGTGATCTTGCCTGGCCACCTTATTTGGCTGTGTGTAGATATCACTCTAGCATCAAACCTTGCATTTAGGTAATCTAGTAAATCACCATGCGACTATTGTGAGGTGGTGCACCATCTTGGTGAAAATACAAGTTTCTAGAAGTTTCTAGAGGAAGTTGCTCTATTTCATTTTCGATCTCGTTTCTCAGCATATCTAAGTAACGCTCGCCATTTAAATGTCCTTCGAAAAATATGGGACCTAGTACTCTTGTTCCTACAATACCAGCCCATACATTTAATCCAAATCTATGTTGACGATCTCCAACTCTCATTTCATGGCGGTTCACAGTCGACCAGTAATGCGTATTATGTCTATTAAAAATTCCGTTGTTGCTGAAATGTGATTCGTCCGTAAACAAAATTTTATCATGTAAATTATAATTTTCCCTAAACCAAATACAAAAATTAAGTCTTCTTTCCGCATCATTCTCATAAAGATGTTGATGTAATTGAAATTTAAAACTTGTGTAGTTATACTTCTTTAAAATTTTCCTCACAGATTCCCTACTGATATTAAGTTCTAAGGCCAATATTCTTACTGAAACTGTTGAGTGAACTTCTACATATGCTAGTACGTTAATTTCGGTCTCCTCACTAATAATATACCTGTCTACTTGGGGATTTTCGTCAGCACTTCTAAACTTCGTTTCCAAAATTATAAAATATTGCCTTCTTGGATGGCGACCTTCACGTCCAGGATATCTCTCAATGTATAATCGCTCGGCAGCATGGGCATTCCGCCTACATTCACCGTAGATTAGCACTATTAGCAGCATATCAACTTTTTCATTTTGGGAGTAGAAAACCATTTTATTAACTAAACACTACAAAATACTATATGAGTTACACACAAAATCTTGAACTGCAGTTTTATGACAGAAAAAGTTATCCCCGTTTGTTTCTAGATTTGCCATTTCACAGAATATTTCATAGCCTACGTGTTTAACATAAAACATGTAGGTTAAAATAGACCATTTTAAAACTTCCATGACCCACTCTCAAAGAATCATGTATTAGCGAATCCATGGCCATCTAAGGATTTCCTTGAAAAGTTAGCCTGGAAGCCATTTTAAAAACAAATGATAATGTGTGATACGTCATTTTAAAGGAAATTGGCCGTAGAATTCAAATATCAAATAAAAATAATAGGATTCCATTTAAAACAAAAGAGTTGATACCAGTTCCGGTCAAACCGGAAGTGATTTTAAAAGTACGATTTCACTAAAAAGTAGCAAAATATACACTTAGAATCTTCTGAAATTTTAAAATTTGTATTAATAAAACTACGAAAAAAATAGGGGGGGTAACAACATTCGTTGTCACCCGGTATATAGTAAAACGGAAACTTTGAGCTGTTTAAACGGTTATAAAATTCACTCCGACGGACTATCAGAACCAGGTTCGGTGCCAAATACCCTTTTTGTTACTGAGTTCATCCTCGAGTTCGTAAGTACAAGTACCAGTTTTTCGTTTAATTTTAAAAGGACCTACAAATTCGGGGGCCACTTTCGCGCTATGATAATTTACAGCATCCGATAAACTTTTGTTTTAGGCCTAACTTCTTGACCGGGAAGATAGTTTACAGGGCACCGGCGCAATATGTATTTGTGACGGTTTTTCTGACGAGACGACTCGATTCTACTGTGTATTGTCCGATACAAACGTTGTAAGGCATTAATCCTTTCCTTAACATAATTTTGGCCTTCTGTTTCTACAGATGTATTTTTTTCAGAAAAGTCTTTACCGAATAACTTCTGATCTCTGCCAAAATTTAAAAGGTAAGGCGAATAACCAGTAGTTTCGTGTCGCGCGGTGCGGATAGCGCATCCGATTGCGGATAAGTTGTCTTCCCAGGTCCGGTGATTATTTTGTTGCACGTACCAACGTAACATGGTTTTTATGACTCGATTCACGCGTTCTGTATGATCCGCTCGTGGATAGTAAGATGCGGTATAAAATGTCTGAACTTTATGTTTGTCATAAAGAGCTTGAACATCTTAGATTATCGCAAGTTAGATACTGAGGGGCTCCGTAAACTAAAAATATTCCCTCCTCAACACACTTAACAAGTAAGTTAGCAGTGGCAGATCGACAGGGAAATAAAACCACGTACTAACCTAAGTAATCAGTGACAACTTAAGATATTTGTGTAACCAGAACGTGACCGCGGTAAAGGTCCTATAAAATCGAGACTAATAGCTTGCCCGGGTTCTTTTACGTCAAGGCGACTGCCCATTAAACCAGCAGGTCGTTTTTGCTCTATTTTTTCGGCCAATGTTAGCGCTTAGCAACCTTCCAAAAGGTCTTAAAAACTCCCACATGGCCTGCGGCTAGAATATCATGACAACGAGATAAAATCTCCCTACGACTATTTTTGGGCACCACTATTTTCCAACAGCTTGAATTATCAGGGAAATTAGGGTTATTGGACTTAACAAATTTATAAAGAATCTTATTCTCGACCTGCCAACAGGGATACTTTGCTGGACGTTTCTCTAACCTATGGATCATGCTTCTACACCATTTATTTGTTGTAGTAGAATATGAGAGTAAAGGTGGCGGCTCAGCGATAGGTGATATTGAATCCGCGGCCACAGGTACTGACCTAAAGAGAAAATCAGGTATAACGTGCGATTGAAATCTGGACATGTAAGAACAGGGGCAATAACTAGAGCTTCTTTGATTAGGTTAAAAGATCGGTGGCAGTCGTAATCCAGTCCCATTTTACGTTTTTCTTAGTTAGCCTAGTAATGGGAGCCATGACAGTAGAGAAATTAGGTACGAATCGCCTGTACCAAGAGGCGGTGCCAATAAAACGTCGGATTTCAGTGATATTTTTGGGAGAAACTATATTTACAATGGCTACATCTACAATGTAACCAAGATATTTTAGTTCAGGCTTACAAAAATGACATTTCTCCTCAGATACAATCAAACCTGCCTCCTTCAATCGGTCAAAAACAAGTGCCAAAATTTTTAGATGTTTTGAAAAGGTCCTGGAAATAATAATTATGTCATCCAGGTACACCATCACGTGATTTTCCAAATCGACACCTAGAACACGATCTACAATACGTTGCCAGGTCGCTGGCTCGTTAGTTAAGCCAAAAGCCATGCGCAAAAAGTGATATAAGTTTCTGCCTGGAACAGTTAAAGCAGTAAGTTCACGTGAAGATTTGCTGAGTGGTACTTGCCAGAAAGCTGATTTTATGTCGATGGAGCTGATATATCGGGCATCTCTTAGGTGATCTAAAATGGCAGAAATGTAAGGAATGGAATATGCGTCCTTCTTAGTCTTTTCGTTTAGTTTTCGGAAATCGATGCAGAATCCGTAGCTATCATCCTTCTTGCATACTAAACACACTGGACTCAACCAAGGGCTTTTAGATGGTTCTATCACGCCAAGTTTCAACATCTCGTCGATTTCTTGGTCCATGATCTGCTGTTTAGATGGAGAAACTGGGTAGTAACGTTGTTTGATCGGCTTGACACTACAAATTTCTGTGTCTCCAGAATTGTTGGAAAAATGCCAGACGTTTTGCTTTAAATCTGTAATGATCTCCATAAACCTCCAAAAGTCAATGCCTAATATGAGCCTATGCGATAATTCAGGTAAGACTAAAATATCCATCATACGAGTTTTTCCTAATAAAGTTACTGATGCCTGAAAATAACCTAAACTCGAACATGATTGCCCATTTGCAACGGTCCAAGTGGTTTGTTGCCTGCAGACCTAAACTCTACAACAAAATAAAACCAGAATGTCCAACAATAGTCCGAGAGTTTCCAGAATCCAAGAGACCTAACATTTTGCAACCTAAAATGGATATTTCTAAATAAGGACGTTCGTCACCATGTGCGTGGGAGATAATAAAGTCCAACAGATTTTTATTAGAGAAATTTACGTTTTCGGTCGGTGAATTATGAGGAATGGGAGAAATTTTACGACCTTTTGACGCTCCCGAGTGCCGTTTCCCGACGCAGAACATTTTGAACAATTTTTACTCGTTACATCTGCTGCTCCACAACGATAGCAATGAATTTTGCAGGAGTGTGGACATAGGCGGTTTACATGGCCCGGTTTGTTACAGTTCCAGCAGGTGATCGGCCTGGGATTCGAGGGTGTTCGAGGTGGTTTTCTAACCTCGTCAACAGTGGAAGGTATAAAGTTATTAAGGGGACGGCTCAACTTAGTAGAAGAAGACGGAGATGGTTCATCCGTGGCAATGAATTCAAAATCGGGGTCGACAAGGCCATGGCACTTTCTCGATGGAGGGACATTGTGATCGGCGCGATATTTCTATTTCTCTCTAGTTTAAGACACTCGTCTTCAAGACTCTGAACTACAGGTAAATGGATAGTGTAAAATGGTGATAAGTTTCTAAAGACAATGTCTAACTGAGCATCAGCTTGCAGCTGACCATATCGCTTAAATAACGCGCTCATACTAGAGAGGTAATCCACTATGGTTTCAGTAGGATCTTGAGTTCCCTCCAGAATTTCTTTGAACAACGTAGAACGTGTAGGGTCGCCAGTAAATTTTAGATTCCATTTTTCGACCCGCGGAGTTTTTCTACATGACGGGTGGACTTGTGAGACATTAGGCCCTGTTTGACTAACGTTATGTGCAGTGGGCAGTTTTCTCGGTGCTGAGTGCTGAGAAGAGTCTGAATCGGAATTTAAGCGAGTCCTACCTAACAAAGAACTAAGATTAGGATTTTGTTCCAAAAGACCCTCCAAACTATCTAGCTTACTGAGAATTTGGGTTAAGAGCTAAGATCGAATTTGAGCTTCGTCGTTGCTCAAGCCGTTGACAGGAATACGGTCGACACGAGAAAGTAAATGAATGAGCTGAGACTCCATTCGTTCAAACTTGGCTTTGGCCTTAGGTCCAGAAACGTTTTGAATAGAGGATTCATGGTCTAATCAATTATTTATCAAATCTCAATCATAATATTACATTAAATTGACGGTATACAGCAATCTGAAAAGAAAATAGGAAATTCTTCATTTAAAAGTGCTTTTATTGTCTTGATATTACTTTAAGACAGCCTGCGGGCTCAGGGTTGATTAAGTAGCAATGTTAAATAGATAAAATGGGGTTCAACTAACATAGGTGGCCAGTTGCTTCATATAGTTATCAATAGGTAATAAGGTATATTAAAAATTTAGCTAATGAGACCTTTAAGCCCTCGGCCACACGTACAAGTAAACACATTTACCTTGGAAAAGCGTGGTTTGTTTAATTATGGGATTATGCACCAATGCACAGAGTATATGAAAAGATGAAAATGCATTACACTCACCTAGTAGGAGCTTCCATGGTCCTAAAGGTTTATTTAGGGGGTTCAACACTCCTGTTGGGGTGCTCCTAAATTATTCGGCCCCTCTAGGTCTTGGTGACTGCACTTGACTAAAATAAAGCCCCAGAAGGCACTTTAGGGCGAAGTTGACGGGATGACACAGAAAAACAGCATGGTATGCAAAAACTTACCTCCAACAGCGAATATATGCAACCAAGAAAAAAATCCCACGTAAGTGGTTTTCCTGCCGCCCAATGAACAGCAACCCAAAAGATTAAACTCAAAGCAAAGTAAACTTAATGGCGACATAAAATAAGGCCTTCAAATCCGAAATCCGGTAAAGATGACTTCTAAAGTCCTGGATTTAAAAAGGCCCCTTGCTTACTCTGCTGCTGGAAATCAAGTGAAGAAGTAAGATAAGTGTCACCCGTCAACAATGTCACAAGAAGGTGGGAACGTAAAGAAAAAGATAAATCAAATTTCAGCGAATCACTCCCATGGGTTCAAAATATAAAATAGACCGGTTCACGTACTAGCGGTTGATATCGAAATAAATCTAGTGGGTCCTGACTAGGGGTGGGCGATTATAAAAAGTTATAATCGATTATCGATTATGAAAAATAATCGATAATTTCGATTTAATCGATTAATCGGAAAATCGATTATTTCGATAAATCGATTAATCGATTATTTCGATTAATCGATTTTTTCCATTAATCGATTATTTCGATTAATCGATGTTTCGATGTATCGCCGCTACTATTTGCTCAAAACTAGACCCTTTCTGGAGGAGGTCTAACATTATTTTTCAATTAAAAATGTACTGTCGTTTGAAATGTTTTTTTTTTTCATAGGGCGTGCAAAATCACTATTTAACTATTTTTTTTTTGTATTAGGTTAGTCATGGAAAATAAAAAAGCTTCAAGAAGCATATTTTGGAATTACTTTGATAAGTCTGGAGACTCTTCAGAATGTAAAAAATGTAAGAGTACCATAAGGTCTTGTGGAAACACCACAAATTTAAGAAGCCATTTGAGGACAAAGCATCCGCTACTTTATGTTGAGGCACAAAAGCATATTGCATCCGATAAGAGAAGTGATGATGAACTAAGTTAGGTTACATACTAAATTTAATAGATAGGTAGGTACCTACTAGAAAAAAATAAACACACAATATAAGAATTTTTTATGGAAACTATCATATACAGGGTGATTTAAAAGTACTTTGACAAACTTCGGGAGGTAATTGCCGTCTATATTTTAAGATGAAAAGTTCTTATAATTAGTGGTCCTTGGCGACTTCGTTACGGAGATACAGGGTGTTGAAATGTTAGAAGGAACAGTAATAATTTTTAAATAACTCCTTAACGAGTTATTTTTTTAATGGAATGGAATCTGAGGACACTTATTTTCAAAGTACAACACGTTCGTAAATTTAACCAGTGGCGACGGTACAAAATGTTGCTATCATATTTTTTGTGAAAACTATGCTACACCACTGACTTATTTTATTTTAACTTTCTTCTTATGAATCCCCCCTGCAGTTACGACAAAAAAATATCACGTGTGTTTTTTGATACGAGGGACGGTTTAAGGGTAAACGATTATTTTATTTGACTATACACAAATATTAAAAAATGTGTTTTAAATTCAAAGATTTAATAAGGTATGACATTTAATTTAATTAAATAAATAAGTACGTTACAGAAATTAAATGATTTTTAAATAAATTGTTCGAAATGTCCACCTTCAGCCAAGATGCAGGCAAATTATTACTATTTCTTCAAACATTTCATCACCCTGTATCTCCGTAACGAGGCGTGTTTAAGAATTTTTCATCTTAAAATATAGACGGCAATTACCTCCCGAACTTTGTCAAAGTTCTTTTAAATCACCCTGTATACTCCAGTTTTAGTTGTCAGAAAAGTAAAGTTTTTCTGTTGTAATTTACTCCTGTTATCGATTTTCATAGCATTCAAAATGTATGTGGGTGCCTTTACTGTAATTTTTTTAAATAAATATGTGCAATGTGATTATATGGCATTATTTTTAATGTTGATAGAAAAGTAGCCATTTTTAAAATATTATCTATATACTGGTAAAGTTGTCATATCCGTAATCTATAAAGTTTTGAAAAAATTACGAATTAAGATAAACGTATATACATCCAATTTTTTTAGTTTAGGCATTTAATTTATAAAGCTTTTAGAAGTAGTGTATAATTATGTTTATATTTAAAAAAAACTTTCGCAATCAATACTTGATTGACAAATTTAGTAAAGTAGGTAGGAGTACTTAAAAATGATTCTTTTATATACAATAATATTATATTTTTTACAAATGTTGGGTTGTTAAAAATGGCATTTTTAACACCCCCCCCCCCCCCCCCCCCCCAGTACCCTTAAATATGCAATGTTTACCAATTCCCCCCAAATACCCTTAAAAATGTTACTTTAAGGCACAACTAACTGTTGAGAGTAAAATGTCAAATTTTGAAAGTAAACGTCAAAAAACATACACAGCCAACAATGGTTGTTAGGTTTTATTGACTAATGTCAACGTCGATAATTTTATATACGATGCCATTAAAAACAATTTGCTTCCAAGTTATTTAACATTCTAAAAATTAAATTTGTAACTGTTATTGCTTTTTATTACCGTTTGTAGAAATAAATATTGTATGATATTTGAGTTAAAAGTATTTTAAATTCGTGCCTTAATGTATATGTGATTTAATGGCACTGGTTGAAACCAAATGGCCAGCATCAAAAATGTACTTTTAACACTTATATATCCTAAATATCCATTAAATAACAATTAAGGATAACGTAATAAAGGAAAATTGACGAATTTCCTACTGCAGCTGGCAGAAATGAATGTATTAATAATGAAGGTTTATGAGAAATTACATTTACATTACAACCTTGTCGTTGAGCTATCGGCCAATGAAAATGTTTTTTTTTTAGTATCGTAACAGTAGAGCCTCATGAAGAAGAAATGGAATGCCTTGTGTCACCATCCGCTGTATTTAATCAACCATCAGACGATGACGAAACTTCATATTCCCCAATTCACACTCTAATACAGCCTTCGGGGTCCGAATATACAGTAAGAAAATCAATGCAGACCTCCATGAGAACATACACAATAACAAAAGCAAATCAAGCAAAAACTGACAAAATCTTAGCTTATTTTGTCAGTACAGAAATGATACCTTACAATATTGTTGAGAAAGATGGATTTAAAAAGTTTGTTGAGGTTTTAAATCCTAGTTATAAACTGCCAAACAGAAAATCACTCTCTGAAAAGTTAATACCTGACTTGTATAATGAAACTAGGCAAGACATTGAAAAGTATTTACGCCAGGCCAAATTTCTCTCATTCACCACTGACTGTTGGACCTCGGTTGCAAACAGATCGTACATAGCTGTAACGTGTCACTTTATAAATTATAATTTTCAGCTAGTTACCATTTGCTTGGGATGTTACGAAATGAACGAGGATCATACGGCAGAAAATTTACAAAATTATATTAATTTAATCCTTAACGAATGGAATATTGATAATGATACAATGCATGCAGCATTTACTACAGACTACGGCAGTAATATCTTAAAAGCTATTAAAGATATGGGAAAAATCCATGTGTGCTGTTTTGGACATGCAATTAATATATCCATAAATAAATGTTTCGAAAATAAGAGATTAGAAGCACCCATTGAAACAGTTAAAAAAATTCAAAACATTTTTGCCCACAGCTGGAAGGCTGTAAGAGATTTAAAGATTATCCAGCAGAAATATAATATAAAAGTCAGGAAAATCCCATCTTTTTCAAAAACGAGATGGTGGTCTCTTTTAAATTTAATCGAGGTTGTCATTGAGCAGGAAATCGCACTTGTTAATTTTTTACAAGTATATAAGACCGGATTTTATAGAAAATTAATTTTGACTAGCGACGACATAGGACTCTTGAAGGTTACTGTAGATTTGTTAAAACCAATTCAAAATATTTCGGAAACCCTTGCTGGAGAAAATTATGTTACTGGTTCAACTATATTGCCAATTTCGTTGGAATTAGGTAAAACATTGCTCGATGAATATGAAGAAACTGAAATTGAACAAGATATTATTTGTTTAAAAAAAGAAATCGCCCTTTCAATTTTACAAGTATTAAAAGATCGATACGAAGTAGATAGTCGAACCAATGAAACTTTAAAAATTGCCACATTTATGGATCCGCGATTTAAAGGCTCATTTTTAAGTAACGTAGAAAATCAAGATATTATTGAGAAATTAACAGAAGTAGGCAGAAATGAAACTAATCTAGTTGTCTCTATGTCAGAACAAAAAGCCGATACTCAAAACAAAAACAAAAGTGGTCTTTCATCAATTTTTAAATCTCGCAAAAGTACTGAGGTAACTCACCCCGTAAGCGTGGACATAATAATTAAAAAAGAAATTGACCACTATATGAACATCCCAACAATTGACGTGGAAGAAGATTCCTTGTTATGGTGGAAACCGAATGCAATATCATTTCCATATCTAGCCGAAATCGGCAAAAAATTTCTAATCATACAAGCTTCAAGCGTTCCCTCCGAAAGAGTTTTTAGTAAAGGTGGTCACATAGTCAGTGATCTTAGGTCATCACTTACGGGAGATCATATAGAACAACTAATATTTCTTTCAATGAATAAAAAATTTGTAAAGCTCTAAAATATTACTTATAAACATGTTGCTTTGTTGTTTGTTCTTATTCTAATGTTGAAAAAAAGTGAAACGTTGCTTAAACATAATATTGTTATATTATAATTTTTCCCATAAAAGGAGATTGTTTTAATTAAATAAAAATTGCACAATCGACCAGGACCAAATAAATTATTGGACAATAAATTTATTGCCTGTCCGATTTATCGATTAATCTAAATAATCGATATACCGATTACATCGAAATTATCCAAAATGATAAATATAATAAGATCGATTAATGGAAAAAATCGATTAATCGAAATAATCGATTAATGGAAAAAATCGATTAATCGAAATAATCGAAACATCGATTAATCGAAATAATCGATTAATGGAAAAAATCGATTAATCGGAAAATCGATTATTTCGATAAATCGATTAATCGATTATTTCGATTAATCGATTTTTTCCATTAATCGATTATTTCGATTAATCGATGTTTCGATTAATCGATTATTTCGATTATTTCAATTAATCGATTTTTTCCATTAATCGATTATTTCGATTAATCGATTAATCGATTTTTTCCATTAATCGATTATTTCGATTAATCGATGTTTCGATTAATCGATTATTTCGATTAATCGATTTTTTCCATTAATCGATTATTTCGATTAATCGATTTTTTCCATTAATCGATCTTATTATATTTATCATTTTGGATAATTTCGATGTAATCGGTATATCGATTATTTAGATTAATCGATAAATCGGACAGGCAATAAATTTATTGTCCAATAATTTATTTGGTCCTGGTCGATTGTGCAATTTTTATTTAATTAAAACAATCTCCTTTTATGGGAAAAATTATAATATAACAATATTATGTTTAAGCAACGTTTCACTTTTTTTCAACATTAGAATAAGAACAAACAACAAAGCAACATGTTTATAAGTAATATTTTAGAGCTTTACAAATTTTTTATTCATTGAAAGAAATATTAGTTGTTCTATATGATCTCCCGTAAGTGATGACCTAAGATCACTGACTATGTGACCACCTTTACTAAAAACTCTTTCGGAGGGAACGCTTGAAGCTTGTATGATTAGAAATTTTTTGCCGATTTCGGCTAGATATGGAAATGATATTGCATTCGGTTTCCACCATAACAAGGAATCTTCTTCCACGTCAATTGTTGGGATGTTCATATAGTGGTCAATTTCTTTTTTAATTATTATGTCCACGCTTAAGGGGTGAGTTACCTCAGTACTTTTGCGAGATTTAAAAATTGATGAAAGACCACTTTTGTTTTTGTTTTGAGTATCGGCTTTTTGTTCTGACATAGAGACAACTAGATTAGTTTCATTTCTGCCTACTTCTGTTAATTTCTCAATAATATCTTGATTTTCTACGTTACTTAAAAATGAGCCTTTAAATCGCGGATCCATAAATGTGGCAATTTTTAAAGTTTCATTGGTTCGACTATCTACTTCGTATCGATCTTTTAATACTTGTAAAATTGAAAGGGCGATTTCTTTTTTTAAACAAATAATATCTTGTTCAATTTCAGTTTCTTCATATTCATCGAGCAATGTTTTACCTAATTCCAACGAAATTGGCAATATAGTTGAACCAGTAACATAATTTTCTCCAGCAAGGGTTTCCGAAATATTTTGAATTGGTTTTAACAAATCTACAGTAACCTTCAAGAGTCCTATGTCGTCGCTAGTCAAAATTAATTTTCTATAAAATCCGGTCTTATATACTTGTAAAAAATTAACAAGTGCGATTTCCTGCTCAATGACAACCTCGATTAAATTTAAAAGAGACCACCATCTCGTTTTTGAAAAAGATGGGATTTTCCTGACTTTTATATTATATTTCTGCTGGATAATCTTTAAATCTCTTACAGCCTTCCAGCTGTGGGCAAAAATGTTTTGAATTTTTTTAACTGTTTCAATGGGTGCTTCTAATCTCTTATTTTCGAAACATTTATTTATGGATATATTAATTGCATGTCCAAAACAGCACACATGGATTTTTCCCATATCTTTAATAGCTTTTAAGATATTACTGCCGTAGTCTGTAGTAAATGCTGCATGCATTGTATCATTATCAATATTCCATTCGTTAAGGATTAAATTAATATAATTTTGTAAATTTTCTGCCGTATGATCCTCGTTCATTTCGTAACATCCCAAGCAAATGGTAACTAGCTGAAAATTATAATTTATAAAGTGACACGTTACAGCTATGTACGATCTGTTTGCAACCGAGGTCCAACAGTCAGTGGTGAATGAGAGAAATTTGGCCTGGCGTAAATACTTTTCAATGTCTTGCCTAGTTTCATTATACAAGTCAGGTATTAACTTTTCAGAGAGTGATTTTCTGTTTGGCAGTTTATAACTAGGATTTAAAACCTCAACAAACTTTTTAAATCCATCTTTCTCAACAATATTGTAAGGTATCATTTCTGTACTGACAAAATAAGCTAAGATTTTGTCAGTTTTTGCTTGATTTGCTTTTGTTATTGTGTATGTTCTCATGGAGGTCTGCATTGATTTTCTTACTGTATATTCGGACCCCGAAGGCTGTATTAGAGTGTGAATTGGGGAATATGAAGTTTCGTCATCGTCTGATGGTTGATTAAATACAGCGGATGGTGACACAAGGCATTCCATTTCTTCTTCATGAGGCTCTACTGTTACGATACTAAAAAAAAAACATTTTCATTGGCCGATAGCTCAACGACAAGGTTGTAATGTAAATGTAATTTCTCATAAACCTTCATTATTAATACATTCATTTCTGCCAGCTGCAGTAGGAAATTCGTCAATTTTCCTTTATTACGTTATCCTTAATTGTTATTTAATGGATATTTAGGATATATAAGTGTTAAAAGTACATTTTTGATGCTGGCCATTTGGTTTCAACCAGTGCCATTAAATCACATATACATTAAGGCACGAATTTAAAATACTTTTAACTCAAATATCATACAATATTTATTTCTACAAACGGTAATAAAAAGCAATAACAGTTACAAATTTAATTTTTAGAATGTTAAATAACTTGGAAGCAAATTGTTTTTAATG
The DNA here is from genome assembly GCA_963920685.1 of Polydrusus tereticollis. Lineage (NCBI taxonomy): Eukaryota > Metazoa > Arthropoda > Insecta > Coleoptera > Curculionidae > Polydrusus > Polydrusus tereticollis. The sequence goes on from OY987335.1 coordinate 54,350,181, forward strand.
GCATCGTATATAAAATTATCGACGTTGACATTAGTCAATAAAACCTAACAACCATTGTTGGCTGTGTATGTTTTTTGACGTTTACTTTCAAAATTTGACATTTTACTCTCAACAGTTAGTTGTGCCTTAAAGTAACATTTTTAAGGGTATTTGGGGGGAATTGGTAAACATTGCATATTTAAGGGTACTGGGGGGGGGGGGGGGGGGTGTTAAAAATGCCATTTTTAACAACCCAACATTTGTAAAAAATATAATATTATTGTATATAAAAGAATCATTTTTAAGTACTCCTACCTACTTTACTAAATTTGTCAATCAAGTATTGATTGCGAAAGTTTTTTTTAAATATAAACATAATTATACACTACTTCTAAAAGCTTTATAAATTAAATGCCTAAACTAAAAAAATTGGATGTATATACGTTTATCTTAATTCGTAATTTTTTCAAAACTTTATAGATTACGGATATGACAACTTTACCAGTATATAGATAATATTTTAAAAATGGCTACTTTTCTATCAACATTAAAAATAATGCCATATAATCACATTGCACATATTTATTTAAAAAAATTACAGTAAAGGCACCCACATACATTTTGAATGCTATGAAAATCGATAACAGGAGTAAATTACAACAGAAAAACTTTACTTTTCTGACAACTAAAACTGGAGTATACAGGGTGATTTAAAAGAACTTTGACAAAGTTCGGGAGGTAATTGCCGTCTATATTTTAAGATGAAAAATTCTTAAACACGCCTCGTTACGGAGATACAGGGTGATGAAATGTTTGAAGAAATAGTAATAATTTGCCTGCATCTTGGCTGAAGGTGGACATTTCGAACAATTTATTTAAAAATCATTTAATTTCTGTAACGTACTTATTTATTTAATTAAATTAAATGTCATACCTTATTAAATCTTTGAATTTAAAACACATTTTTTAATATTTGTGTATAGTCAAATAAAATAATCGTTTACCCTTAAACCGTCCCTCGTATCAAAAAACACACGTGATATTTTTTTGTCGTAACTGCAGGGGGGATTCATAAGAAGAAAGTTAAAATAAAATAAGTCAGTGGTGTAGCATAGTTTTCACAAAAAATATGATAGCAACATTTTGTACCGTCGCCACTGGTTAAATTTACGAACGTGTTGTACTTTGAAAATAAGTGTCCTCAGATTCCATTCCATTAAAAAAATAACTCGTTAAGGAGTTATTTAAAAATTATTACTATTCCTTCTAACATTTCAACACCCTGTATCTCCGTAACGAAGTCGCCAAGGACCACTAATTATAAGAACTTTTCATCTTAAAATATAGACGGCAATTACCTCCCGAAGTTTGTCAAAGTACTTTTAAATCACCCTGTATATGATAGTTTCCATAAAAAATTCTTATATTGTGTGTTTATTTTTTTCTAGTAGGTACCTACCTATCTATTAAATTTAGTATGTAACCTAACTTAGTTCATCATCACTTCTCTTATCGGATGCAATATGCTTTTGTGCCTCAACATAAAGTAGCGGATGCTTTGTCCTCAAATGGCTTCTTAAATTTGTGGTGTTTCCACAAGACCTTATGGTACTCTTACATTTTTTACATTCTGAAGAGTCTCCAGACTTATCAAAGTAATTCCAAAATATGCTTCTTGAAGCTTTTTTATTTTCCATGACTAACCTAATACAAAAAAAAAATAGTTAAATAGTGATTTTGCACGCCCTATGAAAAAAAAAACATTTCAAACGACAGTACATTTTTAATTGAAAAATAATGTTAGACCTCCTCCAGAAAGGGTCTAGTTTTGAGCAAATAGTAGCGGCGATAGTGAGCAGTGCGCTGGCGTCAAATAGCTACAACAATGTAAATAATTAAATAAACTTGGTACTTACCGATTATTATTGCAATAATATAATAATAAATAAAAATAACTGCTTCATTCAGTTCGATTACTTCGATCAGCAAATCAGCACCAACAGACAAACACCACTAAAAAGTTCTAAAAACCACCGGATTCTCGATATCCCACAATGTTGCCATATTTCATGTGAATATGCCGCCGTCTGGCATAGTTATGCATTTATGCATTGCGTTTAGAAAATATGTACCTAAAGCTGGGCTCAGACGACTTATGTACCTACTTGGCGAATATGCAAATAATTGAACATTTCACAAAAAGGTAAACAACTCAGAAAAAATAGGGCCCTGGGACGGACACAAACAGCCGAACTCTCTAACCACTACACCACCACACGAAATTGAATCACAGGATGTCACCAAAACATATAACAGTTCACGAAACATGGCAACATTGTAGGATATCGAAAATCCGGGGGTTTTTTAGTAGCGTTACAAAGCCAATTTCCTTATTAACCGTTGATTACAGGAAATTCAGGAGCGCTTTAATAAGCTATCCGTATCCGTTGACAGGTGGCGATAGTAGTTTAGTTCGTTCAGGAGAAAAAATCCCATTAAAAAACCTTTTCCAAAATATTAATTACCTACTATATCCATTTAAATCTTATACAGGGTGTTAATTAATGTCATGCAGATATTTCAGGGGGTGATAGTACTAGTCAAAATAAGAAAAAAATGCAAATATATGCATGGTCTAAAACGCGTTATTTTCGTTATACAGGGTGGCAAACTTTCAATTTTTTTTCTCGTATCTTGCGTTTTCTCTCTTATATTCTCTGATAATTGTTTCAAATTAGGAACAACAACCATTTTTTAGAATCACTACAATAAAGTATCAAAATTGTCGGTCGCAGTATACAGGGTGTTACATGTTCTTGAATCAGCTACAATTTTATCTTTCAGAACTTTTTTTTGGAGCTCCCTGTATGAATTCCGGTATGAAATTTGAACTCTCTGTTCCTTTGTTTAGCGTTCTGGTCTCTTGCACTATTCTCGTATCTGTGACCGTTTTCGATTTATTTGCAGAAATAGCCATCGATGGAAATTAGGTATAGGCGAAATAATTAATATTTCACCAGCAACGTCAAAATCATTCAATAAGATAATAATTTATATTTTCGATTATCGGGTAAAAATTTATTTACACTCGATTTTACAATCGACTAATCAGAAAATCGGAAAACCGAAAAATCGATTAATCGAAAAATCGATTAACTGGAAAATCGATTAATCGAAAAATCGGAAAATCGATTAATCGATTAATCGATTAATCGATTAATCGATTAATTGGAAAATTGATTAACTGGAAAATCGATTAATCGGAAAATCGATTAATCGGAAAATCGATCAATCGATTAAAATTTTTCTCAAATCGAAAAATCGATTAATCGATTATATATCGATTAATCGATTATTTTGCCCACCCCTAGTCCTGACTACTCGGTTGCGGGCATTTAAGCGAAGTGAAATAAAACAGAGGTACCTAAATTTGGTTACTGTTGTATAATCAATGTAACATCACTATAAATTTTCCTCAAATAAACAAAAGCCCCAATATCTTCTCGACATTCGAGAAACGGTCACGTTCGAATTTGGGTTGCTTGATATATAGGCCATTAACATCTTCTAAAAGAAGAAGAAATTAACCTAGAAAGTTTGGAACTAAAAGTGACAACTAAAATGAAAACCAAAACAAAGAAATTTACACAAAAATACTGCTGTATATGAAACGATAGGGTAATTAATTCAAGGAAAATAAGGTGACTGAAGATATGGGCAAAATGTAATCCCCTTGGTACAGTCTTGAGTAGGAAACCAAAATAAAGTCGGTATGTAGTTTTATACAGAACACAAAACATTGCATTTTTCACCAGTTTTAAAGCTAACATTCAAATCAAATATGTGATATACGTTTCTATAGTTAGGCCAGTTCTAATGACTTATTAGTGATAAAATTGAATTGTCACAAGATTCTGTTGAAGGTCACCAGCAACATTTACAAAAAAGTTATTGAAATTATCAGGACTGATGGATATTTCAGTCTGAGTTTTTTTTTGACTTTTCACGATATTCATTAATAATGTTCCACATGGTCAGATCAGATTAACATTTGCAGTTTTCTTAGTGGTGGCAATTTGGGCTTAATGCCACTTTCAGTATTCATTATTGTAATTAATTAACCATGGAGAAGGATATTGTTTACAAAAATCATTAAGAAGATGCAGGGTTCCCGCATTGACTTTAGGTTATTATCAAAGCAGTTTGTAGTATGAGCTTGATTACCTTTTTTAATATAAGTTTTTATTAGAAATGCCTCATGATATGCCTGTGTTAATACATTCAGAAATATTGAGCCTTTTTCATCTATAATACAGTCATCCTTATCCAAAAACTTCCAATCTATATTTTCTACTAAATTAAAGAACACATGTTGTTTACCTCTCTGTGTCAATGGCCTGTATGTTACCCTGGTTTTATCATAGGCAGGTTGTTAAAAGAGAACGGAATGACAACTAGCTGTCCAAGGTGATCAGAAAGTCCCACATCAAGCAAAGACACGTTACAATCATCAATACAGAAGTTTGAGAATACACCGTCTAGTCAGTTTTTCTGCCTCGTTGCACCCGTTATTACTCTTAATAATCCAAAATATTTCATCATATAATTTATTTCAGTGCTCTCTCGCTCTTCCGTGCCAAAGTGCACATTAAAGTCACCCGCAGTGATTAATTGGTTATTTATAGTTAATTTATTTAATATTTGTTCTAATATTTCTATAAAGGTGTCGAGAGTGCCCGAAGGCGATCTGTAGAGTGTTACTATAAACATTTTATGGGGCTTCAAAAAGATACTACAAACCTCGATACACTTCTCAATAGGCAAGTCATTTATGTCACTTATAGGTATGGCATTACAGGTTGGGTCCACCATTATCGCTTTTCCTCCCCCTCTAAACTGATATCTACAGGTACCTGCTGCAACAGAGTATTGTCCCACATGGATGTGCTCTAGCTCGTCTGCTATAAGCCAATGTTCTGTCAGGCATAGAACATTGATTGCTCTGTCTATCAAAAAAGCTTCCAGCAGATTTGTTTTCTTCTTTAGCGATTGAATATTGAGATGGAAAAGTTTGAGCATAAACTTGTCACCTTCAGGGATTATTGAGCCCTTGCTTGTTGTGGGCGCTGTAGATTGATAAAATGATTAACAAGGATTCCAGCTGGCCAGAGATCAGTTAATAGAATGTGATCTCTGTGTTTCTTAGGTACGCCTAGTTTAAATGAGCTTCTACTGCTGTCCCCTTTTGTTACCATTTTTTGGCAAACAGTTCCTCCATTTAGATCGTTTCTACGTAGGAAGGCAATTATATCATGAAGACCCATGTCTTCTCTTCTGCAGCCTTTAAGATAGTTTCATTTTTGTTTCTTCCTTGTAAAGGAGTGGGTCTGCTAGTGGGCAACGTGGTGCGTTTTTTGTTTTTTTTTTAACCTCAATTCATTGTTGATCGTTTAGTTAATTTTGTTTTATTTGCTTGTTTTTTGTAGAGACTATCCTTTTCGGCATCCTTTTTGTTGATTACTGTTTTAGAAGTTATATTTATGTAAACCTTGCTGAAAATAATTGCACCCTCGCGCTGAATCGGCGTTGCCGAAATGTCCATGTCGTGCTAGTCTAGAGCACGTAACACTAATATGCCCAATAAAAAAAAACGGGGACTCGCCCTTCATTTGCCTAGTATAGCTATATTGAAATTGCATTGTAGTTTTTAGAAAGAATAATTGAGTTCTGTATTTTTTTTCTGTAGCTCCCAAAAGAAGTAGCGGGGACAAAGATTTCTTTGTAAAAATATTGGCTCCAGTTTAGTTTTATAAAATTAAGAGAATTTGGTCTGGTTAAAAGAACTTTTTTTTTTGCTTTATTACCTATCATAAAATCACGTCGCTTAAGTTTTTGCAGTGTTTGCAGTAGGTTGGTTAAAATACAAACATATTGGTCGGGTTTCCTTAAAAATTTTGTATGATTACAATGCAAATAATAACTTAAAAATAATTTTAAGCTATTTCTCTTCACCGCTTACTAAAAATGTTTTTTTCCAAAGCTGTACCATTAACAATTTGTGAGATACAGCCTACCTTACATCAAATTTATGTAGAGTTATTTACCCAATTTTTTTTTCAGTGCCAATCAGCAAAGGTCTCAAAAAATATTTAAAGCGAGTACGCCAATGGACTTACAAGCGGCCAGAACAAAGATGATTGGTTTCGGAATGCAGCTTTTGGATGGCATTGATCCAAATCCAGATAACTTTGTCTGTGCTGGTATTATCCATATGAGAAGTCAGCAGGTCGGGTGCCTACTACGATTAGAACCTAACAAAAATGCTCAGGTATTTATATTAGAGTTCGGCTTTTAAATTACAATCAATGACGCACAGATTGGGGGGGGGGGGGGTTGTGGAAGATGATTATACCCTACTATTTTAAGGGCAATTCGTAAAAGTATATTTTTTTTTCTAAGCGTTCGGTCCATGTAAGCGATGGGAGAAATTTAATCAATTGCAAAATTGCAAATATTTACCTTTAACTTAATCGCTTCCCTTGCTTACAAGGACTGCATGCCCACGCTGATATGTATAATAAATCTAAAAAATAAGTTGGCAAAAATAGACGTAATATGGCGAACCAGTCAACTCCAAAAATTTGGTTTGTTGCAAAAACGAATATGCTTTACCCAGTTAAAATAATTTCGACAATGCGGTGTTCCGCTTCTACCAGAAATAAGTAGCAACTTTGAAATTGTAGGCGTGGAGTCTCTTTTTTGGCAAAAATTATTCTAAATCGCTTTAAAACTAAATCAACTTTTATTATTGAAATTATAGAAATATCAAAAATTGCGGCACTTTTCAGGTTAAAGTTACTTACGCTTCATTTTAAGCAATTTAAAGCACCCAAACCTATTTATATAGCAAAATGAGCCTTTTTTTCTTCAATTACAATAATAAGGAACTAAAAAAAAAAACGTCCACTTCAGATAGCAAATAATAAAAATTTTAACAGTCTTATTCATGTAAATTTATTGGCGGTCAATGCACAAAGGACGAGAACATTGCAGACACACAGGCTTGCTGCACCCAAAATAAACATAGGTCGTCAGTCTGTGTTTTTGGCGTCTATTTTTTTTGGCGGGACAAATTATACATGCTCTTTCGGTTCCTTGACTGACTGCTTGATCCTGGACAACTACTGTAACCATATCTATCGTTACCTAAAACTTGAGTCATGGTCAACCTCAGCTCACTCGGCAATTTTGTGTTGATTATACGTCTTTGCATACGAGGCACCACGAGAGAATGAGCTAAACTTTTATGAAAATCTCCTCTCTCGACAGCTTGTGATTGGTGCATGTTATATAAAATGTACGCATTGATGGCACTTAAATCTAGAACACGATATAGTAATACCATAGGCCATCTTGTTCGACGGCTAGTCGAGTAAATAAAGCATTTTTTTGTCAGCCTCATTAACTCCCCCTTTAGTGGAGTTATAATACAGTATAATTTCAGGTCTATTACTACTTACGAGTATCACAGCTCTATTCTTTATTGACACGTAGGAACATAACATTTTATTGTTCGTAAATCCAAATAAAGTAGACTTTACTTCTTGATCCTTATTTGGCTGAAATTCAATCGGTAGTTTTCTTTTATTTTTTTTACTGTCCCCACATATGTCAGCTTCCGTGTAGATAGTTCATCTGCGAGCTCGTTTAAGAGCGCCAAGAAACAATAATAAATAAAATGGCTAAAGCCATTAAACAAAATATTAAAATAGATGCTCCACTGACCATTTACTCCCAATTAACCCGTGTGTAACTCTTTTCTCTATTTTATTAACTATTAAAAACAACTGTATATTTTAGACCACCCTGTATATTGCAACTACGATAGACCAAAAAGCCTTCGGGTATTGCCCAACTCCCAACCAAATTTAACTTGGTATCCCAAGGTTCAAATATAATCAGCATTTATAGCAGGTCATGTGTTTCGAAAAAAAAAATTAAAATTTGGTATAGGAAAATAATAAGGAACGTTGTTAAAAAACTAATACAGATTGCAAGAAGAAGTTTATATAGAAGGTGTTCCGTTTAAATTACTTTCTACTACTTTCTGGCAGAAGCGGCAACATCGTAATATCTGCTGGGTAGAGTATGGACATAATGTAAAAATATTTTACAGCATACTGAGTAGCCCAAAAAAAGTTGCTAAATATGTGCACATATTTTTTTTAATGAAACCTACATTTTACCGCTATTTGATCAGGAAACTTTTTCAAATGAAACGCCCTGGTTTTTTTTTGAACAAATCGAGTTAATATTTTAATTACCTTTTTATTAAACTTTTGAAATGGATAATAATTATTTATCAAACATGCCATAAACAAAAATAAAAGAAATTAGTTTAATGACGAACATTAGGAAAAAAAACTTTTTCAATAATTAACGGAATAGGAAAAAATTTTAAAACCAACCAAAATAAATTTTCTCGCTCTAATAAGGTTTTACATATTTTCCCCCCTGTTGACACTAATATTTTTCGCCTAACTGGTAACTTATCATTTTCGGTAAAATAAAAAAACATCGTTACTAAATTATAACATTAAAAAAAAGGTTGTTGTGATGTTTCTTAAACCAAAAAAACAGCTGTATATTTTAGACCACCCTGTATATTGCAACTGTTGTTTCAGATAAAACACCCTGTATATTCTTCACTAGGTTAAAAATTTGATCCATTATTATTCTAAATTATTACCTACTAACCTTAACACTCAGCATATAGATTTTTGACTTATTTCAGAGACACATATGAGAAATTAATCTTTCATTAAGATAATAGGATATAAGGTTTATTTTACTATTTTTAAGGAATCAATCATTTTGAAGAATGTCATTTACAACGTATAGATATTCAATTAACAGTGGTCTGAATCAAGTCAACTTAACAGAAATTAAGAGTGAGAGCTGTCTACTGCCCACACAACATTTATTATGGGTGGGGACCTTAATGCCAAGCATGTGGATTGGGGATCAAGATTAACCACAACTGAAGGTAATGAGAAAGGCTGTTCAAGAAACTAAGAAAAGCTAGAAGAAGATGGCAATAGATGAGGGACTCATCTGCCAGGACTATTTTGAATCAAGAAACCGAGAAGCCCAGAAGGGAGATTAAAAAGCTTAAGGGAGCAACAATAAGCTCTTATTTACAAAATTTGTCTACAAGGATCCTAACTATTCTCTATGGAAATCAACCAGAAGATCAAGAGACCAATAAACATTGTAAGTTAATTAATAACACAATTTGTTATAAAATTTACACTATATATTGTCTAAAATACCATGACAATTGTTTCGACACACTCGGACACACAGTGTCTTCTTCGGATGTATTTAACTAACTAAAAGTAACAACTTTCGTCTCTAAATCTAGATGTAGGTATAGACAGCTTAAAATTTATAATACTAATTATGGTACAATAAAATATATCTACATTAAGGTTGTTAATAATGGGAAATCCAAACAAACATAGTGCTCGACAAAGGGATAAGGTGTACCTATAAATTTAACAATGGAACTATTCAAGCCCAGTTGATCATTTAAAAGTACATTAAATTTCTTATATCGGTTTATTTCCATTGTTTCTAGTAAATTTAATTTGATGGATTTGGGTTCTTGATGTAAAATTTCACGTTATTTAGATGTAATGCATAATGAGAATCTGTATGTTTTTTTATTGTAACTGTTTTTTGTTCTTTAATACGCTTATTAAAATTTTCATAGAATGATGAACATTCCACTTTCCGAAGAAAATTACACAAAGGAATTAAATATTATCAAAAAAATTGCGGTTAATAATGGATATCAAACTAAAATGATCGATCAAATCATTACCAGAAAACAATACAACAAAGCAATAAGACTAGCTTACCCGAATTCCGAATCTAAAATAAATATCGTTTATAAGACTCTAACCTATAATGGTAAAATAATTCAACAAGTCGCAAAAAATCTACAGGAACGAAATATAAAAATCGCGTATAAAACGAATAACAAACTAGGTAAACTAATTAAAAATAACTAAACTAAAAATAAAAAAGGGACTAAATGTGGTATTTACAAACTAAAATGCGGAAGTTGTCCTAAAATATACATCGGTCAAATAGGTAGAAATTTTAATAAGCGTATTAAACAACACAAAAACAGTTACAATAAAAAAACATACAGATTCTCATTATGAATTACATCTAAATAACGAACAAGATAACTTTGATGATAATTTTGAAATTTTACACCAAGAACCCAAATCCATCAAATTAAATTTACTAGAAACAATGGAAATAAACCGATATAAGAAATTTAGTGTACTTTTAAATGACCAACTGGACTTGAATAGTTCCCCATTGTTAAATTTGTAGGTACACCTTATCCCTTTGTCGAGCACTATGTTTGTTTGGATTTCCCATTATTAACAACCTTAATGTGGATATATTTTATCGTTCCATAACTAGTATTATAAATTTTTAGCTGTCTATACCTACATCTAGATTTAGAAACGAAAGTTGTTACTTTAATTAGTTAAATCCATCCGAAGAAGACGCTGTGTGTCGAAACAATTGTCATGGTATTTTAGACAATATATAGTGGAAATTTTATAACAAATTGTGTTATTTATTTACTCATAAAATGAATTTCCATCAAGTATCGGCTAACGAACTTCCGAGATAAGCACCAGGATTCAATTTAATCAGTGGCGAAATTTTTAAACAGCTACCTAGATGGTGATGATAAAATACCTTATTAATGCAGCCATTAGATTGAAACATGTGCCTGCCTGTTGGAAAGTTGCAGAAGTAATAATGTTACCAAAACCGGGTAAACCACCTACCACTGTCACCTCTTAGACCTATCTGCCTTCTACCAATTATTTCAAAATTATTTGAGAAGCTACTACTTAAGAGACTACGGCCACTGATAGAAAATAATAACCTAGTTCCGGACTTTCAATTCGGATTTAGGCAGAAACATTCAACGATTGATCAAGTGCATCGAATCACCGACATAATTGAAAGTGCGCTTGCGGAAGAACAAGTGCGTTCTGCACTATTCTTAGATGTTGCACAAGCGTTCGATAAGGTGTGGCATAAAGGTTTGACATACAAATTAAATAAAATACTTCCTAAGCAGTATGTAGAGATCTTAACATCCTGTATCTCTGATCAACTTTTTAGAATGAAGCAGAAGGATGAATTATCCGATTTGAACGAGCCGGCGTGCCCCAAGTAAGAGTTCTAGGCCCCCATTCTTTATTTGTTATATACCAGTGACTTACGAGTATCGGAAGAAACTACTATATTCGCATTCGCAAATGACACTGCTATTCTTGCAGTTGATCAAGATTATGAGAGCTCTATTAGAAAACTCCAAATAGCAAGCAACATGGTAGCTGACTGGACAAGACAATGGAAAATTAAGCTCGACGAACTTAAATCAGTCCATGCACATTTTACTAACAAGAAGCTAGCACAGCCACTTTTCCTAGATATTAACGGTACAATTGTGCTCCAATGCCCGAATGCTAAATATTTTGGCATGACTCTTGATGCTAAACCTCGGTGGAAAGAGCATGTCAAAAAGAAAATAACTGAGCTAGATTTAAAATATAAACAACATTATTGACTTCTGGGAAGAAATTTAAAATTGTCATTCTACAATAAAATGATTATTTACAACCAGGTTTTTAAACCAGTGTGGCTTTACGGTATTCAGCTGTAATGCTGTATATGTGAGAGCAATACCAAATTGATACAGACGTTCCAAAACAAAGTGCTGCGTAACATAGTGAATGCTCCTTGGTATGTTCGCAACTGTGATCTTCATCGTGAACTTGGAATTTCAACAGTGAAAGAAGAGATCAAAAGGTGTGCTGGCAAGCATGAAGCCCGACTTCAACTGCAATCAACGCAGAAGCTCTGCAGCTGCTGGACAATAAACATCATGTCCGAAGACTAAAGAGAACCAAGCCGTTTGATTTGAAAGTGTATCATCTGCTTGAGCAATTTAAACTACATCAATGGATAGACTTTAGTTGTTAAGTATAATTATTATTCTAAAAATAAACTACTAGAGTGCCATTATCTACGAGGGGTTAACGACTAAAATGTGTATACGAGAAATCCAATTTTGTTACGCAAATCCACAGAAAGTCATGGGAATCCAAGGATATTCGCGGCAATGCACGAGCACCTACAAACATCTACGGACATCCACGGGCATTCACAAACATCTATGGAACCCCACGAACATCCACAAACATGGGAAAATCCACGGAAATCCGCGAAAATGTATACATGTAAATAATATCGACCAAACGGCTAGTTCTAGTAACAAAAAAAAAATTTGGTGAAATACATTAAAAGGGTGTTTTTGTGGCACTTTAATCTTTAATTACTTTTTTGTTGGCATAGTAAAATAGTAAAAAGCCGGAACTAAGAGTGATGCAAAAGAAACTTTATACTAATTTATAATACAGACATACCTAAATAATATAATAATATGCTAACCAGTATCATTAAAAAGAATATGTAGGAGAGGTAATAGCAACTGTTAATATTAATTATAATTTATTTATTTAAATTATTACAAAAACCACAAACTAAATGGGCGTAAATCAAAAAATATATAAAACCTAAAAGTAAGTAAATAGCTCGGTGGAAACGAAGTGAAGACTTATTTTTTTTAGTGTGTAAATACCATTAATTTGGTTTAGCTGCAGATCACTTAGTTGCAACGGTACTTCCTGACAAGCATTATCGGTTTTTATAGGTCTGTAAAAAATTACGGCTTGAAACTCTACAGACATCATCAGGTTTTGGTCACCAAAATTCACTTCTTCGTTTGTTTTTTCTCAAAAACGATTTATCTTTTACATTTATTGTAATAATTAGGCCTAAATACCACCGCTGCTCGTACAGAGTATCTTCCATGTTTATATTAAAAGTAGGCGTTTCAGTATTCGAAGAAGCCATGTTTGTAGGTAGATCATTTGTGAGGAATTATCCTCGGAACAATCCATATTTTTAGTAAAATCAGAAAAGGTCTCGGAATTTGATGTTCAGTTTTTACTTAAATTTCCTTAACGAATGGATGCGCATAGTTGTTTCTTTGCAATTTTCTTACTCTTCGCAACCGATCAGTATTTACTTTCTGCACTCTGTATTGTTTCTTCCAACAGCCAGCAGATATCTTAATGACGGTTGACTTTCCATCTGCTACTGTTACTCGTACTAGTGATCCCTTTTCATAAATAGTGTCTCCTCTTTCTGGCATTAGCTTAAGCGAAAAATATTTTAATAAGAGTTCTTGACCAATGCCTACTACACATAGATTGCATATATCGGTGTGTATTTCGGATTGGGGATAAGCAAGGTCATAGTTTTCTTTATCTTGTTGCACCGGCGATAACGCTTTAAAAATCTCAAAGTAATCATATTCTGTAACAGCCAAATTATACTTATTTACTCGGGCCATGGAATTTTCTTTCTGTTCTTCTACTAAAGAGATTCACAATGCAACAGTAACACAATTGTAACTCTCTTCTGGAACTTGCATTCCCAAACTTTTGATAAGCAGTAACGAATCCAGTAAAGCCTTCTCCACAGTATTCTAAATGAATTTACCTCATATATTTATCGAATTGTAGTTTTCACGGAAATTAATATAGATATTGATGTGAGCATGAGTATTTAACTCTATACTAAAGTAACAATTGGAAGTGATAAAGTTGTGTGCGATTTTGAGGGATGAATGATCCGCTATCCATTTGCGTCAAATGCGCAAACAAAATATACAAAACCATATTTTGTAAAGTCGTTCTATTAAATCTAACGCAAGGTCCAACAAGGATGATAAAGCAAAGTGCATCATCCTGAGATACGCCCGTATATAGCTCGATACACAAGTCTGTACCTACCAAAAGAATGAAAGCAAAAAAACGTTCAGGGGTTTACGATAGTGCTGGGAAGTTTAGTTCACTTTGCCGATTTTAATCTTTCAATCTTTTTTAATAAAGTGAATAGTACAAAAGACTAGTTCGTTTAGTTCGTTTAGTTCACTGATTTATACTCGCACACGCACAGTGAAGCAAAAGAATATATAAGGGAAATATTTCAAACTAATATAAATAACGAAGAAACCTACTAAATAAATAAAAGAGAAGCATGGTGCTTCGTGGATAGTACAGTGCAACGATATCGTTCTTTACTGTATGAAAGTCTCGATAAATATGACAAATTTTGTCTCTAACCACGGCGCATCGAATGAGCGGTACGTACACACACGCTCACAAAACAATTAAGGTTAGTTCACATGCTCTCTTGGACGAGTTGTACGTGAGGCAACAATCCACCCACTGAACTCAATCCATTTGTCCGACAGCCGACACCATCGGTCGGTCTCCGAGCTCCGGGTAGTTCAGGATCTGCTTCACGGTCATTTCGCTCTCGTTCGCGTTTTGCGTATAGTACAAGGCTTTAGTTCGCGTTGATTCAATTTTTAAAGAATTACTGATTAAATCTTTTAGTTCAGTTATCAAATTCGATCTTTTGAACTAGTTCGCTCGCGAACTGCACACCTCTAGTTTACGATGTTAAAACATACCGTTACTTAATTATAATTTAACATTTGTTAGCAAGGAAACCGGGGATTTTATTCATTGAAAATAAATATTATTATTAGTATTTTATTATAATATATAACAGAAAATGGTAAGGATTTTTTTACACACTTTGTAATGACATAAAGGAACCAGAAAAAAAATGTTAGTTTTATCAGGAGGGCTAAAGCACCCTTCCAAGAATTATTATCAATTGTTGAAAAGAGCCATGTTCCAAATACAACACCATTGTGAAAGAACAAAAGCATGGGTTACGTCTTCCCAAGCACGTTTCTTCTTCTTTATTTCATCTGAATTCTCGTGTATACGCATATCCCAAATTGAGGACATTAAATGTATTTCATTTTTCAGTATTTAAATTTTCCATGCTTAAAAAGTAATTCTGTAGCACTGACAACACAGAAAAACCAAAACTGCCTAAAAACCGTCCAACGCCTGTTTTACACCAATGCAAACACTTTAATGATGAGCCGCCTAGAGTCCTCGAGCAGTGGCAGTTCCTGGGCTGGTAGGTAGGGCGAGCAAGAGCGCCGCAGGCGAGAATTCTTGGAGACCACGCCTAAATTTCTTTTTTGTCTACTATTCTAAAATTTGCATTGAATAGATAGATAGGGAATAGTTTGATTTCACGTCCATTTTTTTATTTCTATGCAAAAAGGTAGGTTCGAGAAATGTAAATCACATTCTTTATTCATGATAATGATATTATTTAGTAATTCTTTCTTTAAATATATTTGAGAGACTTGGAGTTTTTTAAACCTGTTAAATTAATTCTATACAGCGAATTTGGATGTTGCAAAATGGCGACAAAGTGGTGTAATTACGGAATAAAATTCAGATGTTTTTTGAAGTTTTTTCAGAATAATATTTTCCATTAAGTACCTACTTAACAATAATTAATTGACAAATTTGACGTTATACGAGAATAAGTTTTAACGCGCTTTAGACACGAACATCCTCGCTCATTTGACACAGATGTGTGGGTGACAATCGAGTCAAATAGGTAAATGGTTTGCTTACCAAATGCTCCTTGGAAATATAATCCTTTTGGAGAGTACGAAATAGTTCGCGCTACGGATTTTGATTTTTCCCTTTGAAAATAAAATGATTGGCCAACAAAATAGTTCAATTTTTTTTTACCACAGATCTAATAGCTACATACATTCACTACCCGTAAGCCATGCAATATTTTGTTACCATTTTTCTGAAAGATTACCTATTACTCCCCTTGCCTCTTCCCCGTGTTAATTAAATTCAACATTTTAGGGGTCGCATCCAACGACGAAAATCCATATTTTAAACTTAAAGATATAAGACCACTTTTACCTCAGTTTCAACTTGGTTTTCCATGCCGTTACGTGCGGTACCCTGAATTTTTTGGAATGTCAAAACAGGATATTTTATTCAAATTTTAAAACACTTACCTGAGGTCCTAGTCTTAAAAAAAAACTAAAAGTTTTGTTTTTTAACAGACGACAGTCACTCTGACCTATTTTACACTTATTCATTCCTTTTCTTTCAAGAATAATCACAAAAACTTAAAAAACAACAGATCGTTATCACGGATTACAAAATATTTTCTGACGATAATGAGTATTAGACATAACCATAACCTCACCTTAGATTTAGCGACATATACGTGGTTGCCGACTCTGGGTTTTAACTTCGAACGTTGTTCCATACATTGTGTATGTTTGGTTGCCTATCTTCAAGCCTGAGATTCTTACGACAGGGTAGGCATGCCGACCCCAGCCCAGGTTACTTAAAAAGTAAAATTAATAAAATAGAATTTATTTTAAGGCTGCTGTAGCTTGCGAGCATGACTCCCAGGGTTGCAAGGGCGATTTAAAAGGTGGAGTGGTTATTCGCTTGCAGTTTAAGAGTCATTAAAATGCAAATTGATGTGAATAATGAATGATAGTAATATAGCATACTGGCTGTTGTCTGTTTGACAATGGGTCGGCACTGCCGACCCTGCCACCCCTGAAAAGCCGCCACTGTCCTAGAGTCATAAAACCACTGGCGGCGCATATTCTTGGCAGGGTCCGCGCGGCTTCCATCGCCGCTACCTCGCGCGGCTTCCATCGCCGCTACCTGCTTGACGAGACACTATCTGTATTGTACAATACACACCCTTTAAGAAGGCACAGCGGCGCAAACGTCCTCGTCTGTTTTAGTCCTAGTCTCGAGTTAAGGCTCAAAGTCCATTCTGTATATCAGTTTTTTTTTACTTTGTTCTGTTTATGATGAAACGTTTATTAAACTCCAACATTTTGTAAAAATCCGATGAATTAGATCGATAGAACCACAAAAAAACATCATTCACATTATTAAAGCCACTGACAATTTAATTAACTGTACGTGACAAGTTTTTGTTTTTAATAAATAAGAACAGATTTCTTAATTTAAAAAATAATATTTTGAATTTTTTGGTATTTTCAACAAAATCCGATATTAGTAAAAAGTATACCTAATTGAAACTGCTTATATTGTCAATCATTCATTTTTAATTTATGAGCATTTAAAATGTGTGAAAATACCATGAATCAAAAATACTTTGACAAACTTCATCACTGTCATGTACAGGCAATTTAATTGTTATCAATGACTTAAGTAGGTAATACATATGTATATCAGTTGTTTTTTTTTTCTTACTCGTAGAACAAGGATCTGGTGCCATAGGTATTTTTAGAATAGTAAAGGATCAAATTTGAGAATTTTTAGAAAGTTAAGAATGTACAGGATGTTGAAATAATTGTAAATTGGAAATAATAATAAAAAATTGCCCTCTCCCTTAAAATTGGCAATTCTACTATTTATATTTTCCTGTATGCAAATAACCAATTTATAAAAAAAGTCTTCAGAGTCTACTACTTCTCAGAAAACCGCAACTCAAAATCTTTAAAAATGTTTAACTTATACCCGGTATAAGATTTAGATAGTGACATATTTAATAAGTAATGAAGGTATTTAAAAGATAAATTTGAACAATTAAAAAAGAGGATGTTCCATTTAAACAAATGGCTTATAACGTAAGATAAAGAAAAAATCGTCCTCAAAATATGCCGTTGAATATACGCATGTCTTGAATTATTACTCTCGAAAGGTCATGTAGGTAAGAGGTAATACTTTAGAATTTGACCGTTCTATTTTTTATTTACCTTTATTAAATTTTTCATTTATTTGGATTTATTGGATTTGTGCAGCTTTGAAGTATAAATGAATTTAAAATGCTATTTTCCTATTTACCTCCATTCTGTTGAATATTTGTTCTGTGTTTCTATTTGCATTGGAATATATGTAACATTGACAAAATTTAGAAATATTAAGTATGTTTACGTATAGGAACGAGAAGAAAAACCTTTTTTATTTTATAGTATCAACCCCTGTTTATAACTAACCACGTATTCTCATGTAGACAAAATAATTTTTTTTTTATTCTTATTTATTTAGTCCTAACTAACCTGATATATTTTGGTTTACTTGTAAATCATCCTGTATAGGTAACGGGTCTTGAATTGTATGTCGTAATGTAAATTTATAGTGTCTTGTTATCATTGACTGCGATTTTTTTAACCTAATAATTTATTAAATACCTAGCATATGAATGTAAGAATGTATTACAATTCCGATACTAATATTCCAGGCAATTAAAAATGTGAAACAAATGGTTCTTCAAGTTGATATGATTACAAAAAAAATAGGTTTGGGTAACATACCTTAAATTTATATTTAGACAGATTTACCAAAGAGAACCCCAACTAATTACTTTTTGGTTTTACTAAGTGAACTGGTCACCGGTTATATTATATTTTAATATATTTATTATATAGCTTATAATAAAAAATATAATTAACATATAAGTCTGTTCAAAAATATATCGTTTCACTACCTACAATAATATCCAAACTACACAGTTGCCAAACGTGTACATTCAGAACAGGGTTCTCTATAAATAATTTTATATATAAGGTTTAATAATTAGGGAACTACTAATACTTTGCCTGTGCCGATCATATCTGCTCGTCTGGCAACTCTGTTTCGGATACTTTGCTTTTTAATAATAGCAGCACGGAATTGAACTTACTTCAATTTTATTTTAACACCTTGTCTTAATCCCAAGTATACAGAGAAAATGATCAAGCTAGATGGATAGAAAAATAAAGACGAATTAATAAGCATCATCTCTAACCACTATACCAAAGGGCAATCACTAAAATTACGTTAATTTGTCGTCCAAATATTTTTAAAATCAATGTTTACTTCGTGGTTTTATGGAGTCATTTGTCATCCAAATATTTTTAAAATGAACGTTTACTACGTGGTTTTATGGAGTCATTTGTCATCCAAATATTTTTAAAATGAATGTTTACTACGTGGTTTTATGGAGGAAAATTGTCCAAGAATACCTAAATTACTTTTCCAAATCGTATTGTTAGGAGGCATTTAACCATCTGGTGGCCACTCAGGCTTCTTAATCCTCCAACAAATGACTTTTTCTTGTGAGGCAAAATCAAATTGAAACTATATCGAAAAGGAAGGTCTATTATTTAGATAAGCTTCGACAATAAATTATTCATTCATGCGTTTTTTTTTTATGACATACTGGCCAACGTTAGGAATGGATTTTATAATAGGGTAGGTGATGTAAGGCTTTTTTTTTATATTTTCT
The DNA here is from genome assembly GCA_963920685.1 of Polydrusus tereticollis. NCBI lineage: Eukaryota > Metazoa > Arthropoda > Insecta > Coleoptera > Curculionidae > Polydrusus > Polydrusus tereticollis. Next base: position 54,369,498 of record OY987335.1, read on the forward strand.
TTTGTTGTTTCTGTCGTAATATAACATCTTATAAAATATTGAATTTCCATAAGAGAATAACAATACTATGAGGTTGTTTACTAAACGTACGGTAAAATACAAGGACCATTCCTTGAGTGATTTTATTAATGTTGTGTTGTTTCGAAGATACAGGGCGATAAAAGTTTGTCGACAAAAACAATATTTTATTACATAAATCACAAAAAATTCTGTATATAAATATTACAGTACAGCATTTTAATTTATTAAAACTGACTACCACCAGTTTTATCCTCACTGACTTACTCACTCTTTTAAATTCACAAAGGTTGTTTCTGATTGCAGTATGCCCAACAACTATCCGATTTCCGACTTTTTCATTTCGCCCGAAGAAGTGAAAGATATTGACTTTAGATGGCTTGATAGGAAAAAACAAGAGATTTAAGTCCGGGGATCGAGCAGGCCAGAATTTTCTTTAACCCATACATGGTTATTGCGAAAATTCCTTATTGCATTTCTTGAAAAATTTGCCTCATTGGTAAGGAAGTCAGCAAGAGTAGTTGGAATTTTAACCAATGTTTGCAGACGCTATTGGCAAAATGCAATACGTGGTGGATAATCGACAGGAATACATAAGTGCCTCAATCTTGTTTAGTTTCAATACAGACTATCTTCCTCTACCTGGTTTGGCACAGTTTATTTTAGTTAAGTCTTCCGGGTATCCCATTTTGTTTAAATGTGCCTGTTCCACAAATATGTCGATGAATACTTTGAAAGATTTCAGAATCATGACGGTTGGGAAATCGTTCATTGTTCAACCGCCTAGCCTGTAACGAATTCTCATTGGCAAGTCCATACACAAAAAGCATGCCAGTCACAAATTTTTAGAAACTAAGGATAATTCTGTCAATTCAAGTCTAAAAATGTATAAAACAAAATACAACTACACCAAATGAGTAATAGAATTTGAGTAAATTTCTCAGCTTTTCACAACTTTTTTTTAACAAAAGAACCATCGAATCGGTTGAAAGCCAATTATTTATTGATTTATTAATTTCTGTGTTTTTAACAAAATATTTAAATTTAAAGAAATAGTCCATGCTCAAAGTGAAGTTGAAAGTATAGGGTAAAGACAACAAAAAGTCTTCCTCCACAAGTTTAATGGAAAATGTATTTTTTTAGTGAAAGTTTACTCAATTATCTACATGTTTCGAGCGTAGAGTCGCTCATCATCAGGAGACAAAAAGAGTTGAATTGCTGTTGATGTTAGCGTAAGCGAAAAGCGTCTCTACACTGGAGCTTCAATCATTACTGGAATATGGTATAATTATCCAAAAATATTCGTGTGCAAGAAAAAATGCATTGATTTTATTGAAGCTCGAGAGGTATTTGATAAGAAAATTTGACACCAAAGTATTAAAAAAATAATAGGAATGACGTATTTTGATAGTTTTAAAATTTTAAATAGTAGGCTTATACATATGTTAATGGGGTCATTTAGCATTTTTTTTTAATTAGGTCTTCTGAAAAATTATCTAATTTTAGTGCGAACAGCAAAAAGCTTAAATTTTTGGACGCCTCTAAAAGCCTTTTAAATAATTTACGAACATCGACTCGCGGAAACGGCTGTGTGACGTCATCGAGTCCTATAGTAAGTTAGATTGCGCTCGCTGCCGTTGTTTACGACTAAAAGACAGGTGGCCATGCACATCGCCCTTTCTTGATTACTGGGTAACAGAGTTGACGTCGACAGGAGAGAAAAATATTTAATACGTTAAAATCGTTATATTGTATGTTAATACTCAAACGACCTAAAAAAAACTTTCTCTAATACTAATTTAGACACAACACATTCTTAACTAAAAATCTCCTAGTCAAAAGCAACTAGATTTTTAATTCCAACATCTAAACTGTACAGGGAAACCAAGTTGTTTTGAAAATCAAGACAGCTTTGTATTAATTATTTTACACTATCAGGATATATTCGACTTTGACAGCGCTTGTTTCAAAATAGTATAAAGAGAAAATATAGTCTAGAACTCGTATGAAATGACATCTTCTACTTGTTATAGAATATACTATGAGAAGTAATAATAATAAGCTTCTGCTTTAACTGAACAAAGAAACAGTAAGCGCATCTCCCTTGTATATGTACAGATATACCGTTGCATAAATTCAAAGTGGACGAACTGTGGGACTTAATGACGTCACCGCCTCGCAAGCGTTTTGATTGATTTTGATTTTGATCTCGTATATTTCGAAAACTGCTTATCGGATTGACTTGAAATTTTCAGGGCTGAACTGAATAAAAATTCGATGAGAGTGTAATGTGCAGTTTGACCAAATGAGCCCATTGTATAAAAAGAGTAATAATTTGTCATGTCATGTGCGTGTGTTGTCAAAAGTGAAAACTATAGCTTATTTATGAAAATGTCTCGTAATTACCGACTTTAGTTACGTAAAATAATAAAAAGGCATCCAGCTGGTGGTAGTTCAAACCATTATTCTCCAACAACTTCATTCCAACAAGGAATGGTTTAAATATATTTTTTTACAAACAACCAGTATCCAGTATTTTATAGGTTTTTTAACTTATCTTACAAAAAAGGAATATTTCCTTCTTGCTAGCAAACTGCGCGAGCCCAGCCCATACCCAAAAAAGGGAAGAAGACCTTGCCAAGCAACTATCGTCCATTGATTTCGCTTATAACAAAAGTTATGAAGAAGGCTATCAACGAAAAATTATTAAAGTACCTGGAAGGCTCCAACATTATTAGTGACCGCCAGTATTGATTCCGTAAGTCTAGATCAACAGGAGACCTTCTCGCTTATGTTACTCACGTTTGGAACAACGCAATAGAACATCATGGGGCGTCCCGGGCGGTAGCACTGGATATTTCCAAGGTCTTTGACCGAGTATAGCATGAGGGGCTCCTAACTAAAGTGAGAGCATACGGAATCCCGGTTCAATTTTGTTCGTGGCTGTCAAGCTTTCTTAAAGACCGTTCTCTGCCAGTGGCGATGGACGGATTTCTTTCAGGCACATTTAACATCAATGCCGGAGTCCCTTAAGGTTCTATATTATCGCCCATCCTCTTTTTACCATGCATTAACGATCTTTTGAAAAATTAAAATCTTATATAATATAACAGTACACTTGTTTCATCTTTTACGTTGGATGCTCGAACATCGACTACCAATGCACATCTCGATAGGCAGCAAGAAGTCTCACATCTCAACAAAGACCTGGAAGAAGTTCTGTCTTGGGGTGACAGTAGCCAAGTAGAATTTAACGCTAAAAACCCCAGGCGGCAGTTTTTTCTAAAAAAGTTAATGTTGAAGAACCGGATATAGTCGTGACGGGACACTCGATTCCCTTGGCCTCATCAATTAATTTATTGGGCGTCAATTTAGATAGTCATATGCCTTGGCATAGTCACGTTGCGGCCGTTTCTAAGGCAGCCTCGCAGACGCTTGGAATACTTTTCCGAACTAAGAACCCCTATACACCCCAACAAATTTTGTGCTCTATAAAGCTCAAATTCGACCATCGCTGGAATACTGTTCACATATTTGGGGCTCTGCTACTAAGCATACTCTGAGATTACTGGATTCCATTCAAGAAATAGCCATTCGCTTGATCGGTAACCATGTTCTGACAAACAACCTGGAAAGCCTTGAACATCGAGGGCAGGTTGACGACTTGAATCTATTTCACAAATATTATCATGGCAAGTGCTCAACTGAGGTTGTCCAATGTAGAAATACACGACGAGCCACTGCAGCCCACCCGTACGTGGTTCAGCTTAGTGTCCCTCGAACGACACTGTTTAAAAGATATTTCATCTGGAGAACAACCTTACTCTGGAACGACTTCCCTAAGACCGTATTCCCCAACGAGTATAATTTCCAAAGATTTAAGACCATCGTGAATCGGTTCCTGTCCACACGCACCGCTCGCAGAGCGCCATAAAGGATTAAGCCTGCAGTGCTGTGCCTTATCATTAGAAAATAAAAAAAAATAATGAAATTCAAATGCATATATAACAAAAAACAAGCAACCGACTTCAGTTAAACATATAATAAAAAATAAGCGGATAGTATCTCAATATTTCAGAAAAAGTTATTATTTAACATTAATTTATTAACTTACAACCGACATTCATTATTTTATGAAGCTATAACTTCTGGTCAGCCAACATTTATTAGTTAAATAAAATTATTATTAGCAAACTACAAATGGTCCAATCTTTTATTTCTATTTTAATTTCAACAACGAAACTGGGTAAAACTGATATATATATTTAAAAAATGTGCTTTTAGAACTTATTTATAACATGATATAAGTGGGTAAGCAAGTAGACACAATAATGGCTACCCATTACTTCGAGGGGAGATAATTTCTTATTTACTCACTTTAGTTAAATAAAACTTTTACAAATGAGTTAATAATAGCTTAATCTTCTTTTATTCTAAAATGTAATCTGTATGTAAGTCGGTAAAATATAGGTTTTTTTACAAAACAGGCCCAATATACAGATAGAAGGCCATGGAATTTAGTCAATAACGATAATCGTGACGTCAAAAAAATTTCAGTATAATTTAATTTTTTTTATTCGCTATGGTACCAATACAAAAGAAATAGGTTTTTTCATTGGTCCCAAGTTGTCCGTGTGCAATTTTTACTAAAAAAAAATGTTTCCATTGTGGAGAAAGACTTTTTGTTTTCTTTACCCTAAAATATTTGAAGTTAACGAGATCTTTTTAGCGCTTACTAAACGTACTTGGGTTACATTTTGCACTAAGATAACCTTGGATGCATTTATAAATATTCAGTAATTATTATCCTATGTGCTGATCTCATCTGTTTATCACCATAACATCCGGAATATATGATTAAATAATCATTATTCTTTAATAACATTTTATTTTAATTATCTTATTAATTTATAGAAATAAAGGTCTGTCTTTACCACCAAATAACTTTATTTGCCCCTCTAGGGTAGAAAACAAGGGTTATAGAAAATACATAAAATGATGAAGAATTAAAATAAATTTCTTAACGTTGTACTAGTTTCGACTTTAGGGAAAGTCATCTTCAGCAACTAATCATTTAAGAAATTTTGTTATGAAAAGTAGTTAAAACAGTTGGGAGAACAATTGGTGATTCAACAATAAAATATAATGAAATGCAGATTATGCAACCATTGGAATAGACATCAGCTTATTATAAGAGCCGATGTATCTCTATGCAATGGTAGGAGATGATTTAAACGCAAGTAGGATTAAAGGCCTTAATCATAATATAGTGACTTAAGAATGTTGAAGTTAGAACATGTTGTAAAAGAAGAAATTTTAATATGTCAATTTATTCTTAGTTTAAAATAAAACTGACTTAGTGAGGGGACATGTTTATTATTGTGGTGGATTAGATTATATGTAAATTAAATTAAATGAAATTGCTTCTATTTAAAATTGTCAAAACGAAACTATGTCATTTCTTGTAAAAAATTGGGAATACATCTGAAAGGAGAAAATTTCAAATTTTAGAAAATCTTGGAAAACAATAAGATATATCTAATCTCATAACTTAACAGTTTGTTATATATGTTATAATATTATTATTATTAATTATGTACTCACCAAGTGGTCATTATTCACATGTTATATTATTAAAATAAAATAAAAATTTTTGTAAAATTAAATCATTATATTACTAAGGGAAATTCCCGGTTTTAATTTTCTTCCTGTTACCAGGTGAAGAAATCATTTGATGAATTAAATTTATCATTAAAAGTTTAAGCGTGCTATTCAACGCGAATGGCGTTGCAAAATGGTGAGTACCTAGAATTGGTACTACAAGGTACACATTTAATTTTCTTTTTTATGCTTTTTTTAAAATTTAAATGTGTACCTTGTAGTACCAATTCTAGGTACTCACCATTTTGCAACGCCATTCGCCTTGCATAGCACGCTTTAACTTTTAATGATAGATTTAATTCATCAAATGATTTCTTCACCTGGTAACAGGAAGAAAATTAAAACCGGGAATTTCCCTTAGTATTATAATGATTTAATTTTACAAAAATTTTTATTTTATTTTAATAATATAACATGTGAATAATGACCACTTGATGAGTACATAATTAATAATAATAATATTATAACATATATAACAAACTGTTAAGTTATGAGATTAGATATATCTTATTGTTTTCCAAGATTTTCTAAAGTTTGAAATTTTCTCCTTTCAGATGTATTCCCAATTTTTTACAAGAAATGACATAGTTTCGTTTTGACAATTTTAAATAGAAGCAATTTCATTTAATTTAATTTACATATAATCTAATCCACCACAATAATAAACATGTCCCCTCACTAAGTCAGTTTCATTTTAAACTAAGAATGAATTGACATATTAAAATTTCTTCTTTTACAACATGTTCTAACTTCAACATTCTTAAGTCACTATATTATGATTAAGGCCTTTAATCCTACTTGCGTTTAAATAATCTCCTACCATTGCATAGAGATACATCGCTCTTATAATAAGCTGATGTCTATTCCAATGGTTGCATAATCTGCATTTCATTATATTTTATTGTTGAATCACCAATTGTTCTCCCAACTGTTTTAACTACTTTTCATAACAAAATTTCTTAAATGATTAGTTGCTGAAGCTGACTTTCCCTAAAGTCGAAACTAGTACAACGTTAAGAAATTTATTTTAATTCTTCATCATTTTATGTATTTTCTATAACCCTTGTTTTCTACCCTAGAGGGGCAAATAAAGTTATTTGGTGGTAAAGACAGACCTTTATTTCTATTTACAATCTCGCCACAGAACATGGACTACTTCTTAAATTATTAATTTATAGTTGTACGATTTTAAACAAATTAATTAATAAAGTGTATGTATGTAGGTATTGTGTAGACAAATATGATATTGAATATAAAATATCAATAATAGAAAGATTTAATAGAATATTGGTAGATAAATGAAAAGGAATTATTTATAAAAATGTGGAATGGATGAATAAATTACTAAACATTATTAAAACTTATAATAATACTACTAAGATAGAAGATAAGAAAAATGGAAGTTCTCTAGTACTAAATGTGTATAATTTTTCTATTTCAAGAGCTGTTCCTAGGTTCGAAGTAGGTGATAGAGTTTGATTATCATCTTATGTATATGAATTTCAAAATAAATTAAAATCTCATTGGACTAAGGAAGTATTTACAATCCATAAAGTTTTAAAATCTAATGTAAATTATTTTAAAGCTGATAATGTTGCACCTATCTAAATTAAATTATTTCTAATTAATTAAAAATGGACAAAATAGAATACGCCTGTGGAAAAACTACATGTCAAATAACATTGAAAAATCCATTTAGAATGTAATTACATCGAAGAAATATTAATAACGTTAAACAATGGGGTGTGTAAAAAAATTATAATATGAAATTAAAAATGATTTTTCTTATTATTGTAAAATTGTGTTGGAGTTATTTCAAAAAAATGGTAAACTATAATTTTAATTTTTATTTATAAAAAATCTATATAACAATTAAAAATGTCATTGTGATACTTATAATAAATATTTGTTACGTAAAACTCATGAAAATCCGTTGTAATGATTGTAATCATGAGGATTCAAAACAATTATATTTTAATCACATTTCATCTAGATCTCATGAATAATGTTAAGAGAAATGTTAATTCTACTAGTTGATATTGTGACATTTGTGATACAACTCTGCTTAAGAGTAAACATACTTTATCTACTTCTATTAAATTATATATTAATTATTCAACTGCTTTTGAGCAATTAATAGTATCTATAAACAAACAACATGAGTTATAATAACTCACTACTATAACTCACTATAATAAATCGGAAAAGATTCTTGGAATTATTTACGAACCGAATATCGAGGTGGCTCTGTACTTCGGTACAAGCCGATTGGCCGAAAGGGAACAGTCCATTATTGTTATTGAGGGGAGTAATGTCACTTGAATAATTTTGACGTTTTCAAATTAAGTTAATCCCTAATTATTGTAAATTTTGTGCTGAAAAAGATGAATTCAGATAGTGAAGATGAATTATTATGTACACCTCTAGAAATAAGACAAGTAGCTAATGTAACCACACAGAATTTATTGCCCGAAAAATCCAAAAACAAATAAAATAAGGTACGTGTATACAAGAATTTTCAAGATTGGTGCAGCAGTAATAACATTAAGTCATCGTTTACAAAAAATGTACTTTTGGCATATTTTAGCGAACTTAGCACTAAATATAAAGCATCGTCTCTATGGACTTTCTACTCCATGCTAAGAAGCACACTCAACATAAATAATGGAATCAATATAGAGAATTATTTAAAATTACGTGCGTTTCTTAAACGTCAATCAGAGAAACATGTAGCTAAATATATTTATTGTTATACTCGTAGATAAGGTATAGTATTGAACTTGCGGTAATGATCATAACTCACTTGATGGATTACAGCACTCGCCTGCAGCTCGTGCTGCAAGCTTCATCTGCGTGAGTTATGACCTACATTACCGCTCGTTAAATAATATACTATTATTTTGAAAGATACGAAAAAAAGTCACTCTTAGTAAACGTTTTTGCTTGTCTAGAAAATACGATTCATCATAATAAACTTCAATTTTTTTATACAGGGTGGGTAAAAACTGCAAAAATGTTATTTTGCTTAAGAGTAAACATACTTTATTTTGAAAGATACGAAAAAAGTCACTCTTAATAAACGTTTTTGCTTGTCTAGAAAATACGATTCATCATAAGAAACTTCATTTTTTTTATACAGGGTGGGTAAAAACTGCAAAAATGTTATTTTGCTTAAGAGTAAACATACTTTATTTTGAAAGATACGAAAAAAGTCACTCTTAATAAACGTTTTTGCTTGTCTAGAAAATACGATTCATCATAAGAAACTTCATTTTTTTTATGCAGGGTGGGTAAAAACTGCAAAAATGTTATTTTGCTTAAGAGTAAACATACTTTATTTTGAAAGATACGAAAAAAAGTCACTCCTAATAAACGTTTTTGCTTGTCTAGAAGAAATTACGAGGTACGCGAACGTGTGTCGGTTGTTCGGTCTGCTCTCTCTCTTTTGTTCATTTTAAGTCTATTTCCAAGTTTTTTCAAACCTTGTAACTATGTTTACCAATTAAATCACTAGTAATTGATTCCACACGCGTATTTTCGTTTCCCTAAGCTGTGTGTTTTGATCCAAAGTTACAATTTAATCAAAATTAACCTGATTCTAATCCATTTATTTAAAATCGTAAGCATCTACAAAAAAGTGAGAACTGCGATAAGAATTCCTACCAACACCTGTTCACAGAGTGCTGCGACTATCTGAATTTCGATCCAAATAACAACTGTTCGCGGATTGTTGTGCTTTACGACTGTAATTGTAACTGTAACACATATAACATTATGAAGGATAGCAAGGACACGAACTGTGGAAACTGTAAGAAAAGAACTTCAGGTACTTATTCTATATCGTGCTGCAAATGCGAGAAGTGGTATCATACAAAATGTATTAGTATGACTTTCGCAACACTAAATAGTTATGAAAAAGATCTAGAAGTTCCTGATGGCAAAAGATGGTTGTGCACTACATGAAAATGTCGTAAAGAGACGATCTGTTGGAACACCAGGCAGTACCAGGAATCAATCTGAATACACACTGGCAGATGTCATGGCAAAGATGGAGAGTATGGATAATAAATACCTTGATTTGCTTGCTAAATTTGAAGAACAGAAAACCATAAACATAAAACTGCAATCTGAAATAGAAAAACTAAAGGGCCATTTAACGAAGGCAACAAATAATTCAGTAAATGAACACTCCTTTGACGCCGTTCAGGAAATCAGTGATAGGGAACATCGAAAACGAAACCTCATCATTTTTTCTGCAAAGGAGCTTGACTCTGAGAACCAACAAGAAAAGAATGAAGCTGATATTGCTCTGCTCAAGGAAATATTGACCATCACATGCCCCAATGTCAATACGCAAGTGATGAAAGTATCCCGTATTGGACGAGAAAACTCAGAAAATGTGAGACCACTTAAAGTAAGACTGTCGTCGGAGGAAGAGGTCAGAAAGGTTATATTCAAGGTCAAAGAGATAAAAAAGATGGCAAAATGGAACAACCTGTCCTTCAGTCATGACAGAACACCAAAGCAAATAAATGATTACAGGCAAGCAAGAGCCGAGCTCTTAAGAAGAACTGAAGCAGGTGAAGAGGGTTTAAAAATAAAATATTTTAAGGGAATCCCGCAAATAGTTAAGCCAAAAAACTAATTGGGAACTATGCAGACATAAATCAAGGAAAAGAAAGGACGTTACAGACAGAGGACAGGTCAGCAGGGGAAATAGTGAGGAATCTCTGTTGTACATCAAAACACACAGTGTTTAAGAAATAAAGCTGCTGAAATTGATTTGGCTATGAACTCCTGTGATGTGAGACCCGGTATTATTTGCCTGACCGAGCATTGGATAAAAAAAGAGGAAATGGAATTTGCAGCTATAGATGGTTATGTTCTAAAATCAGCTTACGCTCGACCTAACATGCAGCATGGTGGAGCTTGCATATTCATATCTGAGAGACTTTCATTCGAGAGACTGGAACAAGTTGAGGATAGTAGTATAGAGGGACAGATTGAGTGTGCGGGAGTTCAGGATAGGATAAACAAGATTTTAATTGTCTGTATATATCGTACCAATTTGGGTAACACAAATATATTTTTCCATAGATTTGAGGAAATAATCCTATATATCCAATCACACTTCAGGTGTTTTAAGGTAATTATCTGTGGCGACTTTAATTTTGATCTTTTGCAGAAAACAGAAGTAAACAGCCACTTCCTGGATCTCCTCCTTTCAAATGATTTTATCTCAAACAATTTTCCTTCCAACTAGAGTAACAAAGAAAACAGCAACCTTGCTGGACAACTTTTTTATTAACTTTAATAAGTTTAGCAGTTTTAATGTGGACACTGCACTCTCAGATCACTATGCTCAAGTATTAAATATTGATTTTGGTAAACACGTTGCAAAGCAACAATGCATTAAAAAAAGGATTTTCTCAAGGACTAAGCTAATTCAATACAGACAAGAGCTTCAGGTAGAGGGATGGGAAAGGGTTTTAGGAAATCGTGATGTAAATGAGGCTTATAAGATTTTCAGGAACAAAATAATTGAGGTTATGAATAGAGTTATTAGTGCTAAAAAAAACTCAGGCCAAAAGAAACAAAAAGAAGTCGTGGATAACAAATGGCATTAGAATTTCATGCAACACGAAAAGAGTTCTTTATCGACAAATGTCTACGGGGCAGGTAACAAGGGAATATTATAAAAGATACAGTGGGATATTGAATAAAATAATTAATAGGGCTAAAAGATTGTTTCATGAGGATATCATCAAAAATTCGCACAACAGGGCAAAAACTTCATGGTCATTAATCAGGACCGCCACAGGGAAGTCTCAAGTCAGGGAAAACATTTTCAACAATTTTGAGGAACGCCCGAACAGTAAAAGACTCGATGACATAAACAATTTTTTTATAAATGTGTGTCCAGATGTTAGTAAAACCTTAGTAGATATTTCAAAAATAGTCTCACGTAGGAAATCAATATTTTTACAGCCTGTGAGTGAGAGAGAGGTGTATGAATGTATAAAAAGTTTAAAAAACAAGAAGTCTGTGGGTCATGATGAGATTCCAATAATTGTATTACTGAAGGAGGTGGCGGATTTGGTCGCATTACCTTTGATGCATGTTGTTAATTTGTGTTTTTCCTCTGGTGTATTCCCGGACGATCTGAAGATTGCTCAAGTAAAACCTCTGTATAAAAACAAGGGAAGTAAAAGTGAAATAAAAAATTATAGGCCAATATCATTGTTACCAAATATTAGTAAAATTTTTGAGCGGTTGATTTATGAAAGATTAGTATCCTTCTTGGATGGAAATAGCATCGTCACACACTGTCAATATGGATTTCGAAGGGGAAAATCAACAATCATGGCAGTATATAAAGCCATAACAAAAATCTTAGAGTCCATGAACAAGGGGAATAGTACGGTAACTGTATGTCTTGATCTTTCGAAGGCATTTGACTGTGTGGATCATGCTGTTCTTATCAACAAGCTTGATAGGTATGGAATAAGGGGTGTTGCTAGTGACTTAATAAAATCTTACTTATCCAGGCGAAGTCAGTGTGAAATCGGGAGGGATGATGAGGAAAATGTTATAGCATCTAAATACCTAGTGATAAGGAAAGGAGTACCCCAGGGATCAATCTTGGGTGCACTTCTTTACATCTTGTATACCAATGAATTACCAGACGTTGTTCAGGAAGATCTTGTTATGTACGCCGATGATACTTCACTGCTACTTAGTGAAAAAAGTCAGGCGGTGGTGGTTGGTAAGGTAAGTGAGGCAATTCGCACACTCAACTCATGGTTTTCCTCAAATAACATGCTCTTAAATGTCGATAAGACTCAGATACTGAATTTTGGAGTGAGAGGGGGTAATCTGACGAGAGTGGATGTGGCTGGAGTGGAGATGAAAGTTAGCAAATCTGTTGCGTTTTTGGGCGTGGAAATAGATGAACGTCTTGATTGGAAGTCACACATCGAAAACCTAAGCAGCAGCCTCGCTAAATATTGTTACGCGCTTATAATTGTCATGGAGAATGTGGGTTTGAGGGCGGCTCTTACTTTTTATCATTCCTGTGTTGCCTCAAAGATTAGGTACGGTATTATTTTTTGGGGTAATTCGGTAGATACTGGAAGAGTACTTGTTTTGCAGAAAAGGTGTTTACGAACTATGTTTAAAGTACATTATCGGGAGAGCTGTAGGCCTCTTTTTAAGCAAAATAGTTTGATGACGATAACAGGTATGTACGTGTATGAAGCAGCCGAGTTTGTCTTTGAGAATATCTCTTTGTTTGAAAAAAGCAAACGTTCACATAAATACAATACGAAAAATAAGCAAGATCTGCTCTTGGATAGGACAAGTTTCAGTTTTGTACAGAGAAATAGTCACAATACCATGATGAAAATTTGAAACAAAATTCCTTTGGGAGTAAGAAGCTTGTCAAAGCCCGAATTTCTCAGCTTCATAAAAAAACATTTAATAAAAACCTGTCCTTATTCTTTGATCGAATTTTTCTCAGACTGCAGTTTTGATTAATATTGTTTGAGTGATAGACTTGATCTTCAATGTAGACCTGGCTGTTTGCTTTCTTGTTCGTCCTAATCCTAATGATAACAGGCTATGTATGATATGCTGTAACCCGAATGAGAACGGGATGATTTGTGATGTTGTTGTGATGTAGTACTGATAATTTGTGATGTAAATTCTGATATTGATGTTATTTAAAATTGTTCTAAAATTTTTTTCTTAATTTTAATTTTTATCTATAAAATTTTATCTATATTTTTATCTATATTTTATTGTCTTGAAGTATATAATATTAAATATTAAATATTGTGAACTCTGTATGGACATGTTCTATATGCACTATGGCATTCTGATGGAACAAATAAATATACTTTACTTTACTTTACTTTTACATTACGATACATCATAAGAAACTTCAATTTTTTTATACAGGGTGGGTAAAAACTGCAAAAATGTTATTTTGCTTAAGAGTAAACATACTTTATTTTGAAAGATACGAAAAAAATCCACTCTTAATAAACGTTTTTACTTGATTAATGAATAGGCGATACTTGTTATCAATGTCTATATTTAATGAAGTAATTATAATAAAAATAATAATACGAACATTTTTATTAACATGAAAAGAATACGATAACGATTTCATAATTCAAAAACTCCACCCCATACTCGACACATTTTTCTAATTGCTTTCTCAAATAAGTGAAAGAATTTCTGATTTCTTCCTGAGATATCGATTGGACAGCCTGGATAATTCTGCCCTTCAGCACTTCAATATCATTTGGTACTGCGGTAGCAAAAACAATTCGTTTTAAACGGACCCATAAAAACATATCCGCCAAGGTTAAGTCGGGGCTTCTTGGGGGCCACAAAACTGGGCCATTCCTGCCAATCCACCTTGGACCAAATCTGCGGTCAAGCCATTCTCTAACCTCACGAGCGAAATGGGCTGGACAACCATCTTGCTGAAAATACATATTTTGTCGAAAATTTAATGGTAGATTTTCGAGTTCATCATTGAAAAATGTATCCAGCATTTCTAAATATGATAATCTATTGCACGTGTTATCAAAAAAGTATGGCCCTATGATGCCATGGATGGATATCGCGCACCACACTTCACTTTTGTGAAATATTGTCTTCTCGTCATAATTCTGAATTCGGGACTTTCTAAAGACCAGTACCTAACGTGCTGGGTTGCAACGGTTCCATTGGTAGAAAATGTACTTTCATCAGAAAACATGATACATTTATAAAAATCAACATTTCCACTTAAAATTTTGTCTCCTATCCACAAGCAAAAATCAAGTCGTTTCGCGTCATCTCCCTCTTCCAATCTTTGACTAAAGTGCGGTTTATACGGATACAATTTATTTGCTTTAAGGATCTTCTGAATTTGACTTTTTTTCACAACTTCCAACTGAGTAACACGATTTCTAAGGGACGTCATAGGATTTTCTTCAACAGATTGAAGAACTAAGACTGTAGCAGCATCATCATGGTCGTATTTCTTCTTTTTTTTTTGAAATCCAAAACCGAACCAGTTCTTTGGAACTCTTTTATTAACTTGCAGATTGTCATCCTAGTTATTGGGATTCCTACAAATTTCTCGGTAAATTGTTCCATGACGTAGCGGTATGAAACTTGACCATCCCCATAACATTGTATTATAAAAACTCTTTGTTCAGTAGATCGCATTTCTACTTAAATAATAACTTCATTAAATAAAGACATTAACAACAAGTACCTATCACCTTAAGTGTCATTATTATTTTAACTAGGTTCACCAGTCAGAGGTGTGCCAGCGAATACTTTTTAAGAGATAATTTTTACATAGGTAAACCTTTTAATGAATTGTTCTACTTCGGTTTGTTGTGTAGAAAACACATTCATTAAGAGTGGATTTTTTTCGTATCTTTCAAAATAAAGTATGTTTACTCTTAAGCAAAATAACATTTTTGCAGTTTTTACCCACCCTGTATAAAAAAATTGAAGTTTATTATGGTGAATCGTATTTTCTAGACAAGCAAAAACGTTTATTAAGAGTGACTTTTTTTCGTATCTTTCAATTTTTAGTCCATATGTCCTCTTGTAGACCCCATCCGTGGACATACTGTATTTCTAATATAGAACTTCCAGAAAAAATTGCTTATAAAAAATTTGCATAAATGTTAAGAATTATGGTTAGGAATGTTCTCTATGAAGCATTTTATCAGCTTTAGATACTCCTAAAAAGGATCCTCGACTGAGTTGCAAAATATGGAAAATACGAATATAAATTTGAAAAACAGGTTCATTCCTCTTTAAATGTATATTGTTGTGAAATTAATAATATTTGCTTATTAAGAGTGGTAACAGAAGGAAAAGAAAAACATTTTGATTTACTATTCATAGAAAGAAACCGATCATTATTGTTGAAATAGAGTTCTTTGGAAGATGTTTAAGTAATCTTGCAAATAAGGAACACGAAATTAAGATAAAATTTATAATAATATGAATAAATCTGTAAAAATTAAATTACCTCCAAAATACAATCTAATACACAATTAAATTTATAAATTATAATCTATCATTAAAATCCCATTTTGCCATTTATTCTGATTTCGAATGTCTTTTACAAATGTGTCAACCAAGTCCTGATAAATCATACCAGATATTTTTGCATATTATGTTATTGTCAAATTGGAAATTATAAAGATCCGGTTATATAGTATTGGTGATGATGCAGTTAAAATATTATGTGAAAAATTAAAAGAAAACCTAAAATTTATTATAACACATGGATATAAGTATTCTAAAAATAAGAAGGAAATATATACCAATTCACAATTATGTCATATTTGTGAATGACATCTAAGCGAAATATATTTTGAAAATAATAAAGAAGAAAAAGGAAAATATGAAGCTAAATTAATAGAAGAATTAAATTACTTAGATGCAAGCAAAAGAAATGTTATTGATCACGATCATTTATCAGGAAAATTTAGATAAACAGCACATTTTAAAATATCAAAATGTAAAATTTATTTCTTTGGACTGTCATAATTTAGCTGGTTATGATTTACATTTATTTGTAAGATAACTGGGTCCAGATATAAAATTAATTCGAAAAACTGATGAAAATTGCATTTTATTATCAAAAAAAATAAATTAGGACACAGGAAATCTTGAGCAGAAATGTAAACCAGTAATAAGCCCTATAAAATTAAGATTTATTGATTTATATAAATTTTTGCCTAGTATGCAAAAATTAGCAACTAATTTAACTAAATATAAATTTAAAAATATTAAGACGTTTATACGTAGATTTAGCAATCAGAAAAGGCATTTGTCCATATGAATATAATATGGATTCGAAAAAAAAATTAAATGAAACAAATTACCACCAAAAAATAAATGTTATAGTAATCTTACCAATGAAGATATTGCAGTTGCAGACTATGAACATGCTCAAAATTTAATGTTAAAAATGTAAAACAATGCACAAAATGAATAAATGTTTTATTTTTGGCAGATATTGTAAATTTGTTTGAGATATTTCAATAAAGACTAAACTAGAACGTGCTTGTTAGGCGGAAAAAGACCAAACAAGAATAAGAATTATTAACAAATTATGATATGTTAGTAATGATTAAGAAAGGAATTCGAGGAGGTATATCACATTGTTGTAATATGTATGCAAACTCTCCCTCTCTCTGTAGCCTACAACCCAGGGTGGGTCTTCGCTGACTTTACAATTTGCCTCCACTTGCTGCGGTCCATCATAAGTTCTTCTGGTCGCTGGATATTTAGGCTTCGTAAATCCGCCGCAATATTGTCTTTCCACCGCATCCTTGGTCTTCCCAGCGGCCGCCTTCCTACCGGGGTCTCTTCCCATACCAGCTTGACGACACGTTGGTCTTGTCTTTTAACATGGCCGGCCCATCTCAATCTCTCTGACTTTATTATTTTCACTATATCTGGTTGGTTATATAGTTCTTGTAATTCCCTGTTAGTTCTAATTCTGTATTGCTGTGTGGCGTTGTCCTTGACTGGTCCATATATCCTTCTAAGAATTCTTCGTTCTGCTATTTTCAGTCGGTTCTCATTTTGTTTCGTCATCGTCCATGTTTCACATGCATATGTCATTATAGGTCTTATAACTGCATGGTAAATTGCTATTTTTGTACGGCGGGTTACATTTTTCGATTTCATTATTTTTTGTAGCGCAAAACAGCAGCGATTGGCTCCTTGTATTCTGTTGTTAATCTCTTGTGTTACATTGTTATCAGAGGTGATCGTAGCTCCCAAGTATTTAAACTGATGGACCCTTTCAAAATTATAGTTGTCCATTGTCACGTTCTGTCCTATCCTGTCTCGTCGTTCTGTTCTTGTTGTAGTCATGTATTTTGTTTTATCTTCGTTTATTCGTAGGCCAACTTCTTTTGCAGCATTTTCCAGTTTGATGAACTCCTCCTTGACGTTGATAGTCGTATTTCCCACTATATCCATATCATCAGCGAAGGCCACCACAATGCGAGGACCCTGGTCTTTAAATAGGAGCGTTTCTATGTTCGCCTTTCGCACGGCGCTCTCCAAAGCGATGTTAAAGAGTAGTGGGGATAACGCATCTCCCTGTTTGAGGCCACTGTTGATTGAGAAAAAGGTTGACAGTCTTCCCTCAAGTCTTACTGCACTTGTAGATCCCTCCACACAGGCTTTTGTGAGCCTAATTAACTTTTTCGGTACGCCCAGTTCTGCCATGGCATTCCACAGTTCCACCCTTATGATGCTATCATAGGCTTGTTTAAAATCTATAAAAAGCTGGTGCAATGTTTTGTTGTATTCCCAACACTTCTCCATTAACTGTCTAATAGTGAATATCTGATCTACTGTTGATCGATTTTTTCTAAAACCACACTGGTAATCTCCTATTTGATACTCTACACACGCAGTCAATCGTTCTAATAGCATTATAGAGAATACTTTATACCCTGTGTTAATAAGGGATATATGTATGCAAACGCAAATAATAAATAAATGAAATCATACGATTCTAAAAGAATTGGAATATATATGTTATGTTGATGTTAATAATGAATATGGTTGGAGTATGCGTAAATAATTTCCATATAAAGATTTTAATTGGGTTGGTATTGAAAATATCAAAAAGGAAAATAATGAATACATGGGATGATGCCGACACGGGATATATTTTGGAAGTTCAAATTTTCTGTTAGCTCCAGGAAATAATATTGATTAAAATAAATTACCGAAATTGATGACAACTTTATATGAAAGAGAAATACTATGTTATTCATTACATGTCGTTAAAGAAATGAAGACAAAGTTCATAGAGTTATTTAATTTAAATAATCTGATTGGTTAAACCCCTTTATTGTGTTATTCAAATTTAAGGAATAATGCTAAAAATGAATTTGAAAACGATTTCTTTAAATTAATGATAATTAAATAAATTTTTGCTAAAATAATAAAGAATATGAAAACTTAGTTGCAAAACTTAATTTTAAAGATGCAAAAAGATTCGGTTTCTGACTGTACATATGGAGAAAATTGAAACATTTTTTAATAAACAAATTATTATATATTGGAATAAGTAGATTATATATTTCAAAAATATGTTTATGGATTTTATCGTGATGTTCATGATGATAAAATTCACCTTTTATATGAAGATACAGATAGCTTGGGGACATTATAAAATTATAAAATAAATGTTCAAGGAGATAGTAGTAGTAAATGAGCGGAGACACACGGACCTGGTATGCGTAAATATTTTCCATATAAAGATTTTAATTGGGTTGGTATTAAAAATATCAAAAAGGAAAATAATGAATACATGGGATGATTCCGACACGGGATATATTTTGGAAGTTCAAATTTTCTGTTAGCACCAGGAAATAATATTGATTAAAATAAATTACCGAAATTGATGACAACTTTATATGAAAGAGAAATACTATGTTATTCATTACATGTCGTTAAAGAAATGAAGACAAAGTTCATAGAGTTATTTAATTTAAATAATCTGATTGGTTAAACCCCTTTATTGTGTTATTTAAATTTAAGGACTAATGCTAAAAATGAATTTGAAAACGATTTCTTTAAATTAATGATAATTAAATAAATTTTTGCTAAAATAATAGAGAATATGGAAACTTAGTTGCAAAACTTAATTTTAAAGATGCAAAAAGATTCGGTTTCTGACTGTACATATGGAGAAAATTGAAACATTTTTTAATAAACAAATTATTATATATTGGAATAAGTAGGTAGATTATATATTTCAAAAATATGTTTTTTTATCGTGATATTCATGATGATAAAATTCACCTTTTATATGAAGATACAGATAGCTTGGGGACATTATAAAATTATAAAATAAATGTTCAAGGAGATAGTAGTAGTAAATGAGCGGAGACACACGGACCTGGCAAGTAGACCAAAGGCGATCCTTTTTGCCGACCCCTGAATCTTCCCCATCAACTCTTACTTATAGGGTCGTAATCTACAAAACAATAATATTTTTTCCTATACACGCAAATTCGTGGAAGATGACGATCATAGAAGGTGTGTCGCAATTAAGTAGCGATCTAAATAAATTAACAAAAGAAAAATTAATTCATATTATAGTACACGAAAAGATTCCCGAAGGATGTATAGTTAGTAAAGTGCTGACGCGGAAAGTCACTCACCCCCTCAAGAAAAAAAACTTTTACGACAGTGACGACCATCTTGCATATGAGAAAGTAAAATGTTTAAACATACTGACTGATCTTTGAGTGGCAAGAATTGAAATTTCGTCCACCAAAATGCTCATCCAGGAAAAAGACAGGTCAGTACAAAATTTAAATACAATTATTGATCTTTTAAAACATTCAACAGATCAAAGTAAGAATAGTAAGGTTATGTCCGAAAAACGTAAACAAACTGCGGAATCAAGCCAACTCCTGACCACCGGAACCGTAAGCCCCGTCTCAACACCTCAACCAGCACCATTAATCGCACCTCGCTCGAACGAAAACAACTCATCAGCCAGCAGCTGTGCACAGCAGTACCAAAGGAATGGGCAATGATAAGTTATGATAAGGCACAGCACTGCAGGATTAATCCTTTATGGCGCTCTGCGAGCGGTGCGGGTGCGCAGAAAACGGTTCACGTTGGTCTTGAGATTATACTCGTTGGCGAGCACGGCCTTAGGGAGGTCGTTCCAGAGTGATGACGTTCTCCAGACAAAATAATTTGGACTTTAATAATTTTTAAAAATGTACTCTTGGCCCATATTGCTAGGGTAAACCGTTGTCGAGAAAAACAGACTTGAAAGTCACGCTGCTTAACAAATATGAGTGAAAATATGCCAAGCGCAAGAAAAGGTAAGAAAACTTTTTATTTTTGATCTGAATTTTTAACAACATTTTTCTCGAAAGCGGTGTACCCTAGTGACATGGACTAGGAGCACCTTTTTTACTTGAAATTATCAAAGCTTTCAAATTTGGTTGAAGAAAAGGTTTCGAATCTAAACACAAAAAAGTTATAAGTAGTTTTTTTCTCTATGCCCTCGAACGTTACTCCCCTGATAATATTTTAAGAATGTTGAGTTTAAAATTAGATTAAGCATATAAAGTTCACATCTCAAGTTTCTAACAAGAATAGTTTCATCGATAGTTAAAGAAAGTCATTTTCAGGATACCTCATTTGGGGAACTGTAGCGCCCTTGGATATACGTTGTTAGGAAAAAGTATTATTAATTTGGCACGTAGATTACGCCCTTTAACTATGGGCCCTTAATTTTGGGACCCCCTGTATAAGTAACATGTATGAATTTAATTTTTTAAATCACTCCGTTTAATTACATCTTTAAAGCGGTTACATAAATATATGTTTCACGATTTATCTAAACAAACGAGAATCTTATTACCAAACTTTGTAATAACAATTTTAAAATTGGAAGTTTCCAATTCTTTTTCAATTTCAAGATCATCTAATTTTGTAGTAAGCAAAATTTTACTACAATCTATTTAGTTTACTTAGAAGATCCATTCTTTATTTATATGGGAATTTTTTTCTTAAGAAATGTATGTTTAATATCTAATAACATAATTATTCAAGATACTATTCTTTAATACTAGGATTCATTAAATTCTAATATCTTTAGCAGGTTGAATGCCGCAATGTAACCGAAAAAGACGACCAATCTGGCCGCTTTCTTTTTTTAAATTTATAGGTCGGAATATATGTATTTTCAAGAAACTCGTGCCATTTTTGGGTAAACGTTTTGTTTTCTCTTAGTAATTCCTTCTCACGCGACCTCAGGTGTTAAAATATGAAGATATGGTCACATGAGGCTTATCTGTCTCACGACTCGTTTCTACGCGAAAACCGGTTTAGCACATTTTAACGTGAGATAGTTTAATGCCCACTGTTTTTTACTTAAAACAATTAAATTCATGAATACATTTTTTAAATATAATATGCACCCAAAGCTTTTTTATTCATTTCCAGTGCTTATTTCATGTTTATTACTTCTTATTAAGTTTTGGTGTTTACAAATAATTTTTTTGTTTGTTAAAAAATTTTGCTAAATTTCTGTTAAAAATACGGAAAAATATTGAAATTTTGTTAAAAATGCAGAAATTAAATAATAATTATTTTTATTAGGTCTTCATGTAGAGACATTTTTATTTGTGTGTTGTGAAAAGGTGAGAAATTGACTAAAATTTTATTACTCTTTGGGTTTAGAGGTATTTCGTTTTACAGATTTTTAGACTTAAATTAACAAAATTATCCTACTTTTTGTTAATAATTTGTGAGTCAATACTTAATTTTACTAAAATTTCCAAGTGCGCAAAGACCTACACTTTACTATTTACTCAGTCAACTCTACTTTCCTATAACGATTCAGAGCTTCACTAACAAAGATAGAAAATACAAGATCCAATCAATTTTGGCAACGTTTAAAGGCAGAAAATAACTAATAAATCAATCGAGATGTAATCATCAACGTCCAACAATCCACGATTAAACTAATGACTTTTTCGATATCTGCACGAACCTGGCGTAAGTTCAAAAAATATCCGTTTTTAGTAATCACAATGTTGTTAAAAGACAAAAACATATTGGGGCAATTTTTGTACTCTGTAGAGCCAGTGCACGTCATAGTTTTATTAGGGCACATTAATAATTTTAAACGTATGAAGATTGTTATTGTCTAAAAAAATGTCGATCACTCTGTATCTTCGCAACAAGGCGGTTCTCCGGAAATATTAAAGGACCACAGCCTGTATAATAATAATGTTATGGTATCAAAATTACTAAGATAATTGCACAAGTTAATTCGTCTTAGTTTTCCTATCCCAAGTTGAATTATTTTATCGGATGTTTTAAGGAGGGTACAGCCTACCAGGTAGAAAGAACAATTTATGACAAACTTTGCCGTTAAGAAACAAATGGTATACTTTGAAAGATGTTCTAAGGTCAATTTCAGGCTTATTCCAGGGTGGGTAATCAGTTAAGCCTACGATAAAATTACATTGCACAATGATTTTTGAAAGGAAACTTCTTGGCAAATTTTAATATGAATAAATATTTATGGGGCAACCTGATGTTGGTCCAGAAAGATACTTTCTTTATCGAAAAAGTAATCAGCTCTATAATTTTTCTGTGTTGCAAATTTGGATTTTTTTTTGCAGATGTATCGTTTGACCGTTCGTTCGAGCAAAGAGAGTGTGTCAGTAGAACTTTGTGAATTGTTAGCTGATCAGTTTTGAAGAGATTTTACGTAAAATAATAAAATGAGTACACTACATTCCAATTATTATTGCTGTGTAATAAGTATATCAGAAAACCATCTGTAAAATATATCATGATTTAACAATTCGTTGTTAAATTTTTGAGACAAAGACTACGTTTAGAGAAAGTACATTTACTATAAAAAAATTTTTTAGGCACTGTATATTTTGTTTAGGTTCGCTTGTTTGTGGTTCTATTTAACTGTGCACTGAAATTGACATTTGTTAAGTGTGGTTAAAAAAAACTCATAGACAATAAGTCCCCATGTAACCAAAAATATATGTAAAAAAGACAAAGATTTTAAACTTGTGAATCGTGTAATAGATGTTATTAGTTTTTCGTTATTTTTGCGCATTATTTATTTATTTTAAAGGATTGTGGAAGATAGTTAGCACTCGTTTTTAATTAATTATTAAACCAATACTCTTAATGCAGTCGCGATCAAAATGCCATTTTCAGGACATTGGTAAGTTGTCTTAATTGTTTTAATTTAAAAGTAGAATGATATCATTAATTCTAAAAATTTTAATAGTTTTTTTGCTCTTTTTCCAAAGAGTAATCACCTTAAACGTCCATTTGTTTTTAAATAAAACTTGGCCAGCAAGGGAAGCAATTTGAACTGCTTGTCAAAAAAAATTACTTTGTTAGGCAGTGAAAAGAGTTTATTAACGCCCATTTCCTATACTTTTATGTTACAGTTTATAGAATTATTTGATGGAGGTTAAATCCAATGTGCAAAAGACAAGCTTTTTTAAAATAACAAAACTTATGAAGCCTGTTAGAAGATTAGAATATAGCGATATAGTTATTCATTCCTAAAAGTTGAAAGGTACCTATATTTTTTGTTATTTTAATGAGTTGCTTACAAATTAAACATATAATAAAATATTTTAGAAAATTGAAGCCAATGTATGTGTCTTGCGTTTTGAATAACTTTTAAAGCATATTTGTACTGGGTGTCCAACTAAGAACGGCAGCCGGCTGTATCTGGGAATCCATTAAACATAAAGATTTAAAATTTAAAAAAGTATGATAAATGTGGCCCAGAGAAATTGCGGGAAATTATTTTCAAGTTTCTAAGTCGACCGCTAGAGGGCATTACTACAACGACCATTGTATAGAAGTGTTTCTCCGAAATTTACGTAACTAAGATATTCAAAAACTACATTTATTCTTACAAGTTTGATCAGGGATTTTTCCTTTTTACACTCCAAATGAGGGTCGGGCAAATCTTATTACCAAAAAATGCTCGTAACTTAGGTTTGGAATTTAAATACCGCAACAGTATATATCCACAATCCGGAATAGACGAGACAGACTCGCCCTGGACGTCTATTCTCCAAATTAAGAGAAGTGAATGCTCTCTTGCGATAAGTGACTATTTGCCTCATATAGGTACGTCGTATGCTTTTGTAAATTAAACACGGTGCTTCTCAATGGACTTCTCATGATATCCCGTTCTCTTCCGAGAGGATGCGTTCTGCTAACTCTTGGTGGAAGTAAGCGGTCATTTTCACTTTCAACAATACGGTTTAAAAATGTTTAAGTAGAATTGACAGAAGACAGATCACTTCTCCTGGTCTCTCTAATTTGAGAATAGATGGTATGAAGTAATCGCTAATCGCGAGCGGTTCCACTGCGAGGCGTCGGAGGAAAGATATGTTTTAGTTGGTCGGCAACTCTCAGGGTGGGGCACTAACCCGACACGCTTCTCACCGCTGGAACACCAGGTGGGGGCAGTCTAATGGCAGCTTTCCTAACCGCCTCTGACCTCTATAAAGAAGGCCAATTAAAATTGTGGAAATTCTTTAAAGTTTTTCTAGAACTTTACTCTATTTCTGTTAAGTCAGTATCCCGAAAACCCTTATCCATATTTCTTCTTCGAAACCCGTACCTAATATACAGGGTGTCCATTTAGTGTGCCGGTGGATGATATCTCGTTAACGATCGACTTAAGGAAAAAAACTTGTATACAAAAGTTATAAAGGTTAACGCCGCGCACCTTCTAAAAATAATTTTAAATATACAGGTTGGCTCAAAAATCCAGGGTGGGCCAAGCATCTTTTTTTAAATGGAACACCATATATTTTTTTTTATTATATTGAAGCCTTTAGTAGTCCTCTATTCTACTCTAAAAAATTTTGATCATCAAATGCTAGATTGTTAAGAAATGAATTTTTCAATGGATTTTTGGCTAAAATCGATTTTACATAAAAATCGTTGAATTTTAACTATCTTTACAATTTTTTTTACTATAATTTAGGAAAGAAAAGTTATAACATGTTAAATCACCTAACTGTTATTAGAATTGGTATAAGTACTACAGAGTGTTCAACATTTTGATCCAATCTTAATGAATTTAAAACCAAGTTTTCCTTTTTTTTTTAAATGAGACCCTGAATTTTACATTTTTTTCGAAAAAATATTTTAATTCCCTTTAATTTGATGCCAATATCTGCTACCTTAATTTAATAAGTTGTTAAAGGAAACATGATTTCAAAAAATTGTGTCTTAAAAAACCTTAATATTATGAACAATTTTGATGTTTGCTTATTCATTTTCAAATTTACTTCCAAAAATATTGGGAACTTAATAAATTAGTGTGTAGTTCATATCTAAGTAGTTATAAACAGTTTTACAGTAGAGACTTAAATTATTACCTATCGAAAAGTATGTAAATCTCCAATTTTGAAAATATCTTTCACCAATTTAAAACGAATACATATTAACGCATTAAGTGTTCAAAGTGTCTACCATTTTGCAAAATGCAAGCGTCACTTCGTTTGAAGGAGCCCCTCACATTTCTCAACATTGTTGGGGTAATTTTACCAAATGATTGTCGGATTCGTTCCATCATGTCCTCCCTTGTTGTTGCCGGTGTGCTGTAAACATCGACCTTTACGGTGCTCCACAAAAAGAAATCCATGGCCATTAGGTCAGGTGACCTTGCTGGCCAACTGATCGGACCTTAAAATAATAAAAATATTAGCTAAAAAAAATTTTCATATTATAGGGTTTTCAACAACCATTCCTCCCTATCCACCGAACTGTGCATTTAAATGTTCCCGAACATATCTGCTGTAGTGAGGGGATGCCCCATCGAGCTGAACCCACATCCTGTTCGTTATGAACTCCAGGAGATTATCAGCCTAATAAAGTCATGTTGAAAAAATTCCAAAAACAAACGACCTAAATGGTCGTGCTCTTCAAAGAAATAAGGTCCAATGACATAATCGTGGATAACACCACCCCAAACGTTTAAACTCCACTGATGTTGAAAATTATTTACTAGCAGGGCATGTGGATTTTGGGTATCATATAAGTGAAAATTATGGCTATTGACGAACCCATTTCTATGAAATGTCGATTCGTCGGTGAACATGACATTTAAAAAAATCTTCATCTTCAGTAGTGGTATTTTGGGCCCATTGACAAAATAAGGTTCTTTCAAAATCATTGTGGCTTAATTCTTGATGTAATTAAACCTTATAGGGATAAAATGTGTTTGCCAATAAACAATTATTCACTGAAAATTTTTTATTTCCAAATTAGAACTAATTTTTCTGACACTTATTTCTGGATTCTCCACCACCGCCAATGCAATGCCTAGCTGGCTATCTTCATGAAGCACTGTTTTGGCCCTAGATGTTTTTTCATAATCTACGCTTCCCGTTCTCTTAAATCGATCTTTTAGTTTAATTATTGATCTTTCGTCCGGACATCGAGCTTCTGGAGACTTCTGAGCATATAAGCGTGATGCCATAAAACAATTTCCATCACTTTCTCCAATTGCGTAAATCATATTTACTAATTCTACTCGAGTGTAATTAAAATTTATTTTGAAAATTGACGTAGACAAGGCCACAGTAAAACGTCAAATAATTGATAATTATTATGTCTGCCAATTGCAGAAAAGTTCAATTTGATAGAAATGCATGGCCAACTAGTTAAGAAATTTAAAGCATCACGAACTTACGCTTGCTGTTAAGACACAATTTTTTGAAATCATATTTCCTTCAACAACTTTTTGAAATAAGGTATCAGATATTGGTATCAAATTAAAGGGAATTAAAATATCTTTCCGAAAAAAATGTAAAATACAGGGGTTTCATTTAAAAAAAAAAAAAGAAAACCAAAACTTTGTTTTAAATTCATTAAGTTTGGACCAAAATGTTGAACACTCTGTACTACTTATATCAATTGTAATAACAGTTAGGTGATTTAACATGTTATACCTTTTGTTTCCTAAATTTTAGTAAAAACGTAGCATTTGATGATCAAAATTTTTTAAAGTAGAATAAAGGACTACTAAACGCTTCAATATAATAAAAAAAATATATGGTGTTCCATTTAAAAAAATATATGTTATGGATTTTTGAGCCAACCTGTATATTTAAAATTATATTAAAAGGTGCGCGGCGTTAACCTGTACAACTTTTGTATAAAAGTGTTTTCCTTAAGTCGACCGTTAACGAGATATCGTCCACCGGCACCACTAAATGGACACCATGTACTACAAAAACCTGGAATTTCACAATATTTTCCAAACATTTCACAAAAATTATTTCAGGTTCGTTACTCATGTTTCTGATTTTGATTAGTTGATTATAACAAACATTTAAAAAAAATAATCAAGTAGGCATAGAAATCTGAAACAAGCAATTAGTAAAAAACCCAGGTTCTACGCCCATGGACTGATATTAATTAGAATTGTGACATGGGTTTTTTTGCCCCATTAAGCTATGCCAACGTACCAAATTTCGGCAAAATAGTGTAAGCAGTTTTTGAATTAATCCAGAAAAACGATTTAAAAATTGTCACTTCAGCGCCGTCTAGCGCCCAAACTAAGCAAGTTTGTACTAAGGTAAGTTTACTTAAATCGGCTAATTTTGGTCTGAAGAATATGTGGTAGGTTTTTGTAAAGACCTTTTACAGACACCCTACCCTGTTTATATAAAAAAAGTTTGCTTTGAAGACTTAATTACTAGCCTAAACCGCCTGGTCTAAAATACTTTTTATAGCATGCAAACAAACTACAAAATTTGTATGTATAAATACGGCTGTGACAACGTGTATACTACGCGCTAACTAGTGTTAGAAAGTTGTACTAAAAATTATTACTTAATTTTTTTATACATTGGATTTAATACTTTTTATAATTTTCAAATACACTTTAAGCATTGAAAGTTATAAATATAAAAATGGTGTTAATAGACTTGAATTAGAAGGCTGGGTGAGTGAACTAAAGTAAATGTATGCATTTTTGAATAAATATTTCAAAAAAACGGTTTACACCATACTATATGGTTGGTAATCTGGTACATTTGAAAAATAATTATTACTATACAGGGTATGCAAAAAAGGTGGCTTGGAGCAAAGTTTTTTAAATGGAATTCGGGGTTCTACTTTCTTATAGAAATATTTTTTACTAAATGTGAAAAAGATCCAAACCTCATAGTTTTTGAGATTTACCCTTCGCCCCTGCATTGTCGAGAAAAACATTAAAATTCGATTTCAGCAAAAACAAAAGGGAGAGCAAATACAATATTTGAAATATAAGATAGATTCTATTCAGTGACCGGCAGAGTTCTCGCTCCATATGGAATACTTTTGAATTATTGATTTCTCAGAAGATTTTATTCTTGATAAATGTTTTTGCGTCCTAGTAAACTAAAAGGCGCTCATTAAAATTAAAAAGAACTAGTGCATACGAGGGAGATTCAATTTCAAATTCAATTCCAAGTCGCTCCAGTGTAAAGTACCCTTATCTTTTATTTCAGATACAATTTTAATTTGTAAAAGTTGTTTAGAATTAAAAGTTATGCCCGAATACGAAGTCACGGTCTTTTAGTAAAAAAAAAACGAAAAAAATCAAATTATGTTCAAAAGTTCTTTTTAACGTTTACTTTTAGAATATTGGTCAAACTTTAAATTTCTCAAGAATAAAGAGTCGGTCCATAATTCCCAAAGAGACCTGATATAAATTAGGAGTTAAGTTTTGTAAAGATGTTTCATTTTTAATGTTAGTTTAGGTCTGATGATGCCCGAGAAGGCGAAACATGTAACCTACATAAACTTATCGACAGCATATTAAAACTTTTATAAAATTTGAGACCAAGACTTTGGGTTTTTTAACTCCTAATTTAAATTTCTCGTTATTTCTAATTTCTCTTAAAGTATTAAAAAAAATTATACCAAAATATGTTTAGTTTTGGAGCAATTAGGTTTACACCAAAATTAGTTTTAGACAATATGTTCAAGATCCTTGTAATTTACTTTACATTTTCATTACAATACATTAAAAAAAGTAATATCAAAGAAATTAGTCAGAGTGTAAGAACAATATACAGGAAACACATTTTCTTTTAAACTTCAATGTGTCTACCACCGTTTGCAATACAGTATATTGTTCTTATGTTCATTTTCCTTCGAACATTTCTTAAAAAGGTAGCTGTAATCCTTTGAACAGTTGCCCTTTCTATGGGTATGTTGTAGAATGCGGACCCACTGGAAATTCCAATTCGGGAATTGCGAACCTTATTTTGCTTAAACGAAACAGCGAATTGGTCAAAAAGTTCCCGTCACCTGTTTTAACAACATTTATAGGTAGGTTTAAAAATGTTTTTCGAGGTTGCTAATTGCGGAATAAAAATTATTTCTACTGGAATGTAAACAAACCGTTTTCACCAACTCGGGATTAGGTACTAAGATAAATATAAGTTATGCAATTTTATATTCCCGAATCACGAGTAATCCGCAATCCCATTATAATCAATTAAAATCTGTTGCAATGTGGTACGAAGACACCCTCTATAATAAAACAGTAAATTATGCATAATTTATTAATAGTAAAGTAGAATCAGCATATGACCAACTTGTTGATTCCTATTTAAAAAACTTTTTTACAATCACTCCTATCACCTCAAGGAAACTAAAGGACGGGCGTACATGCTGGCAGGTGCATTTTCTTTTAACAATTTATTCGCCACAGACTTTTTAGTTTCTGTAATATAGTTGCGTTTACTGAAGCGTATTTACTAAATACACTTTAAAAACATGAAATTGAGAAATTACAAAACACACAATGTATAATACAATTTTGCTCCAATCCACTTTTTGGCACACCCCTTTGTTACAAGAAATAGGTATGTTTTTTAGAACAGCGTCCGTTTTCTTGAACGGGTAAGTTCATCGACGTAGGTATCTTCAGAGATATTAGAATAATGTCCTTCCCCGCAGGACGAAGGATGCAGAACTCACCAATATTATTTTTTCTTAATTCAAGAGTCACTGATAAGAAAAACAGTCAGCAATTCTTTTAGATTATACGTCGGGCGATGTAGGGTAATATCCGCGTCTCTATCAATCCCTTTCTCCTAAACAAACAGATAGGTACTATTTTGCCACAATGCCCTTGGTTTGTTCCGAATACACGTAGCGACACCTAACATAAATTTGATTTCATCTTTTTCTTATACATTTGCACTCATCTTTTGGTCTCTTACTCTCACCCCTGCGCCGATTCGATCATATTCTGATAGTCGAATCATAGACAACATGTTGTGAAACAAAAGTAACCAAATATTGACTTTTCATTTTACCTGAAATATACTATTTGGAGACATAGCCTACCTTTCAAGACATAACTTAATAATACCCAACAATGGGTGCAGGAACCGTAACCAGGCCTAATAAAATACAGTTCAGAATGTTCAATACTGTTATACAGCGTGCTCTGAAATATGTAGGCAATTTCTCAGGTTAGGGTAAATCGTATAAAAATTGTATATGACAATCTTAAGTTCATGTACATTTTTCTCGTAACGAGCCCCCAGTCTTATAATAACTTTTAAGACTACCTTTTATAATTTTACGAAATAAGTAGTAGTAGGTATTCTACCATTAAGTTATGTTTATTATACTAGTTTTCGTTAACATATGGATGATCTTTAAACTGCCTATTGCAGGTTAAGAAGGTACCAGAACAGCCCCAAGTTTGTCGCGGTGAAACTTTTTAATAAAATCCTCTTGAATATCAGAAAACTTCCACTTAGCAATTTTAGGAATTGTATGAAGAGAATTTGGAAGAAGAATGTATTCACATGAATTTTTAAACTTTGGTTTTAATATGTCAAACTGTAAATGCCTTTTTACAAATTTTTTTCTTTAATGTGTATGTGTATGGGTGGTTGTAACTCGTATATTATCTTTAAACAGGCTATTCTGCAGCCTGACGTATGCAAACATTGTGTATGTATTTGCATAAATAAAGTATTTGATATTAGATATACACAGTGTTTCAAAAGATATCAATAAAAACATGTTTTCACGTCCGGCCATTAGGAGCCATAACAATGTCTCCAAGGAAGCTGAGTATAAAGAAAATATACATTAAGTGTTATTTCATTCGATCTACCCTGAGTGATTGCTGACCTTATCTGGGACACCCTGTTTATTGGCTTTCTAACAAAGTACAGTTAGTTTTTAACCACCACACGATTTCTGGTTTTACAACATTTTGACGCTACGCTATTAAGTCATTTGGTAACAGAGCAAAGTTTCTGCTCAAACCTTCGCAAGAATAAAAGAGTATGGTTAGACATAGTTAGTTACCCAAAGCACAGAAAATATAACATGTTCTTTTACTTCACTTTATAGTGTCGTCATATAGCATTTTTATTAAGTGTAAGTATGCTGCAACAAAAAGAGCTTTTTTTATGGCGGATCTGAACTAACCTGAACAAAAAAGAACTATCGCAAAAGTTAGGTAAGGAACTGAATTACATAAACTTATTTATTTTTGTTGCATTAAGTTTATTTCGCTTTTTAATACATTTACAGTTCATGTAACAGCGTTTTGATTTGTATCGTTTAATTCTAAAAGGTCCTTCCAGTTGTACATTTTTATTTATGTTTAAAAGATCTGCAGAGTCGAATAAGATTATTTTTTTTTGCTATATTCGTTGTAATGTATAGTCGAGTTTTAGTTTTAAAGTATATAATGTAAAAACATGCAATGTATAATTTATCATTATTGTAATTAGTAATCGAAATGAATAAAATATGCTACGTAATGTTTAGCAAAGTTTTGACTTTTTTTTTATCTCAATAATATCTCGATCAATAACTTTTAGTTTGTCGTACAACGACAAACTAAAAAGTATTGATTTCATCTACAGCACATCGGGAATCTGAACCTAAGCAATGGCACAAATTTCTTACAACACCATTATTTCATTATTTTGTTTTAACCCAAGTGAATAACAATTGACGTTTTATTGACAAGGCTGCCAACTTTTAATGCAGGATTTTAAAGCCTCTGATTGATTTATTTTAAACTTTACGATGCTAATTCACATCAGCTTTAACTATTAATTATTTATAAGGCTCTAGGTCTTACCAGTAAAAAATCTAGACTCACCTTTTTGACATTTTCCATACTATACCTATTAATTTTAAATTATACTTAAATTTAGATTTGCAAGAATTTTTCCAGGTGATATTGAACCCTGCGTTGGAAGCTACCGTCCAACTAAATAACATTTTGCAAAAATAATAGTTTACGAGGCGCGAAGGTCGCTAAAGAAATAAACGATCTATATTTGTAGAAGTAATGCTACACCAGCTAAAGTCCATTTGGCAGGTTTATCTTTAGTCTTTAAATTAAAAGTCCATACGAATGTTGGACCTCTAGTCTTGGTTTTGTACACAGGGCATTCATACATATTCCTCAGGTCTTGTTTGTCTTGGGTTATAGCCTTAATGTTTATAACGGGCATTGTTGGATACAACTCTTTAAGTTTCGAATCCATAATTATGCCTGCTTGCACGTCCCAACGTGCCCCTTCCATCAGAAGACCATGGACATATGCCCCATCTCTTGGCGCACTACTAAAAATTGTAAAATATTTATAGGTCTTGTTTTTTATTTATTATAGAAGCAAAACTCTTTAAATATTTGGGGTTAGCTTCTGAAATTAAATTACATTTCATTATTGTTATTTTTTTTGCAATATTCTTACGTAAACTCCTCTTTTTGTTTTTTTGTTACATCACACTGCAAACACATCTTGTCCAAAGGCAACTCATTTCTTCTAGCAGTACTCTGCATAATAGCTGTCAAAAGGGACTGTGGATTAAAAAACCCAGCTAACCATACTGATGCAGGTAGCTAAAAAGAAAACAAAATCACAACCAATCGAGAATTTTATTGCAATACCATTATTTTCAATATTAATAAATTTACATAGGTTAGATATTTACTCAACTGTCTATAATATTTGTTTCTTTTAAATGTCGTATATATGTACGATAAAATAATTTTTATCTGCCGGTTGCCGAAATCGGCAAATCTTTATTAACACTTTTTCGAGTAAATATTGAATTCTCCACAATTATATCTAAAATGGACTTCTAGATCTTTGAAAAATACAATCCATTACAAATTGCAGCTTCATTTTGCAAAAATATGCCACCTTTTTTATTGACTATTCTGATTAACTTTTGAATCATCTGAATATGCCAATTTATGGCGCCATTTTTTAAAATAGTATAGAAATATCAATTTAAAAAATTTTGAATACAAAATTTTCGAAAAACAGCGAATTGTTTTAAAGTCATCATGTCTTGGCTGTCTCTCCACACATATTGGCTTAACTCCGAATATTTGCGTTTATAACAGAGCCACTGCAAGGCCGATTATTCGTGTCCTTTGATGTGTGCTGGTTTACCGACTCGCGACGGAGAATATTCTTGAATACGTATATTTTATCCACAATGCCCGAGCATAGATTATTCGTACACAAACAACGTAAGAGTGAAGCCAGAGTCAGGCTAACTCTTTCGGTTTAGTTCAAAATATAAGGTGAATCCTTAGTGGCTATGTCAGCAAACAGTTGAAGCTGAAATTTAAGTTCTCCTTAACGTTTTAAAGATAATCGTGCACGTGAATCTTAATGTTTTATTTCTCACCACAAAATCTGTAGACCAAGTTTCTAATTCTCTTATTCTTAAAAGTAAGTCGGCGAACCAGGGGGTAAGCCCTAAAAGAGAAGGGTATGCCCTTTGAGCCCAAGTCGGTGGCACTTGATCCAAGAATACAGCATTTTCCAAGTCCTCCATGTCTGAAGTAATGGTTAGTTCGCCCTTTAACCCTAATTCAAGTTCTTTAAGAGTTTGCTTCATTTTTCCTGTAAGTAAGTTCATTCTTTCACATTCTTGAAAGGCAACAATAACATAGGGGGTCCGTTCCTCAACCTTTCCCATTATTTCAACCATATTGAAGTCTTCTGGTAGCTTTTCTAACATTTCATCGACCATTTGCTTCACCTGAAATAAGGTTTTAAGCAGATACTAGCAACTGACATGTGTCTAAATACTTACTTTCTCTTCGCGTGTAACCGTTGCTCCACCGGAAGAACCAGCATTTCTGGGCTGCATCTCGAACACAGTTTTAAATAATTTTTCTGCGGTAGTAGTTAAAAAGCCAATCTCTGCATTAGGGTGCAGCCCATACAGGTATGGTGATTCTGCTGGTAACATTTCGTCGATATAATTATGGTATCCTTGGTAATCTGTATTTGGTGGAGCAGCAAAGCCAGTTGCTAGCATTAGCTCACCGTCTACCTGAAAACACAGACTATAAGGAAAAAATATTCCACCGATATTTGGGGCCTTACAAGTTCTGGTTGCAAAATTTCCTCTAAATAGGTAATACATAATCTTCTGTCCCAGTCATCGGTTATATGACCTCCGTACATTATTTCACCAAAGAGGTACCTAAGATCTTCCCAAGGGACCTTTGAGTTGGCCTCCAAATAGTTAAATAATACAAACACACTAATATTAAGGTCACCAACATTAAACGGGTACATTTTGTTCCACCCTTGAGGACCGAATTTCCTTCTTTCAGCCACTACTGCATGAAAATAACACAAAGAAAAAAGTATAACCTTAAATTCGGCCTCTTTTCCACATTGTTCAAGAGTTTCTTGGTTAAAGTTCGATAAAGCCTTGTGAATATTAGCTTGCATTCCGGTTGGCGGTTCATTTGTAATTTTTATTGAAGATTCCAAAATACCCTGCAAGAGAATTATTTAGTTCAAGTTTAACTATTAATAATAAGGGTTTACTTGAGGGATAATGTGACCAGCTGGACTACTTGCTGGTTCAGCACTCATAAATACTCTATAATGAGGATGTGAGCCAAATGCGCATTTTTCCAAATGTTTCTCCAGTTGTGGCAACCATTTTTTAACTAAATGTATGTTTTGTAAAACGACCCAATGACCATTTTTGGCCGCTATTTCTAATGCCTTCTCTGCAACAGTTTCTTGACCCTGTCCTAGCGAAACATTATGAAAGTTCTGCTTTTCTAAAGTAAAGCCTAGTTTTTCTCCAAGCTCTTCCACATCCTTTAAGGGGTTTACACCAGGTGATAAAATAAAAAAGATCGGAGTAGACGGACTAGTTTCTTCGTATGATTTGGAGAACTCTACTGTCTTATTTCCCACGTATTTAGCGCCCAACTTTTCTTCAATAAATGCACTAAAAAACAATATCCTAATAACTGATAACCTACTCAAATTTAAAAAACATACAGCATGGCATATAGCATTCGATCGGGCCTTAGAGCCCTCATCATACACAGCCTCTGCAAGGCAGTTTTGTTTTTCCATTCTTGAGGTAACTTTTCTCTTTCAGGGCATTCACATTCTACTAACTTTTTCCATCGTTTCGGAGTATTTTCTATATCTCTATCTAGGTTTCTGAATTCATCCCTGGTTGATAAACTACATATACCACCCCAGCTTGTATTTGACAAGAAATCTACAGGACTGGTCACGTGGGGCTTTATCGGGAATCTAAGTAAAAAATCTAAGTCTGTCGAAACAATTTCCTGATTCATTAGAAGAATCTAAAAGATATGTATGCGTAGGTCTATATAGGGCGAAAAAAAAAACTATTAAATGTTAATTCAAATGGTTTTTAAAAATACACTGAGAAAAGGATGTTTTAGATTTACAAAAATAAAAGATTTTGCTTTCAAACTCGCTTTTTAATGGAATTAGGGTAAAATAATTAAGCATTGATATTTCTCTATACCGGGTGTTTCAGGAGGATTATTTACCCCTATAAGAACTTTTTTATTGTTTAGGTTACAGTAATAAAATTTGGTCGATTTATATCTGATATTATTTTACATTTTATGACATGACGGACGCCATTTTGTCAGTTCCGGTTTAACTGGAAATGACCTAAACTTTAGATTTTTAAATGGGACACCCTGTATATTTTTGGCTATATCGATTCAGAACAACATTCCAAATTCAACGACACCTCATACGTCACTTTTTGGCACTTTAAATAATTCTTCTTTTTATTTTAATTTTTCAATCTAGATTGCTATGAACTCTTCAAAATGGTTTACTTCTAAGCCAAGATCTTGATAAAAATGCAATTTTCAAGTTTTATTGTGTTTTAAATTTTTTATTAACTTTTTAACTTTTTAAAAAGGCCCTTCCCCAGATAATTCAGTTTTTTTAAATGGAATCATATTGACTTACTCTGGCAAAAAAAAGAGCAGTCTTTCCAACAATTTAATATCACACACCCGTAGTCAAGTTAAAAAAAGGAAAGATAATTTGTTAAAAATACCTTAAATTCATGACAAAAAATACAAGAAGCGCAAACGGCTTTGCATTTATCTAGGTAGCTATGACGCCATAATGCTAACAAGCAAATGAACATAATTATAAATTCAAAATCCGCCATCATTGAAATTAGTTTCACATAACAGTAGCTTGGTATTTTATCGTTTGGTTTTTCAGTCAGTGTGTATTACTTCTAATTTCGAAATAAAATATTAAAATGGTAACTTATAGCAGAAACGAAAAAAATCGATATTGTACTAATTTATATTAAATTGTTGGAAAAAAGTGGTATTTTTTTTGCCCGAGTGAGCTAATATGTTTCCATTTGAAAAAATTGAGTTCTCTGTGAAAAAGCCTTTTTAAAAAGTTAAAAGGTTGATAAAAAATTTAAAACACAGTAAAGCTTGAAAATTGCATCAAGTGTCAAAAAGTGACGTATGAGTGTGTTGAATTTGGAATGACGTTTTGAATAAATATAGCCGAAAATATACAGGGTGTTCCATTTAAAAATCTAAAGTTTAGGTGATTTCCGGTTAAACCGGAAGTGACAAAATGGCGTCCGTCATGTCATAAATTGCAAAATAATATCACATTATAAACCCACCAAATTTTATTACTGTAACCTAAACAATAAAAAAGATTTAGGGGTGAGTTATATTTTGGGCCGAGGGAAAGGCGTTTTTTAAAAACACAATTAAAAAAAAACTTTAATCTTCAAATCTTTTTTCGTATATAAAAATTTTATTTGGGATGTGCCTGTAAAAACAATCTTACACCTATTTATACAGGGCTGCCCAGAAGTTCGGAATAAAATTAATATAGCCTTAACCTGTAACTTTTCGGGAAAATGCTCGGGCACGTCGATTTAGTTTTATATGTGCTCACATTTTGACGTTATTCGTTTGGTTTTTTATAGACATTTGTCAAAGATATGACGACATCGATCTTTTTTTTTAAATGGAAACATACAGCTTGTGACACATCATTTGAAAGCTAATATCTCGTACAGTATGCTCATAAGTTTTGGCGCGATTATGTCAAGCTATTTCAAAATGGCGACTGTTAAAAGTTTTAAAAAAAATCCCTATTTAAATAAGCGGAAATGATAAATTATTGATGTTTTTTTTACCTTAAGGTAAGAAATCTTCATTGTTTCACGTTCTGACATTTTGTGACATTGTGACTTAACAACAGTTATGGTGTATTTGTTATTTATTTTGTCAAAAAAAAAAAATAAAAATGTAACGAAGCAAAACAAAACACAACAAAAAGGTGGTTTAATTATTTTCTGTCAAGGAATCACCTGTTTCAAATTGTCGGTATAATATTGAAACACCCTGTATACTAATATAACACTATAATCACAAAGTGTAGTAAAATAGCTCTTAAGGGAAACGAGGGAAGCGTTAAAAAAGTCATTGGTAATTCTGTTTCCATTATTAACAATTCTAGGTATGGGAGAGAATTTGCCGTAGATGCATATATGATGGTCAAGTGCAAAAAAAATGATTTCTTCTGTACCTTGGTGGGACGCGAAAGTTAACCAGACATAAATGATCTGGGCATTTAATTATTCCATTCACTACGTTAAATAGGAAATTTGTATGAAATAAATCTAACAAATTGTTTTTGTACCGTTTCGATATTTTGAAGGTTTTAAATATGACGGTGACCACAAACAAGAAAGGCATTCCAAACGTGACCTAACAAGGGTTTGGTAAGTCGTATTCAAGCTGTTAATATTTTAAAAATCTCTAGTATTTATGCCACCAATCCGAATAACTTTAACGATTTGTTGACAATGAACTCACAGTAAATATGGAAATCCAATTTAATATCCAAGTGAAGGCCTAAGTCGCACATAGTGGTAATTGTTGTAGGTGGCGCTCTAATAAAACGTTGTGGTTGGAGTGGTCCCTAAATTATTTTGTTTTAATACGTTTAAAAGGCTTAAAAAATTCAAAAAGTGTGTCTCAAAGTTTGTACTAGAAATTACAGTGTGTTTGTATATTTCGAAGATTTATTAATAAAATTCACCTATAGAACGTGTCCGTCACTTTTCAAATAAAGTGATGGGGAAGGTTGAACATTATTTGTAATAAATGCTGATAACTCCGGTCTGGCTTAACATAATTTAGTAAACTTAGTTTTGTTAAAAAGGGCTTTTCTCACTCTATATATCATCTTATGAACTACGGCAATATGTGTTTTACATTAGGCGCTAGGGGGCGCTGTCTTACAACTTCACAAACATGGCGCGTTTTTTCCATAATTGTAAATATAATAGTATATTCAATTTTAATTACAAGGATGATTAAAAGTCTAAGAAGTCAGCGAAAACCGCAAGTTAATATCTATTTTCAATCCGGAGATATCAACAACAATAATCGTAATTACGGAACATTATGATTTTATTTTCAAGTTGCCATTGTAAAGGTTTTTGTAAGAGTCAAATAGGCCTTGGAAAAACAAAATATGAAGGTACGTATGTTTCAAGCAAATATATCGTTACGACAATAATTCTCAGTGGCGCCCTAAATGTTCAAATTGTCGCCCATCGTTCTGTATACACGACTCCAATCTCTCCCTGGTTGATAATACTGCAGTTTCCACATCTGCCATAGGGATACGGCGGCTGCTGTCCACTATCCTTTCTATCTATTATGTTTTCCCTTGTGGTGGCTCTGGTAACGAAAACAAGATCCTTTAATCTCCCCCATAGATAAAAATCTAGGCATGTTAAGTCAGGTGATCTAAAATAGAAATTACCACTTTCATTAACAGTATCACAATATATCCTATAATATTACCTGGCAGGCCACGGAAATATACTCCCTCTTCCTATCCACCTTGCAGGAAATGTGTCGTCAAAAAATTGACGAACGTTTGCCGCAAAATATGCAGGACATTCATCGTGTTGGAAAATTATAGTTCTGCGAATATCCAAGGGCACATCTTCGAGAAGAATTGCGAGTTCGTAATTTAAAAAATGTAAATATCTTTGCCCAGTAAGCGACTCATTAAATACAAACAGTCCAATTGTTCTGCCACCCAAAATGCCGCACCAGACATTGACACTCCATCTTCCTTGATGCTGCACCTCCCTCGTCCAATGGGGATTATCCCGCGACCAATAATGCATATTATGGCGGTTTACTCCTCCATTACTATGGAAAGAAGCTTCATCAGTCCACAAAATTCTGGAGAGGAGATTTCTATCTTCCAATATCATATTGAGCAACCAATAGCAATGATCCAATCTTCTATCATAACCGTTCGCGATTCTGCGATTTTTTTTATCCATACATATATTATACTGTTGTGTTGTATATGCAGCGATAGGGATATTTCCTCTTTTCCTTTATAATGATAGTGCGAGACCTTTTGGTATGGTCCATTCCACAATAATTCGTTGATTTCTCGACCGCAATAAAATTTAAATGACAACCCTCAGTCGTAATCCCAACCATAAATAAGTTGCCTGACAAATATCTATTGTGTAGGCACCGGACCTTTCGAAAGGGTACAGGTCCTGATTACCTACTAATTTCAATAGTTTAGGTTAGCTATTTTCAACAAAACAACAAATATAAAATAATAGGTAAGTATCTTTATTTTAATCATGTAATTAAATAGCTATTAATATTTATACAAAAATACTAATCTACAATATTATAATAATACAATATTTAACTTAACCTACTCTATATTAAGCTCTATTTCACTATCACTATCGTCTTCATCTATGCCTAAACTAATTATTAAGGGCCTTACGTTACTATTAATTATGTTATAGGAATCTTCGACTTGGATCACGTGTCTCACAGAATTTTTCCAACTTTCTACTGGGATATTATTTACGCATTTTTCAATTAATTCTATAACAGAACTACTTAGTGTAGGGGATGTGATTTCTCTTCTAATCATCGTCTTTAACTGGCTCCATATATGTTCTATTGGGTTAAAAATACAGTAATACGGACGGGGGCGTAAAACTGTGTAACCATTAGCACTTGCGAGATTGTCAGAGATATATTCTTTTTCAATATTGAATGTTTTTAAAACATTTAAAAGATCCTTTTTTGTATAGGTTTCCTCGAAATATATATTATTTTCCATCATATAGTTTTGAATTTCCACTTTTGTATTATTTGAATTCGGCACTTTACTTAGTTGGCGACTGTGGTAACTAGCGTTGTCCATCACAATAACACTATTTTTGGGCACATTCGGAAACTGACGATTCTGAAACCAATCTTCAAACAATGTAGCATCCGTGTCTTGATGGTAATCCAAAGATGAATTGGCAATTTTCTTCGCAAATAATAATAGAGCGTTCGGAATAAATACATTTTCTGAACCTGCATGTAATATCATAATTCTTCGCCCTTTGTTTGAGGGAACTTTAGTTTGACATTTGATTGTTGAATCGCTCCAACCTTTTTTAGGAGTGTCGTGGGTATCAAACCAAGTTTCGTCCAAGTATATATTTGAACGATTTTCTTCCCTATATTGTCTGATAAGATTCAAATAATCTACGCCATACTTGTAAACGCTGCAATTTCATTAGTACTTGTCGTTTGTCAATGGTACGATATTTAAAACCCATTGCTTTTACTATTCTCCAAAGGCTTGTCCTGCCACATGAAATGTCGGTTTCGTCTGCTGTAAGTACCTTTCTTAGCGTATCTATTGTTGGGACTATTTGCTTCTTCGATGCTTCTCAATTTTCCGCTGTCAAACCGTTTTTTTCTTGGCTGGATGGGTTTGGTCACTAATGTATTTTCAGCCAGCAAACCTGCAAGATGGCGGCGGGTAAATCATGTCAGCGCTCTCCAATCACGTTTAAACGAAGACAAAAAGTTACTGGGATTTCACACCAGAAATTATTAAAATTAAATTCCAAACATAAATAAAAGTAACTTTTATTAGGTACCTAGATCGTATATCTATCATGTTTCCTCGTGTTGAGTTAAATACATGCTAGAGAGAGACGCACACCGGTGCTAACACGAACATTATACAATCACAGGACAGGTCAGGCTTTGCTTTTTCCCTGCTATAGTTGTAATAGTACGGGCAAATCAATTAAAAAAGAATTGCATGTAGTCATGTGAATTTCACGGCATTGTTATTAAATGCTTTTTATCATTTTGCGTGTGGTGCCGTATGTAAATTTCTTAATTCGCTTAACCTTTTAATCGGCACTGTCTATTGCATTCTTGCGCCAAACAAGTACACAAAATAGGGACACTGGTGGTCAAGCAGAACACTTTGGACCCTAAATTTTTGACACAAACCGCGGTAAAAAGAGCGCGATCTTACTTGGTACCCCACAAATTTAATGCTCATGTCTTTGAACGAAATCTAGTGAGAATAACTTTATTTAAAGGTTGCTTATGTTGACCAAAAAATAAAATGGTTCTTTATACCGGGTGGTGCATCGATCCACGCAACATACGAAATCCCCATGCAAATTTGAAGGTGGGTCAAATATTGCTGTGTTTATTTAAAAAAAAAAGGTTTATTGAAGAGCGTTAAGAGCTGAATCCAAACGACAAAATTTTAGCTCTTTACGGTAAATCAGTTAGAAGTTAAAATTGCAAAAATCTTTTTTTCGCTTTGTTTATAATGAACCTATATTGGCTAACTTCGTTTTTAAAAACGCTAATACTGACCTCCATGTTTATGATTGTTCGCTAAGATAATGCAAGTCAAAACAACTCTTTCTCCATATTTATACTATTAAACCAGTGCCAAAAAAGTCATATACACATACATACACACACACACACACACACACACACACACACACACACACACACACACACACACACACACACACACACACACACACACACACACACACACACACACACACACACACACACACACACACACACACACACACACACACACACACACACACACACACACACACACACACACACACACACACACACACACACACACACACACACACACACACACAGTTAGTTATATTACAGGGCATGTAAAATATAAAAGCAAGAATTAAGTTCTGCAATTTTTTTTGTTTTATTTTCCCGTACTAATAATTAAATGCACATTGCCAATGTGAAGCGATGCACCGGCTCCGTGGCGTATAGACCGTTTGCGGGCGTCGCAATACGTCTTGAATGGAATTAAACGTGCTAGACAGAGATATAATTATAAAGTAATATTTAACTGTTATTGTTTCAGGTTTTAGTTGACATTGTTTTGGTGATTTGATTTGTCATTTTAATTCGTTTTTATCCATTTTTGTGCCTTGAAACTTTATTTAATACAAAAAACAGTACTTTTCAGAGCTATTTCCATCGTACTATTGCGTTGCCAGTAAGTATTTTAGACATTTGTAATTATATATTCGTTTTTTAAGTATTTTAACCTCTATTTTTATAAATAACACTTCTTAACATATTAAGCTGGATTTATAAACTCGAAAAGTTGGCGAGGTTGAGATTCAGTTGGTGTTGGAAATAGGAGTTCAATTTAAACTAAAGCGAACACTCAGTTCCATTTATACACTCGTTCATGGTGTATATATAGAGCTCATGTAAGGTTCGAAAACTTCCCGGTTAGTTCGAGATAACCAATTTTTATGCTCGGAGTTCGGAATATCTAACCTCACAAACTTGATCATAACTTCAACCTCACCAACTTTTCGAGCTTATAAATCCAGCTTTATTGTATTTATAGGAAAATATGAGTGAACAAGTTATGGACCATGATTATTGTGCTGAAGCACCTTCTTCGCCTGAACAAGGCTATTGTCTCATGCAAGGAAATAAAGTTGCCCAGCAGTTTGTTCAAAATGTTTTCAAATATTTTGTAGAAAACCACAATGAGTTGCCTCCGACCAAGGTTAGTAGTAGTAATTGGGGTTTTTCTCACAACATGTCATACTTCCCAGTCCAAAGTTTTCGAGATTACTTATTAAATATTTATAGTGCCACATTAATTTTAGGAAACTGCCAAAGCCTTGCAAATATCAATTGAATCGGTACGAAAACACTGAAGCATCTAAAAACATCTGCATGGAGATAAGAAACGAAATATACAACATGTATACCGACTCAACAGATGATGACGAGTAGAGCTAATTTTATGTTGCCATTTTTTTTTACTACCTATATTTTGATCCTTTTTGTGTACCATTTTTTGCTCTCAGTTCTTGTGTATTTACTAGACAAGTTCAACAGAATGTTTCTACCTCTTATTAACAATTATACGTTTACTTTTCTTACAAGAGAAAAATTTCAATAATTTAATTAATGATAAACATCATGACAAGTTTAGGACAGTTGACAAATTTCACTCCTACTTTACACGAGATTGCAGGAGTAGTATTCACGTTCCTGGCTTTCGGCTCAAAGCATTCAAAAAGTTTTTAATCACTGGCTCCTGTTTAAAAAAATAGTAAA
This sequence comes from Polydrusus tereticollis, assembly GCA_963920685.1. Lineage (NCBI taxonomy): Eukaryota > Metazoa > Arthropoda > Insecta > Coleoptera > Curculionidae > Polydrusus > Polydrusus tereticollis. Next base: position 54,413,590 of record OY987335.1, read on the forward strand.
TATAAACAGATTCAAATGTGAAATTAAATCCTACCTCACATGCAATTGCTTTTATTCCATTGATAAGTATTTCGGTCCTTCATGAATCTTGCGACGTGTGTTATGTATGTCTGATGTAACATACACTAAAGTGTATGTTCTTTCCATTTTCATTTATTATTTTATGTATTTATATAGACTAGTTTTAAAATTTTAATAATAGTTTGACAATGTTAATATTTACTTTGTAAATCTGTGTAACTATAAATAAATAAATAAACTGAAAAAAAAATGTTGACTCAAAGTGCTATTTCACCTAATGACAAGAACAAATACGCATACGAACAAATTACACAGTGCACCACGTGTTTTATAAAAAATTATCAGAAGACATGTTTGCAAGCCACTTGGCGGAGCACTCTAACTTTTCTAAATAAAGTATGAGGTTTTATATCCTATTAACACATACTAAAATTGAAAATAATCTTAAGTACTTTCAGAGATAGTATAAAATAAAAACACCTAGTAGCAAAAAAATGTGGCCGTTGCGGGCATACGTTCAAATAAACTTTTCTCCTAAAAATATCATGAGAAGTCACCCCGAAATATCACTAGGTCATTAAGGAATACCCTGTATATTTAAAAAAATTGTTTTCATTATTATGGAAATTAACATATTTTATTACAATTTTTAAGTCCGGTTCTGACCATAAACAGCTGCTCGCCATTGTATTGCTGCCAATATTATTCTTACTAAAAATTAAATAGCTGAAATATGACTGTTGTCATATGACATGTCGGCCATCTTGCAGGTTTACTGGCTGAACAGACTTTATATCTTTTACTGTCGTTAATGCAACTTTGGTCAAAATACTCGTTTCACTAAAACTTGCAATCCGGTCATACCCTTTTTCTAAAAGGGTACAGTAAACGTTATTTATGATGTTTTTGGCATCAAGTGATAAATGTTTTTTCTTCGTTACACCATAACTTCCGGAAGCAATATTATCTGAAGTTTCACACAGATCTGACATATTTTGGATGCTCGATAACACACACGAAAATACGTTTAACGCACAGCTTGACAAACACCAAACGACTGATGAACTAAGATGAAAAGACTCTGCTTTATATTGAACACCTGCAATTTGCCATTAACCTACCTAATATACCAATATAATAACATAATTAATAGTAACGTAAGGCCCTTAATAATTAGTTTAGGCATAGATGATATTATAATGTAGATTAGTATTTTTGTATAAATATTAATAGCTATTTAATTACATGATTAAAATAAAGATACTTACCTATTATTTTATATTTCTTGTTTTGTTGAAAATAGCTAACCTAAACTATTGAAATTAGTAGGTAATCAGGACCTGTACTCTTTCAAAAGGCACTTATTTATGGCTGGGTTTAAATTTTATTGCGGTCGGGAAATCAACCAATTATTGTGGAATGAAGTATACTTATTATTGTGAATAAGTGGTGTCAATATACGACTGCCGCTCCGCTGTGAATATTAAAGACCGGAAAATTGACTTTTTTATTATATTGGAACTTTTGGGGTCATTATGTAATCTGCATGCCCGAATTCCATGCAATAAGGAAGAGTCTTAATTTTTATGTTATGTTTTTACTCTAGAATCCCTCTTTAGTGTAGAGCTCATAATAAAATGCTGCAAGGCAATTCAGTTCCTTTATTGGTGTAGGCTAATGTTTTGTTTAGGAGACTTAATTAAAAACTTTGATGTTTGTTGCAAGGATACTACAAACAAATTTCGAATTTCGCAAATATTCCTAAAATTAAGAAAAACACTCTTCTAATATTAATGCACCTGCACAGTAAAAAACTAAAGACCATAGAAGTCGATCCCGTGTGAAATAATAAAAAGTTTTGGAAAGAAAATTTTTTTTGACAGAAGGCTTTGTATTTAGAGATATTTTTTAATTATAAGCGACTTTTTTAAATAACGTTTTTCTCTCTTTTTCGACATAAGGGCACTTTACTCTTGAACTGTTTTCATATTTTTTGTTGTAGACACATAAACACAAGATCCTTGCTTAATAATTTTAATATATTAAAGAAACATCTATAGCAATACCAGTATGACTTACTGGGAGTATCCGAAACATAGATGCGTGCAGGGGTTGCTGACAGTGCCTCAACCCTTAACAATTATGCGATTGTTCGACAAGATCGGTTCAGCAGAGCCGGCGGTTGCAATGTATCTTAAAAATTCTCTAAATTTTAACATTATCCTCCAGCAATGCAGAGAATGTACATATGTATAGAGCATATTTGGGTCCAATTTAAAGCTTGTAAAAAAGATTTAATTGTTGGTAATGTCTGCCGTCAAACGGCGACATAAACCTGTTTAGTTCCTACCTGGAGGATATTCTCACTAATTTTTACACATAATATAACTGAATAGTTATTTTAGGGGATTTCAATATAAATTTTCATAACATTGATAACAGAACCTTTAATCTGCTTTCTGATAATTTTAACCTAAAGCAAATTATACTGAACCTACTAGAATCACCAATACTGGATACACACTTATTGGTTTGATATTTTGTAATTTTGAAGTTAAATAATCGGGCATAAGAAATGTTGAAATCTCCGATCACATGCTTATTTACTACAACTTAAATCTGGGTAAATCGGTACAGCAGGAATACAACTGTAACTATAGACAATTAAATAATATAGACATTGCACAGTTTCTTTATGACATTGAGAGCATCCCATGGGAAATAATGTACAGAATGGAAAATATTGATAATAAAATTCAATTTCTTACAAATAGTATTGTCAGCAAATGGCGGGCTCTTATTATAATTAAAAACTTTTCACACTTCTAGACCACTGTGCGTTGAGGTCGCGGACTACTGTGCCACCCAATGTCAAGTTTAAATAAACAAGAGTCAGCACTTTCGGGGTATAAATACCCGAACATTGGGTGGACACGGCACCTTCGTCTCAACGACTGGTCACCTTCCCTGAGATCAGGAGCGGCCATATGCTTTAAAGACTCCAGGCCACTCTCCTGATATTTCTTCAGTTGCCCCCCAGAAGCCCATTAGGAACCTCTTTTGAGAGCCCCCATCGACAGTGCCACATCCCCACATGCACACGGAGACATGCTGGGTTTCCTCCAGGCTACCTGATAAATAATTGGCGAATATAAATAAAGTATATATTGTTTTCTAGCCGGATCGTTTTATTCACGCCCCGTTAGGGAAACAACCCCCAGTTGTGACATGGTGAAGACGCCGGGCAAAACTCGGGGTATTTAATCCTCCCATTAAGCCCCATACCTTACAGGCTACCATGAAGACGAAAAAGAGGTTTGCGGTAACAAGAACAGATTGTAACAAGGAAGAAGCAAGCAAGCGCAAGTCCTGTGAAGTCTAATCATTTTATTATATTTTTTAGCATCGTACTAAAATTAAAAGGAAATGCAAAATTTCCAACTTAACTGAAGGGGGTGACCAGGAGGCTGAAGGTCAATAATCATCATCGTCAGTAAAGAAGAAGAAAGGACAGACAAGGATTTTCCAATGAAAGCAGCCAACAGGTGGTGCTAAACGGGCACTACCAAATAGTTAGACGTGAAAATAGAAGTGGCTCTGAACTGAGTAAGGGTTAACTTTCTATTTCTCCGAGTCAGCGAACAGCCAGTTAACGATCAGCACTGAACGATAAGCATCAAAGGCAGAAACCTTCCAGTCGCAGAGAGCCTTGGATTGTTTAAGAGGGTATGAAATTTTTTGCAGGAAAGTCTATTATTTACTTTATGATGTTGATTGTTTATCATTTAATTCTAGGTTGCAAAAGTAGGTATAGTTTATGTTGTAATGATTGTTATATTTGGACAGTGTTATTGATTGGAATGGTTATTTAAAATACTGTTATTCTTATTATGATGATTGTTTTTAGGTGCAAGTCATACATATTAGGTTTATTAACATTGCAAAATAGTTTATTTACATTTTTTGTGATTCTCATAGGGAATTTTTATTATTATGGCCAATAATGTTTTTAGGTTTTTTCATAAATGTACTGGACGTACCGTTATTAATTACTTGTATACAGAGTATCTTTCTATGTTTGGTCGTACTGTACAATTTTAAAATTTACCTAAATTTCACATTGTTTTAGCAGAATTTGAGCAATTGTCATTGTGCGAAAAAGGTATAAAATAAATGCACTGAGTAGAAGCTATTTGACAACTTGGAAACAAATTGCTGAAACGACAAAATAAAACCTATTTGGAACGTAACTGCTCAGAGCGTTAAATTTTGTGTCCTGGTTTGCGACGCTCAGCACGGCAGACTTTTTGTGGCTTTGTGGGTGGCCACTTCAGTATTACGTTGCAGTAGGGTAGTTCTCCCAGTTCGGCTCATTTTTTCCTGATAGTACAATGAAAGTTTATTACTGTTTTTACCCATACAAGTGGTATTTCCAAGGGATAGAGACGAAACAGAAATTCTCAACCATACTGTGCATTTTGATATAATATGTGTTTATTGAAGTAAATAGGAGAGTAGCGAATATTTTTTAGCAAGAAAAACTAAAGAGTTTTTTGGGAACAGCCTCGTAGAGGCGAAAATCTACCTACGCGCAGAACCAATGCGAGTCAGGCGTAGAAGTTAAGAACAGCAAAGGGCAATCCAATGGTAGAGGAGCCATGCTGTGAGCTGAAGAAATGGTCTTCACTATAGAGTTGGCATATTTAGAGGTACTGACGCCGGCGGGCGTCAAGGAAACAAGTTTTATCAAGGGTATAAAATAAGTTGAGAAATATGTGTAGGGAAACTGAAAAGTGTCCCCAATATCAAAAGAGCGTGACCTACTTAATTAGTGGCAGGTCGAACAATGCGGTAGTACTTATATAGCATAAGCGCCAATTCACAATAAACAAAGATGATTCTGGTTTTAAAAACTATCAATATTTATTACTTATGAAATGAAATAAAATGAAATGAAATGAAATGAAATGAAATGAAATGAAAAGCCTATATTTGTCCATTAAACAACATACAATCATCTGACAATCAAACGTAGTACAAAATGTTTGCCCATTAGGCGTAGGACGTGTCTTAAAATGGTTCAAGATTCACTAGCATGCTACTATAAAATTATATAACTTAATTTAAAATATAATAAACATATTATTACAGCAAAATATAAAATTTAAAATAGTTAAAAATTTAAAAATTTACTAGCATGTTACTATTAAGTTATATAACTTAATTTAAAATCCAATCAACATATTATTACAACAAAATATGACATAGAAACAACTAAACTGTTATAAAATTGGTGATCACTTGGCACCACAACTACAGATTATCTCGAAAGAACTCCTCCAGAGTGTAGTATGCCCTTGAAACCAGCAGTCTTTTTAGATATTTCTTCACAGAATTTATATCCTGTCTCCTAACCTCGATAGGAATTTTGTTAAAAAATTTTATAATGGAGGAATGTACATTTTTTTGTATGTAAGTAAAATTGCATTTCATGTCTTTTAGATTTTCTTTGTGTCGAGTGCTCTCGGTCACAGTTTTTAAATAGATTTGTTTTGTTTGACAAAGATAACAGCCTTATATATATAGAGTGATTGAAGAGTAAGGATCTTTGCTTCGACAAATTTAGGTTTGCAAGAGTCGATGGATTTTAGATTAAAAATGTTTCTGATACATCTTTTCTGCAGCAAGAAGACCCTCTTCGCCTCAACACCCCTAGCCCAGAAAATGATACCATACCTCAGTCGCGAATGAACATAAGCATGATATGCTATGATTGCTGTTTTGATGTCAATATTGGAGGAAAGGACCTTTAGGGCGTAACAATAGCTCGCTGTCTTCCCAGCCAGTCTGTCAGTATGATGTCGCCAGTCAAGCCTATGATCCACCTCAATTCCTAAAAAGGTTGCCGAAGTTACTGTTTCAAGTGATTTTACATCATTTTGATATGTAGTTTTGATAGGATCAGTTTGATAATTAAATTTGACTAGTTTTGTTTTTTCAACATTAAGAAGAAGATTATTTGATGAGAACCAACTTTCCAGTACACTGAGGGTACTCAAAGTTTGCTCACGCTCACTATCTTTAGACTCAACAGAGAATATGACAGATGTATCATCGGCAAACTGAATAGTGTTAGGTGTTATTGAGGATAGCTCATTGGTGTATATTATATAGAGAAGGGGTCCAAGAATTTATCCTTGTGGTACACCCCTCTTAACCATATCCCACTGAGATAATAAACGAGAACCAGATTTATCTGTTGCAATGACACATTGCTGGCGATCTTTTAAATATGAATCTACTAATCTATTTGCCAAACCCCTGATTCCATATTTTTCTAATTTTAAGAGAAGCACCCTATGATCGACAGAGTCAAAAGCCTTTGAAAGGTCTAAACACATAGCCACTGTAGTCCTCCCTGAGTTCAAGGATTCAAGTATTTTATATAAAGCTTGGTAGACAGCCCTAATTGTGGATTTTTTACGCCGAAATCCATTTTGAAGAGCGGACAAAAGGCCCTCTCCTTCCAAGAATGAGACCAGTCTCTCATTGATTACCTTCTCAAATATTTTACTGAAATTATTTAATAAAGCTATTGGTCTATAATTTTTTATTGTGTTTTTTTCACCTTTTTTATATATTGGTTTTATCAAAGCCGTTTTTAAATTTTATGGCAAGTTTTTCGATACAAAGCACAATACACTACTCTAATAATTAGACATGCAAAATGATGAATGTGATGAGAATATGATGATAATTATTATTATCTAATTGATCAGGTTATATTTATCATGGTGAAAAACATCTAAACTACAGGTGATCAACATGGTGAAAAGCATCTAAAATACAGGTGATCAAAAAGGTGATTACAAATTCATTTTAATTACAGACAAAAAACCGAAAGCAGCATTCTCAGCCTTGGGCAGTTATAAATTTTAAGGCTCTTAAGTCTGCAGCCTTCAGCTATATGTCGTAAATAAAATGACCACCCTTATGACAAAAAAAAGGAGAGGTTCTATAATTATTTAACTAAAATGAAAATTAAATACCATTGCTCAAAGTTCAGACGTCTAGTGAATCTACTCCTAAATAAGTAAGCACTGCCAAAGGGCGTTAATTACGTTAAATTGTTACAACCTTGTCATAGGATGACAGTTGTACTATTTAACCAGTTGGGCTTACTAAACAAATCAAATATTGTTCCCTTGGGGTATAACAAGGTTAGATCATACCTTATTTCAGCTTCTGTATAAAAAAAAGGATTCTTTATTTACAAAAGAGCATTCCTTCTCCCAAGGATCGTAGAAAAACGCTTCTAATCAGTCCATTCTATTCAATTAGGGAAATCAGGACACACTTCAGGCTATATTCCTTGATAACAATCTAAATCCATGCCTTTACTCGATACTACCGCTCACTCCTCGACCATATATACATTTAATAATTCTTGAAAGATAAAACCAAAACCTTTTTGGCGCAATAATAATGACAGTGACAGTATTTTTCAGAAAAAAAAACCGGTGTATGATTCGTTGTCATAACATTTACTATTTAGGCCTGTGGACATGAGCGGCGTGTTGTTTTATTTTATTAAGGAATAAATAAACTTATTAAAAATAGAAGAAATTATAACTTACAGAAAAAGAACTACACAGTGTTGGGACTCAGTTTCCTAACATACTGCCCCGCGTTGAAGCGTCATAGCTTCAATATTATTTTTAGGAACTTGTGCTTTCAACCTACTCCGAAGTACTACGCTAGTAAAGACAAATAGAACTTTTGTCTCGGTTGAGGAAAAAAACAGTGGGAAACGAAACAATCAGCCATGATAGTAATGACTGAAAGGAAAGGTGATGCGGTATCACTGAAAAGAAAGGCATCCGTAGTATATGCACCGAGATGTAATTAGTATAGGCGCAACAGCTTTGGTGGCAGTTGAAGAGAAGGAAAAACAATAAACACTCTAGTGGTTGCCGAGTGCTTGGACACCCTCAACCGAGTCAATGGGCAATGAGCAGATCTTAGCTATTGATCGGTTATATACTCCATCGCTGGTTTTTAACGTGACCATCTTGACTTTTCCGTCAGGTCCCGGTATCGTTTGAATGACCCTGGCTAGTGGCCAGTTGAGTGGATGAGAAGTATTATTTTCCTTTAACAAAACAATATCATTTATTTGTACATTTTTAAAGGGAACATGCCATTTCGGCCTATGTTGTAGTTGATTTAAATATTCCACAGACCAGCGTTTCCAAAACAGCTGTTGCAGTTGGGTACATCTGTTCCAAAAAGATAGTCTGTTTTCTGGAATTTCAGAAATGTCTTTTTCAGGATACGCAGTGAGGTTGGTTCCAATTAGGAAGTGTCCAGGAGTGAGACTATGTAAATCCGACGGATCACTGGACAACGCACACAAAGGGCGTGAATTAAGAACAGCCTCAATTTGGGCTAAAACAGTGCTTAGCTCTTCGTAGGTGAAATGAGCTTTTGATCGCGGCTTCCCAAATGCCACCCCAGTGGGGGGGATTTAGGGGGAATAAATTTCCAAGTTGTTTTATTGAAAGTTAAAAATTCTTGAATAGATTCAGAATTTTTTTTATTTTTAAAAAATATATAGGTAAAAGTCATACAACTGATTTTTAGCCCCTTGGAAATTAGTGGCATTAACAGAGTATATCACTGAAGGATTTCCTCTTCTAGCAATAAACCGTTTGAGGCAAGCCATGAAGGCTTCAGTGGAGTGATTTGAAACTATCTCAATATGTACTGCCTTGGTGGTCATGCACACAAAAACAGAAATATAACATTTAGTTATAGGAGCCTTTCGAAGGCGCGACGATTTTATTAAAAAGGGTCCGCCAAAATCCACTCCAACCTTTTGGAATGGTCGACAGACTTGAACTCGATCTTTAGGGAGATCGGCCATAATTTGCTGAGCAGGTTCAGCGCGAAAGCGATAACATTTTATACAAGTACGAATGATTCGTTTTATTTCTTTTAGCCCATTGAGGGGCCAGCATTGTAGACGAAAGTTAGACAGCACGGTTTGTGCTCCTGCGTGACACAAACGTTTGTGCTCTAACAGCAACATAAGATTAACAATTCGATTATTAGAGGGGAGGAGTATCGGATGTTTATGTTCAAACGATATGTTTGCATTTTCCAATCTGCCGCCAACGCGTAGGAGGCCATCAGCTTCACACAAAAATGATTTTGGAGGTAACAGAG